>OW971904.1:2722500-3922500 GCA_943193645.1 Acentria ephemerella | reverse complement strand
TTACATAACTTCGATGCTAACGAGTTTATCTGAAGTATAATGCATATTCACCAAAACCAAATGTAAGCCTTGCTCAACCGACATCTTGAGATCCCGTAAAGTAGCAGTTGATAGGAAAAACCGCTTATTATTGTGGTTTAAACTACCTGAAGTACGTAATTACGAGACAGATAAACTAAGTCTTGATCTGAGGCGAATGTAATATAATGTTACAATTTACAATTTTGCTCGGAATTCCAGCAATCCAGCCTGATATACGATTCCTCAAATGACGGTTTTAATTAACCATTGTAACTTCATGTCTTTTATTTTTCTAACAGCAGGATACATCTAAAGATATCTCTCAGAGTCCCCATAGTCTCTCAGTGGAAACGAAGCTCGTGGAATAGTAATGTGACGCCTAAGCCGGTGTAGTATCTACCCTCCCGTTACGTGTGTGTGTCCCGGTGTGTGTGTGTGTGTGTGTCCCGGTGTGTGTGTGTGTGTGTGTCCCGGTGTGTGTGTGTGTGTGTGTCCCGGTGTGTGTGTGTGTGTGTGTCCCGGTGTGTGTGTGTGTGTGTGTGTGTAGCCTAGCACCAGCGGAAGGGCACGGCGCGCGGGCGGTCGGCGCCCTCCTTGACGAGCGGCTTGTGGAACTCGCGGCCCGGCCTCGAGTGGATCGTGGCCCAGCAGTGCTCGCAGTAGTACTGCAACAAACAAACAAACACTGCATCACCACTACATCCCAAGGGCTATCGCTCGATGTGCCGTACGCCAGTAGGTCACTACAAGCGTTCACGACCACGACTTCGACTGTTAAATTTACATTGTTATGATAGTATATGATAGTGGCCCCGATTCTGTTATACAAGGACTAAAATCAAATTATGTTTGTGACATTATATCGTTACAATCCGAAAAGAACAAATCACCGGGGACGTCATTAGTCAATTTTGAAATGGTGATAAAATCATTACTACGAAACGTCAAAATAGTTGACACTCATTGGAGTACAATAAAAGAGGCAGATAAACAAATTAAAGTTTTAGAAAATGTCATCAGAATCGCCATCAATATCATTCATTATACTTGTCATGTAATGCAATGCACTTTTCATTGCGTCCAATTTGTTCATCGTTCTAACTATCTCACCCGTTTACCCACTTAGATTTCAATTATTAATTCATTTAGAATCGAAATCAAAACTTTGTCTTTGTAAAATTTAACTTGAATGTAAGTTTTTATGACAACACAATTTTGACGTTTGATACCATTAAAACGTAATACATAGACGATCTCTTAGTAATGACTGCAGTGACTGCGATATCAGAGTTGCTTCCAAATAAGTTTTGATAAAGTCATACGTCAAAATCTATGCGCAATCATAAAAAATCATTCCATATAGTAAGTATACTATATGGAATGATTTTTTATTATATATACCTGCAGGCAGGTGACATTAGCACAGAAGAAGGGCGCGAACTTGGACCCACAGCGAGCGCCCGCGCACTCGTCACACATCTGATCGTCCAACACGTACGGCTTCACCTGCAAAACCAGACAGTTTATGTAAACAAGGGTGTCAAGCAAACACGATCCTTATGGTGAGCTGTTAACAAAGCCTATACACGCATGTATAAAGGGTATAAAGCAAAACGGATCGTTATCATCTGCATAGGAGACAACTCCGGCAATACTTTGTTTTCTAGTCTATCGCTCTTATAAGTGGAAAATCTATTCAAAGTATTTTTAAGTAATAAGTAATTGCTCTTGTGCGGATAGAGAACAAAGATTAATGACAGCATTATTGATGTGGAGAAAAAAGTAACAGTGAATAATAAAGTACGAAAATAAATAAAACTGAAAACGAAAATAAATGTTTTATAAAATTGTATAACATAAGGTGCCAACAATTTAACAATGTTGTTCATAATGTTGAATGTCCCGATGTAATGATGATGATGATGTATGTATGATAAATCAGAAAATAATAATCGTAACATAAAGAATGAATTCCGGAGTGAATGTGTCGATTACCTACAAATAATATGGTAATTAAAAACTAATTGTTTTGCTAAAAGATATAATTTCAACCGGTCATTTTTACATAGTTTCTCTATATTCTCTTAAGATTAAGTCTAATTGTACCAATACAGAACAGCTCGACACTAATCTTGTATCGTGTCGTGTCATGTTGTGCTGTATTCTATTGAGTCGTGTCATGTTGTGCTGTATTCTATTGAGTCGTGTCATGTTGTGCTGTATTCTATTGAGTCGTGTCATGTTGTGCTGTATTCTATTGAGTCGTGTCATGTTGTGCTGTATTCTATTGAGTCGTGTCATGTTGTGGTGCATTCTATTGTGTCGTGTCATGTTGTGCTGTATTCTATTGTGTCGTGTCATGTTGTGCTGTATTCTATTGAGTCGTGTCATGTTGTGGTGTATTCTATTGTCGTGTCATGTTGTGCTGTATTCTATTGAGTCGTGTCATGTTGTGGTGCATTCTATTGTGTCGTGTCATGTTGTGCTGTATTCTATTGTGTCGTGTCATGTTGTGCTGTATTCTATTGAGTCGTGTCATGTTGTGGTGTATTCTATTGTCGTGTCATGTTGTGCTGTATTCTATTGAGTCGTGTCATGTTGTGGTGCATTCTATTGTGTCGTGTCATGTTGTGCTGTATTCTATTGTGTCGTGTCATGTTGTGCTGTATTCTATTGTGTCGTGTCATATTGTGCTGTATTCTATTGTGTCGTGTCATGTTGTGCTGTATTCTATTGTGTCGTGTCATGTTGTGCTGTATTCTATTGTCGTGTCATGTTGTGCTGTATTCTATTGTGTCGTGTCATGTTGTGCTGTATTCTATTGTGTCGTGTCATGTTGGGCTGTATTCTATTGTGTCGTGTCATGTTGTGCTGTATTCTATTGTGTCGTGTCATGTTGTGCTGTATTCTATTGTGTCGTGTCATGTTGTGCTGTATTCTATTGTGTCGTGTCATGTTGTGCTGTATTCTATTGTCGTGTCATGTTGTGCTGTATTCTATTGTGTCGTGTCATGTTGTGCTGTATTCTATTGAGTCGTGTCATGTTGTGCTGTATTCTATTGAGTCGTGTCATGTTGTGCTGTATTCTATTGAGTCGTGTCATGTTGTGCTGTATTCTATTGAGTCGTGTCATGTTGTGGTGCATTCTATTGTGTCGTGTCATGTTGTGCTGTATTCTATTGTGTCGTGTCATGTTGTGCTGTATTCTATTGTGTCGTGTCATATCATACTGTCGTGTTGTCGTGTTATGTTGTATTATGTCGTGCTATGTTGTAGGCGTATTAAATAACACACCTCGACACGCTTGTCAATATCGCCATGTTGTAATTGCACAAAACGTGCAGATATAGCGGCGATGTACGATTGCTGATTGGAGAATGCTACTCGACCTGCGCCCTGTAATAGAAGAACGTTCATGTTGGATATGCTCTAACTTTAAATATTGTATACAGGAAGTTTTATTAAATGTTAGTTTTAGGATTACTTCACATTAAGTCTATAAATATAAATAGTTTTTAATATTAATAACAATCAATTATTTTATTTATTTATGGCATTAAGTCCGCCAATTGTAACTTAGTACAAATAAATTTATTTTAGACCGGGGCTATGCAATAAATTATATAGTTACAAAAAAGAATTACAAAATCATTTTAGTGCTTAGTGTCAAAACTTTTAATTTTATAGGTAAATAGTATTTTTTTTCTAGAAGTAATCATATATATCTGGAATCAATATTTTCTGAGATATATCGAAATGTTTGAGGAGTTACAAAGGCGCTGAAAAATTATTCATAGAAAAAGCTTACATGTGACGCTGTGGAGTTTCTGAGACTTCGTCGAAGTGGTGGAAAGGTTAAATTATGACTGCTTAAACGAAATAATTAAATTTTTCGAAGCCATATTCTTACCTTTGGATACTTCAGTTCAGGGTCTGTATCAATGCCGGCATAGCACACGCCGCCGTACAGCCGGTCCATTATCATGGCCAGTTCCACTGCAAGATATAACAATTTAATCAAACAAATCCGTATTTTTTACACAACAATATACTATAAACGTTGCCAACCATTTACAAACTATCAGAAAACAATGAATCAAAACTTCTACTACGGGAGAATTTTTGTTCCGACGGACCTCTGTAGATTTTAATAATAGTGATGAGGTAAAATCGAGGTAAAATTTATTTTGTGTCTAAGTTCTTTAATTGGATATTTCTGCCAGAAACGGTTTTCTGTAAACCGTTAGTATTCTTGATGGCTATATCTATTAAATTGGCAATCAGATTTTTTATTTTCTGAACTAATGTAATGTTGGTTCTATTGAATTGGATTGTTCTATCTGTTATCTGTAAGTCCTAAAAATAAAACCTCACCGCCGTGGAACACCAATTGACGTTACGTTGGCATCTTTGGGTACGGAGCCCTAAAGTTTAAGCTCACCAGCTTTAAGCGGGCGCGGCACGCCTCCCACGAAGACAGTCTTGCGCGGGTCGAGCGGCATGCTCGCGTCGAGCACAAAGTCGGCGTCGGCCAGCTTCCACGGCCGGATCTGCACGGGCTTGTCGCGGATGGTGGGCGACGACACGCACAGGTACAGCTTGTCGTCGTCCGTGATGCACGCCTCCATCAGCGCTGCCACTGAGCTCTCGTCCTGTCCACCAAGTATGCATTAACCCTTTAGGTTGACACATCAACCACTTCCCAAATGGGAAGGGGTCATATCGTCGGGGATAGTGCAAATCCACTAACCTAGCGTGAATAATACTGCGTCTCTGACAAAATATAGTTAATTGCTAAAATTAGAAACGAATACAATTATCTTCTGGGAGAATAAATTTTAGTGGAGATACGCGGACCTTACCTATAGTAGATACGCGGATTTGCTCTATCCTTGACGAATGTGTAGTGACATAGGAACCTTCCCCATTTGTTAGTGTTACAGTGTTACTGTCTAAACTTGAAAGTAATGTGGTTGGCAACTGACAAAGTGGCGCTGCGTACGTTTGTTCCAAAATTTTTAATTAACCAAAGCTAGTTAATTTCTTTAAATACATTTTTTGCTCTATAATGACTCGATGCTAAACATTTAGAATTCAAATATTTGATACCATCAATATGGCATTAGAAACGTATTAAGGTTTGAATTTCCAGCATTCCCAAGAATACCCTCTCGAAATACTCCCTGCAACATATCCTAATATACCTATGCAAAGTACTCAGAAAATCTTGCACACCTTCGTGTCGGGATGTGCCTATCGGTTCTTAGTAGTCGAGAATTTCTCCTACTACACTTGTACTGAGGGTACCGGTCTGCGTACAGCACAAAATCATCTCGAAAAATAACCCAAATATATACTCAAGAAAGAGGCGGCCCACAAGACTTAGCCCACCGCCGTGCCTAAGGAAAACCAGTGCAATTTCCTCATTCCCAGGTTATGAAACCTTTCCTTCTCGAAAAAGACATCTCTCACCTGAAATAGTAGAAAAGCATATCCCTTGGGCGGGAAATAACTCTTGCTCTCTGCTTTGTGCGGCCAGTCCACCACCAGTGGTCCAAACCGGCGGAACGATGACGTTATCTCGTCTGAAATTTGAAAAACATTCATTTTCATCACAAAAATATTGTCACAATATTGCTTTGACTATTCGTAATCACACAAAGACTGATAAATTTTGTTTAGCAAAATTCGGCACATTCACAAATAGGGAAGATGACAGGGTTGACAGATTGCAATAATCAGTTATCATAATAAAATGCAAATTATAAATACTATAAAACAACGATTACTTTGATAATTTATGTGTAAATTTGTTTTAATGTCATTCAAAGTTCGGTGGGCACGTCCATTTTAAATAATTAAATTCATATAAAACCAATATCGTTTGATAACCAGTACCATTTCTATTCTATTTTATTATGAAACCATTAACATTAACAATATATTTCATAAAGTTGTAGAATAAAAACACCGTCATACAGCATTATCAGCCTCTTAGCAGTATTTATTGACGCATCAATAATTTACAATTATACCGCCTATAATAAGACCAATATCTGCAGCATTTATAGGTTGGAATGTGGTAGGCTTTCCCATATGGGAAACACATATTTTTTATAAAAAGCTCAGCAAATGACTCGAAACCAACTGATGACAAGCAGTAAGGGAGTCCATATGTGAAGATAGCTTGTACAGCATGCGGCATACTGCCCTAGCCACCTCCACTTTGCTGGCACAAAGTGCTTTTTCACGCCTCTTAAAGAAATCCATGTTGTATGAAGGATCCCTCCTTCCGGTGCATTCCACGCTCTAGCTGTGCGACAGAGAAACGAGTCACGAAATCTCTTAGTGCGCAAAGTAGACGTGGCGACAGTGAAAGAGTGACTCCGTAGACCAGCAATAGAGCGTACTCCTGAAGGAGGGATAAGGTCAAAGAGCTCTTCAGAGCACTCCATGGGGCAAACGATAAAAGGCACTAAGCTATGCTGACGGATGCTTTTTTTTGGATGCTCGGGCGACAGTATCAATGTGATATCGCTCATGTCGAATCGCGTAATGAGAAATACCCTCAGAGTTAAAATTAAATACAAAAAGGTGACTATGTAACTGCAGGAGTATGTAACCCCGTTGCCACTATTATACTGCCAGTTTAAAAACAATTTGGTCCAGGTGAATCAGATTACTATAAAAGCTATTACAAACACCGACAAATTTAACACTATTAAATTAAGGAATTTAATGCTAAGGATTTCTTATAGACCCCATATAGCACCATCACACTGGCCCAATGTGGGTGGGACATAAGTCCAATGGTAAACGCTTATACCGAAGCAAAGAGGAACAATTAAAATTGTAATTTTAGATTTTGATTATCACATCCGAAATCAGCCACAGCGCATACGTTGTGGTTGACAAGCCAAACAATCAATTTCGTAAACAAAGTTAAATTGATGAATTTATTAAATGTAGTTTTAAGTGCTATGCAGTTTGAAACTTCATTACAAAATTATTTCATTCATCTACCAAAAAAATATCAAAATCGATTGCAGATGTAAAACCCGATAATACATTGGTAGCCGTAGAACTAACCCCATACGAACTAAATCCGATGACGACATTATCATTAAACAACAATACAATATTAGGTAAATAAAGACATTAAAAGACCCATTCATTCGATCTTCAATGACAACCGTTTATCGATCATTCTAGTTGTCTAGTGTTGCCTAGCAACCAACCTGCAAACAATGCTGCAGTTTTAATTTTTTCATTTCAATATTCACTTTTATCATTAATAATAGGGGTTATAATATGAAGTTGCCATTTAACGTACTGGCCATTTTGAATTAAAATTAAACCTGCATGATATTTCAAAATAAAACTATTTAAACTTGATTAAAAATTCTAAGTTAAAAAAACTATTTTTCATTAAGACTTATTGATTAAGTAAAGATGGATCCATAGAAAATTTGTGGAACTAATGCAGGAGAAACAGTTCGCAATATTAATGCTGTGTTCGAAGAGGATACGGCCAATGAACGCACCGTGCGTTTTCATTTAAATGCTTCCGTACTGGAAATTTTGACTTGAAGAATATACCTGCTACTAGGTAAATAACGATGAATTAAAAGCGACCAGTGTAAGCCCAAAGAAGTAATATTGAATTAGCAAATTGCACTAAATCGCTACAATAAAAAAAACTTGAAGTGGGTGCCACATGACTTGACTGTAACGCATAGAAGCGCACGTGTTGCAATTTGCCTTTGTTAAACCGGTATAGGAATAAGTGATTTTTGGACCGGATAGTGTCGTGTCAAGAAAAATGAATTCTCCACAATAATCGCAAACAAGCTACGCATTTTTGCTAACTCCAGGCCATACAACCTAACAATCCCTTTTTTAATGAATTAAGAATTGCAATACTCACACTTAATAATATATATAATATAAGTTAAATTACTACTTTTTAAGCTTTGCTTTTTAAGAATGATGAAATTCAAATATGAAACACGCTCTCGGATATGCAAGTTACACGAATACGGTAAAACCGAGTTTTTATTTAACAATCAAAGGTAGTAGATGAGAACCAGAAGCTTAAAAGGTTCTGTTGTTTCTCCATAACAAAGATTAATCTCCTTTACAGCTGGATTACATATTGAGGTCAAACGTCTCTCGAGGAACAATAGCCCGTCAAATGGAAACTCCTGGCGCAGATAGCTACGACAACGTTATCTGGTTATTGTGTGAAAATAGGTCTAGAAGTATGGGTCGTATAAATGGCTATTATGAAAGTCAAAAGTATTGCTCTATCTGAATTATGTCACTATATATGTTAATTTCTTATAAGTAAACAGAACACTGGAAACTAAATAAAAAAATCATGAGTAAGGTCAATAAGTGTCTTGATTTTTAGTATAGTAGTTACCTTAAGATGAACTTTTAATCTTTTAGGTTGGTACATCTTTTGTTGTGTACCACAGTAAATAACTGAACATAAAATCGTTAAAATGGCGTCGGGACCCAGGTAACAAGGAGAAACATCTCGCTCGACGGCCAACAGCTGAATAAATGATCAGACATTAAAAAGCGCCAAAATGTGTCAAGCTTTTGAATTGTAGTTTGATTCCTTTTAATATTGCCTTAATGAAATGAGAAAAACTGAAACGCAACAAAAGGAACTAGACTCCTGTTGGTTTTCTTTGTTGATTTAAATTTATACACTTCCAGGTTGCTGTTGTATTAACCCAAGTTATCGGAACAGTTAACATCCATTCAGCCTTTTCCATTAAAATTCATTTAAACATGCTTTGTAAAGACACTGGTTGGGTAGAATTGTTATTAATTTAGTGATGACACGTTGTCATTTACAAAAGTAGAAGAAGTATAAATGGTTATTAAAGTTGTCGGTTTCCTGAGCGTGCTCACAAAACGGTCCAAAACGATACACGCCGATAGCCATTGTGTGAGCGTGACAATCGATTAGTTGGCGATGTAATCATGTAATCACCATAGGTTCGTATCACTGCTACTGAATAGAATTAAAAAATATGGATAACAATTTTTATATTTATAAATTTCAATACCCATAGAAAGAAAGACTACTTATATACTACTTGTGAGAGATTGTACACCTAAGTCTGTTTTTACACGGTAGATTGGTTCCAGAAGAAGCCGTGTAAAAAAAAACCGTGTAAAAAAAGACATTGATCTTATACAAAAATGGGTGATTTGTTCCTAATCTCTACAACTTATTAAAATTAGTGAAAAACAAGAATTCATGTTTATTTTATTAAATCAAATATATAATGCTTATTTTCACAAGCATAGTAATTAATGATAAAAAAGATATGCACTCTAATCTTAAAAGTAATATAAATTAAATGTATGGCAAGTTCAGGAACTAAAAAACTATGTTGTGAACGAAAAGAATAGGTTATTAAATTTTTTGTTCGCAAACTATCGATGGTTTCAGACTTTTTTCTTTCATAAATACTTTTTTGTGATATGAACATACTTCGCAAAAGTTAAATTTGACAAAAAAAATTTAAGTACATAAAATTTCAAATCGTGCTAAATGGAATAAAATCGTGTAAAAAAATTAAAAATATTCAATTTTCAAACCGTGTTATATCAAAACCGTGTACAAAAAGACCGTGTAAAAACAGACTTAGGTGTAATTAACTTTAACTGAAAATTGTTCTTTAGTAAAATGTAAGCTTTTCCTTATAAATAAATATCACTTTTCAGGTATTTAAATAATAGTGTTAACCATATTCTAATAAAAAGTTTGTTATCTTTTGATATTGAGAGAGGAAGATTTACTTTAAATAACATACTATATGTATTATGTACTGTATTTAAAATATTGGTAGTTTGAAACAGTGAAAAATATGTGCTACGAGTTGGTCCGTGCTTCGGATGCCACGTTGGTGGCGATTCTGGCATTCTCAAGTCTAAAATTAAGTCATCGCCTCCCTTTCATTGCAATTCAATATGAAAGGGATAAAGTGACTTAGGAACGCCAAGTTGACACTTTGACGAACCAACTTGTGATTTAATCGGCATGTTTTATTGCAGTGCGTTAATATAAGGCATATATGCCTGAATGGCCATTTTAAAAACGTCATTACATCACCGGTAATCTTTTCTTGTCGGATTAAAATAAAAGAGTTGTCCGGATCTTTTATTGAATTTAGTCTGTGCCCAACATGGTTCTCGCTGTTACTGCAACAGTTAAGCCCACGTTTGGGCCAGCGTAGTATAGCCCTAAATTACTTCTTGATTATTTAAAAATTCGATAAAATGACTTCAAAAGTGTACAGTCGCTTTACTACCGAATGTATTTAAAACAGGATTAAGAGAATATCTCAAAGCTTACCTTCATCAATGTCAGGTGGTAGTCCACCGACGAACACTTTCCTACTAAATCGCTCGCCGTGCTCAGAGCCGGCTGACACTGGTGACGACCGCGCTGGAGAACCAAGTGCGCTCACGCACATTGACAGGCCTGGGGAACATACGATGGACTATCAGAAGAGATAGCATTAAACTCTGTGAAAATGAGCTTTGTTAATCCTTATAAAATTACGACTATGGGATCATGGCCAGGAGCAACGGGCATGCGGCGATATGATGACGTCTCGCTCGCACTCAGCCACTCGTCGCATCGTCGCGATAATATCGCAGAGTGTAGACACGTTATAAGAGTATGTTTAGAGAAATGTCGCGATTCTCTCGCTCATGGAGATAGTTCCTAAGGATGATACAATACGAAACGATTCAATTTATTTATTTATTTATTTACTAACTCCAACAAGATCAACACTCCAACATGCACAAAAAAAAATACAATTAATATGAACTAAATGCTATCTTAATTACAGGAGTTACACCATAGCTTTCCATAATATTTTGTGATAACTAACAAATTTACTTCAATGTTTATAACAGATCAGAAAAAATTTATGACATATGCTGAGCCGGGGCCTTTTTCACTACTGCAACGCTGCTAAGAATACCTTTTATTTAATTTATTTTACTAGTATAATTTTTTGGATACTGTTACTGATTGTGTGTGTATTTTACAGAGTGTGAAATTAATATTTTTAAGTTTTACCCTAATTACATGATATCTATACCAGTGAATTTGGTAACACCCAAACTAATCTTCGCAGATTAGTTCCACCATCTTTCAAAAGTTATCCGAATTAGAGATGGAAGAAATGTTAGATTTGACTAGTACGTCAGAAGATTTTACATACTAAATTACATTAAAAAAAAAAATCCCTTAATTTGGACCGAACGAAACACGATAAAAACTTTCAAACCAGTTTCGTCATCTTGACACCAACTGTTCTTATTTTTCTTCAGGTCGTTAAGTCTGTTATTCACAACGTGAGATACAGAAGATGCGAGTCTGGTCGTACCTCTGCCTTTTCCTGGCTCCTTTTACCCGTGACCTTTCACCTTACACCGGTATATAGCAAACTGATTCAAGACCAATAAAACCCACATCGCAGTCGGAGATATTAGTCTGATGTAGCATATAATGAGGGATTCTGATACTCACCAGCAGCACTGAGCCTTGACACCACGTCCTGTGCCTGATCGGGTCCCGCTGGCGAGCCTGCGCCAGCGGCCCCGCTCGCAACTGCCGCCTCCTCCACGCCGGGGAAGAAAGGCGACTTGCCTGTAGACAATGAGAGTATAACGGTTATTTATAGAAATATTCTGAAGCTAGACAATGTTATGAATAAAGAGAATATTTTTCTAATTGAATTTGTTTCAACTCGTGATACCCTTGTGGATAAGCAGGGATCTGTGATGGAGACGGTTTATTGAAAATTCAGTCCAGTTTTTAAGGAACACGGCTATTAGCATTAGCGATCGCTAAAGCTGCGAGTATTTTCCACTCCCTGCGTTTGCGTATCACAAAAGATGAAACAAATATTTTACCATAGTTCATATATCAGCCAAGCAGGATGGTAACTACCGTATCTACGTTTGGTGATTCTGTGATGATTAGTATTAGGAATCTAACTTCGCGGTTAAATAGTTCCAAATTGAAATCGTCACGCTATGCCTCTAATTATTTTCATTCTTAAACTCTTTCGTAATCCACCGTTTACGATCGCGTTATCAACAAACAAGCTATCTAGACTAATCGTCGGCAGAATATTTTAAACGCGTTCTGGCTTAGAGCCAACGCTTCTCGATGTCATTCACGCGGGTTGTGTAATCCACATTAGAATGTGAGACATGCTAGAATGGCCACGAAAGTGCCATCGCTGGTCAATCGTGATCCTTATAAAGCTGTAGATGGAAAATGGAATTAACTTTAGTTAGTTTAAAATCTAATTTCAACTGTTAATCACATATGGCTTTAGCCCTGTTACTTAGCCTCCCCGGCAATCCCGGTATAGGTAAAGTTGAAAATTTTCAGATTTTAGGGCCCACACACAATAGATGCATTATTTCATATGCTGATAAGCATAAATAAATAAACTGACAAACACACACACACACCACACACACACATATATATGTGTGTGTATATATATATATATATATATATATATATATATATATATATATATATATATATATATATATATATATATATAATATAATACTATTTCTCACTCACACCTATTATCTAGACCAAACGAAACATCGTGAAAAGCTGGTGAATTTAGGATACTATTATGCATAACGAAAAAATATTGATAGTCATGTATATAAATATCAGAAATAAACTAAGTAATACAAAAAAATTCGAATCCGGGACAATTGGTATATTGCATTGTTACTAGTTATTGAATAAACAATATTTTTTTAACATAGTTACAATAAAACTAATACTTTCTCAGTTTTAAGAGGACGATAGTTTTTTTGTAGATTGAGTCTCGATAGTTATCCTCGTAGGTTACAACGAATTTTCGCGTCTCCGCAGTGATGGCCGCTCCGATGGCCCATCAGAGTGTCTGGGTACGCTAAGAATATACGAGGGATAGAACAGACCGACATTTTTGTCACAATCAAACTTAGTTCAATCAGTCTGGGGCGCAGTCAGAGGAAACTTAAATATTTCTCAACGCGAAGTATTTGAAAAGTAGATTAAGGGAATAATTCTAAACTGACAAATCTAAATAGCTAAATTTTAATTTGTAAAAATCAATGATTGTATCACATCAGTAAGACATATATAGATATGTCCCACTATTAGCACAAGCACCTTAAATGGGAAACATTAGTTTGTGAACTGGCTGACCCGGCGAAAATATCGCTTTATGAGTTTTACTTCATGTTTAAAACCAAATATTTATCTTCAATCACCCCCTATCTAAGGGAGACATATAGATAGTAATATGTAGAATCAGAAATATATTAAATAAATATATGAACGTCCATGACTCCTACCAGTATTCGAACCTGGTACTGGCTAAATAGACAGGGGGTAAAGAAAAATAAAAAAAGACGGCTGTCTTGTTATCTGTCCCAGTTTTTGTTATTTATGTTTTCGTTAAATTGTGATTACTTATACAGTAATGATTAGATTAGGGTACATAATAGGTGTCAGTGAAAAAAATAATGTTATTTTTTACTATAGTTAACCGTATTTGCACCCAGTACAGCAGCGGTGCTAGCGTAGTCATAAAGCTGATAGGACTGGATCCAGGGGCGATGGACTGACCTCTCAGAGGTCAGAGGTCACTAAACTACAAAATGGTCCAACGAAATATGTTTAAAAGTCAAGAATATAGAATCCTAGTAATTTAAGAAGGAATATGTCACCAAAACCTGCGATAACAACGACTAAATAATTAAAGTGACGCTTTGAATCGTCACTTTGAAGGAATGCTGTTAAGATAAATGGTGTTAGTAAAGTGGAGGAACTGCAAAGGACCTTACCGTGTATATTCTTACTTTTAGGGCTCCACTGTTGGACATAGAGCTTTTATGGGAAAAACTTAGGGTGGTGAGCTGTACGGATTAATATTTAAAAAGCGTACAAATGTCTAATATCTAGTGGGTCATGTCAAATTTATCTAGATATTGGCCTCACACGTACTAAATTACATTTATTCTCATCTATTTCATTTTAATTCAATAAGAAGGGATAGAAAGACTTTTAGAAACGACAAGTTAGTTGACATTCAGACGATCTATTCATTTTGTAATATTTAAACAGCATGTTTTATGATGCGTGTTAAAATAATATAAAAATGCGCCATTTTAGACACGTCAAATGAGGTCACCGATCATCTGTCGTTTTTTAGTTGTAATGTATATAAAGAATAGTACTGAATTTAAATTTAATTTAGTTCTTGAACTACGGGATCGGGCCAATATTTGACAAATCCCCACCGCTCAATAAAAAACCAGATATTGTTTATACGATAATAAATAAATGTAAAATATTGAAACCCAGTCATTCTTTGAACGATTCTTAACCTACTTATTACTATCGCATAATTTAAATATATAATCTCTAAGTTTATATCTCTTTTCTATTACATAAAGGATCTTTAGTTTATTATATATATTATAGTAAGTAAACGACTAACAATCGCCATAATCTTCTATACATAGAGTTAGGCCTACCAAAGTCTTATTACAAAGTAATTTATTTTAGTATTTCAAAATCACCAAGACTTCAGAATGCTGAGCGATATTTATTTGGCAGTTATTGCCTTCTCTACGACAAATACATCTAATGAAAATGTATATCACAGCTCGAAAAGCCAATTTTTCGAAAACTGTCATCTTCGTAAAATAAGATTTAAGAAATATTATTTTCTGTGTACTTAAGAAGTCTTAGAAACTTTAAAAAACATTACCAGAAACTTGAGCGTAAAAATAAAATTAACTAGAATATGACTACTTAATTTTTACGCATCTTAGGAAAAAACTACTCACTCTTTCTATACGGGAATCTCGGGCCTCGGATGAATGGAGTAATCAATGGGATAGTATGCACCGACATAATATCACGCAGATTTAAGATTTCTTGATTTTTCGTGAAATTTTCTGCGGAAAATTCCCTATAAGTCCGAGTTACCACCGTTACGTGTCGGAGTGTGAAAAAACTGAAAAGCGCATTCGAAATTTAACTGCTTATTTTATTTTTATTGCTTTTAATCTGTAGTTTTCTGAAAAGTCTTTAATTGTTTTTAGGTTTTAACCTCTTTGGCGCGTAAAGTGTTCAATGAACTCAAATCAAGTGGATTTTTTTTTATAAATAATTATAAAAATCAAGTTGGCTATGGTTTATTTAATATTTGTGTTTTAGATATTAGGGTTATAAAATAACACATTTTAATTAATAAAAATGTGTCTTTTTGTAATATGAAATTTGAAGTTTTTAAAATAATAATTATAGAAAAGCACACTAATTTCTAAATTTAAGTGACTATTTTTTTACCCGACTATTTCTCGATTTCTGCTCGTCGATTATTGTTAGTTATTTTGGTTCTGTTTATTGATATGGTTAACAAGAGATAGCTAAAATGAGACAATAATTGTTAAATTTTTTTAAACATATTTAACCAATGGCCTTGGTTGTTATTTACTCAATTCCTATCTGTTATAGTCTAATTCTTTACTAGTCTAAATTTATTTACTATGTCATATTTAAATACGATTGCAGATCAAGGTCAGTTTTTTAACATCTCATAATTTTCCCCATGTTTTAACTGTCAATTTTGAAATTTAGGTGTTACGTTTAAAGTGCGGGCAATTGTACCTGCCTTGAAATTCAACGTAGAATATAAGGTTGTGCGTTGGAATTACCAACATAAAAAATATTCAGAGGCTTTTACTATATTACTTTGCAACGGAACCCAAAGTGTATTACACGCACGCGCTTAGCCGGTATATTTTTAAGGTTTCAAAAAAGGCACCAGGAAATGGATTCCATACAGCCATCAAAAACAAGTTTTACATTAATAATGCAAGTTAAATAAAATTCAAAGATTCATGATGAGTTTGGTTATTTATATATGATTAAAGCGGTAAAATCATGATTATGGCGATTCGTTATTGCATGAATTTAAAAAAAATATACATTGAGGGTCAAACTTGTCACGGTCCGGATGGAATTCTCATTTTTTTAAATTTACATAGATTTTGTAACACATAATAATTTCTTTTTCACTTTTTTAAAACAAAAAGGGAAAGCAAATAGAACTGATGTCCATACAGCCCCGTCTTAAATTATTATAACCTGTTCTTACATCAAAATGTATAAAAAAATATTTTACAGCCTTTGAGTGCGTTGGCAACAAATGTAATCAACATAACATTCAAGATAAAACTACTAAATAATTGTGAATGACGTTTATAGCTTTAAAAAATTATTCCTGTTATTCATAGATTATTCCTTGACACAGAGACTCGCAACAAAAGTAAATCATTATCGCAAAATTCTCAAATACTAAGTTAATTTTTTTAACAAACTTCAAAAAAGGAGGTTCTATTTTCCACTGTTTGTATTTTTTGGTATGCTCGCCGATTTCTGTGTCAATTGTGAACTGATTTTCAAAATTATATATATTTTATTATATATTTTTGCCTTTTTAGTGTTTTGAATACGGTTTTTAGTTTTATAAATCTTTTCTACAATGATTAAAATAGTTTCAGAGTATATTTTCTGTTCTGAAATAAATGTAATTAACAAACCTAAATGTAACCTATTAACAACAAGAATGTTTGACGTAAAACTTTACCGTTGAAATTAAACTTTTCTTATATACTAGTTGAAAAATGAAGTTTCGGCAAACAGATCTTAACTGAAAAAAGAAAACCTATGTAGATATTCGAATATGGCTTCTCATTCAAAACAATAATTGATGTAGCCTTCGCTAGGCTGTAAGACCAGGTTGCCTTTGCCTATATAGAACAGTTTTATATAATCTATGGCAGGAATCGCATTGCGTCATGTTTTGGCGCGGTGTTAGCGTCATGCTGCAACCCTGCATTGGCACAAGTAAGGTGAATTTAATTTCTGATACATTATTATGAGTTATATTTAATTAAATAACACCGATATGATTAAGCCATCTTTGTTTATAGTATTTGCAACATACCGAAGAACTATCTTAGTTGTTATTTTACAGTGTAAATTTAAGTTTTGAGAGAGAAAATAATTTATTAAGAGACAAGTACGGGAAAAGCTACACAATCTGTAGAAAAATAACACTGTAACATAAACAAAACTTTGTCATTTAAAAGGTTTTCCTTCCACTCGGCATGTGTCGGGCATTACAGTCAGACGACGCTGGTCTTTCGTGGATAATGTTCGACATTAATGTACATCATAAAATGTAGGAGTTAAAATATTTTTGTTTGTAGTATTTTCAACAACAGGCACAGGTTTTTTGCCTTTTTCTGTAGATTTTCATTCATTTGGTGATTGAGGTCGTTAAAGCTAATGAAGTAAGAAGTATTTTAGGTTAAAAGAACTTATATGCTGTCAACAGCAAATATTTAAGTAGTCAAAAACGTACTGTTAAGTGCCATAATTGTATCACGTCAACACCAGTACAAATGTCACTCACTTGACAACAGAATATTAAAAAAAGAAAGATCTTAACAATGCCAATTTTCTTTAACAAATGAAAAAAGATTAAAGTTAAAGATTTCTTATAGAAATTAACAGTACCTTTGTAAAATTTTCTGTTAGGATAAAATCGGGGCATACCTAACGATTTCAATTTTAACTCAATACACTTCTTTTTTTCAAAGATTGGGCAATGCGTGAGACCCCTAGCACCGTAGTCCGTAGCACATAGGACAGTCTAGAGGTGCCTTGGCTACGAAGCTCGGAGCGCGTCTAAGGCTACTGTCACCGTTTAGTATCCTTGCATAAAAACCTTTAATATTCTTGTTTTAAGAAGCTTTACCATAAGGACTATTATAACTATATAGACTGCTGTATGGTACAGTATCAAATAAGATAGATCAACTAAATGGCTGTAACATTGTCCTTGCCTATAATAATTTGTATATAGTATATAAAAGTATTTTTTCTCTGATAGTCATAAAACAGATAATGTTATTTGACCATTAGTCATTCAAAACTCCATCGCATCCGTCGTATCCCGGAGCCAGAACTAAAGAAATAAACACATAAGACATGGCTGAATGGGCTTCAGTTCCCTTTGCCTTCTATAATAGGAGGAATTTAACGAAAAAAGTAAAATTTAATTGACAGCTAAATATATAACAATTTGCTGGAAGTTTTGAAAATGTTAATTAAGCTAATATCTCAATACTTTCAGTATTATAATTATATTCTTAATCATGATTTTCATAAAGTATGTAATGTACTTTGAATAAACGTATTTTGACTTTGACTTTTGACTTTAGAAAGAATAAACTATAGATATCTACAGGGTACAGTTTTTTTCTATTCGTTGAAACTTTAAAATAAATTTAATTTTTTATAAGTATGTAACGCAATTTGCCGTGTCGATACATTTATTATTACTATTACCCTACACTATTACATACATTACCCAATGTTTTGGCAGTAAAGGCTGCGTCCACATTAGCTTATGTGCGTCGAATGCTGAATAATTATGTAAATCCCACAAATAAATCAATAAAACTCCTTGAAGTATTTACCTCTTAATAACTGTCTCCAGAATGTTGACGCGCCAGTATCAAATGAGACCTTGATGTTACTGGTGTCTATCGACGATGGTTCTACATATCCCTGTGATAAGTGCATCAGAAAACGACTGGACTAAGTCGTAGATACATACCATGTAGTATAAGTATACATGTACCATATAATGATTGATCTAGGGCTGACAGGCTTGAGGAGTTCAGTATCAAGCTAGAATACGAGTATAATTCAGTATTGCAAGTACTCGAAGAGAACTGGACTGGCCGCAGGCTCTTAAGACACACACTCACACCATTTGATACACACTGATAGACTTACTTCAAGATAGAGAAAATTAACTCACGCGCACCGATATACTTACATCATCTTTGTTACAATTATAAAAGAATTATTTTTGATTTTTTGTGATATAAAAATCTTTACGGTATGGTAAATGTGGGTTGAATTATCATAGTATCTACACGTGAAGCAATGATTTACGATAATATCTTCGTTAAAATCTCATCAATTACTGAAAACCAATAAAAAATACGTTAAAACACAAACGTACAAATCTCTCCATACATGAGTTACACGCACCGGTACGTAGCTGCGCGTGCGCAGGAAGTATTCTATTATATCCGACCTCCATTTTGATTGCTACGTTGGTAAACTATGTTATTTTCTATTGCGTACTGTCAGTAAAGTAAAGAGACATCTTTTATACTAGTATATAAAGGTAAAAGAGACAGAAGAGTCTTTGTATTCGCCGAAAACAGTTTTTGTCTGGATATTATAATAATATAAGGACATTAAAAATAAATGTAATATATTAATAAAAGTATCCGTAAGCCTTTTTGGCCGCATCTGTGGTTTAGTAGCTGAGAACACCTGCTTCAGATCTGGAGGTCCGAGGTTCAATTCCCAGATAGCGCAGAAATTTTCTTCTCGGTTTGGTTAGCCGTATAGCTTTTTCTAAGTTCCTACCACCATCTGACCTAAGTCTGCCGCCACAACAATAATGTTAACTGCATTGTTGTGTTCCGGCTGTTGGTAAGATGGCCAGTTCCTCTGTGGTTGAGGAATTCGGATGACGTTCAAAGTCAAAAATAACTTTATTTAAATAGACTCATTTACTAAGTTCTTTTAAATCGTCACAACAGGGAATATGTATGAGAAAAACAAATAATGTAATTATGGGCAATAGTCATAACTTTCAGTGGGTAACTTAACGTAACTTTCATCTTCGGCGTTATCTTCACTTATTGTGAGCGCTAAACCTAGTAATAAGGTTTGTAGTTTTTACTCAGCATCTAATTGGATATCACCATAGGTCGGAATATATTATATAAAGTATCTGTTGGAGAAGAGATAGATATCTTATGGGAATCGCTGCATTCTACTACCACGAATACAAAACAGCAACTCACCTTCAGCAGCAGCACGGACCCGGTACCACTAGTAGGGTACTACTGCAGACCTCTTCCTCGTCTTCAACAGCCCTCGAAAATGGAGCGGGATAATGAAGGACCAGCCTCGACTTATATTCAGCCGAGACAGCGGATAATACGTTCACACACAATATATAAAACACTAAGACAGTACAACACCATAAGTTCACAGTCCGAGCGGTAGGTTTATTAAGCGAATAAACCTTAAAGATAGCGGTTAGAAGCCTTCCCAAATAAAGAAGGTTCCAGAACAGCGGTATACCAGAATCAGCGAGTACGCATCCGGTCGAGTCGCCGTCAATTCGTAGACTAATGTAGAATGCAGCGTTAAGTTGTTAAAAACTTTATAAAAATTAAAGCGGGTAATATAAATTTTGTTAATTAATGTAACTAAAGATGGGCGTGAACATTGCCCCCAGCCTTAAAACCTTCGGTTTTAAAGAAATATGAATAAAGATAAATAGCGGATAAAGGACAATAAAAGGATACATAAACTATTGTGATGGTAAAGTACAAAGACGCACAACTGGTCGTTTATAAACGCCCGTTGAAGTCTTCACAGAAGCAACTCTTATGATGCCATCCTTACCTGGATAGGTAGCGACAACGACACCAAGAGGCCAATGAAGCGGTGAAATATTGTCAGTAACAATAATTACAACAGAACCGATACAGATCGGATTAGAAGCTGTATTCCATTTTATTCTGGATTGCAATAAGTGTAAATATTCCTGCTTCCATCGTTTCGCAAAAGATTTTAACATTTGATCTAGTAAAGAGTATCGATTACGTAAATTGTTCGAATCTAACGATATATCATAAGTAGGCAATTGCTTCAGAGGGCTCGACATCAAAAAATGTGCAGGTGTTAACGCGCTAGGTTCCGATGGATCATCACTTAGCAATGTAATTGGTCTAGAATTTATCACACATTCAATTTGTGTGAGCACTGTCACTAGCTCCTCATATGTCAGTAATTGTGTACCTATCACTCTATAAAGATGTGTTTTAAACGCTTTGATGTAAATTTCATAATGACCACCAAAGTGTGGACTACGCGGAGGATTAAGTTTCCACTCAATTCGATTGTTCACTAGTTCATTCGCGAAAGACGACTGGAAGTTTTCAGAATTTATAAATTTGTACATTTCAGAAAGACTATTTTTAGCACCTATAAAGTTTGTTCCTCTATCAGAATACATACAAGATACCGCACCGCGGCGAGATAAAAAACGTTTAAATGCGGATAAGAAAGCATTGGTAGATAAGTCAGATGCAACTTCTACGTGGACAGCTCGGGTAACTAAGCATGCAAAAACGCACAAGTAACATTTAATGGAACGAACTCCACGCTTTCTGTAAGGAATTATATTTATAGGACCACAGTAGTCTACAGCGGTGTGAGTAAATGCTTTAGTTTCATTTACTCTGCAAGCGGGCAAGTCAGCCATCATAGGATAAGTAGGCTTGGGGTTTAGTTTAAAACAAAAGTTGCACTTATGAATACAACTTCTTACAATTCTTCTACATGACAGAATCCAATATCTCTGTCGCAGTATGGACATGAGAGTCACAGAACCAGTGTGGCAGTTAGAACGGTGGTAATGGTTAACAATGAGCTCGACTACCTTGTCTTTACGAGGAAGCAGCACAGGGTGACGTTGTTCGAAAGACAAGTCTGCGTGGCGCAGTCGGCCACCAACCCTTATCAGACCATCTTTATCGATAAAAGGAGCGAGGCGGTTAATAACGGGAGCACAATGTTTATTTGTTTGTAGCGAATTTATTTCACTCGAGAAATAAGTGGATTGAACAGCCTTTAATATTTCAACTTCAGCACTTCGTAATTCAGTAGCTGAAATTGCATTGTTAGAGCGTATAAGTTTTTTAATAAAATAAAGAACATAAACAGTAGAGCGAAGTAGCAAAAGCCAAGATGAAACTCGATGCGATAATGTAAGAAGTGGGTGAATGGTATTATCTGAAATTACGTTCAAAGCAACTTTAATTTCAGGTAAGTCAGCGGGAATATAATCATGTTGTATAGCGGTGATTGGCCAGTTCAAACAATCACTAGTCAACCAAGAGGGGCCTGAAAACCAGGGAGTATAGTTAAGTATCTGAGCAGGTGACAACCCTCGAGACAAGCAATCGCTAATATTGTGCTCTCCTGGTACATGATAAAAATAATGAGCGGGAAGCGAGTCTAAGATTTTTGTGACACGGGTAGCAACAAAGGTTTTGAATTTGTGAGGTGAACCGTGCACCCAATGGAGAGCGACCATTGAATCTGACAAACAGTATATTTCATCAATTTTATGTCGTGATTGTATGATATTTATAACGTGTCGAACTAGCTTTGACATCAACAGGATTGCACAAAGCTCAAGCCTTGCGACAGACTGAATAAGCAGTGGAGCCACTTTAGATTTGGCACATACAAGTCTCACAGTAGGAATTTCAGTTGGACTAAAGACAGCACGAAGATATAAGGCACAACCATAAGCTCGTTCGCTTGCGTCAGCAAAAGCGATTAGAGAAATATTTGAATTTTCATAAACTTCAAGGTGACGGGGTATGCGTAATTGTTCTAAGCAAGGTAGATCCGTAATGTATTTTGTCCATGTTTTTAATATCTCAGTAGGTGGTTGTTCATCCCAATCAATTTTTAATATAAAAAGCTGTTGTAAAATAAGTTTTGCAAATAAAATAACCGGTGCTATAAGACCCAGTACGTCGAACTGTCGAGCAATAACAGAAAGAATGTTCCGTTTGGTCCACGGACGATGAGTAAGCGAAACAGAGAATCTGAACTCGTCAGTAACTGGAGACCACCTAACACCTAGTACCTTCAAGTCGTCAGAGTCCTGAAATGGGACGTCAACTGAGTACCGGTGAGAGGACGGCAATGTATCAAGCAATTCAGGTGAATTGCTAGACCATTTTACTAGGTCAAAGCCCCCCGCTGTGAACATCCCTATCAACTCATCTCTGAGATGTAAGGAGTCCCGGATGGTTGGCATGGAGTAACAGATGTCATCCATATAACAATTGTTAGTAGCAACCTGAGCGGCAAGCGGGCAAGAGGCGCGTTCATCTTCGCATAGTTGTCTCACTACGCGCATCGCTAAGAAAGGGCTACTGCTTAAACCAAAACAAACGCGCCTAAAACAGTAAGTAGCAAGCGGTTCGGTAGAATCAAATCGGTATAAGAATTTCAAATATTTGCAAAATTTCGGATGAACTAAGATCCGTAAATACATTTGCTTTATGTCTGACGTAAACGCTATTTTATATAAACTAAAATTAATTAAAATTGACAGTAAATTATTTTGTAAGTTAGTTCCCGTATGTAAAATGTCATTCAATGAGATATTAGAATCAGTTTTGGCGCTAGCGTCCAATACTATGCGCACCTTTGTAGTAGCTCTGTCGTATCGTATTACAGCGTGATGCGGTATAAAGTAGCCTGAATGATCATCAGTATTAATAATACGAGAAATATAATTTTTATCGATATATTCGCGAATTATATTATTGTATTCTTGACGCAATTCGTTACATGCGTTAAGTTTACGTTCTAGTGTAAGAAATCGTTTTTTTGCTATACAGTATGAATCGCCCAACGTGGAGGGGTCTTCTGAGAAAGGTAATGCGACAGAATAACGACCAGTGCTATCACGTGTAGTATTATTAATGAAAATGTTTTCACATTCCCTTTCAGCAGGACTCAAAATCGACTGACTTGAAAATACCTCCTCGATCTGCCAAAATTTTTGTAAAGTTTTATCTAAATGTGAATCGGTTTGCACCATAGCGGTTAAAGAAATAGAATTATTATGAGCGGTATGTGCGGTGTATGTGTTACCTAGAATCATGTAACCAAAAATTGTATCAAAAGCGGTAGGCATACCAAGTGGGCCGGTCACACGACCTTGTAGTAAAATATCCGCAAAAAACGATGCACCTATTAGAATATCGATCTCACTGGGAGAATGAAACTCATCATCAGCGAGACGAATATTTTGTAAATAAGAAAATAAAGTTTTATCGATATTAACCGTGGGTAAATCATCTGTTATGCGGTCAATAACACACACATCTAAAGATATTGATTTATTATCAAAACGAGAAAATAAAACTATATTAGTTGCCCCCCTAATCGGATTTGGAGACGATCCAATTCCCTTGACAACAGCGCGCGGTAAATTTTGAAATGAAATATTAAATTTTTTACAGCATTTTGTAGTTATGAAGTTAGATTGCGAACCAGGATCTATAATTGCACGAATACAATTTAAATTTCCGCGCGAATCAGCGATTAACGCCTTAACTGTACCGAGTAAGCAAGTAGTGTTGTTTTTACGCAGCGGCGGCGTCATATTACATAACGAAATATTTTGCGAGTTTATACCATTTTTCTCGGTAACGGGTTCTTGGTGCATACCGTCAGACAAACAAGGAATGGCGGAGGAGATGCGCGTGTGTTCCCGGGAGCTGCTAGCATGACTCATACTACAAGCGCGCGCAGGCTGCGGCGGCGCCGTGCTGAGCGGAGATCGCTTACGACATAATAAAGTGTGATGTTTTGATGAGCAATTTCGACAGCGACTTATTGAATTACAAGTTGAAATGAAATGAGATAAGCTTAAGCAGTTGGTACAACCATTGTTAGACCTTATATAATTGTAGCGGTCTTCGATTGATAGATTTTTAAATGACGTACAAAAAAATAACTTATTGTGAGAATTCTGTTTGCAAAAAGCACAACAGCTATAATTGTTATTGATGGCAGTATTCATAGCGGCTACTAAAGAATGAGTAGGTTTATTATTACGCGTTTGATACGTATTTTGTTTAGTAGTGGTGACATTAAAAAACGTAGTGCGATCTAGTACTTTACACTGCTCACGAATAAAAGAAACTAGGTCATCGTACGAAGGAAAGGATGAGTCACGTTTACACATTTCAAACTGACGAGCGGTTTCTGTATCGAGTTTTTTAAATGCAATATAAAACAAAATAAAATCCGATAAATTGTTCAAATTAAGAGATTTAAGACTGGACACAGCTCCACAAAATTTTTCCAAAAATAATTCAAAATTTTTTGTGTTAGCGGAATTAAAACATTTAAAAGTAAGCATTTCATCTAAGTATGCCGAAGCGAGACAGCGCTTGTCTTCATATTTATCAACTAACGTCCGCCATATTATGTTGTAGTTAGAAGCGTTCGGTGTGATTCCCGCACAAACAGAAAGTGCCCGGCCTGACAACTTACCGATTAAATATTGCATGCGTTCGTGGTCAGTTAAATCAGAGTTATCATGAATCGTATTTTTAAATGATTCGTAAAACATAGGCCATTTAATAGGGTCGCCAGAAAATCCTATTAATTCAAGTTTCGGCAATTTTATAGCTGGTTTTTTATAACAAGGATTATTCGTATTCAAAGTATTAGACTTGATTGTTGTTGTCGACATAGACAACTTAGTTAATGTGCGTTTACAAAAGTAATAAAGTTCATCGAATGCGTTAACACATTGATAATTAGGTTCTGAGTCAGGTTTTAACTGAAGTTCAATATCAATAATTTGCTCAGTAATTGAACTAAATTCGGAGCGTAAATCTTCTAAAGATTCACAACTAGTAAGAAATGTTTCAGTATACGATTCATCGGAAAATACGTGCTTAGCATCACTGTAAATATTTTGTAAGCGCGAAAATAAATTATTACGTTTTGCATTGTATTTTTTTAAATCCATTTCCAACTTGTCTAATCCCTTTAAAGCACTTGCACTTCCAGGCGGCATTTTAAATTATTATTAGAAATTAAATATTAGACAAAGTCAAAATGTCGGATTTGTATACTGTCTGCAACACAGCACAACGCGTCGATAGAAGCAAGAACACTCGAAGGCGTAATTATAATTTGCGATCTACCTTATAATTTTAGTTGAGTAAAAATATTTAGTAAGTAATTTTAATGTTTTCTAGTGATAATAGCGCCGAAATGAAATGGAATATGTGAATCAGTATTGATCAATATAATAGATAAAGTAAAATGGGTAAAATTTAGAATAGATTTCTGGAAATAAGTAAGAAATGCTTATATAATATGTATCTGTGAAGTACTATGTTGTATTGTACATAAAAATGTATATATATATATATTTTAATTAAGGTTCTACTTATACGGCTCGAAGGCCAAAAGAATGATGTGAGCGCTAAACCTAGTAATAAGGTTTGTAGTTTTTACTCAGCATCTAATTGGATATCACCATAGGTCGGAATATATTATATAAAGTATCTGTTGGAGAAGAGATAGATATCTTATGGGAATCGCTGCATTCTACTACCACGAATACAAAACAGCAACTCACCTTCAGCAGCAGCACGGACCCGGTACCACTAGTAGGGTACTACTGCAGACCTCTTCCTCGTCTTCAACAGCCCTCGAAAATGGAGCGGGATAATGAAGGACCAGCCTCGACTTATATTCAGCCGAGACAGCGGATAATACGTTCACACACAATATATAAAACACTAAGACAGTACAACACCATAAGTTCACAGTCCGAGCGGTAGGTTTATTAAGCGAATAAACCTTAAAGATAGCGGTTAGAAGCCTTCCCAAATAAAGAAGGTTCCAGAACAGCGGTATACCAGAATCAGCGAGTACGCATCCGGTCGAGTCGCCGTCAATTCGTAGACTAATGTAGAATGCAGCGTTAAGTTGTTAAAAACTTTATAAAAATTAAAGCGGGTAATATAAATTTTGTTAATTAATGTAACTAAAGATGGGCGTGAACACTTATCATCAGGTGAGATGAAGGCCTAGAGCTGCCCCGTAAAGAATAAGAAAAATTGGATAAAACAGTGTTCATAATAAAATATTTCTTGTTATATATAGAGTTATATTTTTTTTTTTTTTTTAATAAAGCACAGCAAATGACTCGACACCACCTGATGATAAGCAGTACACGATATATGATAAATAAAAAAATACATATATTCCTTTACCTAGATTCGAAACCGGGAACTGCTTAGGCAGACAGGATCACAGACCATTTAAAGAGCCAGTCATCAAAAATATACTTATATACCATCCTTGTATAGTATGTAGATGTTATGTATCATATCGTCTTGTCCACTTGTCTTTCACATCGATAATCCTGTTTGCCGAGTTCAATAGTTATTCTTAGGTCAAATCCAATTTATTTATTAGGTTACCCACATTTGCTACATCTAAAGAGTTACACTTAGATTGGTGCGAGAAAGAAAATATAACAACCATGGAGGTCGCATTAGATCAAGTTAATATATATTATAAAAATTTCGTGTCACAGTGTCTGGTACCGAACGCCTTTGTAACTGCTTGACTGATTCTAATGTAACTTTTAGTCCTAAATTGTTAGTTTGTATGGTACGTCTGAGAATATATTGTAGGTTATATTATTATACCTATTGCCCCCTTTTTTTATTTATTAGAAAATGTAGAATAAATCAGTATATAGAGATTTCAGAATACAGATTTTTGGATTACCAGAAAAATAAAATATTTTCTCCTTTTTAGTGCCTTTATAAGCATGGTTTTTGTCATCTAGCTATATATTACTATAAATTTCAATCGAATTGAAACGTCTTGGTCGTATTTGTCTTCAGCAGTCCAATTATATAGCTGTAAACAGATTATTCTTCAGGTCTTTTTGGTGTTGATGATTACAAAAAGAATTGGTTAGACTACATAAGTACTGCGACCTTTTTCGTATAAAAAAGGTTTAAGAATAGAAAAGGTGCAATAAGCTAATTCGAATTTCAAAATGATGAGTATTTTAGCTGAAATCAACTCTGTCTTCACGGTAAACGGTACAATTTTACGTACATTATTACGTATTATTGTCTAACATTTCTATTTTTGTATGTTAAATATTCATTGATTAAACATAAACCAAACCTACCATCCTATTCTTTAACGACGTATAAGCCCGAGATTCCCGCAGCATCTAAGCCCTTTTATATTCCTCTACCTCCTCTTATCACTTTCCTTCCATTTTAATATCTATTTGTCGCAACGAGATGGGTGTAGAAAAGAATTTAATTATGCAAATTGCGACTAAACTCACAATCAGAGATTTTTTCCACATTCCTTAGGGATTTTGCAAACAGAATTGAATTGTGGTAACAAAATCTAATTATTGTGTTAGTAATAATATAGTAATATATTTTGGGATTATATTTTGTTGCTAAAGAGTTGCCATTTTAGAAATATCAAATGAAGCGATACTTATTATACTGAATAAGTAGTACTGATTAAATTAATTTAACTTAGTTCGTGCGCATGTGAATTGGGGGCTCTGGTTTATACTATTTGGCCGTAATGTAATAATTGAAAATAAAGTAATAAAGATGATACCCTTGTCTTCGCACCGAAACAGCGAACTGCATTCATAGTGTGAGTTCCAATCTAATTAGAACTCATCGTATTTGTCGTCAGTTGTCAAACTGTATGCAAACAACAGCAGCTCTGAGCTGTATTAGAAACGACTTTTATAAATGCCTTTATCAGCTGAACGTGACTACAATCGTAGCGTCTCGATACGATTGAGACTTCTAGGGGTACTGCTTCACGGTCGTAAACGAAATTTATTGTAAGCCAGGCACTATTTCTAAGTAATATATGTTAATTTATTTAAGTTCTTTGCAGTTGTTCTGTAATGAACGTTTCGTTCTGGTAAACTTAACAGAAGAGTCAGAAGGACTACTTTAGATTTTTTTGATTTAAAGTTCGAGCAAATAACTTCATTCCATCTGATCTGATGGTAATGGATTGGATTAAAATGTTAAATAATTATTTGAAATAGTATATTTAAACTATTATCATCTTCTTCTTGAATTAAATTAGTATCTCAGAGTAGAAAATTTAAAAGTATTTATCCTCTCCTATATTACAGAACATATCTTAAATACTATGCTATACCCGACAGGGTCCATTATGATCTATTGTACAACCTTAAGACCGAAAGTTAACATTATGGTATGCAATAAATAATTTGAATTTGAATTTGGCAAAAGTGGAGTCCAAATAATAAGTATATATATTAGTCTATTTATTGAAGATGGCTATAATATATATAATATCACGCTAACACCGATAAGACCTGGGCATCAATGGAAAATATTGTAAAAACAGGGAAAATATTTTCTTATACTGAGTTTTCGTTGCGTACCCCGCGTAAAAATCATGTTGTCAGAATTGTTTTTTTTAAATTCAAAAAGTGTCAGCTTGTGCCTATTTTTTTAAGTTTTACTCACTATAACCTCTTTTTGGTAAACCAATTTGATTTTTAAAAAAAATTTAAAAATCCTAAACGAAATATTTAAGTAACTATTGACTGCAGTTCTACTGTTGCTAAAAATAGTTAAATATTATTAGTGTAATGTTATTAGTGTTTAACGACCTTTGTGTCATACGCTCTATTGGTAATTTCGTACAGACATGCATATAAAAACAAGAATAATCTGTAAAATTGTGTTTTATTTCATGACTGCCGGTATTTTTGAAAAAAATATTAATTGCTCTTATATTACATCTGTGGGCGTAATGTGAAGAAGACCTTCTGTCACTATCGTGTTCTGTTTCTCGCGAACACGTGGTATCATAAAAAGTTTAAGCGGGTTTCTTTTATATTTATTTCAGTTACACGTGTGACTTGATATTGTATAGTTTGCTTAAGTAAGTGATCTTTTAATTTAATTACTCTGTAATGACTTTAAAACTTGGTCTGACTTTTTCATTCCTGTTATGAGTGACAGACAATAATAAGTTTAAGGTTTTGTAACCGTGTTTATGGGAATTGTTTGTGTAAGATTTTCTGGTATTATGAATATGAAAATTTGATTTAATTTTACGGTCTCATAACGCATATTTAATTTCGATAGTTACAATTTATGTCATTGGTTACAAAAAAATAAATAATGGAGAAAATATCTATGAAAAGCTGAAAAAAATAAAATTAGTGATTAATGCGCTAAACTGACGTGCTATAGGTATACAAAAGTAATTTCTTTCATCGCCACTCGGCATTCGACAGACCTACGTAGAGGTTATATTAAGTGTGGTGACGCCAAAAGAAGAATAAGTCATTAATACGACAGATAGTATTGTTTAATAGAAATGTTATGAAATGATCCATCTATGAGCTTTGACTATCAAGGTTCTAATTTTAAGTCGTCCCCACGCTGTATACTTGCTAGTTATAATATTTTGGCTTGATGGCTGAATGGCACTTATACCCTTTGCTTTGTATAGTATAGCAAAAAAGTGTTTCCCTTATACTCTGTGCAATGATCTCGTCATAATCCAGGGTCTTGTGGTTAAAATACTTGAAATAAAACAAAAAAAAATATTGTGACCTACTGACTCCAACCACATCACAGTAATAATCTTTGGGCAGACAGGGACAGATCTATCGTTTGATTGTTATGCTATTGTGGGTTAACGTAGTTCACTGGGTCACCATTTATTTTAAAGTAGGCAGCTACATTTTTTTCTTATTATCTATAATATTAGATAAAGGTGTCAAACCAGCGTACGTCCTGCCTAATGATATGCGGTTTCCGTAGCCTATAGACGTTGATGTAGTAAGTACAATTAATTTGCAATCGTCAAAACCGAATTTAACGTATAAAATATTTTTAATTTTTAAATGAATATTGTAATTGGAATTATCTTTAAAAAACTTTAATAAAATAAAATTATAATACTAATTAAATAAAAATTATATTCCACAATTTTAATATTGTACGCCCGAAAATGGCAATCTGTTGTGTCTTAAGAGCATGAAATTGTACAATATCATAAAAATCTATTGTACATAAAATTTTACTTTATCTTATCTTATCTTAAGGGTTTTGGTTTAGTATCTTAAAGATTTGAGCCAATTCTTCAGTTCACACTTTGAAATACTGGTATAACGTTATCCCCTTGCCTCGCGGAGTTTTTAGAGACAAACTATAAGCGCAGCCATTTCGTCAATGACTGTTATAAATGTGGTGATTAAATGGTACTCGTATTTCGTATATTACAAAACATAGTGATCTTTACGTCATAAAACATCAATAACACATATTTTCACATCAAAAAATGCACTTAGACTAGATATTATATGTAAATAGAATGCCCACCAAAAACTATTCATTCATAATACCACAGCGATGCGCAGATAAGATAACGTAGTGGTCCAACAAACAAAATACAGGCGTTTGAGTTTTTTCTTTGCTTGACTTGACAAGTTCGTTGACCCGGACACGTGGTCGGTGGACGCATGCGCGCTCTGTATAGTCCTAACTCCTTAGAACTCTTGTGGGTATGCAATTGCAGGGAATCTAATGGTACATTTAATACCAATAGATTCCCTGCAATGCAAAAGAAAGTGTTATTTCTAAATTAATTTTTGATAGAAACTCTTAACGCATATCTTGATAAATTAAACACTATCTATTATTTAGACGCATTCTAAATATATACTTTGACATTGATTAGTTAAAACACTACAATTTTGTTTTGTTTCAGTTACTCATGTGACAAATGAAAGAGAAGGAAAGAAAAATAGAAAACCTTAAAATTAATACATAAAACTTAAACTTAAAATAGGTCTTAATTAAATAAGTATATAGTTATTAAATACTGGCTGGTTTCAATATTCTATCCACAGTTAGAGGCATAGGTCAGTTTTCCTTGCATTCTTAATTAACTAAATATAACAGAGGTTGCTTGTTAACTTATCTGAGTTAGGCCTATCGCTTACTTTATATGGAATATCAAAAATGGACGTAAGTAAAAAACTTACGGCCATTTTCGTATTTTCATGTATACTAATTGAGGAAATTACAAAATTACCGGTATTTGGTTTGTTTTATTTAACTTTCTCATACAAAGTTATTTATTTAAGATTTTTAACCTAATTCTCTAATAATAAAAAAATAAACGGGAAAAGGCGTATAATACGAACTAACAAAGTGAATTACACTCTCACACTATAGAAACACAACAATGCTGTTAACTTTTTTGTTATGGTGGCAGATTTAGGTAAGATTGTGGTAGCTATCCAAGAAATGCCCTACCTACCACCAACCAAACCGAGCAGAAATTTTCTGCTCCCGCTTAAAATTGAAACCCAGACCTCCAGATCTTTAATTTTAATAATAGCCACATAGAGGTCTGACGCTGTTATTGACATGACAAGTCTAATTCGTATCCTAACCGTAACGATCTGACTACACCGCGTCGACAGATACGTAGCACTATTTTCTGTTCCAACAATCTCAACGGTTTTGAACAATTTTCTGCATATGAGTTATTTAGGTTTTACGCCTTACTAAAGATGCCGAGTACTTTAATGTATTGTAACTGACTTTGTACAGACGTTACCTGTTGGAAACTGGCTGAATATACCATGTTTTTGATACTACTCTATGTTTTTAAATACTTTGCTTTATGACTCATTATGTCACGTGTCAGTCTTGATATTGTGTTCTGACAGATTTGTTATTGTTGTTTAAATAATTATATATTTTCATTTAAATACGTGTTTGCATCATATTCCAAGCTCGCTAGCTATTATTACCTAAACGATGACAAGGTAGAAGCGTGGTAAAGACGATTTTTTATATAAAAGTGTGGAAAACAAGCTCATGACCATTCTGATCATAATATTCTTCTTCTTCTTCTTCTTCTTTTGTTAATATGGCAACGTCGAACTGTGCGACATTACTGCCAATGTCAAGTGTCAGGGAACACTAAACGGTATGATGTTTCTTTGTTATTTTTATTGGTTGTTTTCAGATCTCACTGAAGTCTCTGGAATAAAGGACAGCACAATATATATGTATACTTATATATTTACTTTAATACACTTACATATTTAATTACAAACATATAATTAGTATAAGGGAAAGGGATCATAATATTCTCTGCCCTAACAGCAATATGTCAAAGTCAAAATATTTAATTCAACTATGGTACATGGGTACATTTATTCAACGTCAATCTAAGCCATCTATACGTAATCTACTTGGGGTCTTGATCTGAGAAGAACAGGCAAGACAGTAAAATTTGTACACCTTTACACAGGAATTGTTAAAATTCACAATCAATAGAAATTAACAAAGACAATACAAGACTATTAACAAAGTGTTAGTCCGTATCGTTACATCGGAATCAACTAATCGAGAAAGTAAAATGGAGTAAATTGAAGATATGGCTGAAATGTGTTAAATACCAAGCTAATATATTATAAAAAAAATTATGCGCAGAGCCGGCATGGTATTTGTATAACGTACTCTGTGCATGGAATCTTAAGAGGCTCAGGTGTAATACCGCGGAGTGGCCGTGATACTAACCTGTGATCTAATAAAAAAATCTATCTATCTATAACGATATTGCCTGGTTTCTCAAATTGTTGTACAATCACAACTGTAGAAAGGTATCTAGTTAAGAAGTGCACCGCCAGCACCGCTTCACTTGAGCGGTCGAGCCTATCAAAAAAAAGAAAGTATACAGGCTACATCAGAAGTTTTGAAAGCTCGTAGACTTTATTGTCATCGGACGATAGACCGTAATCTGTAAAAAATAGCATCGACTAAGTTCTATTGTAAAGACAATGAATTTGCGTTCGAAAAATTGTAGAAAAATTAGGCAGTGGCCCCAATTACTTTTTACACAGACTGAATTAAATTTAAGTTATTTGCATGTCTATCAAACCAATTCATTAATAAGGGATAGAATGACGCTAAGATGTGTTAATTGATACTTATACGATCCATACACTTTTGACTTGTTTTATGATTCGCATTAAAATAAGGCGATAACGATTAAGAGTCGCCATTTTAGAAACGTCAAATGACGTCACAGGTCATCTGTCTTTTTTTGGTTGTATTGTACTGAAAGAGTAGTCCTGAACTTTAATTTAATTAAGTTTGTATAATAATATATATCCTTTATTTTTGTCAAGGAAGTTTAGTCTGCGCAATCGAGAATTTTATTTTAAAAGTTCTAATATTGTAATCAAGATACCAAGCAAGGGGAACCCATAAATTTTTGATAGTATTTTAATATTTCTCAAGGCAATCATTCAATTGAAGAACCTACCTAATTTAATATTATTTTTTGGAGTCTGTACTAACCTCACTGACTTTTTAGGGACATTGCTGAACAGTTTTGTGAAACTAAGTGACAACGAGACACATACTTCGCACGGCGAATCAGCGTCATGCGTCCAGCCTTATATAGGTACGCTTACTATTTCTCAAGATTTAAGTAGTATTTTTACTTAAAGTGATGTATAAGTTAGGTTGGATTAACTTTATTAATTTTTTAGTATTAAAAGTTTTTTTTTGTTTTTTTAAGCACATTATTTCTCTTTACAGAGTACCTAAATATATTGTGCGTATATGTGTATGTATGTGTGTATATGTTAGGGTAAATATGATATATATTAATTTTTATGTATTTAATTATATTAGTACACGCCCCTCTACCTTTCGTTGTCACTTTTCCCATATATGGGGCTGCTGGAAGAAATTTCCTTTGTACAATTCTCTAATATTCTGTTGTGTCATGTATTAATAAATGAATTATTAGATATAGTTTCTCAAAATTGCAATATTATTGCTTCTTAAATTGAGTTACTTTGTCATGAGTGTTGTTTATTTATACATAACTAATAACTACTACTGACACTAAAGTTTCTACTAATTAAAAGTTGCTTGTGACTTTTAAAGGTGTGAGGAACTCGTAAATATCTACAATAATGTCGTATATTGGACACGCGCGCTCGATATGGTTCATTTTGTTCGCCCGGACGACTCCCGCGCCGGCTGACCAGACAGCTCGCCGCTCACTAGTCAATACCTTTTACGCTCGACGCATGTCACTCGCACCAATGCCTATGTATCGGAATGTTGATTGTAAATGCTAGTACTAGCACTAATAATTAGTGTTCCTAGCTTTTACCAGCTACGGCCTCTCCTTCTGTAAACTTTAATAATTTGTTGTTTGGCGTAAGTTTTTTTTTTTGGACTGACTAATACTGTTGGCCGCAGATGGCCTTTACAGCGTTACCGGGGTTTTAATGAGGCGAGAACCTTGGAGAGTCCTCAAGCCTTAAGGGGCGATTCGCCTCTGGAGGAGTTCTAATCGACAGGCATCACCTCCAGGGGAGGTGTCCCGCTGTCTCTTAGAGTCTCCAGGGCGCTCAAACCATGAGGGAGCGACAAACCTGAGGGTGCCTCTAAAGGCTCGGATCTCGGCTCAAGTGAGTCGTGTCGTGGAGGAGAGAAGCGCCCAGGTACGTATCTGTACCTGGTATAGCGCGACGAATGTATTGGAGTAAGTGTTTCGTCAATTGTGTTAAGAAATCTCCTGCTAAACCATACGGAATATACATAACTCCATAAAGTTATTGGACAATCGGTCCCCAGTTATGACCCTACAGGAACTCGTCACTCAATCTGTATTATATCCGGTTCCGGTAATAGTTAAGTATGTTTGGAAACCTGGCCGAGTTAGATGGATAGTATTTTAATCGAAACTCTTTAGCCTTTAACCCTTTGACCGCGGCACCCGTATATATACGTTTTGCCCTATAACTTTTTAAATATATGCGTTAAAAATTTGTATATATTGAAAAATATTTAAGTTCAATTATAAATTAATTATGTTTTATTAATAGCTTTTTACAAAATGAACAATGTTTCTACAATTAAAATAATTACATTAAAAAAAATCACAATTCTGTTATTTTGATTTTAAATAATTTATAGTCTAGTCTGCCTTCACTAATACGATATTTTTACGAGACAAAGAAACCGTCATTTATTTTGAAGGTTCATACAAATTACATTAGATATTTTCTATTGTGTCGCCCGTAGGCTGGTTCTTAACTTTATGGTTGTAGTTTATTACAATTCACAGCGCTCACTGGACCTTGCGCGCTAGGCTCTAGCCTGGTTGGATCAGACCTTTGTAAGATAACAAAGTAATATGTTATTATAATATTTCTCACACTCACACCTATTATAAAAACCCATTATGGATAGCCGATAATAGAGAAATATAGAAATATACTTAATAAACACACAAACAAGACTCGTGAACAAACATGCATACTCATTATACAAAAAACTGCACCTGCTGGGATTCGAACCCGGGTGCTCTGGCTGAGTAGACAGGGCTACTGACCACAGCGGCCTTCACACAAGTGAAGAATGAGGATATAATAGGTATCTCTCTTATAAAGTGTACGAGATTACCACATAATTATCGTTTAGCTATGGTTCTATTTTATATTAGTATTTACTTATAAATCTATATAGAATATTGACTATGTACATATGTCTATATATTTTATGCGAAGGAAAATATCGAGAGGTAACCTGTGAAGGAATTCTTAGGTTGTGTGTGAAGTGGTCCAGCCCGCATTTGGTCAGGTGGTTGGTTGGTTGGCTAACGCCTGATCGCCCTAATTTAGTAAGGTCGAGCCCCTCAATGTACCTATATGGGCTGTTGACGGTATAGTACACGAGCTAAATAAGAATATAATTGAAAATTAATGTTACTAGTCGTACGAGGGCGACTTTAAAGCGATTCCTTCCAGAGGCCCTAGACAAGATGCATTCCAATGATCGCAATCGAATCAATAAATGAAAAATGTATATGATTTGTCAATTACGCTCAATATCTTGCCAAATCAAATACTTTATAACATTTAGGTATTCGATTGTGATTCTCGAAAAGCATGTCGTCTACGATAACGTATATATATATATATATATATATATATATATATATATATATATATATATATATATATATATATATATTTATATATAAATAAACTGACTATGAATTTAGAAGCTTTTATTATTTCAATTTAATTAAATGCATTAATTATAAATAAATTTTAAACTAAACGATAATAACCAACATCGTATCGAATAAGTTCTTCATGAAAGCCTCGCCCTTAACTTCTGACGTTTCACGCGCATGCCCAATCGCCATGGTTACGGGAAATGGCCGCCGTTACCATGGCAACTGCGAAAGTAGGCCATCGAAGGCCTAGACATGACCCATTTAAATCAACTTGACTGAAACAGCTGTAGGTATATCGATAGCAGTCTTTTTATGGCGGTTTCTTTATATTGTACGGGATTTTTAACAAACTCCTTGTCGATTGCGTCTTCCATCTTTAAGCTGAAAGTGGTAGGGCGATATTATTTGTGTTTTGGGGCTCTGAAGTTGTAGTCGAGTGAAATAAAAGGGTAGACAGTTAAGAGTAATGATAATATATTAAGTAAAATGGAAGCATACCAAAAATATAGCTAACAATCACAATACTAACGACAAACGAGGAAAGTAAAAAACGTATATGCCAGTTTTAGCATATACGTTTTTTGCCTGATTGCCAGTTCGTAATATAAGTCTTTAAAGACTATTTTGTGACTGTGACCCGCAAAATCTATTGTGGCATCTATAAGTTAAACTAGCTCATTGATTTGGGTGCTTTCTATAAGTTTATTTATTTATTTAACAATTTATGTACACACTAAGACAATTAAAAGGACACAACAGAATATCGAGAACTGTACAAAGATACTGCTTATTTCTATAAGAAATCTCTTCCAGCAGCCCCATATATGGGAAAAGTGACATCGAAAGGTAGAGGGGCATGTACCAATACTAATATAATTAAACACATAAAAACTAATATACATCATATTTACCCTATATTTTTAAGTTTTATAATGTTCCCAACCACGGGGTTCTAGTTTTTGTTTTCGGTCTATGACTCATCATACTCATATCTGCAAATTAAAGCCCAGGCCATCCTACCTGGCTTACACATGAGGAGCTTGGTCCATAACACTATCAAGCTGATCCGTGACCAATGCGCGTTGATGGATAAAAGCAGTTGCCGTAACAACCAGTACCGTGTCTGCCGAAGAACGGAATCTCTCCGTTCAGACTCAGAAACCTTCATAGTCACGGCTTTAAGTTTTCAAATTCCTGTCCACTGGACTTACAAACATCTTACTTAGTTTCATCACTACATAGTATAAAGCGAAGTCACTTCTCAGCGTCTGACTGTCTGTACCTCTAGAGTGAGTTTCAATCGTATAGAAACGTTTGCGTGGCTTCAGCTGATAATCGCATGTATAAAAAATCGTTTCCAACAGAGGAGCTGTCGCTTCCATACAATTTGATAACTAACGTCAAACACTATCATGACGTTTCAATTCGATTGAAAATCACACTAGTGGTTTTCTTGAAACGTTAAAGTTATTGAAGAGGTTTGTTCATATTTTTTTCATATAATTAGTTGCAGTATGACCGTAATAATAATTTTTACTTGCATCCGTGTAGGAGGATCACTACGCTCATTCTGTGTGAAGGTAGTTGTAGTTTTTAGTATCCTGAAAAAATATTTATTTCACTCATGTTATTACTGCTAAGATTCAGTCAATAGCTCTTCATTCGTTTCAAGGAAGAGCGTAGTTTTGGTTCCAATTTCACAACATTACTGTACTACGTTACACACAACACTACTTTGCTGAAAAGCAATATATATCAGTAAAAACGTGTTATGTAACAAATTTCAAGTACAGTGTAGTCTGTAAAGACATCAAATGAAAATAATATTATATTTAAAGTTGCAAAACATTTCTTTGAACTACTTTTGTACTATCGATAATATTGTCGCTGCCACCCAGTATACAATTAAAATATCTTAAATCATAGGAAATACATACCGTAATACGCCATTCCGCTGATTAATCGTTCGTTGATCATGATTTCCAAAAGATTTTGACATTAAGTAAACTAATTGTACATTTTCTTCATCACAATACCACTTCACTGTAAAACTAAATAATTTGGGGCGGGAATTTGAAACTCATATATAGTTATTTTAGTAGTCGGAGCTGGTAAAAATACCATTTAACCAAACTACTTTTTTGAGTGTATAGTTAGAAATGATATCTTAAATAGCATTAATAGGAATGTTTTATTCATAATAACTCTTCTATAATTACATAGTGATTTGTCATGTTCATACAAATGACATTTTACATTCAAAACAATAGAGATTAACACTGTACAACTATACAAGGCTAATCCAAGCGTTATTAGTGATTCGCTAAGTCGACGTCGTGAAATTTCAAATTATTTAGATGCCAGAGAGTTTAGCTCAAGCTAATAAAAGGTTCATAAATTATCACCTTTTATAGCAGTCATAGGTTGGTTATTATCTTTTTTAATGTGCGTATGGAAAGCCACACGTAGTAAGCACAAATACTGGATTTTGTAGCAATATATATGACAGTTACGTTACTGCAAACGTCAATAAATGTCAAACTGAACGCGAACGCGTTAAGTAATAGTTGTATATTTTTGTAAATTAGGTATAATTTAGTAGCAATTGTCTACATTATCTGCTAAAATTAATTTCAAGAAAATACAATAATTCTAGCGTGGCTTCTCAAACTAGACGCAGACATTTTTGTTGCTTAACAAGCGTTTTCTGTCAGAATATTATCATACCAACTAAATTAAAAAACTAAATAACAATAACATATATAACAAGATTGCATTTTGATAAAATTTATACAATTACATTAATTACTTATATAATATTAAAATCTGTCACTGTTATTATTAAATTGTCTTTTTTTTGATAAGATTAGATACGATTTCGTTTAATGCTTTAGATAACCATAATGTTAAGTTAAATTTAAAGAAGCAATGTTTATTTATATCGTCAGGATTATATTTCGCTCTTAAGACATGTTCTCTGTATTATTTTATGATTATTGTAGCATACCATGTTCTCATCTTTATTGATACTTTTTGATACTTTTATTTGTATATTTTTACGTTTTACTTTTTGAAGTTTGTCTTTGAGTGTTTGCGCTGTCACTGTTATTGCATGTTTGTAAAATTCATATTAAATATTTATCTTTTCCCGGTCAATACGATTCTTTCCATTTCTATCATTTTCAATTATAATTTTAATTGTTGCATGCCTAGTCTGTGTTAAATGCTGGTACCTATTTATTTATTTATTTAACAATTTATGTACACACAAAGACAATTAAAAGGACACAACAGAATATTAGAGAATTGTTCAAAGGTACTGCTTATTTCTATCCGAAATCCTACTTAAGAACCTACTTTCTAAAATCTATTCTATTATTTCACAGTTTGTCGATGAATGTTTTTACAATTGTAAATCTTAAATTGATTTAAGAAAGTCACTTCATTTTGTTTTGTGTTCATAATAATATTATTAATAAAAACGTGTTTATATCACGATTTTATTAATCAATTGATTGTGTGTTATCTACAATCGATAATTTTAACGATAAAACTGATATTTCATTTATGTTATGAGTTGTGTGCTGTAAGCTACAAAGGATAAACGTGCCTTCCTAATTCCGGTGGATATCGAGATACTAAATTATTTTGATAGATCCCATCCGGGAGCAACCATGCCGCAAGTGACTTTGTTTTCGTTATCAATACTACTACGACAACAAGCTCCTCAAATATAATTTAACAAAACAAGGGAATTCGTGTGAAATTATTGAAGTATAAAGTAACTAAATATATTTAGAATTGTGTTAATTCAGGAAAAACCAGAGAAATAATAGAATTTATATTAAGACTCATTTAAAAAAAAATGGTTTGTTTTGTTCGTTGGCTTCTTGTATTTGGTTTTATTGTATATTTGTAAATATTGTATTAGTTTATGCAATATTATATCCTTCACAGGGCGTCCTCTATGAGAACCTAATGAACAGTAACCTTCACTAGCAACATTTCTAGTCATTTCTACAAGGTATATCTGCAGTGCAGTGAGCTAACTCGCTGCAGTATTGCAACGCGCGGCATCTGGTGCCAAAAAGAGAAAATAAAAACGCGGTCAAGAGTATTCAATTCTGTATCAGCGTATGTTTGTATGATTCAGAAGTTATTACTAGACGTTGAATTGTGTTTAGGGATTTTCTCTTTAGAAATCACGTAAAATACTCTTTCGTCTGTCTTTTTTATTTTTTTAATAACTTTAAAGTATCTTAACACTTTAGTACCACGTCATACCAATTATTAAGTATCAGTAGTAGCAGCAACACTATACTTTTTTTATATTAAGCTCAGCAAATGACTCGACACCACCTGATGGTAAGCAGCAGAGGAGTGCATATGTGAAGATAGCTAGTGCAGCATGCGACATACTGCCCTAGCCACCCTCACCTTGCCGGCTTTTTCACGCCTCTTTTAAAGGAACCCATGTTGTAAGAAGGAGGGAATACGTGTGCTGGTAAGGAATTCCACGCTCTAGTTGTGCGACAGAGAAAGGAGTTACATTACGGTATTATTTATCTCCCTAAATAAGTTGTAAACTCCCCAAAAATAATAATAATTTCTCTCACTATAAATTGGTTCTTGAAAGAATACAATCAAGAAATTATTGAGAAGTCAGAAACACAGATATGAAAAAAGCATTATGTTTATATACATGAACACGATTGCACTTAACAAAATCAATATATCAAAACCTTGACCCAGTTGTCAAACTGACCATCAATTGATATTGCTCAATATTAATTGATTTAATTGATTCGCTTTGAGAATATTACATAACTTTAGTAACATTTTATTATTTGAGAAATAAAGGTTACTCCCTGTGTGAAGGGTAAGGACACAAGATATGGGAGGTATTATATGTGTTTGTGTGTGTGATTACAACTTAAATATAACAAGCAAACAAACATAAAATTGTACAAGGGTGAACTTATATGTTAGACATCTCTTAGATCCAATAGTTTCTTTAAAATAATCTTGATTCTCTTCTCAATATCAGGACCCATTAAATATAATATAAAATCTATATTCTTGTTTCATAAGAACGTTATGATGATTATTTCTCACGAACTGCCGGCGAGTTTTCAGAACCTCAAGCTATATAAACACACAAACACACCCACCCACCAATACCTTATTTTTTTGGGGGATGATTTAGAAAAAAAATGAGTAAAACGTGTCTCATAACTGACATATATGTGTGTGTAATTTTCGGGGACAATCAAACCAGTAAATAAAGTGTTTCATAGTAATTTCTACTTATTTTTATACCTTTGACATATTTTAAGCATGCTTTTGGATGGGCGTTGTGTAAAAGCAAGTCATGCATATATAAATATGTTATTCACGTCGCCATTATGTAGGTAGTGAAAGTGTACTACTTCTGAATGAAGTCTAAAACGGTACCAAATTCACTTAATCTATTTCTATCGACTAATTAAACACATATTGCACGAATGTAAATGACACGAGTATTGATATGCAGTCACCAATCAACTTTGAAATCGTATCGATAAAATCTGGGATGCCCTTGACACGAGCGGGCCTTACGCAACGCAAGCGCATCACTCAAGGTCTCTTTTTGTAGTATTGTTTGTAGTTCGCATTATGCTGCCGTTGACAATTGGTCTCACAGGCAGTTTTTCTGTACAATCAACGACGTATCATGGCTTGAAGTTGCTCTGTATATGCGTTTCGATTATTGTGAGACTACTCTAAAGATGTGAATGACAACATCTATGATTTTCACCCTTTTTTCTAATTATATGAGATATTCTTAATTAAATAAGCATTGAAAAGGTTTTTTTCTTACGTATGGTGAAATTAATTGGTGCAGAAATTAGCAAAAATAGTTATTTACAAAGTATTATAAATTTTGTCCATGAGGCATACATTAGATAGTTACTTCCTAAACAAGTGACGTCACCTGCCAGTGGCTTTTTATTTTGAGCGTTTTCGGGCGCCTAGTAATAACTGTTCAAATATATTATATATGTGAGAAACTATTGATTGCAGATATAATGTTGTTAGTGAAATTTTTGTACATTATTGACATACTGTTTATTTTTGATATATGATTAGTTGTCAAATACTATATATAATACTGACATAATTACAATAATATTTCTCATACTCACACCAATTATCTAATCCAAATTAAGCATAGTTAAGTAAGATATATATATCAGAAATATATTGTTAAAAACAATAGACAAATATCCATGACTCGACAAATAAATGTACTCAAATAACTGCCCTTATCGAGAAGCGAACTCGGAATCTCTTGTTAAGTAGATGGTTGCTTATTATATTTATGAAGTAAAAATTGTTTTTATATTAACTTCTCAACTAGCAGTATTCAACTTGTAAACAAAACTTATTTCTTATCATATCATATTTATATTAATGTTATTACGTTTAAGTTTAGATAAAACAAAACGAGAGAGAGATACGCTGCTCTACAATGCAGAAATGTCATTTTTGATCAGCTGTTGCTTGTACAATTGTGCGTCGTAGCCACCTGCTTTCGTGTGTTTTCGACGCATGAGTTGTTTTTAGTTCAGCAAACAGCAGTCACAGGAATGGATATAAGTAATTGTTTAACAAGGGTCTATAATAACGCAGAATATACGTGGGGTGTAGGTGGAGTAAATAGACACCGAGTAATATAAGTTTTTTGCGTCTTGTTACTTTCAAATTTAACCTACGATATCGAGAAAATAAAATAATTGATAGCGACTGGCTGGCATCCATAAACCTTTTTATATATTTTTGTATTTTTATTATGTTTTTGGACGTTGTCTGAATTTATTCTGTTTTAATATTAATTATACTTGGTTTTACCGTTTGCCTCGTGTTTCTTTACTCACAATACAGTCCACAAAACGGGTAGCTATCAATAATACTCCGTTAAAATTATAGATAGTTAGCATTCAAGTTAACTATACTGTTTTTCAACGCGTACATACAGTTTTAAAGAGCTTTGTAATCTACTTATGGATTGCAATACACGATTCTGATTATTATGATCGCTTTGTTTATAAGTGATAAGGTTTTTATATGATTATTCCAAATATATATTACTTATTCATACGGACATTTGAATACACGTTTACAACTATCTTTAACGCATCGCTAGCGCAGACATATAATCAAACTAATGTTATGTAATAAAAAATGAGAAATGTGACTTTAGATATTTATTTATTTATTTAAAGGACAGTCAACAAAAACACATACCAACAAAAAATATTTAACTGTAGCATAGACATTAAATTAAGTATAGTTTTTAATTAAAGACAGCCACGGCATGCGATGTGGACTAACAGTTATAATTATAATATCTTAGGTTTATATATGTTTTTTAAAGTTAATATAGAAACACTGATTACAGGGGGTTTACGTTCCTGCTAATGATTTTGAAGGTACCCTTGTATTTTCGTGCACTAAGGTGAAATATGTCCAACTCTCCTATTTTATTGTTCTTATAGACTTAAGATATTTATTTAGTACTTATTTAAATTCTATAACTGGGTCAATTTATAAATTTCCGGTTGATACCCACTTAAAGTTATCACTATTGCCTTTAATTACATTTATTTGTTTTTCTCATACATATTCCCTGTTATGACGATTTAAACATACTTATTAAAGGAGTCTGTTTAAATAAAATTATTTTGACTTTGACTTTGACTTTGGCTTTGAATTTGACTTTGACTTTGACTTTGATTTTACTTTTATGTACTACAAGTTGATGATGACTCGTTAAGTTAATACGGGACTCTCTATTTTAAATTTTAATTGTGTCTAATCGACGTTCAACTTGACAGCATAGGTTTTTATTTATTAGATATCGTTACTTAATATCGGTATTGACAGTTAATGCAAGAGAACTAGATAATCTTTTCTTTTTGAAATTCATTGAATGTTTTATAAATATTGTAAGATTTAGGCGTCAAAATGTCTTACTATAGGCGTTTGAACTATATAAGGAGGTTATTTTTTATAAAAGGCTCAGCAAATGACTCGACACCACCTAATGATAAGCATAAATCCATATGTGAAGATAGCTAGTGAGGCATGCGACATACTACCCTAGCCACCTCCACCTTGCCGGCCCAAAAACATGCTTTTTCACGCCTCTTTTAAAGGAACCCATGTGGTAGTGTATTCCTTATACATGTGCCGGTAAGGAATTCCACGCTCTAGCTGTGCGACAGAGAAAGGAGTTACATTACGGGTTACGGTTATTTGGTACATAAGGTACTATGAAAAAATCACCCATTTTTGAGTATTTTGCAGTCCTCTATCAATTAAATTGTCAAAACGTAGGAGTGCGTGCGCACGCGCAAGTAATACGCACTAAATATATTTGTTTTCTGAGAAAATTGGCAGTTATTGGCAAGGAGATGTGCTAAAAGAGCTTCTATTATAGAATCTATTTTTTACTATGCTAAAAACTATAACAAAAAGTCTGTCGTTTTTACTAAAATTAGTTTTTTTTTCAGATATTATTCACCTTGATGTAGTGTCAAGGTAGGATCATTTGATAGATTGAAATTCGTTTCACTATCGACTTAACTGAATATTGGTATTACAACCGCATTGTGAATAATCCATTTAAGAATTACATATTGTAATTAGAGGGTACAGGAGAAGTTTATCAAACATCTCCGATGTGTATTTTCAAAATGGCGTACAATTACGTGAATGATGGATTTGATCTATATTTTCTATATGAATTAATCAGACCTTGAAAACCATTAAAAATCTTTAAACATATACAGATTTAGTACTTACCAAAAAACTCAAAGATAGACAAAAATTTAATTCAAATAATTATCTAATTAAAACTGTTAAGTCATAAAATCCAGACTCAATTAAATTTTATTTGTCCCGAGATTACCGGGAGTATGACGGTGCTCAACAAATTAAAGGTATTTTTACGAGTTAGTAAACCAGACTGTTTGCTGAAGTAATAGAAGTTTAAGCATTTACTGTAAATGAGATATAGAATACAATAGAATAGAATATATCATCAGCCAATTCAAGAAAAGAAATACACAAAAAACATTTAACTAATTTTATACAAAGGGCGACCTTATCGCTAAAAGCGATCTCTTCCAGATAACCTTAGGATGGACAGGATTAAAGATAAAGTACTTGAGGGAAGTTGGCGATGTATAACGAATACATACATGATAAAAGTTATTACATACAAATATTAAATATATACATACATAGGTACTTACTTAATGATAGCATATATACACTACATTATACATAATTATATAAATATATATCTACTAAAATACATATAATCACAGACTACTAAGGAGATGTACTATCAGTAGGATATAATAAAAAGTACTATAGATTTGAGTTCAGGGTTCGAATCACATTTGGGACAGAATTTGTCTACATAGAAAAAATCATATCGAGTAACCTAGAAATAGTTGATTAGCGAAAATTACTACACTAATAAAACACTCAACGTCACAGATACGTTATGCCAAGCATGAATCACGCTAACAAAACATGCAAGTCACATCCATATATACAGGGTGGGAACACGAGCTCGACTGAAGATCTTCCCTTTTCGCTGATTATGTGGCGAATCTAGTCACATCACAACAGACTGCTTGGTTTGGTCGACGGTACGAAGTCTACCGCAATAATATTGTCATGTTTGACAGTTGGAGGTGAGACAGCCAATTCTTCTTTGGTTAAAGAATCGGGGTGTAACTCGTCTGTATCATCTTCATTTACTACCAATTGAGATGTAAGCCAGGAGCTTAAATCAGTGATTTAATAGGCTGTATTAAAGCTTCTATTTTCTGTGAAATCAGTAATTATCATATGCAAGTAATTTCAAAGTTTCTCATTAAAGTAAGCAGTAGCTGATGTAAAATAAATTCTATTCTCTTCTATTCTTCTAAAGTATTCCCTATATAATATCAGTAACAAAGCTTAATTAAGCCTGTTAAGGTTAGGACCTAATGGGGATCTAGATATTATGCCTTACTTATGATGCTAGGAAGAATCTACTGGACCAATCATAATGATATGTGATAAATATTCCTTCTGTGAATTTTGTGTTTTCCCATTTTTTAATTTGATTTTGCCCAGCTGTGGGATTTATGTAGACTGATGATGGTGATAACTTATCCCTATGGATTAGAATAATTACACTGGGTAAGGTATAACTAGTGGTTTGAGATCTTAGGTATCGCTAACGAAAATACCAGATGGGTTGGTAAACATAAATATCCCTGAATCCATTGAAGAGAAAGGAAATTGCCTAGAATAGGAACGACTAGAACTGGCGCATGCACACTTGATTGAAAGAAAAAATACAATATTTTTAGTGAGCACTTGAGATCGAAATATTACTATGTGTAAGTATTTATTTATTGGTAAGGTACGAAAAAAAAATCATAAATAAATTCATGAAATACGATTACATTAATAGGTTTTAATTAATTTGCAACATTAATAAAATATTATACTAGTGGGCTTGGTGTGACTCTTAAATTGACTATGTGTACGCCACAATAAATCAGTTTTGGGAATTTCGGTTGATAGATGACTATTCCTTGGGTATTTTAATATTATACTTCAGAAAAATATTTATTTCTTTTAATAAAACTGAAAGAAATTGTGAAGAAATATACCTTTAAATCTATAGATATGGACTTTCGTCGAAAAAATCAACAATAATAACATATAAAGTAATTAAACCCAGCTATACAACGCCGGCCATTTTCTACGCCGCCATGACAGTTTTTCGATTTTACAGCTGTGCGTCAAAAATTTATTTAAAAATGTATATAAACCTCTTTTACAATAAAGTTGTTCGACAGCAACCAGTCACTGTAGCGTGTCATTTCCAAATTGAGTTTTATTGCAAAGCATTAAGTTTCAGTCATTGTACTATGATGATTTACATATGACCTTGTTATTATTTATGATTCGGTTATTAATTCTTCACATACTAAACTATGAAGTAGTTAATATTGATTTTGACGAATTAATAAGAAGGTTTTTGCATTAAATTGCCAGGGGTAATTATGTTCAATACTTATAAACAAACTTTATAAATAATAAATAGAAATAATGTCAAGTTTAAAATGATAAGTATTTTGTGTGATACAATATAATATTAAAACTGCAATTATTTTCGCAAAAATTTCTTTCTGTTGTTTAATATTCCTAGTAATTTATCAGCTTCATATACAAAAGAAAATCTATTGGCTACTTTGTCTTTTCAGGTTAAGCTGACCCATTTATCAAAAGAAAGTAATCTATTATTAGATTCATCTTGAATATCTTCTAATAATTTTAATTAGTGTTTTCTTATGACTTTTCTGATGTTATCGTTCAAAGTACTGTTTCAAATAAAGTTTGATATATACTAAAACTATTATTATATACTTTATTTTTCAATCAAAATAAGCCACATTTTTTAATGTATATTCTGAATTACTTACTAGAAAAACAGAAAGTTAAGCTTGCTATAAAGGTTATTGATTATGCTTATAGATATTAGGAATAAATAATTTAAAAAATCAACCTACACCGAAATTATATAGTTATAATCTTGTCAAAATAACAACTACAAAATGAATTCAATAAGTAAGAAAATAAATTATTCGATAGCATTGTTAGAATATGGCGGGAGATTAAGTCAACTGGGCGCAAAAAGGGAACTCTAGATATATTCCCGTATAACTAAAAAACAATTTAAAAGTTTAAAAATTGTTTTAATTAGTTCCTTCTTTTAACGTGGAAGAATAAAATTTTAAAACATTTGTTTTTTAAGATTAAAGCAAAGTTTTAATGCAAATGTTTTTTATAACTTACAGCCAAACTGTATGCTTTTAAAATTAAAATTACACTCTGTTTTGTCATTATTATTTACGAAAACGTAATCGTTGCGTAATGAGTTGAGTACTTTTTAATACATATTTTTTTATGGAGACAGAAACAAACAATTGTGTCAAACAATTGTGGTGTGTGTAATAAAAAGTGCATCAAGAGTAAATTAAAATCTTTACGTCAAATTCCCGCCGCCCCAAAACACAGATTAAACAACAGAGTTCACTGCACTGCACGCACAATATTTTTTAAAAATAGATCCGTCCGCGGCCACGGTATAATAGATTTATCTATTTCTTTTTAAATTTTCGAATTGCGAACACGCATGCGTCGAGCCGCGCGCGCTTTCCGACTGACAAACTAAGAGACACAAGCAATTGTTATCGATTGCGCTTCCACATTTAAAACATCTAAACGCGAACGAAAATACTCATCCGGCAAGACCTATTTAAATCCGCCGTTTAACTTATTTAGCTTAAGCCGGCTATTTTCAGAAGCTCTCTTTTTCAGCTAAAACATTTCAGTTTTACAGCGTTTGTTATGGTCAGGTTTTATATGTAAATTTTATAACTATAGGTGTTTAAGTCACGAGGTGGTACTGTTTAGAGACAATTTTAGTCTATGAACGTGGTTATTTTTAACTGCGAACCGAATAGAAAATGTCAGCTAAGTGTTGCAATCTGTGTATACAAGGAGTCAATCTCTGCGTTAGGTGAGTATATGGGCTTCGGGTTGATCTATTTAATGATTATATTTAAGATAAATAAATAATATTATATAAACTTCTTTGTTTATTGCAGAGCTTAATCGTGGAATTCCTTAAGCCTATTTCTTTCATGATATGGGTTTTTCAAAAGGCCGGTAAGGTGGAAGCGGCGACTATTTCGCATGATGCTCTAGCTATTTTTGCATATGGACTCCTCTTACTGCATACCATCAGGCAGTGTCAGTAACCTACTGTTCTTTTTATCAAAAATAAAACTGTCACTTGCAATGTATTATTATAAATTCTAATTGTATTTTTTGCTAATTAAATTGTATTGTTAATCACACAGATGTGATATAATTGATAAGTTTCTTGTCTGTTCTTCTTAGGACAAAATCGCCGGAAAAAACTACAGATGGCTTAGATTGACATTTAATGTCAATATATATTATGTAAATTAAATATTTTAGATCAAGAAGCTTAACTGGAGAATTATCAAAGAAATCTCTTCAATATTAGTATTACAACTTCAATGAATAAAGTTCAGATTTGTAATAAGTTTCGTTTGTTATATTTAACGATTAAGGTGTACACAATTCATTTCAGGAACACAGACGAATCAGAATAAATTGTACAAAGGTACTGCTTCTTTCTAAAAGAAATATTTAATATTATCTATCGGTCGCTTGGATATGTCACCCAGTTATTGTGAACTAGTTATTATAAAAACTAACTCACAATGTTATAGAATATTGCACGCCTGCCTGCCGAATACATGTGACATCGTCTAATTTATAAAATCCTTGTGGTGTGTTCATGCGATAAAAAATTAGATTGATTAATTGTAATAATTCTATATACATTAACAAACCGTAAGCAATTTAATGCATTATTTTTCTATAGTTTATTTATTAATACTTTATTGTACATACATAGCAACATCATAATAAGGAAGAAAAAAGTTTTTTCTATATAGTAGACAATGTACATTGGGCGGCGTTATCGATCTCTTCCAAGCAACCTTAGGATGGACTTGATATACGAAAGAGAGAAAGAGGGATGTTAGCGACGTGGGGAGAGAAAGTTAATAATATAGTTGATTGTAAATTACTGCAATTGCGAACGAACCTACCATACAAACCATACCAATAAAATATAAAAACCATTCCATACTACTATATATATATATATGAATTCTATCAGGTTCGTTGCCAGGTTCCAATAGCAGTTAAGCTGAACCTTTTTATGTATTTTCGGTCAAACTATTATAAAAATATAATGAGATACATAATTATATGCCAGTATTATTACCAAAAATGCACTCGCTTTTTAGGAACTCCCTTTCATTACATTAGAAGGGGAAGAAACATATTTATTAACTATTTAAGACGTATTCAGGGCACCTGTCACCTGTCTAATAGCTTTGGAAACATCGGAGTGAAACTCGACTCGGAGGTGACTGGAGTTCTGCTGAAGCAATACACCAAGACTACTCAAACTAGAGTTTTACAATTTAGGGGACTTTTAGTGGGTATTCCCCGTGTTGTTCTGATGAGGCACTGGGCGAACACCACACACGCGCCTCTTAGCCAGTGGCTCGTAGATTTAAAAGAATTTAGTAATGAGTCTATTTAAATAAAGATATTTTGACTTTGAATACAATCACAAAAGCAAGAATTACGTCTTTTATGTTTGACGTGTCCAAACGTTACAGCCGATTTATAACAAGGCGACAAGCATGACTGAGAATCAAACCTGGATGTCACGGTTGTAAGTAACAATTGTATTTGTCCCTACTATTAGCACAAGGCTACAGTGTTTCGGTAAAGTAGGTCTCACTATTTTTTTAAAAAACAGGTGTGTAACAAACAGGTGTATGCTTATATGACATGTTTGTAATAAAAAAATCATGAGAGTAAAAAAAGAGAAAAAGAGACTATTTAGCCGTCCTTTTTTCACATTAACCGCATGGAAAAAATATAAAAAGTTTTATAATAATTAGTGGCCCGTTAAAAACTGACGCTTAACTTCTAATTCATTAGGTTTTTTTTGGAGTAACTAAAAAAATCTATTTGGCTGTTCCCTGAAACAATAGAAAGTTAAGTACCTACTCTAGTTAAAAAGTTTTAAATTAGTTAAATCTAGCCTTTGTATGCCTCATAGCTCGGTACAGACCTTCCTTCATGGGAGAATCTCACGAGGACTGCCGATCATAACCTCACCACACTGGTGTAATGCGACCTGATGGATGAAAGCATACCGTAACAACCGTTGCCAACGGCTTAACATGAAACGAAGCTTGACGAAGATCGACCCTTCGAGGGAAAGAATTTGTAAATCACGCGTCGCACGCGCAGAGTGCAGTCGTGTGCATCTCTCTAGATTCGGCCTTTATAACCGCTAAGTTGATATGGCCATGAGAGGTGACAGGTTGACCCATCCAGTAACCAACCATGGCGAAACTTGTTTTCTTTTCGTAATCGAATTAAAACTAGAGCGTTCGCACCAACTATAGTTCTCCGTGTAGTTGTTATGTAATGTCATGTAATTAAATCAAAATAGTTTAAAAACTTTTCCTAACCTTTTTAGTGTTTTGCATTCATTTTGTTGTTAGGGGCTTCTGTCTCACTACTCAATACTAGGTGCGTGATCTGTCCATACATTTAGTGACAATAGCCAAGTGTCCATAGTAGCCAGTTAATTGTTTAACAAAAGCAGCAAGGTTGCCGCGCGAGGACGCTTGTGCAACGACGTGACTCTATGTAGAGGCACTAGAAGCGGCACTGATACACTTTGTTGACTATTGAATCAAATAAAAAATTTATATGTCCTCTTAATTTGGTTGAAAGCTACGGCTTTTGATACGTAGAAATTGGCTGATGGTTCCAAGGTGGTAGACCCTCGTAGTGTTGGGTAGGATATGACTTCAAAATGAGTTTGTATAAGTTACTTCTCTTTTCAGCTAAGATAGTACAATGTCCCACTTCAAGTGACGCAAGGTGTACCTTCTGAAGTCCGGCAATACGTTTGAATTTATAAAACAAATAAGACGCTTGATGTGACAAGTAATGCGATTAAATGAAGTGTAGTGCCTCTCTCGACCCGACTCAATACTAATGATTGTCTTATTGATATTAAAACGTAGGATGAAACTTTTTAATTATGGTTCATCAACATACTAATTGTTTTATAATAAAATATTTATTAATTAAAATAGCTTCTATACCTCCAATACTGTGTATAAACCTTTGTACATAGAACATACGAGTCGTTACTGACGTTAAGCGACGATACCCCAAATACATTCCGGCTATTAAAGTTACTAGTAATATTTACTTCTAAAAATCTATTACAAGTATTTCTAGACATAAAGCTCTATGAATTAAGGAGAAAATCGTATTATTATTACTAAACACACTAAATTATAAGAAGAAAGTGTTGTATAATCTAATAATATATCTTATAGGACAGTATTTAGACAGTTTTTAGATTAGAATAGAATAGAATACAATATATCTTTATTGTACATCAGCCAATTCAAGAAGAGAAATACACAAAAAAAGTTTTAACTAATTAGTCCTAGTAGTACTATTTTAGTGCAATATACAAATTATCTTATTGTAAGTAAGAGTTTTAGTGTAACGAAAAGACGATTATATCAATTCTTTTGCTCTCAGATATACTGTAGAATAATATACTGGTGTGTTGGTTGCACCGCTCTATAATACCAGCATGTGTTAATAAATAAATGGCATATAGATAGATAAAACATTTATTTCCATCTCTACATCACACACAATCCATCCAGACAGTACATAGATTAAAACACAAACATTTTGTAATAAAGACAAAGGTCTTTGCGTGTGCGCTGTAGAAGTGCAAAAGGGTCGGTGACTAAAACTCAGTGACTAATTATATATTATATTACTAATTATTACGCATATCCCCATAAAAGTCTTAGGTTGAGAGATTGAGTAACAATGAAACGTTTTAAGACGCATCCAGCGCTGCTTTATGCCAGAACAAACAGTGACGACACCTGTTCTACAATTGTAGAATCAACAAAACTAATTTTACAAGATTACGAGAAAACTACATGTATAAGCTAAATAGTACACAGCGAAGCTATTGAGAGTTCTGAGTTTTTTAATAGATTTCGATTATTGACTTTTAACAAAAAAATTTTTTTCTACATGTTTAATTAATATTAGTAGACCAGTTTGGATGCAGAAGGAGTAGGTAAGAGAATATATGTTAAACCCTGTTATTCCTTGTACAGGTTAAATAATGAAATATTATTGGATTATTTACTAAAGCGGGATTTTATTTATTTATTTAAAATCTCTCAAAATAAGTTTAGTTATTCAATGAGGTGTGAAATTGAAATTAAATTGGACAATACTTTAACTTCAAACATATGAGCACAAACGCTTACAATGCTTAATGCAATGCTTAATTTATTTATTTATTCGTGGAATTCCTTACCAGCACACGTATTCCCTCTTCTTATAGCATGGGTTCCTTTAAAAGAGGCGTGAAAAAGCACTTTTTGGGCCAGCAAGGTGAGGGTTGCTAGGGCAGTATGTCGCATGCTTCACTAGCTATCTTCACATATGGACTCCTCTACTACTTATCATCAGGTGGTGTCGAGTCAGTTGCTGTGCTTTATATATAAAAAAACTAACGCTTAGGCCATACAATATGGCCCAGGTATAATACTATCGGGGGTACTATTTTCTGTAGTACAATAAAAAGTATATTAAATGATCACACTTATACTATGATTATAAGGCAGGGTTTTGTAGAGCAGTTGCTATTATTGGTGTACCGTCCACGATACTGTGAAAGATGCCTTTAAAAAGGATGTTGTGCGTGGCTTGTTAGCGACAGAGCGTCGTGTTAATATAAGTTCAGTAATGGTGTCACGACTAGGTGTTATAAAAAAGTGCGATAATATTGTTAACACATTGACAATATTTTAAATGTCAAACGTGAGGCGCTACAGTAGAACTCTGAGGTCAAATATATGAACAGTGTGAGAGACTACTTACATTTTTGAAGGGAATGGGATGACCATTTAAAATTATTATTTTGGAGTCGATGTTTAACTTGTTTCTGTAAATAAATTAGCAGCAACACCAGAAAATAATTTTAAATTAAGTTAGATTTTAGAGTTTTAGTGTTTTGAAGTCAGTTCTTAATTCTTTTTAACTATTACTTCACAACTTTGAGTGGTTAGTTTCTAAATTCAAATAAGATGGGTGAGACCGTCAATATTGTCAACTTGCCTGTCGGTTTGTCGTTGGATAAAAATACTCGAATAGTTTTTAATTTGAACGCGATTAAAACGTTTATTATACAAAAAGTACAGGGCCGAATTGAATTAAATTTTTATGGAACCGAATGACAACTGTTCCGCATCGAACAAATAAATAATCATGTAAATCAAATAAGAAATTTTACTTAATCAGTGAACATACAAAAAAAATGAAACATATACCAAATGAATTGTGAACCTCCTTCGGTTAAGACTATATTTTCTCTTAATTTTTAGATATTCCACTATTTTAAATTATATTTTCTTTTCTATTCCATTTCAATATAATTGTTACGAATAAATCTCATGATTGTTCTTACCTTTCATGTGCTCCGAGGTATCTGCTCGCATGATGTCCGTCAGGTAATGCTCCAGAGACCTCATGCTGTCCAGACCACTCCTTTCCTGTAACAAAAAGAAATCTGTTAGCTAGAGCATATGCTATACGCCCCGAATTTATGTAGATTATTTTATTTATTTCGACGTACTATAACAACTCAAAATACACAAAAGTTGCCAGATCACATCAAATATGTGTCCAAATCGAGATAATTTCTGATCTTATCTTGATGTAGGGCTAGGGACGTCGACCCAATGGGATCTTTTGTGCTTCCTTAATGCTAATGTCCGCTATCCTGGAATACCTCCAAGATGTACTTACTATGTACACCCGGAGTCAGCAGCTTATATCTTTAAGACTGGGATAGCCCATAGTGTGCGAGAGAGGCAATCCTATCCCATTCTTCTGATTACGTCCTCTCCGCATACTTCCTGAATACCATTCGCACCGTACTGTACGAGATTCCAACGCAGGGTTCGGGTCCAATATTGTTTTCTCCGGACCCCTTCCTTGTAAGCTCGTCAGTTGACGAAAGTTGCCAGGGACATTGGTGTGTCCAGGCACCCAAATGAGGCTTACCCTGTTATGCTTACCCAGCCTGTTCAGCATTTGAATAGCATTCAACAATTTCTAATACATTTTAGCTTTTGTTTGAGTTTCAACTCTATTCATTCTACTGTTGGCCGTCGATGGAAACGTATCTCCTTGTTACCAGTATCCCAACGCCATTTTACCGAATTAACTGTTCAGTTATTTATTGTTATGTATATAAATAAGAAAGATGAAAATTTATATTAAAATACTACATAATCTTATCAAAATTAAGTCACTTAATTGTTAGTTTTAAGTATCTAATTAATAAGCTTTATATTATGTTATCACGTTTATATTGTTTTGTGTTATATTACAGTGTTTCTTCACTTATTATCAATAAATATATATAGCTGTCACACCGAGACTGCATACCCTCTTAATATCTGTCATGAAAAATGTTAATATTACTGACTGAATATATTGAATTTTTTCTTAAGAAAATTTAATAACACGGTAAAGACAGCGACCAATCTAGCTGTGATTCTTACCCGTTCTTCTCAGATGAAGATTCCTGATAGATTTACTAACGGATGGCCTAAAATTGATGTTTTACATGTTTTATCGTCTTCATTATCGACCGCCTTAGAGGTAAGCGAAAATTTATCAGTAAAATGTAAAGTTTCATGGCTTATCCTCCACTGGATGATATGGAGACGTACCGCGTAATCTTGCGCTAGTAGATATTTGGCAACGTTGCAAAGACAAAGCCTCGTAATACTAGACACTTTAAAGTATTTCATTGAGAATTGCTTTAATCTTCGCAAGCATGCATTTTGGGATCTATTTCTTGACTTTTACATAATTTTTATTCATAAAATATAACCTCAAAGTAATGGAACACGTTGATTACGTCTTACTGCACAGGTATTCCTACATGGGAGAACAGCATGAGGAGTTTGAGCGGTGATATCACCACACTTGACGTAACAACTAGGGCCAACGCCTCAACTTGCATTCCGAAGCACGGAGACGCTCGAGATATGAAATTTTATAGTCCCATCCAGGGACCAACCGTGACAAAACAGTTTTAACTTCGTTATCGAAATCAGATCCCTCGAACCAGCTCGAGCGAGTTCCTTTTAATTGTGTATTTTATACCAATGATAAGTATTTTGAATTTGACTCGTAGAAATGATATTTATATATTATTAATAAAATATATTATGTAGATTGTACAAGATTACTACTTATTTCTAAATACGTACTCTTCCAGTCGACCCGAAAGGAGAGCTTGCAAATATGGGCAGAATTATTATGTCTATAATACAAAATTAAGGTTTATATATAAATACACTTACAATATACGAATATAAATAAGATATATGAATCCATATACAACACATCAAATACACTGAATTTTATTTTGTAAAATAGAAAACTACAAAAAGCACATAATCAGTTATGGATTAAGGGTTATTTTGCTATTAATTTAAAATATCGAATAATTTCAAAGCTCCATCGATTTTTCGAAACCTTCGCTGTGTTCTGTATATTACGTGGGCCGGCGTAGCCTATCCGAACCCACTGACCTACTTAACCGGCTACGCAGTGTGACGTCACTACGGCATTGCGCTACAACGGGTTGACAGGCGAACCTGTGTCTTATCAGCAGTATATAGGGCTCAAATTAGATTGTACTCCTAAAGACTGACAATGAAAAATTGCCGTTTTAAGGATAGTAATATTTTAAAGATGGCGTTAAGTAATGATAAATTATGTGCTCATTTTGTATAGAATTTTAATCTGTATTAGCACGAAAAACAATTGATTTTCTGTTGTGTTTGTCAGCTAATACGAACGAAGGGACGAAAGGTAAAACCTATTATAATTAAAATATTGTTTGTACAGTCGGCTTCAGCAGTAGCTGAACTCTTTAGTACCATGCCACAGCAAGAAGTGCGCTTATTGTAGAGTGGCAATTACTACTGATACTTAAGAGTTGTTATGTCTAGGTACTTATGTGTTAAGCTACTTTTGAAGCCGACTGTACATATTAACAATAAATTTAAAAAGAAAGAGATTTCTTTATTCAATTAAATTGAAATAACGTTAGAATAACACTATATTTAAATTACAAATTGTAATATAGCTGTCTCCCTCTAGATCTGACAATTAATGAATAATTTGACATATTACAAATTTATGATAGTTATTAGGGATGTACCGACTAGTCGACAACTGGGTGATAGAGTCGACTATCCGGCCAATACGGCAAAGAGCGCAGACTATCCGGCTTCTCACCTTGGAAGTATTCTCAATAAAATGTATGTAGGGGGAATCACATTACATGAAAGTCAAAATATCTTTATTTAAATAAACTCATTTACTAAGTTCTTTTAAATCGTCATAACAGGGAATATGTATGAGAAAAACAAATGTAATTAAAGGTAATAGTGATAATTTTAAGTGGGTACTAACCGGGTATTTACAAGGTAACAGTTATAGAATTTAAATATGTACCAAATAAATTGTTAACATAAACAATAAACCTTAAATATATTAATATTAACCTTAGTTGTGTATTCTTATAATAATGCTACACATTTGAAGTGTAAAGACAAGTAGCCTAACCCCTATTAATGATAATCCTAATAAATATAAATGATAACCGTATAACATGATCGGCTTGGCCAAAGTCTTAATCGGCACATTTCTAATAATTATCCGTTTTTCAACTATACTAAATCCGTAATACTTTTTATACAAAATATGAAGATATTATTTCAACCTTAGAGCATTAGATACACGAATAATAAGAACTCTATCATACAAAAAACCCTTTTGTTTATTGACATAAATAAATATTTTTGACAGCTAGTGAATCTTCACAGTTTTAAGAGATGTAATAAAGCGAATAAAGCAAAGTTGTATAACTAGAATCACTAAAAACGCAAAAATAAATTTAGTTTTATATTTTTACAATACTGACAACACTGACGGACACCCATCTGAACGCAACCTCTTAAATCATAAACTTAACACTCAAAATTTTGAAAACAAACTTTAAAACTACACTAAAATGACATTTAAAGATTTTTTTTTGCGATCGAAGCGTTAGTTTTTATTATTTAAATTGGATTGAATTATTTTAGTGTTTAAAAATAGTTTTTAGTTTAGTTTTAAACATTTTTTCTAGTCATGGTTGACTAGAAAAAATGTCAAACTTAGATCCAACTTAAGCTTTCAATTATCATAGTTTTTAGTTTAGTTTTAAACATTTTTTCTAGTCATGGTTGACTAGAAAAAATGTCAAACTTAGATCCAACTTAAGCTTTCAATTATCTACTCTCAACATACTTTAATATAAACTGGAATTAACAAACAAAATTAGTCAATCACTATTAGACAGAGCGAAGTTGTTAGATTTTTAACCTTAAGGCGAAGAAAATAAGTGTCAGTAAAATTCTAGGAGCAGGGCACAGACTTAGGCCAGATGAGAATGCAGGAAGTCTGTAAATGTCAAGTCTATTTTGGATCTGTAGATGCAGAGATAAGTGATTTCAAGAATCATTTAAAACATAATCCTAATATTGTGTTAACTTTAAATTCAATATCTTATCTGATCTTGATATAGGGCCAGGATTACTCCCAGAGCACGTTGACCCAATGTGATCTTTTGTGCTTCCCCAATCCTAATGTCCGCTGTCCTGGAATACCTCCAAGATGTACTTACTAAGTACACCTGGAGTCAGCAGCCTTATATCTTCAGGACTGGGATAGCCCAGTCCAAAGAGACTCATTCTTTTCCTGGCAAGAGCATCACAGTTACATAGGATGTGTTAAATTTAATATGAATTCAGTGCTACACTTTAATTAAATGATACACCGACGACTTCACTCGTCTATCTTATTCTGAATGTTATCCATCCTAAAGTCGTCTGGAATAGATCGCTATTTAGCAATAAGAAAGACCTTGAACAATGTAACAGATGCTATTGCCTGTATTTTAAATTTAGAATAAACAATTAAGCTTATTCTGATTAATCTATCAGCCCTTGCATTAACCACAAAACTTTTTATTACAATCTAAACAGAAAATTAACGAATAATAGCTATTATAATAGCATTAAGTAGTATCAGACAGCATAACTTGAAGAAAAAACTGATAAAACGACAATACTTTGGACGCAAATAATCGGGAGATAATTTAATTAATAAAAAAACGTGTGCACGGAGGAACTCGGGGAAATTGGACCCATCCAAGGACCAACCATGGCGAATTTTGCTTAGTTTTCGTTATCCAAACCGGAGCATTCAAGCCACTACTGCAACAAAATCCTCAAGTAGGTTCAGTTTTATCATTAGGCCCTACAAGTAAAATGCTTGGGTTTTTAACAATTATTTCGAAAACCTGCGATTTTCTTAACTTCTCAACGATAAATGGATATCTTTATAAGTTGGGTGCACAATATTAATCTACGAAAAGGTGTAACGATGAATTATTTCACTAGTCGTGATCTCAAAAAGAAAAATATGACATCAAACTTCTATCAACAACTGTACGTTCCTACAAATATACCTAGACTCTCAAATCATGTATTATTAGATTCCGTATAGGTACTATCGAAAGTGTATTTGCCTCTACAGGGTATGTGAGAAGTTCCTCATCATTTTAGTAGGCTTTATAAGACTTGAAGCTACAGAATAAATAAACATATTTCTTCTTATTGGGTTATTGGCGCTGTCCTTGTAGATTCCAGTGTCGAGTTTTCTGCTGAGACTTTTCTTTCATTGCTTTTGCTTAAAAAATGTGACATGAATGCATTATGTATCTAAATATTTATTTTGTGATACTAAAACGTTGCAACTGTCGACTTATCTGATACGCAGTATATATAGATATTTGTTAGTGTTAGTTAGTTTGGACAAACAATCTACAGTTCAATTTTATTGGTAGTTGACATATGGTAGGACAGATTTAAAATTGATAGTCTCGGAATAAATAAAGGAACTATAGAAGATCTATGAAAAAAGCGTTATTTTACAAAAAAAATAGTCATTATTGTTGGGGGGCAGGTTCTTTACCATCCAATAAGTAACCAATTTTTCTTCACGTTTAATTACGAGTAAAGTTTTGAGATTATTATCGAAAATACAATAAAATTTACAATATGGAATCACAATTGAACAGTATTTTTACGTAGCTGTCCACGGGCTTCTTTCAAGAGACGAGCTTCTTTCAAATTTGCTTTCTCCAGGCGTCGTGTAGATGGCGTTAGGTTTATGGCGTCGACAATTATAATCATATAAATCAAATATGGCACAGTATTGTAAATTGTGAGAAAAAATAGAGTCAAATGAAAAAAATATGCCTATTGATGGAGTTGATCGTCTGCACTTATCTGTTATGTGGTATCATATTTCCCAACGAGATAACGTATTGCTATACTAATGTGTGTATTGACAAAGATCAATCAAGATTACGATAGAAGAGAAATAGAGCTATTGTGTTATAGGAAGGCTGGCTGCAAATTTTCAATCAAACGAAAGAAACCTTCGCACTGGTTAAGAAGCTATGACTACCAAAACCGGTCAGCTATTAGCATCTTACTTAATTTACAGCGTCATAAAATTTACAGTCTGTGTGTTCCGGCATTTGAAATTACTTTTAGTGGCGACAAGGTGGAGGTAGCTAGGGCATATGTTACATGCTGCACTAGCTATCTTCACATATGGACTCCTCTACTGCTTATCATCAGGTGGTGTCATTTATATGAAAACATTCAGTTCCTCTGTGGTTGAGATATTCGAGTTTAGCTCGCTTCTATCATCGACTTTATCATCATGTACCATCAGGTAACATTAAGCCAAGAACTATACCGTCAAGGACTAAAATAATTATTTACTATAAAATTGTCCAAACTTGGAAATATCGAGTGGTCTGAACTGAACTATTTTAACATTCAAACGGTCTGATAATCTTCTATCAACTTTCGTCCGTAACACGTATATTTTTAACCGACTTCAAAAGAATGAGGTTTTCAATTCTGTTGGTACGCCCAGATTTCTGATCCGATCTACGTGATTCTTTTCTGTTCGTTTCGGTATAGTTGATATTTCAAAAACTGCCAAAGTTCATTTGCCTTTCCGTTTCTTTAAAAAATACTAATACTGTGTCTAAAGTATATTTCTCTTTGAATTGTTTCTCTTTTTGAATTGGCTGATGTACAATAAAGATATATTCTATTCTATTATAAACCATAGGATGTTTGTAAGTTGAAATGCGGTAATTTTTGTTTATTATTCATTTTAATGTTAAAAAAATATTGATAACTTCATGAGTGTGGCCAGTAACCTATTTGGATACTCATCAAAATATATGATAAGCTTTTATCGATGACAACTGGTGATAGACGTATCATACGTTTCTACGGAAAATGGCGCTGGAGAAGTACCCGATTTTTTGTTTAGAGTTGTACCTCTTTCTTAATTTGAATGAATCGCTGTTATCCATAACGCAAGCTATTGTTGGCTATATAACTTTTATACTACTGCATATATCTTCGTGGATCCATCCATCCATACCGAGGCAGCCAATGAGGTCTTATCAGCTCTACTTAAACTATCGTACCAGTGGTCTAAACATGGTTTACACCAAAGATTCCCAAAATGGTTAATATCGAACCCTTGGGGTCAAAATCAGTTTCCCAGGGATGAACATGAACGAAAACTGAATAAGTTTTTAAATTGGTATTTGTGTTAATGGGAAAAAGACTGGAGATATGGTTTTTTTTTTCAAAATAGTTTGGGAATTCCTGGTCTAGACGTTCTTCTTGGCCAACATTCCACGACTAACATTCCGTCTAGCCAAGTTTCCTGGTGACCTCCAGCTTGTATCGTTAAGTTCTAAATCATGATAATTAACGTTTAAACGTCCCACATCTAGACAGGTCTTTCTTCTTGGGAAAACACTTAAGAATTTTGGACATAACATCCCCACGCTGACCCCATTGTGGTGGGTGAGTGAAGATTGCTGTAACAACCAGGAGAATTATGTTTGTCCCAGGACCATCATATTATTTTAATGAAACTCAAAAAGGAAGAGGATATCTATTCGACATTCTTTATCGTCTTTTTGTGTTCAACTAAGTATACTATCGTCCTGAGGAGCCGATAACGAATATAAAGCAACTTTCGCCATGGTTGATCTCTGGATGGGTCTATCATATCATGATCTCCTACGTGCTTTGGAAGGCACGGAAACGTTGGTCTTGGTTGTCACGGCAACTACTTTCACCCAACAACCCACATTGGGCCTGCATAGTGGTGATAGGCCAGCTGCTCAAGTTCCTCATGTGTCCCTCCCATGTACGAAGGTCTGTGCCTAGCAGTTGGACGTATGAAGCCAGTAGATGATGGAGTATACTACCAAAAGGATTCCTTATAAATTTCGTTAGATCTGATGAAGATCTCTGGAGATAGAGAACGTAACTCCTCAACAAACAGTGAAGCGATACTAAAAACATATGTAACATATATACCCCTATCTATTTCAACCATAAACTAACGAGTTGACAATGCAGACGGTTATGAGCTTAGAAACTTACCTCACCTCTCTAAAAATGAAAACTTACTACAAATCACAAACAACGCCAAAAAAGTATCTTATTTAAAAGTATTTACTAGAGTTGATTTTATTTAAAAATCGAACTGATATCCCTGTTTATAGGTCGTGTGTCTATGGTAAATATTTTCACACAAAAACAAGTTGATAACGAAACGAACACACATATTGTTACAGGTGGCGTAGATAACCCAATTGTTCAACGATTACGTTGAAAACCCAACGCTATTACACAGCTGTAAAGTTCAATTTTATGATGAAGCTTGATGAATGACGAATGCGAGTGATAAAAATGTGATTTCAAATCAAAATGGCTACAGGTTTTTTACGCTTTATGTTTGTTGTGATTAAATGCCGAATTAGCTGAAGGTCCTGTAGACACTAAAAATATCAAGAAATCATTTAACATTCCAGGTATGTCGACATTCTCTGGACAGAAGATATGAATACCTCTCATGGCTTGTAATAACACTGGCTGACACCAAAACAATAAGCTAGGTGATGAGATTCCCTAAACTCTGATAACGGGTCTACCTTCAAATTACTACAAGCATTGTTGTGTTCCAGCAGTTGGAGATAAGATAGCCAGTTCACCTGTGGTTGAGGATTCCAATTTTTTATAAGAAACAGTAAATGACTCAACCCCTAATGGTAAGCTGTTCGAGGAGTACATATGCTCGTATGGCTAGTGCAGCTTGCGATATAATGCCCTAGCACTTCCACATTGCCGGTCGAATAGCCTCATTGTTACATTTTATAAGTAACCCATTTTGTATGATACGTTTGCCTGTAAGGAATTCCACGTTCTAGCTTACAATATTGGTAGTTAGTTCGAACAAATGACAGTAAGCATGCTGACATTAAAAAAGAAATATTGGTGAAATGAAAATGAATTAAAACGACAGAATGGAAATTCACAGAGTCGTTAAAATTCATTTCTATTTTAATGAAAATCGCATCTAATGTCTCAAGTCTGCCTGATGGTAAACTGTAGGAGTAGTTTAATTTTAATAATTTTGATGACTATAAAGAAATGCTCATAAGTTAACAAAGTACACTCTATTTTCTCTGTAAAAAAAATTATAATCCTTCAACACTATCATAAAAAAACTAATCAGGAAAACAGCTCGGAAGTTAAAACATACTACAGTTAACCAAATTTGCAAGCTTATCGGCCCAACGCACGATAAGTTAACTGGTATTTTGACCCGAATTATAATGAAGCAGTTAAATGCTCCGTCCTGAATTTTTCAGTTGATTCATGTTTTGAAATAAATTAAGAAAAAGGGTTGTTAGCGGGTCGAATGGTTATGATACCTTTAATAAGCTACCGATGACGCTTGGGTTGAATTTGCATATAAATGGGCACACATGTGAAATGTGTCAAAATTTGGCGCATCGTATTCTCGTAACCAAAACATTCGTTGGTAGATACCGTAACTTCAAATCAACTTTCGCCGTGATTAATAGCATTTACCAGCTAAGCCGCACTGCGCCTGCGTGGCGGTGTTAAAGGCCAAACTTCTCATTATGTTTCTCGCGTATAGGAAGGTTGTGCCCAACACTCGGACGTCTATTAGATTATGATACCGTAGATTCCGTAGTTTATTTAATTAACTTTCCAAACTGCTTACAAGCTCCCAGTGAGTAGGTTGTATCATACGTACATTTCACAATAGTCAAGATTTCATTTTTCTTACCCATTTAAAACTGTTAACGAATCAAGACAGCAAATTGAATTCGCCATAATTAATTCTTTTGCAAAATATTGCTTTTTTTTTACAAAATTGTAAAAATTAATCTTTACAATTGATTGATCGGTTGATCAGGTCAAACAGCTAAATGCAAATATCGCTACATATAGTATGTACATTTCAAATTCGTTATAAAAAATCATATGATAATAATAATCAACTTGTGAGAAAATAAGCAAAGTATATTGCACATAATGCCAAAATACGCTAATTTTTTAGATAATTTTTCTCAAAAAATTATAGTAAATAAATAGTATATAATAAAATAAAAAAATTGTAAATAATAAAAAAAATAAAGCTAAAAATTATAACAAGTATCTCTAAAAGGATTTTTTTAAGCACTTCACGGTAGAATCCAATGGAAGTTTTTTTAGTCTTTACACCAAGGAGATTCCATTCTATTAGTAGTAATTCTTGTCGAGTAAAATTATAACTGGCCTATATATGATACATGACAAAAGACGCATATTGAAAAACTTGTCTAGCAAATATTTACTTTTCTTAAATAGCTTCACATATGGCGCGAAGTCTTACACCAAATTAAGCCTTAAATATCGTAGCAATCTATCACAGTACGGCTGTAAATGTCTGTTAAGATTTTGGCTTGGATGATGGATTGATTGATTGATAAAAGAGGCGAAAAAGGTTAACAACGCAAAGGAAATCATACCTTAACTTCACATAGTAAACCCTAGATAGCAACTGTGTCATTTTGACTGTCTTACACTTTAATATTGTGTCTTAACCAGCGACTAACATAATAGACAGCGAGATTTTCGAAAATTTGGAAGACCATTTTTAATAAATTAAAAAAAAAATTGTAAATGAAACTAGAACCTGATTTTAAAATATCTAAAACATAATTATGATGCAATCGAAGTAAAATTAAAAATAATTTTAAGAATTTTAAAAATATTTTCAGTGGCTATGTCCAGAAACAATAGAATACAATAATTTGTAATTGATAAGAACGTTTATATATGTGTTTTAAAGATTTTTAAATATAGAGAGAATGCTGAATAGCATCCAGCCATTTTTATACCATAGATAGCATTACTAAGTAAATATTGTCTATGGTATTCCCATGGAAAAGATCATTGACCTTTAATTATGCGCTATCGAAATTACCGTAAATACTATTATCGCTGCAAAATAAATTAAATTCGTATTTTCGTTGAAAAACACTGAAAAAACGTATAAAACTCTTATCAGCAGTTAGTTAATTTCAAGGTTAAATAACTATACGTGCTTGCATACGCTTGTCTCGCTCTACAGGCTCGTTCGCAGTAAGTAAGAAAGAGGACGTCTTACAGTAGGCTGTTTGGTCTGCAATAGTTTTCAGCACGAAGGTTTTATGCAACAATGTTTTGCTTTTTATTTCAGACAAACACTAGATGGTGATATGTTATTGGTTGCTTTTAAATCTGTGCTTAGCTTCAGGAAAAAATGCAGATATCCAAAAATAATATTTAATGGCTCCCTGCAACTTGTAATTGTTATAATGCAGTTAGCATTATGATAAAAACAACATATATATAAAATTAATTAATTTCATTCGTTATTCTTTGAGTAAATCACACGTAAAAATATACTCTGATAGATTTGATATAATTTTAATGAAATGTTTTATATATCTATTATAAATGCTAATCAAAAAAATATAACAGTATTGATAGCCAGAAATTGGTCGAATGTTCCTGGTTTGAAACGCGGTATATTTATTTGTATATTTGGAAGCATCGGTGGCTTATCTTAAGGTTATTGTCTTCCATGCCGGAGCTGTTCGAACCTCGCCACGTAACAATGTGTTTTCAAAGTCTGAATTCATTATAACGTTTATTCGATGCTTTTACGGTGAATGAAAACATCACGAGGAAGCCTGTATACCTATGAAGAAATTCTTAGGTTGTGAGTGAAGTCTACCAACCCGCACTTGGTCAGCGTGCTTGACTAAGGCCTGATCGACGTAATTTATGGTGGGTTCGAGCCCCTCGGTGGGGACGTATATGATGAGGAGATTTTATGATGATGAAGAACATTTATTTGAATGATAATTAAGAATATATGTTTAAGACTTAAGTTTCTATGTTTATTTAGTATACTTCTGATATTTATGTATATACATATTACTACTATCTTTATTTCTCTATTACCCAGTATCCATAAAAGAAGCTCTTAATAATGCTTACTTTGAGTTAGATATGGACGCCTCTTTGGTACAATATGGAGAATTATATAATGGTAATATACAACACTTAACTTACCCACATTAAACCAAATACAGACATCAATGGGACCTCTTAAACTCAAAGCAGTAACTAATAGAATCGGACCATCGTAGCCGCTAGTTTTTTTCACCGCCCAAGGCAAAGACACCACCCCGTGCAGGGCCGCAGACACGTGACCTAGTTTTATCGGTCAATGCGGGGCTCGGCGCACTGCGGCGGCATGATTGGCTTCGGCCTGTGGTACCGTCGACCTCAGAAATAAATTAACACTTTTATGTACTTACAGCACATCACTAGTATTTAATACATAATTAAATACTATAACTGGGACAATTTGTAAATACCCGGTTAATACCCACTTAAAGTTATCACTATTATCTTTAATTACATTTGTTTATTTTTTCGCATACATATTCCCTGTTATGACGATTTAAAATAAATAAGTAAATGAGTCTGTTTAGATAAAGATATTTTGACTTTTGACATTTTGAATTTTGTTGAAAGTATAATTAAAGGTATAAGTTAATTAAAGGTATATTAAAAGTATAAGGAAAGGTTAAGTGACATGGTACGAAAGAGTTAATCTATTTCTGAGTACGACTGTATATATCAGCTGATCGTGTTAGTATTTGTTCTATCTTCTCGCGTAGATAGTTTATATAGTAGATAATTTCGTTTTGTTAAATAATTTTAAATTGTAAGATTTATGGATAATTACTTCCGATATAACAATAGACTAAAATATTTCATAAATGGAATCACTTTTTGTTATGTTTCTTAAATTGATAAAATAACGATATTACAAAACATAAGTCATATATATATATATATATATATATATATATATGTTATATGTGTTTATTTATATAAATGTCCGCTAGTCTCGCTAAAACTGAAAACGACTTGACCTATTTATATAAATTTTAATCAAATTCATTTATGATGTTAAAAAAACTAGGAAAATCCTAAAGTAAAGCTTTAAAAGTACAACTGAATAATAATCATTTAGTATGGAAAATCGCCTAACTGACATGTTAAATATTAAAACTGTCATTTCTCCCATCCCTACTTCGGGTTTCTTCTACTAGATGGCGTTCGTGGTATTTCTATTCGCCTACCAGTTCACCGGGTTGACTAGTAACTATGTAAGTATTTTCAAGTTGTTTTTTATAACCTTAGCTCCTCACCAGCCCGCATACAATAGAAGCAAGGCTAAGCTATAATACAGTCTGTGTTTTTAAAAAATTCCACCAGCCAATTGTTTGTGGTTTGTTTATTGTTTCTGGCGGAGGTATTCGCTAAACACGTCGCCTTACGTGTGAATACGTAACGCACAAGTTTTGAATTAAGGAATGTGTTGTAAGTGGAAATGGCTAACACACTTGTTAACTTTAACTAGCCTGCTTTTTTGGAAATAACTCGATATCTAAAATCAAGATTTAGGACACGTTTTTGAATCTATAAGATCACGCAATGGAATACTAAAATGATATTCCATATAAATACAGTGCTATCGAATAGTTATCATGTTACTGGTAGGTTGTATTTTCAATAATACCCTTTGAGTGATTATTATTTATATTAAGGGCAGTCAAGAAAAGCACATACTAACAAAAAATATTTAACTGTAGCGTAGACATTAAATTATGTATAGTTTTTAATTACAGACAGCCATGGCATGCGATGTGGACTAACAGTTATAGTTATAATATCTTAGGTTTATATATGTTTTTTAAAGTTAATATAGAAACACTGATTATAGGGGGTTTACGTTCCTGCCAATGATTTTGAAGTTAGCCTTGTATTTTCGTGCACTAAGGTGAAATATGTCCATTTATCATCATGGACATTCTGTTTACGTCGTACTGCTGGGCACAAGCCTTATTACATTAAAGAAAAATGAAGAGTATGGGGCATAACACCACGAGGCCAGCCCAATGAGGTTTGATAGGTGAAAACGGTCGATTAACACTGTAACCATGTGCTTCGGAACTGGAGTTCGGGGGTTCCCCGTTGGCAGATTTTTTTCTACTTGGTTTGATTGGTGGTAAGGCTTTTTCACGTTCTGCCTGGATAGATACCACCACCTTACTTAAATCTATCGCTGTAACAATAATTTTAACAGCATTGTTGTTGTTCGTGCGAACAATAATACAATAGATTAAAGTAGGATATAATATAATATTAAAATTAGGTAATTTACAATCTATTGTAAAAATAAAAGAAATAGTAGTTAACAAGAAGAAAAGAAACAAAAGACAATAGCCGAACTCGGCTTTCTTCTAAAACAGTCACACGCCGCTCTTCTATACTTCAAGGAGGCGGCATGTCTCTCGCTACGAAGCCTCCTTGCGAGCTTGCGCGTGAACAGTTGTGTTTGACAGAAGGTAAGTTAGCCAGTTCCTTTGTGGTTGAGGAACCCGGGTGTATTTCGCTTCCATTTTCGACCTTATCTTCACTTACCATCAAGTGATATAAGACCAAGAAATACCCTGTTAATTAACACTAGATTTACCAGACCAGTCATTTAGAGTGGTCGTGCAATTTCAATTCAAAATTCCTACTATATTACACATATTTTTTTTCAGAAATGATGTTATGACTTTTGTAGCTATAATTAGAGAGTACGTTTTATAAACTTAATGTTATTTTATATACATTAGTAACAAATATATTTTTTGTTGTTGACATATATTCAAATCGCTGGTATATCTAGTGTTAAAGCAAAAAAGGGAAGGGTTTTTGACTTCTAGTTTGCTATAATCATAAACACCTGTAATGTCACGATCTTATTTTGTTCTGAAATATCACAAAACTCTGTGTATCTCTTATTAAAATAAGACTACGCATTAATTTATTTACTTGTAAATGTAATTTCGTTAAAATAATAAAATATTAATGTTTATTCCTCAACAAGAAAATTAAATTGAAAATGACATATTTGGTACGCAATTCATTATCTGCGACTGTTAACAGTTAATAGACGGACGATGATATTTCATTCATCATTTGATATTTCATATCATGATGATATTTCATTTCATCAACATATCAAGCCAGAAATTATCAAAAATTATAATATGATTTGTAAATGTCATTATAAATACTAAAGGCTGAGAGTTTCTTGCGCCGCTTCTTCTCTGCAGCTACTAATTCGTCGAAGCGGTAGTAGGTGTAATTGCGAATATGCATACTAGTGTTATTTTTAATTTTAAAATAAATATTATTTTAAAATTAAAACCTAAAATTTATTTAGTACATATTTAAATACTATAACTGGGACAATTAGTAAATGTCCGGTTGATACCCACTTAAAGTTATGACTATTGCCTTTAATTATATTTATTTGTTTATCTCATACATATTCCATGTTGTGACGATTTAAAAGAACTTAGTAAATGAGTCTATTTAAATAAAGTTATTTTTGACTTTGACTTTGACTTGACTTTGACTTAACAATATTACATACACGACTATTAGTTTTTAATTGTCTACCAATAAACTGGAGTATATTGCGACATGAAATTGGAGTACTGACAAAGTATGGATGCGATTTGTATTAGGTTCATATCTCTAGATTATTCTAGATTATTCGGCATTACGGACTTTAATCATACTGTCCATAGGATGAAAGACTTTTACTTAAAATGTTTATGTGTGTAAAACCTCAATAAAATCCTATTTAAAAATAAAATATCATAAATATTTTTATTTTTTAAAAAGATAGCATTATTACTTTTTTTTTTAATTAAATAAAGGAGTAACATTACTAATTAACCTAATTTCAAATCGGATAAAATTAAATTTTTCATAACGCTATTAATGTTGCATAGTTGCATCAGATAATAATAGATTTTCGTTATCATTATTTTTTATTGCTTACAGATTTTTACGATTTCGGATTAAATCAATTAAAATTATCGTTTTGATATCGAGTTCTCATTAAAATGTCAATAACCTTTTTAAGTTTACAAGAGTAAAGCAATGATGTAAATAAGTAGGTTATACAGCCTCTTATAGATGGTACATTGAACTTTATAGGTCGAACGTCGTAATCACACAAATATTTTGTTCCACATTTGGGTTCCTTTAAAAAAAAAGCACTTGGGCCGGCAAGGTGAGGGTGGCTAGGGCAGTATGTCGCATGCTGCACTAGCTATCTTCACATATGGACTCCTCTACTGCTTATCATCAGGTGGTGTCGAGTCATTTGTTGTGCTTTATATTAAAAAAAACCAAACTGTTATCGACGAAGGGAAACAACGAAAATCATGTTCTTTTCCAATAAAAATTTTGAGTTGAAAATTCGCAACTAAAACACATAAATATTTCTTAATTATATTTGTAGTGATGTTTTAAAAAAGTATGTACATTATTGAAAATACACGTAAATAAGTATTTATAGATCTTTTAAAAGAACTTTGTACTCGAGTACTTTAAAAGAAAGAATTTGTTGGTATTGGTCGAAGTTGATTAGTCTTATTATTTAAAATTATATTTCCATTGAAAGATATTGGTGCTTATTTAAATTTACTTCATAATTTATAAATAACTCAGAGATAAATTAAAACTATTAAAATTGGTATTAAACGCAAAAATAGAGATATCGCTTATAAATACATTCCGCGTAATAATAAAACCTAATAATTAAATTCAAAGCTTGGCGCGGAAACCTAATTCAATTAAGAGATAAAATTTCCATTCAGTTTCCATTAAGATATTATCAAAATTGATAATATAAATACATTGAAATATAGTAAGTGTTCACGATGGGAACAAAGTAAAACTCAAAATTTCAACTTAGATTTATTTTAGTTAATTAATTAGCAATGTGCTTGTTCATAACACTAGAATATAAGAATTAAAATTATTGGCTACAAAGTCACGTGATGGAGACGAGAGGCACTTCTTATTGGGTAACAATAAGGTTGAAATTGGCGTAGACAGTAAAAGTTTTTTACCACACATTTGAAGAATAATCTCTAAGAATGTAGATAGTTATTTACGGTATTTACACCATGGTCTTTTTATTTAGAATTTCCGATATTTCGATACTGTTGTAAGCGCTATGACTACAGAGATATAGGGAACTCGAAAACTTACAGCTATAAGGTATAAATCCCGTAAATAACTATTTACGTGTTAATGACCTTGAAAATTTAAAATGGCGTCTTAGAATATTTAGCAATGACAATTTCTAAAGTGTCCACTTAGTAATTACTTCTTAAGTTACTATTACTTAGTTAAGTAATGGTTTTTTTATACTTTTCATGAATATTTCGCTCATAAGACATGTTAATATATAAATTACGTTACTGGGTAAACTTACGTACGTAATGCCCGGTCTGGATAAACTATTGGTAAATATTTTCTGAAACGTGATTATTGAATTGTTTCTCTGTGTCTGTTTTTATACAATTTTAGCAATAAAAGATAATCCATTAATACTAAGTCAATAACAAATAAATATTTGCAGTAGCAACCGTATATCAGTAAGATGTATTGATGTTTGAAGTTCCAAGTCACCCAAAACGTTCCTTTACCGCAATTTCTGGCGTGTTTTCTTAGGTAATTGGCTACCAAATAAGCGGTCTCTATATTTATATGTTAACATGCATGATGCTAAAAGTTTTGAGTAAACTGACAGTGCAAATATTTTTATCAATTGTGTAATATTAAATTCTTAATTCTCTAAAAATAAATACCAATTAATTTACAGATTAAACATAACAAATATATTCTCCAAAGCTTATTTATTTTAGAATATCTGGTAATTTTGAATTCAATTTGAAAACGATAATTTACTATACGTATAGACGTATATGTGTGACGTATTTGCTGTGAACTATACGTCACAGCAAATAATACAATACAATACAAATAATCTTTATTACAAAAATGCGACAACACTACAAACTATGTACATACAATAGGCGAACCTATTGCTAAAACCAAACTCTTCTAGGCAGTAATCTTGAGAGCAATTAAATAGATAAAAAAAACAGATTGCGTGCAAGAATACGGAGAAATAGAGTTTTTTTATACAATATTATAAGAATAATAGAAATAATTACATAATGAATTAGGTACGGATGTAAAGATTGTGTGTTATTGCTAATGGCATAATGAAATTCTCCAGCAGTTATGGTGTGGTTATCGAAAAACAATTCTGATTAATTTCACATTTATAGCTCAAATAGTACGCATTTTAATCAATAAACAAGCGAGAAATTGGCAACACAATATCTTTAAACGTTGAAAGGTCTAAGGAATATAAGTTGAATAAATATTCTGAATATGTTATAACGATTTGTGAAGTATTTAATTTAATTGCTAAGTTTTCAGGTTCTGTCTAAGTCAAGGTCAAGGTGAAAGTCAAAATGTTTTTTCGAACTTTGTTACATATATGTCCATTTATTGAACGAGGCTGTCAGCCACCGCCTACCAAACCATGTAGTTGTTTCTGTGGTACAGTGAGAAATGCATGGTGGCTGGTGTATCACAAGGGGATCGGGATTAATGTCTCTTGTCTCCTGAGAATTATATTATATTGGTTTTCCCTCCTTCTTACAAGATGAGTTCCTTTAAAAGAGGCGTAAAAAAGCACTTTTTGGGCCGGCATGGTGAGGGTGGCTAGGGCAGTATGTCGTATGCTTCACTAGCTATCTTCACATATGGACTCCTGCTTATCATCAGGTGGTGTCGAGTCATTTACTGTGCTTTATATAAAAAAAAGTACATTGGACAGGAACTTGAAACCTTAAAACCGTGACTATGTGAGCTTCTTTTGAGTCTGAACGGAGAGATACCGTCGAGTCATTTGCTGAGCTATATATATATTAAAATAAAGAATACTCCAGCAATATAGAGTAATGTCCTTGACTTGCTACTACTTAATGTGGAAAATCTGTTACACGTTCTTTGATATCAAAAACAAGTGCGAGCTGGACTCAGACGCCGAGGGTTCCGTACAAAATTATAGGTACATAGAAAATTAAAATTGTACCTATAGAATGTAAGTTACTTAAACTTAGATACTTTAGTAACGATTTAAAAGAATGAAGTGACTATTTAAAAGAATTTAGTAAATGAGTCTATTTAAATAAAGATATTTTGACTTTTGACTTTTTGATAGGTACAATTAAAATTATATTAATAGAATGTCATATTATATGTATTGATAAATCGAGTGCTAAACAGAAACTTACATAAAACAATTGAGTACAAAGGTACAGCTTACTTCTAACAAAATCTGGATTCTGGATTGTGTGTGATGTAGAGATGGAAATAAATGTTTTATCTATCTATCTAAATCTCTACCTAGAAACCCGCGACAGTAATATGTGAATTGAATAGTGGACGCTGTGTGTATATAATTTACTTCTACATATATATTGACTATAACATATAAATAAAAGAATTTAACCTTTTACTAAAATACTCAATTAACAGTAAAGATATAATATATACTAAATATAATAATAATATATAAAAAAGACTAAATTATTTACTCCATGAGTTCCAATTTTCCCCACTTTGGCTGTATGGGAGCAATCTTAAAACATTTAAATGTGGTGTGTCAAAGATGCATGTACTGTGCAAATTGAAGACCTAATCATTTAACTGTAAAACTTGTGTAGCAGACGACAAACGGACAGACGCACACGTGAGTAACTTCAATAGAGATTTGGACTATTCTGTTACGGAGCCCTAAAACATACTTAGACACTTGTCTGACAGTGACAATGAATACTCATTTGACGTCACAATAACCAATGTACCATTTGCAAAAGAAAACATCGCAGAGAATTCATTAAAGTGAGCACTTGGGTATACTTTTTTATTCAAAGCACGGAAAAATGGAACCCTCAGTGCGAAAGTAAGCCAACGGGATCTCCAGGCAATGCTAAGTTGGATTATCCGCCAAATAAGTATATATAGACACTGAGTTTGTTCGTCACTAACGCCATCTATTATATCTAATAAAATTTGTTTATTACTTAACACTAGATATACCAGCGATTTGAATATATGTCAACAACAAAAATTATATTAGTTACTAATGTATATAAAATAACATTAAGTTTATAAAACGTACTCTCTAATTATAGCTACAAAAGTAATAACATCATTTCTGAAAAAAATATGTGTAATATAGTAGGAATTTTGAATTGAAATTGCACGATCAGTCTAAATGACTGGTCTGGTAAATCTAGTGTTAATAGTATTTTTCCTTCACCTAACGTTGCCTGGAAGATATTGATATTTACCAATTGGGATGCCTTTTGTATGTCTACGTTTTCTTGTAGTGTAGTGTTTTTAGTAACATTATCTTGAAACTTCCATTTTAAATATGAAATACTTTTTGTAAAGAGCAGACTGGTCTTCAGACGATGTTGACTATAACTTCTAAGGTTATAATAATTATTAAGTAATTTTAATATACTTGTACGAGTATATATTTTTTCTATTTCAAGAAAATAGGTCCTTAATAAAATATATTTTGGATTGCATTTGTATTCCTTGCAGTAATGTACTTTATCTATTCGTAGTTATATTGTATAAACGTTAAATTCAAATTGAATAAAGTTTAATGTTTATCGAAAAAATACATATTTACAACTAAGGTTCTCTACCAGTCAAACTTGGGCTAAGTAGAAACTATACAAAAAAATTTTGTAACTATGTTTTACTTAAAATAAATTTATCTAACTCAACATAATTTTAATCGAACTGTAATTTGTTTTCATATATATAAATTAAAATTGGCAAAAAAACTAATTAAACCTTTACTGCATTAAAATTTTTAAAAAATCAAATATTCTATAGTGTGCATCGGAGGATTTATCTCTAATAGAGATCTCTAGAATTATCATCTGTTGTAGAGTATTCTAAACGCAATTTCCATTTTCGCGAGAGTTCCCTTGCCACACCTACCGTAGTGTTTATAATAAATAAGTGGATCAAATTCTACAAAAGTAGGTCACCGCAGATGTTATACGACACACTCAAAATGTCAGAATTGGACGATATTACATCTTTATCTTACGCGTATTGACAGAAAGAGACGGTTTATTGATTTAACCAGGCCTCAAACAGTGTAGCTTAGTTGGACAATGTTGAACAAAACTGACAGTTACCTAGACATTTTATGTAACGTAGATTTATGTTTCAATTGAAAATGCAATTAAAATGGCCGGTGTTAATTTTATATGAATCCTATCTACGTAAGTAGTTATTTAAACTATTGTGACCATCTGTTCGTGAATATGACAATATGCCAATATCCTTCAGAAAGACTTTCAGTTGCATAAAAATTACACTCAATTTTAATAATGGGAATATCTTTAAAATAATATTTCATTGACATCCTTATTTTTTAAACCAAATTTAACTAATCCATATGAAGGAACCTTCAGATTTTTCCGTGGTTATAAAATTTCAACTATTTTCTTTATACATTTTACTCAAGTTGTTATGAATAGTACAAATGCGAAAATTTATTGCGTGTAAATTGAAAATGATACAAAAATTACTTTATTTCACATTAGAAGAGGTGGTTTTAAGCAGGCTTTAGTTTTGGAGAGAATTATACTTTTCTTTGAGTAAAAAATCGTCACCTTACCTGGTATGGCTCGTCAGGTTTTCCAGGATACGATGCGCTACGTCTGTAGTCGGGAGGCCGAGGGGGCGCCGGCGCCCTGCGCCAAGGGGCGAAGGCCGAGGGCTGCGGGGGCTGCGGCGCGGGCCATCTGTACTGAGGGGCGCGACGGAAAGGTGCCCTGTATTGCCGCTCGTCGTCAGCGACGCTTGGTGCGCCGGGGTATTGTAGTTCGCCCATATATTGATACGGCCAACCTAAGCGAAGGTTGGTCGTGTACTGCTAGATAACCACTATCGGTGGGTCGATGGGAATGCGCGCGCAACTCGCGTTCCGATTTTCAAAATTCACGCTTATAATCTGTGGCGCCCTATATACGACTTTTCTTTTTTTTAAGAATGGTACTTTTAATTTTAACCGCTGTCATGACGCAATTAAAATATTGTGTATTACGATATTCTATTTTAAGTTTAAAATGGCAAAAAAATCAGTTTACTGTCTTCGTGTGAGTAATGATTAAAATATAATAAATTGCATTAAACCTGTTTCTATATTTGTCTCTACTTTTTGGTCGCAAACATATTTTTTATGTCGAAGGATGTCAAACAATCATGCCTGTTGGTATGTGGCCACTGTAACCTATAAAGATATTTATAATCCGTAGTTTACTCTATAAAGATTAAACGGTAAAGTTATATTGGAAACATAGTCCTTAATGAATCTCAAATTAGAACTAAGTCATAGTCGTTTCTATGTAAAGTAAAGTAAAAGTGAATGGTATTTTCAATTAACACTGTACTGAGTTTACTTAAATTATAATATTTATGGATTAGGGTTAAATGCTTCAGTGGTGTAATGGTCGAGAACACCTATCTTTGATCTAGAACAGCTAGCTCCAAACTACGGCTACAAACTTTGTAATTTAGTTTTTTAATAATTAAAATGCAAAAAAAAGCGTAAGTTTGCTTAGGTCGCCACTTTGCGACTATTCTAGTCTAGAAATATAGTTAAGGGCAGAAAAATTAAAACTGGTTTGGCCCTTCGAACAAACTGAAAAATAATTATGGCCCGAAGGCTTCAAAGTTTGGAGACCTATGATCTAGAAGACCGCTAGCTAAATTATCGTGATAGCAGCATTTGTCTGCCTGTTTTGTTTGGTGGTAGGGCTTTCCTAGGTCCACTTGGTAAGCTACCACCATTTGACATAAGTCTGCCACCACAACAGTAATAATAACAACACTGTTGTTCCATCAATTAGAATAAAGATAGCCAGGTTCACTGCGGTTGAGGACCCCGGGTGTGTCTTGCATCCGCAGCGTAACAATCAGCGATGGTTTTTTTATACTCAAGGTAATTTTTATTGTAACACAATTATTTTATATTGCCAACTGACAATTATATCTGAATTATTGTCAGCAGAAGTAAGCCTCCATTCCAGTTAAGCAAAATTTTGTCATTTTTATTCTTTGCCGTCTTTTGCACTTATAGTGCTTCAACTGAAGTGTCAAAGACGCCCTAAAAATAATCTTAAAATTGTCTTTATACTATATATTTATTTTAATAAAATTCTTACTAATTATATGAGATTATTGAACAGTAGTTTTATTATTCTAGTATCAGACCGAAAATACACAGTGCGGATACAATTATTTATTATTAATATTACTGAAATTCAAACAATTGTAAATCAAAAATTCTATAAAATCATTTTTTACATTTAAAAACACACTGACTTAGAATTCCAAACAATCCCAAGATAATATATTTGAATTTGACCATAATACAAATTTAAACATTTAACTTAAACCTACCTTTTGTAATCTACCTTTCTCCTGTATATCCTAAAATTTGTTGTGCCCGTCAGGGTCCATACTGTCATTAATAGTCTTAAGATCTACTTATTATGTAACTATAGAACGCAAAATAAAGAATTGAATTGAATAGTCCCAAGTGAGATGTATATCCTTATTACATAAATTAAAGTGTGATAATTTTGTATATGTATCTATAGGACTAACATATCTTTATAGATAAAAGTCCTAAAAATAAATAGAAAAAAAAGTGAGATGTTTTAAATTAATACAGAAAAAGGAAAAAAGAAAAAAGAAGATATTATCCAAGAAAAATATGATATTACAAGTGGACTGACTAATGGGAGTTATTATGTGGACTATTTTTATTTTATATATTTTGTTTTTCTATTTGATTTTGTTTACTTATTATTATTTGGTAGACTAGTTTTTATTTTTATTTATTTTTATACATACATTCATCATAATTAAAAGCTCCCTATTTAAATGAACTCTGTTACTACTTTTTTTAAATAGTCAATAAATAAGTCCTATCACGTATTACGAAGACTTAAGCATTGGAGAAGAATTGGCGCAAGAAACTCTTTGGCTTTTAAATATTTGTAAGAAATGTCATTACTTATGTATGTCATTAAATATCAATGTTATATTATTTTTTATTTTTGTTGAAACGTAATTTTACTTTCACCCTTTAGTATCATTAAGATAATCATTAATTTTATAGAAATCTTCCGTACATAGTATCGCAGTTTTAAATTTGTTTATTTCTATCTGGCAATGTTAAGAGAAAACTCACTGCAGTGAGGCCGCACTGCACCAAATAGTTAGCAGATACTACACAATATAGGTTTCCAGGCCAAAAGCTGTAATACTATTTATTTCTCGTTGCCAAGATAATATAGGTTATTGAAATGTAAATAATAACTGTTAAAGAACATAAATTTATGCAAATTATTTTAACTTACTTAGTACAAATTTTATTATCTATCCTTACTTCCATGAGCCTATGTAATTACGTCGCGAGATAACATCGATTATTGCTTATTATCGGTTGTGCTAACGACAGTGCTCTAAAGAGGTTTTTGACCTTAACCCTACCTCTCTTTTACTTCTCGAGAGTACGCGTGCTAGTCTACGGACTCTCACATTAGCTGTTTTCTAACTCTACTTTACGACAAAAGATATTTGGCGAAGTATTTATGTCGTACAGCCAAAACGTTTATTTTCTTACCAGCGTATGTATTATTTTTTCAATATAATATGGGTTTGTCTTTCATACCTACATTTAGGTCAGCCATTCCCAAAGTAGGCGATAACGCCCCCTTGTGGGCGCTGCAGGCCTGAAGGGGTCAGTAAGAGACCCAGAAAAAAATTAGGGCGTTGTGTAGAGGTTTGGGGGTGATTTGTAATTGCATTTAGCTAGGAGGACTGTTAGACAATGACTGAGCTCTCGATTCTCGTCTACAACTTGTGAACATCAACTAATATTAGGTAAGCAATGGGGGCGCTAAAAATAATTTATTCTCAAAATGGGCAGTACACAAAATAAGTTTGGGAACCCCTGATTTATATGGTAGAGTTATTACCTGTGACTACTTAGCCAGAGGACACGGGTAGGGGCAGATATTTGTATGATAAGTACGGATATTTTTTGACGAGACATAGATGTTTTATGATGATAATAATATTCAGTCATTGCTCAACTAATTCCTGGCGAAATCGTAATGCACAGGTTTGTATAGAGCTGACAAAGTATGTGGAAAAGGCTAACACCTCTCTCCTTGACCACAGAGTTTGTAACACTGACCGAGACGCCGTCTGGCAGAAGAAGGAGTTGCACGGAAGGCTCTTTACGAGCTTCACGAGATATAAGGGTTTCTTGTAACCCACTTGAACTGGAAGAATATATTTGGCGCTTAAACTGACTAGGAATTTAGAATCTGATATTCAGATGCAGGAGTTCAGGCAAACGGGCCACCCTTGGATGTAATTATTACTCAGATTTAATTATTACTTTACTCCGATGCGTGCAGATTATATTTGACCCAATTCCGTTGTGCACGAAATTAATTCAATTAAATAATTTAACTGATTAATTAATTAATTTTTATTACAATTCAATAAGAAGAAATAGAATGACTTTTAGGAACGTCAATTTAGTTGACACTTGACGGTCCATATACTTTTTTTAATTTAAAAAATAAATAGTGCCAAATTGTACCGCCTATTATTTTACGAGCACGTATGTAAGTAGATGGTTACGGGAAATGCCGCGAGATGGCGTTGGTTGCAATTCTTAAAGGTTTAGCGGTGAGCATTTGAACTTCGGAAAATGATTATGCTCAGTATTTTTTATTGATTAATAAATCATTTTAATAAGAAGGCAGCAAATGACTTGACTTCACCTTATTGTAACGACATATCGTAAGGGAAGTTGACAATACTTACATTAACTCATATTAGTAACGATGTTATGTTAATTGTGAATAAACAAAAAAAAACAATTTTCAAAATTCTTTTTCTTAAAGGATACTCCTAAGGTAATCTCATTGTCAACAAGTCAGGTCAACGACCCAGTGAAATGCAGGGAAACCTTCAAACTTAATAGGCACATACTACATTTCATATTTTTTTCTAAATCTATTAAAGTATCTTTAACCAATAATAGGCACGTTTTACAGGCAAGTTGACAATACTGTCGGTCACGCCAACTTTGACCATGGAAAATAACCAGACAACATTTTGAAAAACTAAAAACCAACTCATTTCACGACTCATGCGAAAGTGATTTAACAAATCACTTTTTGAAAAAGAAGATGTTTATTTTATCTAAGAATACAGATTTAAAATTAATTAATGTATTTATTAAGGGCAAGTGTCCCCGAGCGCGGATGAAGTCGAACTGAACTAACTTTAGATATTATTGGGGCCATAAGGCACAATTGATGGGGTGCTTATTCATGTATTTAATATACAAGTTATATATATAACAGAACGATGATTCCTTCAACAGATATATGAAAATACGCCCTCTGGATGTGCTATACAGAAACAATTTACTTAATGCTTTGTGAGTAATAGAGATCTGAAATAAATTAAAAAGTAAAATGCTTTCATTTTCTAACGATTCGATTGAAATATAATTTAAAATTTTAATTAAGGGTTCGTCACAATAAATATATCCTATAAAATCCCTTTTATTACCCTTACATTAGTTTTTATAGTAATTTTCTGTGTAAGATGTGTGATGTATATTTTATTACGTATATTGACGAAGTGGACATTTAATATGTGAAAATTGTGTATTTTCATGTCAAAAAGGTTACAGAATTAAGCACAATTTTTGGTGATTATCGTAATATTTTTCACTGTTCCGTTTTCATTCAATAATTTCTTGGATTTGGCCATTATTATTATCATTTCACTTTCGAATCATTTTAACATTATAATTCATTCGCTAACCATAAAGAAATTCTAGATTACCATTTTTAACAAAAACTCAAAAAGGCAAAGGGAAATATTATATCGGCATCCGTAAGAAAAAAGTTCATTTTAAAATGAAGATATGGCTCAAATATCTTAGATACAAAATCCAATTATAAAGATTATTATTATTTAGTCGTATATTGTTTAGTCGTTTTATTATTTAGTCAATTCGTGATTATTATTTAGTCTGACAATGACTTATAATCCAATTTATTATATAATACTTACATACATATAATTTAGTAATTTTACTTTAATTGTGTAGTAAATATCTATATATTATTTTAGTGTTAATGGACAGTATTTCTTTGTTTTATTTTACACGCCTTTTTTACCATTTCTACTTTTGACTGGTAGATAATGCATAAGGTATTAAATAGAATAGATTATATCTTTATTGTACATCAGCCAATTCAAAAAGAGAAACACAAAAAAAAATTTTTAACTAATTTTGTACAAAGGGCGACCTTATCGCTAAAAGCAATCTCTTCCAGGTAACCTTAGGATGGATAGGATTCAAGATAAAGTATTTGAGGGAAGTTGGCGACGTATTACATGATAAAACTTATTACATACAAATAATAAATATATACATACATAGGTACTTACTCAATGATAGCATATATATAACTATGAAAAATGAATGAATATCAATGATCCCTTCTTTACTTGTATGTTGGTTTATTATATTGATATAGCAGTCCTTGGACGCTTCTATAGTTATCTTTAAATATATATTTATCGGTTAATTTTGACGAAGTTAAGTTCTGTCGCATGCCTACCCTGTTAGTTATTATACGTACACAACGTAAAAACTCGATATTTTTTAACTAAGTATATTACTTCCCATAACGAAGTACCTGCGAGATAACAAAGTCAGTGTCAGATAAATATTATATTAACTTTACAATGTAGATAAGAGGTTTTTATAACACTCAGTGTACAAAATATAAAACTGTAATATCTACGTAATGAATGATGCAAATATTTCAAAGATTATGCATGTTGTAAAAAGGCTTCATCTAACAAATATCTGTTTAGAAATTAGCTAGTAGCGACGTAAATATTTTAATTGAAACTCATAAGTTTCAAAAAAAAAATACAAAAAACAAAAAAAAAAAAAAAACAAACAAAAAAAAAACTTCATAAAGTGGAGACTGGTTGAGTTTAAAAATTTTGTACATTGATCAGGATGCCTACCATAGCCAATGTTTAAGGTAATGTACCTGTTTGATTGTACGCGTTCATAGGTGTTCGTAAGATTTGCATTAGAAATTCCATCTAATATGGGATGGGTATATTATGTGAGTGTAAGAGCGAATGCGTACGAATTCGTGCGTGTTCGTACGTGTTCATAGGTGTTCGTAAGATTTGCATTAGAAATACCATCTAAGAAAAACTGGCCTTATTTTTGCGTCGCGTCTACAACTAACAAATCATTGACCGACATCTTTATTGGATGTTATCGCGGTTAAATCCGCGTACGGAATGGTCAGTTTGTGTTTGACTTGTGCGGATAACGATTGTTATACAGTTATCTAACCTATAATGGAGTTTAAGCCTACTGGTGAGTTAATAGAGTTTAATATGCCATGCAACAATGTTTTATTTCAAAATGCAGGTATGCATAATGTTTTAGAAAAGTAACCCTTCTTATAAACTTACTAAGTAGTATTTTGCATAACTTGTAAAATAATATACTTCAGTAATTAATAAATTACTTCGACTAAGATCAAGAAGACTATAGCAAATTCTTTCTGTTTGACTTGGGGCATTGCAGATTATTTGTGTGAAACTCTGACATATATTTCGAACAGTTAATCAACGATTTCAATTGTATCTTATTTTATTTACTTATTTAACAATTTATGTACACACAAAGATAATTAAACAGGACACAACAGTACAACAGAGGTACTGCTACAAGTACTGGTATTGCAACTTTTATTGTGAGGCTATGAGTTGATCGTGAGAACATTTTGACCATATAACTCTACATGTAGTTAGTATTTCCTCTTTCGTAAGTATAAGTTATATACTTTCTGATCGTAGCCACACACATCTTTTACCATTACACTTTCGATGACGATGACAAAACATATTCTGCAATGGTTGGTCTCTGGATGGGTCAAAAATAATTCAATCTCGAGCTCGTCCGTGCTTCGGAAAACGTTAAGCCATTGGTTATGATTCCTAGCGCGTTATGGCCCTAGCTTCTCGGGTTGCTCCCATAAAAGAAGCCCAGCAGTGGGACGTATCTTGATGATACAGTTTATTAACTGAAACCCATTAACTTTGGTGTACCGTGGCGTACAGACTTCAGTGACCAAATATCCATTTATCCACGTTATAAAACCAAAGAGATTATTGTTTTTATTATAAACTAATTTCTCCTCCACAGACCACCAACACGTCAGGTATAATCCGTTAAAAGACGAATGGATCCTGGTATCTCCTCACCGCTGCCTCCGACCCTGGAGTGGTCAGACGGAAGACGCGCTAGAAGACCAGCCACCAGACCCCAATAACCCACTGAAAGCTAGTGCTGTGAGAGCTAATGGACAGGTATAGCTAATACTACTAATAGTAGCTATAATGGCAAAGGGAAAGACATTTAGACTGCTTTTACAAAATGAACCCCACTTGATAATTGTCAAAGCATTTGACAGCCGTCCTTTTTACTTTCTTAGTGAGAGAACGAGATACACTGCAATTTGTATTTGTTTTGAAAGACCATTGTCTTAACCCACTGCAGTACATTAACAACATCTGGCGTATTTTTTCATCATTATCAACAGCTTATACAACCAGCTACTAGTCATGAGCCGTCAGACAGGAGAAACATGGGGAGTTGAATTCATTATACCGTCACATTAGTTAGAGGATAAAAGCCTCTGTCGTAACAGTTAGGTTATTATGGCAATCTATTCCTGGTTAGGGTGTTTCGGCAACCTAACCCTGGTTAGGTTGTTACGGCAACCTAACCATTGCTTAAGTTGCATTTGCAAGCACGGAGGAGCCCAAGATAACATGCCTTTTGGATAATAAATTTAAAAATGTATGGGATTTGACAAAAGCTCTTTATGAGCTTATTTTTCGGTGATCAATAGATTTTTCTTGATGTGATTTCAGAAAAATCCTCCATACACGTCCACGTATGTGTTCCCGAATGACTTCCCTGCCCTCCTGGAGAGGGTTCCCGTACCGCCAGCTGGCGAACATCCACTTTTTCAATCTAGCCAAGCCAAGGGAACATGCAGGTAAAGAAGAAAAAACTCAATTATTCTTTTGGGCACATACCAACATAGATAGATAGATAGATAAAACATTTATTTCCATCTCTACATCACACACAATCCATCCAAACAGTACATTGATAAAAGAAGAATAAGACAAACATTTTATAATAAGGTATTAAAGACCTTTGTGTGCGCTGCAGAAGTGCAAAAGGGTCGCAACACAGTGACTGATTTTGTACACATCGGGATGTGAACAAAGCACTGATATTCTGCTACAACCCGAGGGCTTTTTAAAATTAAATTATAGATAGAAAAAAAAAACCAGATACATTCTACTGTAACCATTCGAATGTTTTGTCGAATGTCAGGGTTAATCTATAATCGCCGTATTAAGTAGGCCAATGCTTAATAGACAGACTACATTAAAATTTGCACAAAATCAGAAAAAATGATTTACTTCATATTTGTATTATGTATGTCTTATAACGCCATCACTAGACGCAATAAGAATGTTGTCGGCTTTTTTGCTTACTTACTAAATATCCTAGTTTAAATCATTTATTTATGTAGATTTTCCTTTGAATTTATCTCTTAAGTTTTATATTTAAACCACCACTTTATAATTTATATGTCGATCGTTATTTACAGGGTAATGTGTTTTCACCCAGACTCCACGATGACTATTCCTCTGATGACTGTGCAAGAAATACAAGCAGTTATTGAAGAGTAAGTATGGTATCTATCACAAGACACCAAAAATGGTACACAAAAGTGGCCACACTTGCCACACGTGAAGATGTAGTTGAACCAAAAAGCCTTTTCACTTTTGCACTTGTCAATAAAACTGCCGGCTTTTATATGTTACTCTTAAGAGGAGCCCGAACCGCTGGAAAGTTTAAATACGCCACACCCACGTCACTTTCAGCTAAGATGCTCTCGGCAAACGACTATCGAAATAGTCCGCTAAAAGTTCTTCATCAGGACATACCACTGTCACCTAGCACTGAGGAAACTGCGGAGGATAACGTAAGGCCAAATGAAGATAAGGGCGAAGATGGAAGCGATACACCCGGATTGTTTGAATCACAGAGTAACAGCTGTAGAAACAATGCTATTAACATTGTTGTTATGTTGGCAACTCATGTAAGATGGCGGAAGCTAGGCAGGCGAACATGTTCTATGTTCGCCTGCCAATCACCAACTAAAATGAGCAGCAAATGTCTGGCCCAATGGGAATTGAAGCCAGAACCTACAGATTTATAAGAGATTGTCTTAGCTACTAGTCATGGTGAAATATTACCACGGAATGGAATCAGTGCGGGGTTTTTAACGGAAACAATTTTCCGGAAGGGGTTGGTCGGTTTCTTTACAGACTGTACAATAAAGATAATAAACCCTCATTCTTAACTTGTCAGGTGGATAAACCAGCAAAATGAGTTGGGTCGGCGATATACATGGGTGCAGATATTTGAAAATAAAGGAGCTATCATGGGCTGCTCCAACCCTCATCCTCACTGCCAGATTTGGGCTTCCAGCTTTCTTCCCAATGAACCAAGAGTTAAGGACAGGTATTGTAAATTGAACGGTAAAGATCATTTTTATATTAGAGTGGACATTTATCTTCATCTTGTCTGATATACAAATTAACTTGTTATTAACGACTATGTTCGGTTCATCGCTCGCTGGAATATTAACTGTATTATAGAGAAAATTGGAAAAAAGAAATACGTTGTTAAAGCACGGGTCTCTTCAGCCTATGAAAGAAAGCGAAAAATTGTTTTTAATGTATTTAAGAAAAAAACGGGTCATATTTGACCCATCGTTTTTTAGGTAGTTTTTAAGGAAGTGAAGGAAGCTTTCAATAAGAGGGAAGAAAACCTACAACAGTCATAAGTCTTATTCCAGTCATAAGTCAGATTCCATTAATGAAAGTGAAAAATTGTTATTATTATATTTAAAAAAACGGGTCATATTTGACCTATAGTTTTTTAGTAGTTTTTAAGGAAGTGAAGGAATTTACTTGTTTAAAAGCTTTCAATAAGAGGGGAGAAAACTTACAACAGTCATAAGTCTTATTCCAGTCATAAGTCAGATTCCATTAATGAAAGTGAAAAATTGTTATTAATATATTTAAAAAAAACGGGTCATATTTGATCCATAGTTTTTTAGTAGTTTTTAAGGAAGTGAAGGGATTTACTTGCTTAAAAGCTTTCAATAAGAGGGTAGAACACTTGCAACAGCCATAAGTCAGATTCCATATGATAAGTATCTAATAGTAGTGATTTTTGGTCCTTATTATTATAAGTATCTAATAATATTGATTCTTCTGTCATTATTTACACTAAAAATTAAGTTATTTACCTCTCCTTCATTCTAATTCAATACGAAAGGGATAGAATAACTTTTAGGAACGTCAACTTAGTCTACAGGTTAGGCGAACCATACACTTTTTACTTATTTTGATCACCATTCCAGAAACTTCCATGATGTCAGCAGTCGTCCTTTTCTGGTCATATTGTAATGGAAGAATAATAGTGAAATTCAGACTACTATTCTACCATTACAATATGATTAGAAAAAGATGACTGCTGACAAGAACATCGTTGAAATTTAATTTAATTTCGTGCACAGTAGGGGCCATTATCATGCAATGCCTTCAATTCTCCTTTGAAACGCCAACATAAACATGGTATCATTTCTTATTTTATAAGAGTTTGGGCCAAGGGTGAAGTAATTAAATGTTTTAGTTTGTGGTTTGGGTCATATCATATTTTTACTATTACCATTTTTTATGAAATTTGTGCATCATTTGTTTTTAATAAACTCAAAGCTGAAATAGGTAGGTACCAAAAGTTTTCATCCAAAATATTATGCGCAATAATGTGATATTGTTTTTCAGGACACAACTAGATTATTTTACAAAATACCAACGACCTCTTTTATTAGATTATTTGCAAGAAGAATTGCAGAAAAAGGTGAGTTTAATAAAACAGTAGGCCTGAGGGCCCAGATAACATGCCTTTTGATAATCGCTTACGCAATCGCTTAGTGAAAAATCTATAGAATTTGACAGATCTCTCGCTTAGCAATCGAGTGTGATTTGACAGATCCATATATTTTTCATTTAGCAATTCTATTGCGATTCGAAATGCATCTTATCTAGGCCCTCTGATGGCCTACAAAGCATGCCTTTCGATAATCACACTAGAATCGTTTCGTGAAAAATATTTGGTATATGAAAATTAGGCTCGATAGCTCAGAGAGTGTTTATGTCAAATATTATACATTTTAGCGATTTGATTGCGACTATTGAAACCCTATGACTCTTAAGTACAGCCAGATGGAGTTTTGACAACCAATGGTAGGCGTAGCCATTTTGTCCATGATCTACGGGAAAACAATATGAAAATGAAGTAATGGTAAAAATGATCAATCATACAAATACACGAACGAAAAGTGAATAATGATTTGTTAAATGACACGATTAAACGACCTTTTTGGGATGAAACTTCACTGTTTTCACATCAAAAATACGATTTGGTGTTCCATATTTTATTTTGAGTTCATACTCAAATTCCAAAGAATGTGTTCCAAATTTTCTAATAAAATTTGGAACACCCAACTGACTTCGAAATTATTCGACAAAAACTCCTTTAATTTATATTGTTACAGGAAAGAATAGTAATTGAGAACACAGAATGGGTAGCTCTAGTCCCATACTGGGCTGCGTGGCCGTACGAGACCATGCTGATCCCCAAGCATGGTAATCCTCAGAGGATGACAGACCTGAACGAACAGCAGAAGGTACAGCTTGCTGAGATTATGAAGAGTCTTAACACTAAATACGACAATCTTTTCAAATGCAGCTTCCCTTATAGCATGGGATGGCATGGTGAGTTTTTCAGGATTACGTCGACAAAATCCAACCCCAGTGTAGGCGATGGTGAAGGAAACACCGTGTTTAGAAGTGATAAAATGTAATAAAACGGAAAATGTACAGAAAATTATCAAAAAGCTTACGAAACCAGAAATCAATCACAACTGACAATTAACATAAAAACCTTCCATAAACATAGACAGATAACTGCCAGTTCTATCGCCAACACCCAGTATCAAGGGGTGTGTAAAATGGCGTTATTTTACGTAGAATTTACGAAGATGACCTACAAAATAACGTTATTTTTACGAGTGCAGTCAATAAGTAAGAATGTTAGTTATATACAAATGACATACAAGTGGCTGTAGTGCAATACATATACTTAGCATAACGACGACGTATTACGTCATTGTTGCCGTCATATATTTTCCACGATATGAGGTACATTTCAGAGAAAATATTCAGCAGTGACGTAGGTTCTAGCTTGAGAACAGTCTAATAGTCTCAAGTCTATATCTTCTTCTTCTAGGCTTCATCTTTCAATGGACCGGTATTGAGCTGAATTTATCAGTTATTTACGCCTTAAAACTTTTTAATATTTCACAGGCGCACCAACTGGGCCTTCGCACAAAACCGGGGACTCCCCGCATTGGATCCTCCATGCACTGTATTTACCGCCGCTGCTCCGTTCGGCGACTGTAAAAAAATTCATGGTTGGCTATGAGATGTTAGCGCAGCCGCAGAGAGATCTAACACCGGAGCAAGCAGCTCATACGTTAAGACAGAGCGATCATTTGGTGCATTATAAGAACCAGAAAGGTTTATAATATTTTAATAGGTACCATCAACGTCAAACATTGCTGAGAGCTTAGACAAAATCGAATCCCTAAATGAAAAATGTATGTGATTTAACATTTACGCTCGACAGCTAAACAAAGGGCAAATCCTATAAATTTTTACATTTAGTAATTCGATTGCAATTATCAAAATGCATCTTGTCAAGACCTTCTTCACTAAAAAAGGGTCATTTTACATGATTATTGTTATTTTTATTGTTTTTATATGAACCTCTTTTGTTGAGTTTTTAAATAAAATATTGTTATGCAAAGTACTTATCATGTTTTTCTTGTTTCCGTACGATTTTTGTGTAAACGTCAAATTGGCGTTGGCATTAATGTCTTTAAAAGCTATTTTAAAATTGGAGTTTGCATCAATCGAGCTCGATATATCTAAACTCATACACATACTAGAATAATATCATATTAGAGTATGATTATTTCCAAAATAATATATAGAAAATTTTATCTTATTTTTATTTATTTATTTGGGAGAATTAACTAAACCAATTTGGTACTCTGTTTTTTGGCGCAAAATAACGGGATCAGTTGAGTGCTGTATATTTAAGTTCCCATTTTGTGTTAATTGAAATTTCTGAACAGAAAAATGTGTAGTTTCATACCTAAAAGAAACTTTACAACGTGCAAAATATGGATTACATAATTTAGTATTTATTGGTTACTTATGTGAGAGTTTCCAGTGTTTTTATTACCTTTTACTCATATGAAGGGTTAGTTCATTACTTATCATTTTCGAGTCATTTTATTAATACGAGAATATAACAAAAAAATTACTGTCAGTGTTACTCTCCAACGAGAATCTAATAAAATTAGAGGGCAATAAAGTCGCAAAACACGACGTTGCCATAATTAATAAGGAAAAAAGAAAATTAGAGGGAAGCTGATCAAATAGTGGTGCTTGTTAGCTCCACGGGGTAAAGGGGTGATAAATTAAAACGGTTCCTCGCTAATACAGAAGAAATAACTAAATAAGACATGGCTGTATAGACTTCAGTTTCCTTTGTCTACCCTGTAATAATGAGAATTTAACCAAAAAAAACTAGAGAGATGCTGCCAATAAAATGGCCGAACAAAATCCGTGAAGCTTCTCTATTTGTAAAAATATTTTAATTTCAGTGGAATAGTAAAGTTGATTATTAAAAATGAAAGAAATAGATATAAATATAGAAGGTTACAATGTGAACGGAATATGTGTGGGCTGTCTGAACTACAACCGAAAGATGTTTTATCATGACGATATTAAAGAGTGTTTCAGATTATTGGCTGATATTGACGTAAATATCCCCATATCTTACATCAATAAAATTAAAAACCATTTTTGAAAGTGTAACTGGCTATATATGTATGCTTCGTTATATGTTTTATGTCATAAACTGGTTAAAATTTGTCTGTAAACAAGAACAAAAAGTATTAGACACGCCATTATTTATTCATAATGTTTTTTTTTTTTCAATGTTTACGAAACATTTTAGTGGAAGTTTCAATTGAATGGAATTAGTATTTTGATGCATATAATGTATTAAAGTTTGCAAAGCAGCATAAAAAATAACATTTTAGATTGACTTATTTATAGGAGTAGGTATAACAATTACAAAATTTTAGAATGTAAAAAGGATATTTATAGAATTGTTTCTACTTTATTAAATACCTTTGAACTAGATATGGAAGGACAGATTTATATTCGCATTTTTACTTAAAATATTTGATTTAAATGTACACAGTTATAGCAAAAAAATATTTTCTATCTTATTCAAATAGTATCATAGTAAAATGCATGCATATTAATTCATTAATTTGTTTAAATAAATAAAAATTATATACCACAATGTAATGTAAATGGCAATCTGTTGTATCTTAAATGCATGAAATTGTAAGATTTATTTTACACAGAATCACAATAAAATTTTATCTTAACCTATCTTTACTTCCCATTTTTACAGGTTCCCGATGGACTCTCCATTCAGGTGTGCTGGGAATGCTTTGCTTCAGTACAACGGCTTGCTCGATTCAGGGAACAAATACTCAAGTCATACGAGATATTGATTAGTTATTCTCGTCAGGTAAAGTATCCAATAAATTATTAATTTACATAATGTAGGCATTAACTTGACTATTAAATTCAAAACCATACACTCTACATTGCTATCCATGTTACTGCGACTCTTGCTTCGTCGCATGCTCACTTCCAAGTAAAATCAATCTCTTTATGTCATAAATATGAATTTTCCTTTTAAAAATCTTACAAGTTAATTTGACGACGGGAGAATGCAACGCACTGGAAAATCATATAGGATCACAGTAATAGGAAGGTGACATAGTCCATTCGTAGATTTGTTTTGTTTTGTCAAGTTCCATTTCAGCAAAGTGATAAACTTGTGGTTTTTGCTAGACAGACATGGCTATTTGGAGATCACAAGTAATTGCAACAATAAGTCTTGCAACAATATATTGTACTATGTGATCAAAAAAAAAGAATGAAGATATAATCATCAATATAATAATCACTTTTATGTCATATTTTTGGCCCCATAAACATACCAAAACAATGGAGACTTAATTTCAAAAAATCTACTTTACGCTGAGATCAGATACAGTTAGTATTGATTCTTTGTTAAACTTAACATAATTTTATACAGTCTATGTATGCATGTATGTGTTTATATGTGTATTACATTGCACATTTTAATGAAAGTTCAGATTAAACCATATAAAGAATATAATTATAATACTGAAAAGTATTGGGTTATATGTTTAATATTAATAATAATAGTTTAAATTAAACAATTTAATACTCAATAGACAAAAATTGTTGTCTATTTCTTAATGGAAAAATAAACCTAATTTTAAGGTGGCCTCTCTGTGAGGTAGAAGTCTTCTAGACCACAAAGTAATGATTATCCTGACAAGCTGTACAATTCAGAAACAATTAAATTTTAATTATCTCAATTTCACTGATAGTATAACGTGACAGATTAATAAGAGAGTTAATTAGAATCATGGTCAATGAAGGTTATTATTTTGAGTTTGGTCATTGTAGTATTTTATCTTATTTATTAATTGTTTATTCTTTAGCATACATTTCTCAACTCCCCATTGGACTTCACAACACACTCGGTTACTCGTTTGGCCACTACCTCCTTGGATAGTGAGGAATTGGAGATCATACCAATAGTGGAGGTGAAAGATGAAGTCAAAGATGAGCTCGATCACCACAATGAAGGTGATGTGGGTATGTGACTTCTCATTATTTATAACCTGTCAAGCTGTACAATTTTACGTAATCTAGGCACAATTTAGAATTTTAATTGCGACGTAGTGCCTGGAAGGTGGAAAATTTTACATTGAAAATTGTTACGTCTGTTACATTCATACAAATGGGATTTGACGAGTTTTTGCGTCTTCGCTTATCGAGAGATCCGTGCTCCATTGACGATTTCACTAAACATTACAGAATCTTTGAAAAATGAAGACAATGACTTTGGTCATTCCGATGACGTACAGTTCTCCGAAGATCTCGCTCATGGTCAAGAGCTGACATCAGAAGACGACATACAGCTTTCTCAACTGAAAGAGAAAAAAGATAAGGTTAAGAAGATTAAAAGGCCAAAGAAAAGAAATAAACATAAGGTGAGACGTTTACTTTTTGGTTATGCCAATAATTAGTTCATTATAAACACAACTGGTACGCTAAACCTTTACCTATCCCTTTCGCACGTATTGCCACATATGTCTCAGACGCCTCTTGCGTCCAGTCTAAGACATTGCGTCTTAATTCGTGGTCGCTACACCATCGCACCGCCAACGAGTCACAATAAGCTCCTCGTAACACCTCGTTCCCATCCATATGTGAACAAAATCAGTCCCTGAGTTGCGACCCTTTTACACTTCTGCTGCTCACACAATGTAGTTTTTGATATTAACTATTTTTTTATTAATGTTTGTCTTTAAACTGTTCTAGATCTATTTTTGTGTGTGATGTAGAAATGAAAATAAAGTCAGTATATATCTATCTACGTCGATTGTCGAACGTCATCTAAATTTAAGGTTTAAGTCATGTCAAAGTCTTTGTCATGGAGGCAGGACGCCGCGACAATCGATAAACGCTTTTTTAAATTGTTTTTTTGATAGTGCAACAGAATATAATTAGATCTGCCAAATTTTTATTTTTATTATATAGTAAACATGCTCGTTTTGTATCCTATCCTGCTACTACGAATGTAAAACAATTCTTTCTTACGACATGGAGGCTCATTTAAAAATGCAATTTAAATAAACATAAGCTGTAATGAAACTGAATTGAAACTTAATCAAACCTGAAATGACGATACGTAGCAATGTATAAAATATGTTTGTAATACTAATACATAATGACATACGTAATTTGTAAATGTCATTACAAATACTAAATGCTGAGAGTTTCTTGCGCCGCTTCCTCTCTGCAGCTACTAATTCGTAGAAGCAGTAGTAGGGTTAATTTGTTAATATGCATTCTAGTATTAGTTTTAATATTAAAATTATTAATTTAATACATAATTTAATTCTATAACTGCGACAATTTGTAAATACCCGGTTAATAACCACTTAAAGTTATCACTATAACCTTTAAATACATTTATTTATTTTTTCTGATACATATTCCCTGTTATGACGATTTAAAAGAACTTAGTAAAGAGTCTATTTTCTAGTATATTTTGACTTTGACTTTGATATGCCCGTAGGGTACCTTCAGGAATATATAGTGCACGAGTGAGGGGCGATGTTGAATGCTATTAATAAATTTATATATAGTAAGATAGAATTAATTAAGATGACGTATTTTCAAAGATATGATGACATATTTTATTCATTGTGATTTTATTTTTATATAAAGCTCAGCAAATGACTCGACACCACCTGATGATAAGCAGTAGAGTCCATATGTAAAGATAGCTAGTGAAGCATGCGACATACTGCCCTAGCCACCCTCACCTTGCCGGCACAAAAAGTGCTTTTTCACGCATCTTTTAAATACATTTTTAAAGAGGCGTGAAAAATAACCAATACTTGTATATTTAGTAATCTAACATTCCATTTCACAGCTGAAACACAAAGAAAAATATAACATTGATCCGCAGAAGAGACTGAAGAACCTCCCCGAGGATCTAGTGGAAGTGTACAATATGAGTGACGAAGAAATGTGGAGAGTAAGGTTTGATGACCAGACCAATAAGTTGTTCGACCAAATCAAACATAAGTGTGTGACGTGTCTCTTGTCTTTTAACACAGATAAACTTAAAAGAGAACATTTAAAAGGGAAACACAGAATGGTGAGAAATACTATTTGTATATGTCTGAACTCTTGTTGGGACGGGTTCCCAGAGGAAAAGTGTCAGACTTGTATCTTTAACATAGGATTAATTTGCCATTGGTTCTTTTTATGAATCCCACGCATGCATTGCACATTCCCTCCACCAACCCATGGTCCTACCATGCGGCATACGGATCGAATCACGGGAGAGGGCGAGGGTACTTGCACAGGGCTCTTTTTCCTTCGGCGCTGATCTGTGCTCCCTACAATTATCTTTATCCGTCGGAGTTTTTGGTGCGTAATGGCGGGGGGCGGTTTGGTGATGTGTGTTTTATTTCATATATTGTGTTGTAGTTTTGTTTTTGTCATGAAATTGGTGTCGTTTTATGGCAAAAAGGATCGTTAAGTCATGCAATATATGGAATACATCATTCAGCGTTGATTAGTGACTTACGTGAGATTTTTCAGTGTTTCATATCCATTCATTCATTTGTAGGGTAAGTTAATTTATTAAAAACATTATATGATTTCATTCTCTTTACTTATCATTTCGTCGTAATCATTATCATAACATTCCATTTTCGTATCATTTTATCATAATCGCTTACATTGCATTCCATTTTCAAAATTTTTCTCGTAAGTCATTAACAAAATAGCGGGGCCTACCATTAGTCGCCAAAAACTCCATGGGGCAAAGGGCTACGTTGCACCAGTATCCTGGAGCCATAAATAAAGATAAAAACTACATTAATGAAGATATGGCTTAAAGGTCTTAGTTATCAGGCCAAATAATTGAAATAAAAAATCTTTATCCGTCCCTTCTGTATCCAACTCTCCCCCTTCTGGGGCGTGACGTCACAATATGTGACTTCGCGTCGGGCTGCTCTGTGTGTTTTACCTGATTCCTCCTATTCCTATGATCGTCTGACGGTGTGCCAGGAGTGCACAAACTCGCATGCATTGCATAGTATCGATAATAAGGTGCGTCCCTATATTATCAGATATATTTTTAAATAAAAACGTTTATGTTCTTCCAGAAAAGCGACGATTGCCGACAGTGTGATGTGTGTAAATCCTATTTTTTGACAAAAGATCATTTGTCAGCACACAGATCTATTCATCTAATAGCTTATAAGTGTAAAGTGTGTGATTTTAAGACGTCCATGAAAGCGATAATGAGCAGACATGTAAGGGAACATCAAGGAGAACTAACTGAAGATTTTAAATGCAAAATCTGTGAAAAGTTGTTCAGGTTAGTGTAAAAGAAGATTGCTCAACTTGTATTTAACGTTGTTTTATATAAATAAAAACCTTGGTTTATATGACACATAAAAATACTAAACACAATAATAATCATTAAGTTATTTGTGAACTTTTGGGGTTTGAGATATATTTGATTTTCTATGTCATACAGCGCCATCTAGTGAAAGGATTTAGGATTAGATACATCATTGAAATTGAAATTTTGGCAGCTTTGGCATATTTTAAACTCATAATGCCGCGTGTCAATTGTAGAGTAATATTTATCAGAACGAAAAATCTTATTTCTAAAACTCATTTATTTACTTTTTTAATGTGAATGCGACACTAGCAGTAGGCATGACACTAGTTAGATGGTACCGATTAATATTTAAAACCCTTCATAAAAAAGTATCTTAAATTTTTGATACATTAATTATTTTCTTATTAGAAATCGCTGATTTTCTTTCCCAACATTTTCTTTAGTTCTTTTATGTATGATACAGACTATATTATACGCCTTATTATTTCAGCACAAGGTCTAGATTATCATATCATATAAGTAAGAGCCACAAAGAGAAAATACAGTGTGATTGTTGCGGTAAAGTTTTCGCCAGCAAAATGACCTTGAAGTACCATCTCAAGTAAGTCTCTTTTTACTTTAAAACTAAAGAATTTTACATAAATAGTGATTAGGTAGAATGATTGGTAAAAAATATTTTATTTGAATGCTTCGATAACTATTTACAGCCTACCCACATCCTACCCGCACATTTTTCCCTTTCCCACTTGGGGATACCAAAGAACATGGGTTCCTTTAAAACAGGCGTGAAAAAGCACTTTTTGTGCCAGCAAGGTGAGGGTGGCTAGGGCAGTATGTCGCATGCTTCACTAGCTATACGAGCATATGGACTCCACTACTGCTTATCATCAGGTGGTGTCGAGTCATTTGCTGAGTTTTTTATTATAATTTTATTTAAAACCTTCGAAGTATTTTGTATTGTTTTATTAAGTAGATTTCCGTGTGCTACGCCACGGCTTCTAATGCGGTTTTTATCATTATATATATTGATTTCAGAGGAAGGTTTGTATGTATACTTTTGTTATAGAAAGCTAAGCAAATGACTCAACACCACCTGATGGTAAGCAGTAGAGGAGTTAATACCATGTGTAGGGGGGGGTAGATAGTTATTCGAATTATAAATATTAAAGATACCTTCTTTGGTTGATATTTGCAGAGTGAAGTGAATAGTACGCTCCTATATTTATTTTTTCTATATATATATATAACACTTACCATAAAGATACCATTTACATTCGACGACTGACTTGTTGTTTTAAAGTTATATTCTTAGTTTTTTTCAACTACCTTCTTGACCAACTTTTACCATTTTTAAAAGTATAATGTGTTTCTTTAATTGGCTTATGTCTATGTAATTCTGTTATATAATGAATGGGTGTAGAACAATGTTAAATTAATTAAATAAATTTTATTTGGAATCTAGCTTATTAGAAAATTTTATTTTAGAATGATCAATGAAGTCAAGGATGAGAAACCTAAAGAAAAATTGTATATACCATGCAAGGGGTGCGATAAAGTGTTTCATTCGAAAAAAAGTTACCGAGCTCATGTGTAAGTTTATTTATATTATTATAATTAATGAAAAGTCACACTTCAAGAGTATGTAAACACTATATTTGTCAGATATTAAAAATAAACTGGGACAATTTGTAAATGCCCGGTTGATACCCACTTAAAGTTATCACTATTGCCTTTAATTACATTTATTTGTTTTTCTCATACATATTCCCTGTTGTGACGATTTAAAAGAACTTAGTAAATGAGTCTGTTTAAATAAAGTTATTTTGACTTTGACTTTGACTTTAATCCAAAGAAAAATGACAATTTACCAAAGTAACAAATTTTGGGATTTAAAATTAGTTTTATTATTTTTCAAAAAAAAAAACATTCTTTATATTAATTACTTAACAAGTAAAATTTAAGAATACGCGATAGCTATATTGTGCCCATATATACAGGGTGATTCACAACGGCATAACATATCCGTGTCCGATATGTGGCAAGCTATTTCAATGGAAGCGTAACCTAGCTCGCCATACGAGAAACCATAGAGAAAAGGACGCCGGGGCCCTGCACGAGTGCCGGGAGTGCGGGAAAACGTTCTCCAGTAGAGATTGTTATAATAATCACATGAGATTAAGCAAGAAGCATGTTCCTGAAGACGCATATGTGTAAGTATTATATTTTTTATAATTATTTTTTGTACATCAGACGTATCAACATTTTTCAATATTTAAAAATAGATTTTTGATTGCACTGTAAAACAAAACATGTATATGTTTGTAATACTAATACATAATGACATAATTGATTTGTAAATGTCATTATAAATACTAAAGGCTGAGAGTTATTTGCGTCGTTTCTTCTCTGCAGCTACTAATTCGTCGAAGCGGTGGTAGGGTTACTTGGGAATATGCATACTAGTGTTATTTTTAATTTTAAAATAATTTATTTAATGCATATTTAAATTCTATAACTGGGACAATTTGTAAACACCCGGTTGATACTTCCTTAAAGTTATCACTATTGCCTTTAATTACATTTATTTGTTTTTCTCGTACATATTCCCTGTTGTGACGATTTAAAAGAACTTAGTAAATGAGTCCATTTAAATAAAGATATTTTGACTTTGACTTTGACTATACTAATAATATATATCAAACTAACACATATGAAAACATATTGTCACTATTAGAAAAATTTCCCAGAGCAAAACGAGATATGGAAGATCGTCAACATTTTTGTTTTGTCCATAGACAACTAACTGGTTGAAATACTTGACAATTGATAGTACAGTCTCTGAAGATTTTCATTGGTTCTAGGGATCCATTTTACCAAATAATATTTCTCACACTCACACCTATTATTTAGCCAAAAGTAAGCATAATTAACAGCTTGTGTTAAGGATACTAGATAACAGAGAAATATAGCTAGTAATATGTATAAATATCAGTAATATACTAAACATACAAACACGAATGACTTGTGAACATATATTTGCCCCTACCGGGAACTCTGGCGAAGTAAACTTACGTTCTCGTTGTATCGCCTCTATGTAGGGCATGTGGGGAGCACACCGAACAAATGGAACACATCCTGTGTAACTGTGATGCTCTTGCTAGGAAAAGAATGGGTCTCTTTGGACTGGACTATCCCAGTCCTGAAGATATAAGGCTGCTGTCTCCGGGTGTACTTAGTAAGCACATCTTGGACGTATTCCAGGACAGCGGTCATTAGGAATGGGGAAGCACAAAATATCCCACAGGGTCGACGTGCTCCGGGAGTAATCCTGGCCCTACATCAAGATAGGATAAGTAAAGTGACTGACCAATCGACCAGACAGCCATTACAGTCAGTAATTGTACAAAGGGTTACCTTGTTTGGTTTAAAAGAAATTATTTCTAACGACGTGATCTGAGCACCGCCATAAATACTATATACCATTGTTCACGACCTACTATAGCATATTGTTGTTTATATTTAGTTATACCATGACTGTAAATAGAAAAATAATGTGATAAAATATGTCAGTGCAAAACAAGTGCTTGTATTATTAACAACCATATAGGAATTATTTCTATAAACTTTTAAAGCTAACTATGTTAATAACACTTGTTTGATATAATACAGCCAATATAATTTAAGAAACGGCTCCCTAAATAGGAGTTTATTTTTAGAGAAGTGTACTGAAATCCTCACATATTATATAGTAAGTAAAATTTAAGTATACATTTCTTTGTATATTCTACTGCGTTCTGTCTAAGATAAAAACCTATATTTTTGGATTATATACGATACTTTATTTTTCAAATGGCGCGCTTTTGTGAGAATATTACATATTTCTTCTTACTCCATAGAGGTTTGTGTATAAAAATACTTTTTATAGTTTAATTAAATAATCAGTTAGTAACTGGCTAAGCGAAAAATTAATACTATACTTATTGGCCAAATTATAATCGATTATTAGTTTTGTGACTTACGTCATTTATACGGTGTGATTAAGCGGGGTACGCTTTTTTGAACTGACTAATGCTGTTGGCTGCAAGTGGTCTTTACAGCGTTACCGGGGTTTTATGGAAGCGAGAACCTTGGAGAGTCCTCAAGCCTTAAGGGGCGGTTCGCCTCTGGAGGATTTATAATCGACAGGCATCACCTCCAAAGGAGGTGTCCCGTTGTCTCCTATTCTCCAATGCGCTCGAGCCATCAGGGGCGGGGTACGCGATATTGAACCTTAAAGCTGCACGATAGAGTTCTATAGATAGTCCGAGTTTTGAGCGAGCGAGCGCTGTGAGTTAGCTGGCTTGTATTCGGGGAGGATCTATAAATTGTCTTGTTTCAGTCACGCGTGCAATTACTGTGGTAAAAAATTCGCAACAAAATGGTGTATGGTGGATCATATTGACTGGGACCATCTGAAGGTTATGAAATATCAGTGCAGCGTTTGCTTTAAGGTAATACACACACACACACTCTCTCTTTCTCACATACACACGCACACACAAATATTGAGCTTGATTCTAAAATACACATTTTTAATATAATTTAGTTCTCTCAATTCGATTGCGACAGTTTTCTTATCACGTCGTATTAGAAGTGTGTTCAAGTTTTGACATCAATGGACATCACGCACACACACACACATGTTTGTGTGTGTGTGTGCGTGCGTGTGCACAATGGGTTGATTCAGAAGTATACATTTAAACATGTGGGTTGAATGTTAGGCATGCATGGAATGGAACGTGTAGCTGCGTGAAAGGGATGGTAATGAAGAATTGTAAGGTGATTGAAAGAGATAGCAAATTGATAGAATGAATTGTTTATGTTTGTGAAAACGAAAGCGTAGGAGTGTTGTAGTGTGGACGGGATTGCAAATGAATGATGTGACGAGTTAGAAGAAGAGGGTAATAAGTGAGAAAGAGTTGGTAGTAGTAAGTCGGAGAGTGTTCTTAGAGGTTATTTTGTTAACATTTTCTACGATTATAAAGTTCTTGTGTTTTTATAAAAATAAAGTCAGAATTTAATTAAGTGATTTACTTTTATATTCCGTCCGGATACCCTACAGCTTACTTATCATGTCGCATTTAGTGTAAGAGTGAATGTGAGCTCAACTTTTGACGTTCATTATCGTCATTAAAGATTTCATAAGCATTTTCCTGTGTGCCTTGTTGTACTTAAAGTTGTCTGAATTTTCGTGAATCGACAGTTGTAAGTTTCGCTATACTGTTAATTACGATGTGAATTTGTTGAGTTATTTACAACACATCCTTGGTGAGATGTCGGTAGTTTGCTAAAAATTGCACCGTCTCCTTCAAAATACATTGAGTACAATATCTATAAGTAACAGTCCAAGTTTCACAATCTCAGTGTTTTTTGTGGAAAGATACATGACATTTGTGTATCTAAACATACTTAACGATTAAAATGATATACACCTAAGTCTGTTTTTACACGGTCTTTTTGTAAACGGTTTTGATATAACACGGTTTGAAAATTGAATATGTAACTGATGACGACAGCAATTAAATTTATGTTGTTGTATTTATGATTATCACTTATTCTATTTTATTTTATTTTTTACCTTAAAAATTGAATAACCTATTCTTTTCGTTCACAACATAGTTTTTTAGTTCCTGAACTTGCCATACATTTAATTTATATTACTTTTAAGATTAGAGTGCATATCTTTTTTATCATTAATTACTATGCTTGTGAAAATAAGCATTATATATTTGATTTAATAAAATAAACATGAATTCTTGTTCTTAAAAATTCTTGTTTTTCTCTAATTTTAATAGGTTTTAGAGATTAGGAACAAATCACCCATTTTTGTATAAGATCAATGTCTTTTTTTACACGGCTTCTTCTGGAACCAATCTACCGTGTAAAAACAGACTTAGGTGTACTGAACTCAAAATTTAGCTAACAATGTGTTTAGAATGAGAAAAAATGAGAAAATATAAATTTATTGTTTTTTTTTCGTGTTCATTAATCTGTCTTAACATCTTTAGAGGTTGTGTGGAATAAGAATATATTTTAAATGCGTTTTGTACATACATACAATCCCAATGTGATAAACGTCAGATAGCTATATCGCTATCTTATATTTTTTTTATGTACTCACCTGCTTCTATTGAGCAGGTTAATGACACGGATTATTGTCCTAATAATTTAAATTGAATATTGTGACAAGGGAGGAGATCTCTCGCCATTCTATGACCAAGAATAAGCCTAATAGTTACCTTAATTTTGTTCACCAAAATATACAAGGATTTTCGGGAAAAGAACTAGAAGTAGGTCTATTCTTGGATGAAATGAATATACATGTTTTATGTTTGACCGAACATTGGTTAAGACAACATGAGTGTCTAATATATATTGATAATTTTAGTGTGGTTAGTTCGTTCATAAGAAAGTCGGCTATTCGTGGTGGGTCACTGATACTTTTACATAATAAATTTAAATCGAAGGAACGGAAGGATATAATGGCACTATCTATTGAACGAACAATCGAATTATCATGTGCAGAGTTGGAGCATTTTATAATTGTGTGCGTGTATAGACCTCCATCATCAGACTATGTATTATTTGAAAACACTATGGAAGAGGTACTAAGGAAACTTTGTAATTCCAAAAAGAAGGTTGTTGTATGTGGCGACTTTAATATCGATATATTGGGTGATTCTCAAATTATTGTTAGATTTCTAAATCTTTTTAAATCTTTTAATTTAGTTCCTCTTTTCTCGGAACCAACAAGAATAACTGCCACTACAGCTACCTGCTTAGATAACATATTCTGTGAAAATGGTAAATTTTTAAATAAGTCTATAATAAATCGTTTGCAATCTGACCATACTGGGCAGTTCGTGAGTTTCGAACACCTTTATGTTCCAAAAAAAATTATTATTAATTGTAGGCCGGTTACGAAGAGTCGCGTAAAATTTTTTAATAGTAACATCAACAAAAAAATTATAAATTTGCCGTTTCATGAGGATAATAATGCCAATCACCTGTACGAAAATCTTTTTAAATTAATAAGAACTGAATTTGATTCAGTTTTCACTGAAAAGACTGTAACAATAAATCCATTTAAAAGTAAATTCAGTGATTGGGCCACTCCCGGCATCTATAAAAGTAGAAATAAACTGTATGACTTATATGATCTTAAATCAAACGCTAGTGATAATAAATTCCATGAATACGTTAAAAAATATTCCAAAATATTTAAGAAGGTTTGTAACAATGCAAAAGCTATATTCTTGCGTAATAAAATTATTAATTCTAAAAGTAAAATTAAAGCCACTTGGAATATTATTAATAAAGAGACTTGCAAACTTAAATCAGAAGATAAAGAGTTCTGTTTAAAATTTAATAATATTATTGCTACAACAGATAAGGATGTGGCTGACGGTTTTGAATCTTTCTTTTCTAATATAGCTGCCACAACCACAAAACATTTAAATTCTAGTACTGATCATGCCATATCATTACTTGAGTCAAGTATTGAGATATGTAAAAGTACATTTAACTTTACTTACATAACTCCAATAGACATTTTTAAAAACTTTAAACAAATTAACATTAAAAGAACAAAAGATCTATGGGGCATATCAACAGACCTTCTTAAAATAATAATAAACAAAATATCACCTTACTTAGCATTTATATTCAATAAATGTATTGATGAAGGGCAGTTCCCTGATCTAATGAAATATAGTAAAATCATCCCACTATTTAAAGCAGGTAATAAGAGTGATCCATCAAACTTCCGGCCAATTTCTATCCTACCTGCTCTAAGTAAAATTTTTGAAAAAATTATATTTCATCAGTTGCTGTTACACTTTAACTTTAACAAATTATTCCATGAAAAGCAATTTGGTTTTACTAAAAATAGAAATACTACGGATGCAGGGGTCGCACTCATCAAACATATATTTGATGCATGGGAAAATAAGCAAGATGCTATAGGTATATTCTGTGATCTATCAAAAGCGTTTGATTGTGTGGATCATCAGATTCTATTAGTAAAATTGAAACATTATGGTGCTTCAGATAATTCGCTACGCCTTATAGAATCGTATCTTACTGGTCGAATACAAAAAGTTAACATAAATGGCACTAATTCTTCCGGCGCGCCTCTGTATATGGGAGTGCCCCAGGGCTCCATATTGGGCCCCTTATTATTTCTAATTTACATTAATGACCTGCCTTATTTTGCTAAAGACCTCTGTGAAATAGTTTTGTTTGCTGATGACACTTCTTTGATTTTCAAAACCGACAGACGCAAGGACGTATCTGACGAGGTAAATAGTACTCTTTCTCAAGTCCTACACTGGTTCACGGCTAATAATCTTGTTTTAAACTCTAAGAAAACCAAGTGTATTAAATTTAGTATGCCTAATGTAAGGCGGGTCAATATTTGTATTAAGATAAATGAGGAACCAATAGAAATAATTAATTCTACAACATTTCTTGGAATTACTATAGATTCCAAACTACAATGGGGCCCACATATTACGGCTCTGGCAGGAAGATTAAGTTCAGCTGCGCATGCAGTTCGAAAAATAAGACGGCTTACTGATGTGGAAACGGCGAGATTAGTTTATTTCAGCTATTTTCACAGCTTAATGTCGTATGGTCTACTGTTGTGGGGCTCCGCTGCTGACATACAGACGATCTTTGTACTTCAAAAGAGAGCCATTCGTGCAATATACAACCTTAGACCACGTGACTCGCTAAAAGAATTATTTAAGGAAATTAACATACTAACCGTGGCGTCTCAATACATTTTTGATTGTATTATGTATGTACGTAAATACAGTGGTTCTTTTCTTAGAAATTCAGACTGCCATAGCTTCAACACCAGAAATAAGCATAAGCTCGCCTTTCCAAGCCACAGACTGCATAAGACCGGTAATTGTTTTATAGAAATAAGTATAAAAATGTACAATATGATACCACAAAGTTTTATTGAATTGCCTCTGCATAAATTTAAGTCAACTATTAAAAGTTGTTTGATGAAAAAGGGGTATTACAAGGTAGAAGATTATTTTAAAGATAAAAATTTGTGGCCACTATAATTTGCTTCTCTGCACTTATTTATTATATTTTGCAATATTTAAAAATATATTTTTTAATGCACTGTAAAACAAAACATGTATATGTTTATAATACTAATACATAATGACATAATTGATTTGTAAATGTCATTATAAATACTAAAGGCTGAGAGTTTCTTGCGCCGCTTCTTCTCTGCAGCTACTAATTCGTCGAAGCGGTAGTAGGGTTGATTGGGAATATGCATACTAGTGTTATTTTTAATTTTAAAATAAGTATTATTTTAAAATTAAAACTAACAATTTATTTAGTACATATTGAAATACTATAACTGGGACAATTAGTAAATGCCCGGTTGATACCCAGTAAAATTATGAGTATTGCCTTTATAATTATATTTATTTATTTTCTTATACATATTCCCTGTTGTGACGATTTAAAAGAGCTTAGTAAATAAGTCTATTTAAATAAAGTTATTTTTGACTTTGACTTTGACTTTGACCAATATATATCTTGATTTCCAGGCGTTTAAGACAGCAAAAATAATGGTGGCTCACATGAATAACATTCATGAGGGGAAAAAGAACAAAGAACCAGATGGAGAGCACTTGTGTGAGGTCTGCGGGAAATCTTACAAGGTGAGTGGAAATTGATTTTTTTATATAAAGCTCAGCAAATGACTCGACACCACCTGATGATATGCAGTAGAGGAGTCCATATGTGAAGATAGCTAGTGAAGCATGCGACATAGCAACAAATATAAGACTGAAATAGACATATTTTGTTCATCTATATGCAAGCTCAAATTTCAACTTCATTAATTGCATATGTTTAGATATTTTATAACAAAATTTCAATAGTATACCTTATTTTTAATTTCAACTTAACTACTACATGCATGTAGTGTTTACCGTTTATTAATTGTACACTTAGCTATAAGATATATGTTGTTTTCTATGCATATAGTTTAGTTGTATATGTAGTGTTATTATTGTTTTGATTTGTATGTATCAGTGTAACAATTACTGGTAAACCAAATATATAAACATACTGCCCTAGCCACCCTCACCTTGCCGGCACAAAAAGTGCTTTTTCACGCCTCTTTTAAAGAAACCCATGTTATATGAAGCGATGTGTGTGACACACCGTTACCGCCATCTAGTGTCTATAAAGAGACTTTTAGCTGTTGACAGTTTAGTTCGCCGATTTACCACTTACGGCGCCACTTTTGCAAGTATGAACGTGCAAAAATTATTATAAACGTATTGTCATTAGCGAGTAAAGGCTTTAAGTCGTTTATTTTAATTTAAATGTTAACCTCTCAGAGAAGTATTTGTTTCTTCCCAGTAAATTTACTAAGATTTATCCTCAAAAAGATCATAATAATTTCTTTTAAAAATCACATAGTTTCTTTCTAGAAGCATCTCCTTACATCGCCAACATCCTTCTTTCTCTCTTTTATATATCCAATCAATCTTAAGGTTGCATGGAAGAAACTGCTCTCAGCGATAAGGCTGCCCTTTGTAGAAATTAATAAAAATACTATATATATATATATATATAAAAATCTTTTCTTTTTTACATGATATTGCTATATGGTAAATAAAGTGTGAAATAAATAAATAAAAATTTCATGTAATAAATTCTCTCATTACGACCACTTTGTGTGTAGTATTTTGAAATGTCCAATATTTTGCAGACAGTAAAACGGCTCAAAGGCCACGTATGGGCGATGCATACGAACAGATCGTCCAGCAAGAACTTCAAGTGCAAGCTGTGTCCGGCCACGTTCGCCTGGCAGACCTCCATATACAAGCACATGAAAATGATGCACGATAACAAGAGGAACAAGGTGAGGTTTACAGGAAATTTCTAGAAAATTTGGGTTATTTTTTTTTCCAAATATTTGGCCTGGTAACTAAGACAGTTAAGCCATATCTTCATTAATGTAGTTGATGCTATCTATATATGCTATTGTGTTTGTTGCTATCGATAGTGTAACTTAGTGATGTAGAAGTATCGGCTATCGATAGTGAAACTTAGTGATGTAGAAGTATCGGCTATCGATAGTGTAACTTAGTGATGTAGAAGTATCGGCTATCGATAGTGAAACTTCGTGCTTAGGAAACTTGCTGCAATATTATATTTATTTTAATATTATTATTCTTTTATATTGCACTTTGTCAATAGTAATGCCGCATGTTTATTAGTAGATCGATATTCGACTATCGATTGGCAACGTTGCATTATCCTATCCACAAAATGTTGAAATTACTCATTTTGTGGCATCAAAATGGATAATAATACTCTTTATTGGACCTACGGTAAGTCTGACACATTACCAGATAAACAAAATGTAAGTGGCACTCATTATTGGAGCTATGGGGGGTTCTAACTCAATATCGACGCTACAAAATGAGGGTACGACTCATTATCGTACCTACAGAATATGGTAACGATAGATGTTTTGTTTTTTATAAGATAGATATGTAGAATTTATTTGCATTAACATATAAAACTTAAAATTAACGTAGCACTTTAAAAACATTCTGACATGAACAAATTGTGTCACAAAACGCTGATTTGCAGCTTGTACCCAGGTCACAGGTAAACAAAAATAGCATGTAGTTTTATTAACGTATTATTAGCTACTTATCTATGTAATTATATAATTTAGTAGATGGCGTACCAAAAAAAAAAATTAAAATATTTTAAAGTATAATTTTCATTAAGTATAGAAATTATGAATTAAAATGTATTTAAAATATACAACAATGTCATTTAAAATATATATATATATATATATATATATATATAACAATAAAACATATTTATGTATAATTCAAAAGTAATATTATAATTATTAATTGAACTTTTTGAAAGTTGTTTCTTTTATTACAGCAATCTCGTTTGGCAGTCAAAAAACAAGATCCTTACCCCGACATCGAAGCCGCTACTCGTATGCAATACTTTCAGCAGAATTCATTACAGAATATAGTCCTGGGTGCTACATCAGCTCCTCATGTCGTCTAGGGCTATAGAACATAATTGTTTATATACTTAAACATATAACGCCTAGAAATGTACACACTTTTTTTTACGAGGAGGAATCCATTTACGGACCTACCCGTCACTGGCTAAGCGACGGGCGTGTGTGGGGCTCACTCAGTACCTCAATAGAGCGGCACTGATAATACCCACTAAAACTCCCCGATAACTCCATTGCCCTTCACGGGGGTAACCTAGGTTCTGCACGAGCAATTCACCAGGTGGAAATGTACACACTTGAAAATACCTTAAACTAACCCGTTCTGGCTCCGTTTGCTTGCCACATTCTAGGAACCTTACATCCAGGGCCTGGGATTGAATTCCCAATAGATTTGGTGCCTGCTGCCAAAAGTCCGCCTGGTTAACAACCAGCATACCTAAGTCTGCCGCCATAACAATAATATTTAAATTGTTGTATTCTGATTTGAGGTAAGATAGCCAGTTCTGTGGTGGAGGAATCTGCGTGTAGCTCGCTTTCATCTTTTGCCTTATCATCACTTTCTATAGTTAGAGATAAAGACTAAAAGCTATCCCGTCAAGAATTTTAAAAAGGACAATATTATATTGAGTTAAAAAAAAATTATTTACACATTACCTTCGATTAGGCAAAGGAGTGTGAATTCTTTGGTTCTTAAAACACATCATCTGTTTGCTGCAGGATTACGGCGTTACTTTACTCAATGCCGTTATATAAAACTGTCCTAGTTATTATTTTGAGTACAGATGGCCACACTTCAAGCATTACTCCAAAACAGGCTAAGGTACTCACAAATGTCAAATAATTACGCTACAATTGAACATAGCTGTTTGAACTGATGTATCTCAAATCTTAATGTATGACCCTTTCACAATCAAACTGCAATAACTTATCAATATGAATTAAAAAGAGTTTTTTCAGTGTCAATTTTAATAAAATATAAAACTATAAATATTATTATTATTATTTTTCCAACCGGTAATCAAACCTGAATTAAACCTACCACATGTTTAAATAACACTTGCTAACAGTGTAACTTAAAGAATTATATTAGGTGAATTTTGATAATATCAAATATTTTCATTACATTGGCCTCAAATGGTCTAAATTATAGAGAAAGTATTTTTATTTACATAATTATCATAAATAAAGAAGAACTTATTTGAACTAATGTATATAAAACTTTAACTTTAAGAATGTTGCCATGATAAAAATGTATTATTATTTCTAAGCTCATGAATTAAGTAAATATTAATGTAAGACGAATTATTTTTATATATTTTCAAATAAAAACTAATGTAAGTTATATAACTTGGTTTTATTTAATAATGTAAGCTTGATCCAATTGAATTGATTGAATCCAAAATAAAAATGAAATAATGGAAACTCTATTGTTAACTTGAACATTTGAGTCACTGCACTATGACAGAGAAACAGCATGAAATTCAAAATGAAATAAATATTAATTATAACCATATTTAAAAAGTTCTATATATAAGACAAGACTTCTTGTTTTATTGACAGAATTATTATTAGGCTGCACACACCTTGAAACATTTGAGTTATGTAGGCTTTAAATAAAATAATTAATGTTAAGTTCAGTAAGTATTGATCTTAGTCTCTGGGTCTCATTTAGTTTAGTCTAGCATATCCAGAAGCATGGTGTTGCCAGTCTAGTAAATAAAGTTTCATAATAACTGAACACCTTGGGTCTTAAGATACAAGTCTATGGTTTTGGTATTGCGAAAAAGGATTTGCAAAACTGAAATAAATTTAAAACTAAAAGAGATACCTTTTTTAATAAATCCCACGACCACACTTTAGTACTTAAATTAAGTAAAGTTATGCAATAACCATATTAAGATTTTATCAACTATTATTATGAACAAGTATAAAATTCAACAACTAAACAACTAAGCGCAATAACTTTCAATTTTTTGAACATTTATTGATTCTGTCTGTGAAATTCTAGTAAAAACCAAAAAGGTATTATATATTTTAGTAGCCTAATTGTTATAAATGAAAGTGCTACATGAATGGGTTCCCCGCAGTAAAAAAATGAATGATATAATTATTTAAATCAATTCACCAGTCCACACTGTTGTCTTTAGATGAAGATTACTATTTATTGACACACAGAAATAGATCAAATGTTTTAACCATAATAAACTTTTAATTTTACTTAAAAAAGCTTTACTAAGTTTAATCTTTTTTTCAAGCTTAGCTTTGTTTATGCTATTTTGAAATGACAGTTTTTACGAAGAGACAAAAGTAATGGTGAAACATTTAAAAAAGATTGTTCCTGAATCTATTAAGTTAGACAGTTGACTGTTTCACAGTACAATCTGAATCAGACCTTTGTTTCTCCCCCTTACGTAAGAGGGATAAAAATTATCAAGGTGTTAAAGAGAAGACCAACTTCTTGCGATGAGAAAAGTGGTCATACTTCCTCAATCCAAAAATGAAACATTCAAACATTTTGTAGTAATTTAAATATACCAAGATCTTCTCATTGACATTAACATGACCAGCATCAGAGTAATCAAAAATCAATATAATTATATAAAGGAAATAAAATCCAAATAAAAACTAATAGAAAAATTAATTTATTAGGTTAACTTATATTAAAGATTATAATTATTTTTTGTTTTTATTGGGCGGGTTCCGTCCCGTGTTCCCGCCACCTCTTGCGAGTGGTGCTGGTCGTCCACGGTTTCCGAAAGCTCCTCTACCAGTTCCGCGACCAGTCCTCATGTTTTGACCACCTCCACGACCCTTAGACACTTCGCTGCGGCCTCTGGCTTTAACTTGCGTCTCTTCTTTCACCATATCAATCACTTCGTCTGGTATTCTCAAGTATTTAATAGTGCTACCTCTGATGTAACATTCTGGCATTCTCCAAAACTTGTCGCCGTCTCGAGATGTACAAATTACTTCGCGTAAATTAATGTTCATCCAGTTATCGCAACTGACTAAATGACCATTGTAAGTTTCGCCGTTTTTCAGTTCAACTAACATAGGATGGTTTTGAGCTGTTCGTAATAGAGATAATGGTAACATATTGAATTTTAAGGTACTAAGAGTAGTTGTATTAGTTGTACTAAGATTTTTCACACAGACAAACAAAAATAGCAAACAAACAATTGTGTATCTTCGAGGTTATGAAATTATACTTTTTATAATGTCAATTTTGAAAATGACTTTTTTTGTTTTTGTTAATTCCCCCTATTATAGGGAAGACAAAGAAAACTAAAGACCATACAGCCATATCTTATGTAATTATTTATTTATTTCTGGCTCCGGGATAATGAATCCTATGTAAAAGAGTTTTTGGTGACTAATGGTAGGCTCCGCAATTTTGTTAATGACTTGCGAGATTTTTTTGTATACAAACATAGAATGTTATAAAAATACAAAAATAGAATGTTATGCTAAGAATTACGATGAAATGATATCCAATGAGAATGGAATGATAAGATGATCATAAATAAATGAACTTATCCCCTAAATGAATGAATGGAAATGAAACACTGAAAAATCATAGGTAGTAATCCAAATATATTGTACGATATAATGATCTTTTTAATATGAAACTACCATAATTTTATATAAAAAATTTTACTCCAGCACAATATACGAAATAAAATATACAGCACATGAGCGACCCCGCCATTATACCTTGTGTAATGAGACTATGGATTCATTAAAATATTTTTTTCTCTGCTTTAAATATATTTTTAAATAGCTCTATGTAGTTAATAATGAATTACTATTTAATAGATACTGAAAATATACTTAGGAAAAATTGCGCTAAAAGTATATATACCCCCATGAGTTTCACTTACGACATTTTTATGACATTCATGAATTGTGCAGTATTGTTATTTAATTCAATAAAATAAAAAAATTAAATATAGGATAACGGAATTGATAGCTTTTTGATAGTCAACACGAACACTTCGAAAAAAGTATTACAGAAAGTTGTACTTTCAATACTTGTGTTTGAATTATAAATAGAGAAATGAAACAATACAATGGCTTTTATTTTGGTTGCAAAGATTATGGTTTCATGTATGACCTCTCCAGTATTATATAGTAATCTTTGTGTATGACATTTGTACTGACATCAAACTGACGTTTAGTGATTTGTGATTGTGATTGTGATTTCTTATTTGGATATTTATCGTTCGCATTCATTTTATCCTTGGGAACTCTCTAAGTAAAATCGAAACTGTCGCAATAAGTATGTAATATTTTTATTACAGGTTTCCATTTTATAAACTTTTGTAACAACGATTCATATTTCGGGCATTGCTATATACAACCACATGTTCTCCAAAGTTGTTTTCAACCGGTCTTTAAGATTCGGTACTAACTTCAACATTATTTTAGAATAAACATATAGTACAAATGATATTGACCCAATGTGTGTAATTTTTTCTTTGTCCAAACTAACATTTTCACTCATTTATTGAAAAAAGCTTGGTCTTTATGAAACAGGGAAGTTGATCATCAAATACCAGTATCAGGTAGGTAAGTATGCCTTCAGCATTAAGTCTACCAATTGTTTTCACCAATTTTTCACCAATAAAGAATAAATAAAATAAGTATGTAAATATTAAATATAACTCATTAAATTAAGTAACTATTTCTATTTTTGGAGATTGGATCTAGCAGATGGCACCTTGCATGCTGATGTTATATAAATTATATTTACAGCGCACACACTTTTTGTTAATGTTACTGTGTGAGGTATGAATGGAAGATCAGAGTTGTGGCTCCACAAGGTCTCTGCATCATGCTGAGTGGATGCCTTTTCATTGTTCATTGCAAAATTGTATATTTATTTTAGCAATAAATAAAATATTTTCTTTATTTGGTTCTTTCTAAATGTCTATTCTATATAGTCTAAGTCTAACACTTATATATTTATTTTATTTTCATGCAAGGGCTTGTCATCCAAGAGAACATGGTTATCTTCATTTATTTGCATTAATGGATTTAAATCATAAAAGTAAATTAGAAAAAGTGATTCCAAATGTTTAAGTAGGCAGGTACTCAATACTATAGATTTTATCAATAATTAATAGTATGTTATCGGAGTAAAATTTAGATTGATTGAAAATAACAATTTAAGAAAACTGAAAACACCATCTAATTTTTAGTTGCTATGGATAAGCTAACTTAGATAACTACTTTAATAAGAAAGTTAATGTATTATTATGCAGGTAAATTGCTACAATGCCACAGGCGAGGCGTAAGACACCATTCAGTGGGAAGGCTAAGAAGCAACAATTACAGACAAAGAAGAATAAAACACTCTTACTATCCAGTGAGTATAATCCAGATGAAACATAATTGTCGCAGCAATTGGCTCCAGTAACTCTGGTCATTATTCTCTAACACACTACCGATGTAACGTTCTTCAATTTGCAAAGACTGCTCGTTCAAAGAAGTACAACAATTTTTATTTTATTTATTCATCAGTTTTATATATGCTGGTTTCCATAATCTGTCTATGAATGGATTTTACCTAATTTAATCACATTTATAAGTCAAAGTTGAATTCAATGCTCTTAAGCAAAACATTCATAGCTAGATTATTGATACCTAGTAACAATGTGTTGCGTTCCTGCAGCAAGCAAACTCGCCTGAGCCCACTGACTGTAATATTTTTATATGTATGAGACTCAAGCTAACAGTACCTACATACTTACATACTTTTTACTACATGCTATAAAATATCGTGATTATTTTTTATAAATAATGCGTGCAGCAATTATTGACGCTCAATTTTAATGTAATACGTGAAGTTAAGGTTCAATGACTTATTTAAATACATAAATAGGCAGCCGGCAATTGACCTTTTTGCCACGAATTTGTGGTCAGCCTATTTTAGGTACAAAGTGTCTTGTGTGTGCAGCTTTTTAATCATTTTAAGTGAGTACATTTTAAGTAGCATGATTGAAGGTAGTAGGTAGATTAGGTAGTATATATAATCATAATCAAAGACAAAGTCAAAGTCAAAATATCTTTATTTAAATAGACTCATTTACTAAGTTCTTTTAAATTGTCATAACAGGTGTGTACGTGCGTGCGTGCGTGTGTGCGTGTGTGTGTGGGGGTGTGTGTTTGCGTGTGTGATATGATTGATCTGATTGATCTCATTGACTGGTTCAAAGCCAATGGCTGCCAAGATCCAAGAAAAAGATAGTGGCAAATTCTTGACTATCTTTTGACCAGCGTCTAAGAAACGTATACAAAAAGATTGATGCTTTTAGCGTCATCCGGCTCCAGTACGTACGACGTGGTCTCCGTGAACTACCAGCCGATACGCGGCCGTCGGGGAGACTCTAACAGATATGCACTGAAGTTCTACCGGGAGACGGACCAGGATATGAAGCTGAAGAAGGAAGATGCTCTGTGAGTGGTGCAGTTGTTTTATTCCTTAATTATTGTCCTGTTGCTGGGCACAGGCTTTTAAGGAACCATGACAATATTCTATGATTATTTCTTTTCTCTCTTTCTTTGGATTTGAATTGGATGAATGAGTTCAATAAGATTATTGAGTTGAATTTTCATATTTAAAGCACAGCAAATGACGACATCGTGGTGGTAAGTATTAGGAGGAATCCATAAGCTCGTATAGTAAGTGCAGCTGGTGTATTACCTAGCCACCTCCATCTGGGAGCCACCGGAAAGGTGTCAGTTCTCGCCTCTTGAAGGAACGGAAGGGAAGGAATTCAATTAAATTGTTTTTATCTCGTGCCAAGTCATGTTATGTCATAGGTTCCGGTTGAGTACCAGTACCAGTACACAGGTACCAGGTACCAGTACACAGGTACCAGGTACCAGTACTCGAGTCGTCTTCGCCAACCAACTCGTATCTGGCCAACGTGTTGGTGGTATTGCCTAAACTCCTCATTTATTTCACCCAATTAAGCCTGTTACCAGCAGTAGGTCGTGTGTAGCCTGTAGATGAAGGTACTAATACAAATTTTTTGTTATTAAAAATTTTTGATTTAAAATATTTGTGTGTGACCAGAAAAGCTCTCAATTCTGTAGCGGAGAAAGATATGGAAGTTGATCCCACGGATTTCTTTCCGAGTGACTTATCGTTTCCTAAGAGACCAGCATGGGATCACACAATGACTCCTGCGCAACTGGATGCTCAGGAGCAGAGGTATTTTAAGGTAAGACACTAAGAGTTGGCTTCAAACCTCATATCACTGCTTTATATGTATGAGTGTATATTTACAGGGATTAATTTGTATTGACTTACTTTACCGATATATTTGCCAAATTTTTATGTAATTAAATTCCTCTTATTATATACAAAAATGTTCGTTAGTTTTGCTAAAACTCTTAAACGGCTTGACCAATTTGAATAATGTTTATTTTTATTTGTTTGCTTTGATTCAGAGGAGGTTTAAAAATAAAAATGATTGAGAAAATTTTAAAGAAATACCAAAAAAATATTTTTACGAAATTGATAATTTAGTATTGAAAATTGACAAGCTAAATATAAAAGTCATTTCGGGTTTCTCTTAATAGATGGCATTAATGGTAGTTTGTCGGTGATACAAAGTTCTCCGGGTCAACTAGTAAAGAATAAAACCGATTTTTTGTCATTATAACTTTTTCTGTACAATGCAATAATCGTTTGTGTGGATAATCCAACACAATACTCCTTCTATTTACTTCTGTTACACACTCTGTATATCCCAGAGCAATGAGAACATTTTAACTAGTCATCTTAAAGGTGAATTAATGCCCCTTTTCTCGTAGTCTTCACTTTGAAGGTTGAGCATTGAACCTTTATCGCGACCGTAGCTGACACTCTTTAAGGTTTAAGCAGAATTCCCTCATCTTTTAAGCCGTAGTGTAACTTGAAACTAGCTAAAACAATTTAATATTGCCATCCGACATTGTACTTCTTTGTTCGTTTTTTTACAGAATTACATCGATCATCTACAAAGCACAGAGCATTGGAAAGATATTTCCTATTTCGAATTGAATTTGGAAACGTGGCGGCAGTTGTGGCGTGTTTTAGAAATGTGCGATGTTTTGTTGCTCATTGTCGACGTGAGATATGCTGTGAGTATTTACTATTTTTAATCAGAGACACTACCGGTAAAATTTTGATACGATATACAAGTTACTGAAATGTACCGTTAAAATTTTTAGTGTTGGTATCTGTATCATATTATGTTACTAGGACCCATACCTATGGCACTTATACAGAAATTCATAATATTACATTTAAATATAGAAAATAGAGATTTTATGTACATCACACACAAAAATGTATCTAAATATTAATAATAATTAAGATTAAATTAACGCGAACGCTCACATAGCTAAACACAGTGGCCATCTTTTTTTTTATGATTTTGCGTTGGAAAATCCTTTATATCCTTTAACCCATGTAGCGATTCGGGCCGCCACATGGGTTATGTGAGAGTCACCGAAACACAATGGCCACCTATTGCAACAGCTGGAAACGTTACTTATATCGGTATCTAGGTACCGGTAGTCATTGTGTGTGTATGTCTCCGTGATTATTGTAGTGTGTTTATCGCTGTGCTTGAGACAGTTAATAGTAAATATCACAAAGAACTGATTACTTGTCATTTAAAACATGCTATGATATTAATGACTTTTTTACTTTGTAAAAATTCATTGTATCGAAATCGTGTACCAAAAAATAGTTATAATAATAAACCCCACAATACCGGTAAAAATTCGGGAAATATTTTTAATGTTGTAGTATCGGTATCACTCTGTAGTTTTAGTTGGATTGTATTTGGATAAAAATAATTATATTTCTTAAGCTCACACCTAGCTCAGAGTAAGAATCATTGCCTCGTAGACAAAATGACTTACGACAGACGACCGCCAAAGAGAGCTGGTTTGTGCTTATGTCTTAGAGATTTAACAAACACCCCTTTGAATTCCCAGGGCATGATGTTTCCACCGTCTCTCTATCGTTACGTAATACAAGATCAACGTAAGAACATGATATTAGTGTTAAACAAGATAGACTTAGTCCCGGCGACAGTGGTAGCGGCGTGGCAGGAGTACTTCACTAACACGTGTCCAGGTCTCAAAGTTGTGTACTTCACATCCTGTCCAGGGTACAATTTGAGAGGGGGAACGAAGGATAAAGCAGGTGAGTAGTTTTTATGAAGAATTCTCTCTATGTATAATCTGTGTACAATATTCGAAAGTATTTCTAAGTGTATATGTTAATTGTTAAAGCGAGAAACAGTCTCGCTGGACGAAATTTCATTAGAAATAACTATAACAACTTGTTGATTTATCTATATAAATTGTATTCATTCCATTATAATGTGTGCTAATAAATCTATAGATTAGAAAATTATAAAAAAACTGTTAACATATATCTCGTGTATAGTATTTAAGGGCTTACAATACAATTATATCTGAAATTGTTAAATGCAAACAGAAGAAAATAATACAATACAAATTATTTATCATTAAAAACTAAGATTTCTAACTTGAACTGTCACCGGACTTATATAATCTGAAAAGAGATTTGTTGTGGAACGATATACTCCTGGAACGCTCGATACAATTAAAATTTAATGTATCTGAATTGTACGGCTTGACAAGGGTTTTTAATGGGTTATATTTTAAGTATTTAACACTAGATATACCAGCGATTTGAATATATGTCAACAACAAAAGTTATATTTGTTACTAATGTATATAAAATAACATTAAGTTTATAAAACGTACTCTCTAATTATAGATACAAAAGTCATAACATCATTTCTGAAAAAAAATATGTGTAATATAGTAGGAATTTTGAATTGAAATTGCACGATCAGTCTAAATGACTGGTCTGGTAAATCTAGTGTTAATATTGAAAACAGTAGCATTATCAATTGTTCCGTTGATTGAAATTATGTGATTTATAATCTAAATTGTACATAACAACAAGAAGATTTCTTAATTTAGTTTCTTATTAATAATTATGCAATTCTCAGGTCTCCAAGTCCGTCGTCGAAAGGGTCGTCAACAAATGTGCGTAGAGGGCGCCACAAAGATACTGGACGCTTGCAAGGAAATTGTCAATGGGGAAGTGAACTTGGAGTCGTGGGAGAACAAGATCAGGGAGGAGTCGAAGGTGGAGTTTGACGAGGATGAAGAACCGGAAGTAGGTGAGTTTTATCAAAAAAAAAAAAGGAATTAGCAATATTTTGTTAGTGTATGGATGCATCCGATAGTATAATAATACTGAAAATATTTAACTATAGCGTTGACATTAAATTTAGTACAGTTTTTAATTAAAGACAGAGACTAACAGTTATAATTATAATATCTACTTAAGTTTATATATTTTAAAAAAATATAAATAGAAATTCTGATTATGTTTCTGCTAATGATTTTGAAGGTAGCTTTGTATTTTCGTGCACTAAGGTGAAATATGTCCAACTGTCCTACTTTATTGTTCCGAGAAAGAGAGTTATAATGTTTCTGGATCCTGTTCAATGTGGAATGGGAGCCTTGATGTTGTTTGACAAGGACTCTTATTTTATTTGACAGGTCAGACAATTATAGAAAAAGCAGATACCTCGTTTTATACACACGAGAAATATAAGAATGGTGTGTTGACCATTGGATGTGTGGGTCAGCCGAACGTGGGGAAGTCCTCCCTGATGAATGCAATTATGGGCAGGAAGGTGGTCTCTGTATCCAAGACTCCTGGGCACACGAAGCACTTCCAGACTATTTACCTGACCCAGCAGGTGAGGTTTGACGCAAAAAATAATCTTAGTCATTTATTTATTTAACATATTATGTACACACATTTATAATTAAAATGGACATAACAGAAAAACAGAAAGTTGTACAAATGTAGTGCTTATTTATATAAGAAAAAATTGGAAAAAAATCTATTTTTCTCCTTTTCAAACTATTTTTCTTTTGAAACTTCCAAGTTAACCTTCTGTGTAAATATGTGTATGTGTGCGTGCGTGTGTGCATGCGTGCGTACGTGTGATGCAAATAAATTCTATATCTATCTATCTACATACTATTTATTTACGAAATAAAAAAGTGTCAAATATACTGCTGTGGCAACTTTAAAATGTGCAAAACTTGTGTCTAGGTTCGTCTGTGCGACTGCCCCGGTCTAGTGTTCCCGTCCAAAGTCCCTCGGCCCATACAGATATTGATGGGGTCTTACCCCATAGCGCAGTTGAGGGAACCCTACACAACCATCAGGTTAGTAAATTTGTTGCAAACGGACTGGAACCATACGGCCATTTGTTATATATTCTATAGTTAATTATCTATGTATTTATTATGAGAAATGAATTTGATGAATTATTTGAGAAAAGTTCTATATAAAGCTTGATCTCAACGAGCCATTGATGGACTTACATATGTGTATACATATGTGTATACATATGTGTATACATATGTGTATACATATGTGTATACATATGTGTATACATATGTGTATACATATTTACACGTTCGTCCATCGATGGCTCTTGCTGGCTGCTGCAGTAATGTACTGTTAAAGGCAAAATACCACAATATACAACCAATGCACATAATGCGCACAGCTAGAAGCAACAGCGTGGAATGCCTTACCAGCACACGTATTCCCTCCTTCATACAACATGGGTTCCTTTAAAAGAGGCGTGAAAAAGCACTTTTTGTGCCGGCAAGGTGAGGGTGGCTAGGGCAGTATGTCGCATGCTTCACTAGCTATCTTCACATATGGACTCCTCTACCGCTTATCATCAGGTGGTGTCAAGTCATTTGCTGAGCTTTATATATATAAAAAAATATACAAATATTATTAATTTCAAAATATTGCTGGTTTCGCTACACCATCTTACTACTTACCTACTCTTGCTGATTTTAAATTACAAGGCAAATTAACCTTAGCCTATTCTATCTCCTTCCTTTCTAGGTACTTAGCTGAAAGGTTAGATCTTCCGAAATTACTGAGGATAGTGCACCCAGAAAATGACGACACGTGGTCCCCTAGAGATATCTGCGACGGATGGGCCAAGAAACGTGGTTATCTCACAGCTAAGGCTGCAAGGTAAGCAACGTTATTACGCACAGATTTCATTGTTAACATCTCCCAACTGTCAGATAAAGTTCGACATTAATTTAGACAATTAAAATGCGAGGACATATTGAAATGATAATTTTTTTTTAAATATTGAGTGTCAGAAGCATTTTAAATTTACTATATATGTATAGTAAATTTAAAATGCTTCTGACATTCTTCCCTGTAGTGTATATTATATGTAACATACACTACACCACACTACATACACAACACACACGCACACATACACTACTTTTAATAGAATTTTTATTTTTGTATTATTATACATCTCTGTCATTGAAAATCAATATTGAAAATATAATGATTAAGTACCTACTTGTTGTGCTCAAATATAATCATTATAATGTCAATTACTTATCGCCTAAATATAATATGAAATTTAATACCATAGACCTTTAAATTTCTATATAATTCTTTTTAAATAAATACAGTGGAGACTTAATGTACTCTACTCGACAGTCTTTCATATTATTTGATTTTAATTTTTAGTGATTTGAATTGTATTTAATATGATATTCTAAACATTCTCACCCTCACACCTATTATAAACCCAAAAGTAACACCTTTGGTTATGGATACTACATAACGGAGAAATATAAATAGTAATATGTATATAAATATGAGATATTTTAGAAATATCTACCCCTATCGGGATAAGAACCCGTGACCTGTGGCTAAGTACACAGGGTTATCAACCACTCGACCAGACTAGATCAGTGTAATTCCGTTTGATGTCAAATTTTATTTGATATAACATGTCTGGAGTTAACTGTATCAATTTTGTTTTGCGATTTTAAGTGTAATAATAAATTGTTTGTGTTCCAAAGAATAAATAAATATAAATGTGAACATAACTCTGTCGCGTGGATCTTCCCTACTCCTCCATATTATTAATTAATTATCAATATTATTGCACATTAATTTAGCGGTAAAGTGCGGAATCCGCTCAGTAAAGGTTTTTGAAAACTTAAAGAGGGGATTCCCCCAACAAATTGTGTACAATGTTTTGGTTGCAATAAATAATTTTGTAATTTCTCAAAAATACCTAATTATTTCTCTTCGCTTTTAAATTTTAAAAACATAAGGTATTTGAACGTAAATATGTCTGGCAGAATGTAGTCAAATGCAATACTAATTAAGATCTTAAAAGGAACACTGTAACCCAGTAAGCCACCTGTCTACTAAGCTGGAAGTCCCAGATTCGAATTGCGGAAGGTGCAGACATTTGTATGATAAGTACGAATATTTGTTCACAAGTCCATGGATGTTTGTATGTTTTCTTAGTATATTTCTGATATTTATATACTTATTACTATATATATTTTTCCGTTGTCTAGTATCCATTACAATATCTTAATTAAATTATCAATACTTAATTTGGGTTACATATTAAAATAAAAAAAATTGCCAGTGGTATAAAAAAAATTTCGTAGACCCGTTTAATTGATTTTAAGCGCATACTTTTTCGATTAAACCATTCATGGACTTTTGCTTATTTCACCCTGTATATAAGATGCTCAAACTCTTTAAAAAAATTCAATACTTTTTTGTATTGTTTGCAGGTTAGACACATACCGAGCAGCGAATAGTATTCTTCGAATGGCTTTAGATGGTAAAATATGTCTCTGGTTAAGACCGCCAGGGTTCGCAGAGAATAAAGGTAAGATTTTCAATATGTGCTAACCGGATTATTTTGAAAGACCTTGCAAAACATTTTACAGTTACTCTGAATCAACAATTTAATTGAATAGGGTATTTGATTACTTTTTGTCTCGTAAAATCCCGTAAAATATATATAAGTACCCCGTATTTTTATGACAACCGGCAAGATAAACACTTGTACAAGCAAAGTGAAGGAATAATCTCACTTAAAACTTAGTGAATTTACTTAACAGAAAAAAAATTAAATACTAAATTACTTTGGGTTATTAGATAACGATTAATTATTAAGAAATTGTTTAATATTTATATCGTTGCATCCATCTGTTGCTAATTTCTACATTACATGATTTAAGAATGAAATCGAATCAATATACTTAGCGAAGCTTATTTCGTTAGGAATAACTCATATTTCTAAAATGCGAAAGCCCTAAATTTTTTTAGCAGTATATTACGATTTCGTAGTTAGTAATTGTTTCTGTCAGTTAGTAATTGAATGGTGTCTAAAATAAATCTACAGTGTACTGTGAAATGTAATTAATTATTGTGGCACGCAAATTTAGGCCTTATTCAACACTTCACAAGGTACATTTACAATCGGAATACTAAAATGACACGTTTGAAATCTAATCTTTAATTCTGTTTCCCAGATAAATTTGAAACGCATAAAGAAATCAAATACGTGAAGTGGGTTCAAGCTTTGACAAAAACTGATGATCAAAGTCCAGCAACATCAGATTCCGATGATGAAAGGCGATCAAGCCATACTGACGCTGATGATAGCGCCAGTGATGGCGATGAAGAAGAAGAGGATAGTGATGAAGAAACCATAGTAGCGAGCAGAAACAAGTTTACAGCTCTGTTGACGGTTGATGATTAGTTCGTTGAAGAGTTGATAAGTGTTGTTAAGAAGTGATGTCATCAACTGTTGATGATGTGTTATGTAGTTTGAAAAATTGTTAACATCACAATTATAATGTGAAACTGTTATTATATCCAAGTTATATTACAATGGAGGAGAGGATTTTGAAGTAAAATATGTTTATATTGTAACCAAAAATCAGTAATAATTTTAATTCTGTTTTGAAATACTACGCACATTGACTGTTAATTTTTTTTTAATAATACGCAGTTTATTAACAGACGAATTTTGAATATTTTTATAGAATCCCCTGTGGTATAATAGTCTTTACTGAAACAATACAGTGTTTCTTTCTAATGAATTGTGACGTCACAGTATATCTTATCACCTTTACTGGCACGAGAACTTAATTGGTTGCATGTTGGGTGTTTAACAATAGTTTTTCCAAAATTCTCTCATTTTTGTCCCATTTATTAAATTTTATTACAAACAAGACTTAAATATATGCATGTTGCCCGTGTAGAAAATGTTTTAATGTTGTTTTTTTTGTTGGAATTGGTACTTAAAAACCGAAACTGTCAGTTCTTTATGTTATAGGTCTCTGTATTCAGGTCTTTGAATATTTTTTCTATACTATATACTTGTGGACCATGGACTTATTGTTTTAATATTAAGAACATAAAACATGTTCTACAAAACTTCTAGTTAAGTCCATACAGTAATTTTATGAACAGGTTTAACAACTCTGTGATCTATTGATTAAGACCTACTTCAGATCTAGAGGACCGGGGTTAAATTCCCTGAGGGGCAGAAATTTTCTTACTTTACAATAATGTTAACAGCATTGTTCCTTTAAAAGAGGCGTGAAAAAGCACTTTTTGGGCCGGCAAGGTGAGGGTGTCTAGTGCAGTATGACGCATGCTTCACTAGCTATCTTCACATATGGACTCCTCTACTGCTTATCATCAGGTGGTGTCGAGTCTTTTGCTGAGCTTAATATATAAAAAAAAAATAGTTCAGTTCTGGATTTCCATTGTTCCTCTGGTGTTCGGGTGTACTTCGCTTCCATAATCGGTCTTATTATCACTTACTATTAGGTGAGATTAAGGCCAAGAGCTGTGCTGTTATAATCATAATAGAGGAGTTTTGATTAACAATGAACTTGTGATAAAGAGGCTGCTAACTTTGGTGATGAAAGTGTTGATGGTTGATGATGAAGAAAAAAATATTTATAAAATGCATTTATTATTGTAATCACTGCAATAAGCTTTATTTATTACAATTTTAAATTGAATTATTACTTTTTTATTCATTATTGTAATAAGTAATTATTTTTCAATAAAATTCAACTGGAATTATGGTGTATTATTTTCAATACTAATATTTTTATATTAAATAAATTAATGTTTCGTCCCTTGCTGCCTCGCCGGCTAACATACAATATAAAATCCATTGTATCCTACTGAGTGTTTGCACTTCACAGAATTAGCAAAGCTAATTAAGATTGCTCAAATTTTATTAATACCAACTGTCAAGATACAATAATTTTTCTATTGTAACGTACATACAGCTTGTAACTAATATTTAAAGGCCTCAGTTAAAGATAACAAGCTTGTTAAGAAACTAAGCTTTCTTATTGAGCTCAGGCGACCTTACACACCACAAGAAATATATTACATGATAGTGTTAAATGGCTGTGTGTACTTAGGGGATACTTTGAAAATCGGGAAACTAACATCAAAATTAGCATTCGTTAAACATAAATAAAACCTATAAGTATACAAATATTATAAAACAATCACTGTATCTCATAAACCGCTTCAATAAAGATGTCTATTGTCTTTTACAATTTTTAGAAGTCGAATTTGTAAAAATTAATTGAACGATCGAAAATTCGGCGGAATTACTGATCATAGACAGTTCTTAGGATTTCAATAAATGTTTCTGAATACATAATATATGGTATTATGTATTTTAATTTAAAAAATCAAATACACGTCGATTTTAGAGTTAAAACTGTAATACTTGAGCCCAACAACAAATGTAAATTTCACTCGTAGCTTTTGATGTAATTGTCATTTTTCAAAAAATTTTGAATGAAAGCTATTCATAAGAAAACTCGCACAAATAGCCGGTAATATCCGGATATCTTTGAACCATTTGTTACCCCGGTAAACATTTATCCAAATTAGTTATTAAACCTTAACCCTTTGCACTCCTAATTTTTTTTTTTACCTTCCACTAACTCCTTAATTAATTTCCAAAAAAAAGCATAAAAGGAGGTGATAATAAAATATTCTACTGAAATGTGTAAAATATAACTGACATATTGTAATTTTAATTATTTTTTGAAAATTGCGTCATGCGTTGTCGAGTGTGGCTCGACATAGGAGTTGACGTAAGAAATACGTTGTCGAGTGTGACTCGACTTAGGAGTTCAAAGGGTTAAGTATACTGTACTACAATTACAGCCATCCTTTAAAAGATTCAATTCTGAATTTCATCTCAAACGTTCTCTTCAACGAGATTTGCTATCAGTCTCCCAAACTTCAGCTAAAGTAAGGCTCAACCACAAATCGTACGATCAAAGCCACTGACACAGAAAAGACGGCCACAACTCAGAAACAGATATAGACGTACCCTATCGGAGTAGGGTGACGATGATGATGGGTTTTTTGGGATAATTTTTGTAATTAGTTTCATGTTGCATTATGGTGATAAAACATTTGAGTATTGAGCACATAATAATGTTAACACTATAATGGGACACGTGTAAACGGCAAGGTGGCGATGGATGGCAAAGTAAATCTGAATAACCTTTTGAAAAATGGTGCTACATATAAATTAATATTGAAATTTGAGCCGTCGCCTGCCTGAAGAGTGTCTTTTCACGCCTCTTCTAGAGGCACCCACGTTGTGTGAACGAGGGAATACGTGAATAAGGAATTCATAATCTGGCTTTGCGACATGGAATTGACGTATTTTTTTTTGTAATATTGAGGAGGAACAGACGGTTTCAGATAATGATTCTATAGTCATTATTTGTGACGACCCGAAACCCAAAAGCATTTATGATACGAGATTCTCCTGGACCGAATACAAAATTAAGGGTTTTAACCCTTCAGGTAAATTATAATTATCCTTATTATTTATTATACCTTAAATTCATTTAAAAATCGGATAAACCTGTGACATGCGACTAAACTTTCCCATTAGGCGTTCGACCAGAACTATGACCTCGCACTAACCCAGTTCTCGAGTGATACAATAAAACGACTCCCGCTACTGACTGACTGGATTTGGTCTGCAGATTATTTGCACTGGACGTAATATTGAGTATTGCCATGCAATACAGGTCATAGTATTTTATGGACTTTTTATACGACGATGCTGGCTGCTTCTGTCTTTGACACTGTGATTGTCAGAGAGACTTAAGGCACTGTTTTTGCCTTTTTAATTATTTAATTGTACGCCCGAAAATGGCAATCTGTTGTAACTTAAGTGCATGAAATTGTAAGATCTATTGTACATAGAATCACAATAAAATTTTATCTTATCTTATCTTTATTAGAATTTCAAGATAAGACGACGCCTTTTCCTCTTCAATTGTATTGACTTATTTTATTGTATAGTCCTCAATGTCTCTCGCACATGGTTTCCCTACTCACCCCTATAAATCATAGATTGACATCGAGCCCCATTGTGCGGTGTGCAGTACCTTCCTACGGGGCTTTGATGTTGTTATCGACTTCAAAATGGCTTTTTGCGAATTTGGTTTTGAATTTAAACTTGTGAGTAGTTGGCGCTGTTGAGGCAATCTTCTTTGGGTTTAAAAAAATGATTTTTTATAGGGATGGGCGATACCGATTTCTCTAACTCCTAATCCTCTTTGTTACAATGAAAACTGTTCACAACTTGCAATTCTATAGCATTTGATAAATGTCGTGAGGGTGAAATATAATTGGAATTAAATGTGTACACACATATAAATGTATACACATGTATTTAACACATTCAATTCAAATTCTAATAAAACATATACAGAATAACATAGCTCGGAGATATCAGGCAATGAATGGGCTGCACAGAATGCATACACGTCAGTATCTTGCTTTCATACCGTGTTTGTAGTAGTATCTTTACTCTCATCCTCACAATATTTATCAAATGCTTTATCAACGGAATAAAATTAATCAAAGAATAATATAGAAAATATATGTAATTAATGTGAAATAATATCGAATGATTTCTATTTATTATCTTATGATTATTGGTGCACTTTATAAACAAGTACAACAAAATTATGATATATTCAATTTTCTTTTCTAATTTACTGTTCAGAAGTGAATGTATGACGCTGTATTACAACTATAAGACGTTACAGAGTACGCATTACGCATTTAAAACGTATTGTGGCTTCGGCATCATATCTTATAATTAAAATATTTGGTTTAAACCTATTATTACTATGAGATTTACCTACACGAGTATATGATTATTAAAAATTTAAAATGTTTTGAAGTTATTTGATTGGATATTAAAAAGGAGTGGAATCTCCTGGCACAGTTTGGTTATTCTTGATACTTATTAGGTTTGGCTCAAATTGTTGATAAAATAGTTAAAATCATTATGTCGATGACGGATTTTAATTATTTAAACATAACTTTTAATGCGATCGAAAAAAGTATGTAACATTAAATATATAGATACAAACAATTCGGAAACGGAATAAATAAAAACTAATATTTGAGTATGTGTTTATTTGTTGTTCGTTTGTGAGGCCACTGTTATTGTTATTTTTAGTTTCATTATTATTTCTATATTATCATGTTTTTTATAAAATGTTTTCATTATTTCTATATAAAATGAGTTCCTTGATTACATATTTTTGAAGGTTTTTTTTAATAAATGACTACAGTCTGCGGACTCTTTGGTCCACATATTTTTAGTTTAGAACATTAATTTCGCTCCTACTACATGCTTTGGCTAATTTTACTTTTAATAATTATTAGCTCTGTTCATTTTATTTTATATTTGTTGAACACGCTCATGGTGTTACACAATTGTAAATCAAAAATTCTATAAAATCTATTTCTTACATTTAAAAACACACTTACTTAGAATTCCAACAATTCCAAGATAATTATTATTTTGAATGCATATATTTGAATTTGACCATAATACAAATTTAAACACTTAACTTAAACCTACCTTTCTCCTGTATATCCTAAAATTTGTTGTGCCCGACAGGGTCCATAGCGTCTTAAGATCTACATATTATGTAACTATGGATCGCAAAATAAAGAATTGATTTGAATTGATGTGTTTAATTATTTTAATTCTAATATTTAAACTTATTTCTAAACTACAATTTAACAGTAGATGTTTTATATTTTACGCGTTACTTGCTTTTTTTATTATACTTTTTAATGTTGCCATCATACATATAGTAGATGCAAAACTAGTTTGCCTTTTATGTTGACACAAGGGCTCGCCCTACACGTTACCGATAGGTAGATGTCTGTAGGGTCTGTAGTGACATGGTTGGCTGGTTTGAAATCCAAGGGATGTGTTCTAGATTATCACTAACAGTTTTATTTTAACTTTAACCAGGCAATACCTGGAAACCAACAATACTAATTTAGAAATATTTGTAGAATTTAAGTAAGCAAAACAAAATATAATTAATTCAGTTAAAAAGGAGACGGTAAGTGCCTGCAGAAGGACTAGCTTGTCACTGACAACACCAAAGGACGGTCAACTCATACACGACATATATAAAAAAAGAACTAGGTTTATATGAATGTTAATTTATCTTTTGTATATTTTATAATTAGAATTTAAAAATATATAATTCATAGTGTATAAGGAATGATTTGTTACAAACAAGTAAATGATAAATATAATAACTACAGCCATATTTGTTATACAGAAAAGAGAGGGGTCTTATCTAATACAGGTTTTGTTTAACTTAAAAGAAGAGACACACATTCTAAAAAACTAGGTGTAGTAAACAAAGATATTTTTGATTTTGATTTTTTTTGATAAAAGGACTCTTTACACGGCAAGTACTCGCCACAGTTCTGTAGTTACGAAGATATTTTTGATTTTTTTTTTTTTATATAAAAGGACTCTTTACACGGTCAGTACTCGCCACAGTTCTGTAGTTACAAAGATGCAAGACATTTCTAAGCTTTAGAACGTGTATTTCGACCCAAGCCCAGTTTGTAATTACCAAATCTAACCTTACGAAGTACCCAATACAATCACGTAAGTAGCAAACTTAAATTGAGATTACTCTTCCCAAGTCACCCGAGTAAGGGTCCACTTACGGTCGTGATAAATGAGCCGTATAACAAATTGACCTTAAATAGCTTTTATGACGTTGACCTTGTGAAGAGGTTCGGAGCTTTCCGTAGCAATCAGCAACAAACCGTATTTACCATAGTTTAGAACACTTCAATTAAACTAAATTGGAAGTATACTACATTCATTTTTATATTATAACAGGCTACGTGGCTTAAGTGCTATTACTGGCCACTATAGCACTAATATCATGCTGTTTAAGATGAAATGTTAGATCGCCTCTGTGTAGGGCCTGTGGGGATCACACAAATGGAACACACTCACACCTATTATTTAGCTAAAAGTAAGCATAATTAACAACTTGTGTTAAGGATACTAGATAACGGAGAAATATACATAGTCATTTGTATATACATATCAGAAATATACTAAACATACAAACATGAATGACTCGTGAACATATATTTGCCCCTACCGGGAACTCTGGCTAAGTAAACTTACGTTCTCGTTGGATCGCCTCTATGTAGGGCCTGTGGGGAGCACACCGAACAAATGGAACACATCCTATGTAACTGTGATGCTCTTGCCAGGAAAATAATGGGTCTCTTTGGACTGGACTATCCCAGACCTGAAGATATGAGGCTGCTGGCGTACTTAGTAAGTACATCTTGTAGGTATTCCAGGACAGCGGACATTAGGATTGGGGAAGCACAAAAGATCCCATTGGATCGACGAGCTCCGGGAGTAATCCTGGCCCTACATCGATATAAGATACTATATTCATTTTTATATTAAGCTAATTTAAGTTACTTTATTTTAAAAACTTGGCAATGACACCTTGATCAACAGTTTATATACCCATTCCTATATGATTGAAACACGAGGAGGTTGGGTCATAGCACCAATACGATGGCGGGACCAACTGCTTAACTTAAAGCACGCAGGACCTAGAGATAACGAGTTTCTTACAAGTTTTTACGTTATAAGTCGCCAACTTCCCTCAAGTACTCTTCAAGTAATCTTCAAGTTCCCTCAAGTAATCTTGAATCCTGTCCATCCTAAGGTTACCTGGAAGAGCTTTTAGCGATAAGGTCGTCTTTTGTACAAAATTAGTTAAAAGTTTTTTTTTTGAGTATTTCTCTTCTTAAATTGGCTGATGTACAATAAAGATACATTTATATTCTATTCTATTCTTTTTTTATATCGAAAGATCGAGCAAATGATCCTGGTGATAAGTAGAACAGACGCTACTTAGCGCACTAAGAGATTTTGTGACTCCTTTCTCTGTCGCACAGCTAGAGCGTGGAATCCCTTACCAGCAGACGTATCCTTCGTACAACATGGGTTCCTTTAAAAGTGGTGTGATAAAGCACTTTTTCGGCCGGCAAGGTGAGGGTGGCTAGGGCAGTATGTCTCATGCTCCACTAGCTATCTTCACATATGGACTCCTCTACTGCTTATCATCAGGTGGTGTTGAGTCATTTGCTGAGCTTTATATATACAAAAAAAAGAAGTGAAGTCCAAATAAAAAGTTGGCTAGTGCAAGTCATGCCATCTTGATCTTGCCGATCTGCAAGATGCTTCTTGACGCCTTTTTTAGAGGACCCAGTTCTGTAGGAAGGAGGTAAAACATGTGCTAGCAAAGAATTCCATTTCTTGATTGTGCGACAGAGAAATGAGTTACCATATTTCTTAGTGCATGTAGGAATGGTCTTCACAGTTTGTCGGTGACACCGCAGGCCAGCACGCGTAATCCTTAGATGCAAGGTGGAAGGAGGGATAAGGGAGAAAATCTCCTCAGATCCGTATGTGGTATAGATGGTAGAACGCACTAAGTGATGCTATATCGCGACAATGACGACCTTTGAGCAATGATCTTTTATTGCTTTTTTTATATAAAGAGTTCAGATCATGACGTGACACTAGCTTTTAAAAGTCCCAGAATCAATCTCGGGATCGACCATGGTAAATGTCGCCTTGTTTTCGGAATTAAAACCAGAGCGCTCGTACCACTACGCCAAGGAGTTTCTTAGAAAATCAACTCTTCTAAAGAGTTTACACGTCCATAGTAGAAGCACACACATAACGAAATGCAAGAGAAGATGAAAAAAACAATGTTGCCACAAGGCATAAATATGTCATTCTTACCAAAACTAGAAATAAAGGAAAAATATAAAAATAAAATATAAATTTAATGTTCGTTTACTTAATAGTAATGGTTCAATTTAAAAATCCTCTTTTGTTGTTTTTGTTAAGCAATCTAACGCAGCAGACCTGTGATTACTGATTTGATTCACTCTACATGAGGAGCTAAGCTTCAAACGGAATAAAACAGTTTTGTCGCATTCGCAGCCGTTTGCAGCTGACCCTGAAGTGGTTTGCGATGGACCCTCTTCCATAATAGCCTTTAATTTACTAAATTTTCTTTGTCTACTTTTAGTCTGCGGCCGTTGGCCGGAATTGTTCTGAAGGTCGAGATTCCCAGTATCAAAACGTTAGAACCGAGAGAGTACTCGGTTTTCTTTTGCGACAGAGCGATTTACACATCGCTAATCTTTCTAGCTATTTCTGCAACACCTCCTACGATAGAACTCATATTATATACAACTCATATTATTTATTTAGAATAGAATAGAATATATCTTTATTGTGCATCAGCTAATTCAAAAAGAGAAACATACAAAAAAAACTTTTAACTAATTTTGTACAAAGGGCGACCTTATCGCTAAAAGCGATCTCTTCCAGGTAGCCTTAGGATGGACAGGATTCAAGATAAAGGACTTGAGGGAAGTTGGCGACGTATAACATGATAAAACTTATTACATACAAATAATAAATATATACTTTGTTTAATACATAATTAAATTTTATAACTGGGACAGTTTGGAAATACCCGGTTAATAATCACTTAAAGTTATCACTATTACCTTTAATTACCTATATTTATTTATTTTTCTGATACATATTCCCTGTTATGACGATTTAAAAGAACTAACTAAGTTAGTTTATTTAAATAAAGATATTTCGACTTTGACTCTTACACGTACTTATGATTTTAATATAAAAAACAAATGTTTTGCTGTTGTTGCTGTTTTCTCAATTGAAATGTACCAGCTTAATGAATTTACTAATTTGAATTTGGAATTCTTAACCAAAGATGCCAATTTCATATGGTAAGGACAACAAGGAAAAAAATAAATTATCTTAACTTTACAATAGATGCTTCTGTCGGATCTGACAACTGACGACATACAAGCTAAAATTTACTGAGATTATAGCTTCACAATAGACAGCTCTGTTGATATGGACGGCCAGTGACAGAATCTACAAGGATTTCCGAACGGAGCGGTTTTAAATATAAATTCCCACATTGAACTATTTAATATTGTTGCTGGTGACTAATCTATTTCGTCATATATTTGTGTAAAGCCTGTTTTGTATATATGTCAGTTTACTTTTTAATATATTTTGATACTAGATTGTTTTTATGTGTTTTGTGGTTGTCAATATGACGGTGACGAGTCAAGACGTGGTTTCTTTGTTTTCCCATTTCTCTCCAAAATACAGTCCACAGGCTCCCCGAGCTAACTAGCGTAACAAAAATATGAACCACAAGAAAAGTTAAGCCAAGATTAAAAAGTATTCTATTAATTTGATTATGTTTAAAAGTAAGAGCATACAGAACAAATAGAACACATCCTATGTAACTGTGATGCTCTTGCTAGGAAAATAATGGGTCTCTTTGGACTGGGCTATCCCAGTCCTGAAGATATAAGGCTGCTGTCTTCGGGTGTACTAAGTAAGTACATCTTGGAGGTATTCCAGGACAGCTGTCAGTAGGTTTAGGGAAGCACAAAAGATCCCATTGGGTCGACGTGCTCCGGGAATAATCCTGGCCCTACATCAAGATAAGATAAGATAAGATAAAGTATATATTTTTATGTGTACAATTTAACTTTGTAAAAGTGCTATCACATCTTACCGGCGAGTCGGTAATGTCCGACGATGTTAGCTTCATTAATTCTAATCAACTTTATGTAGAAATTTTTGGTACTGTTCGTCTGTACTTCTAAAAACTATTTGTTTATATGTTGTTATTAATGAATGACTGTTTGTGGCCACAATAAATGAAAAAAAAATGTCCACTCTATGCCTATAAAATGAAAAAAATATGTTAAATATTATATTAAATAGTTTGTCGTCTTTTTCCCAACAGGCTCCCCATTTACCGTCATTAGAATTCACAGCGTATCTTTTGTTGCGGAAAAATCAACAAGACGTAACGAGATTCAATTGTCTTTCGAGTTTTTTATAGATTAAATGTAGGGGGTGCGTTCCGCAGTTGAATATTTTAATTATTGATTTTGTTTTGACAGTTCTTTGGCGCGGGATGTTTATCAGCTGTTATCTTGTAAGGCTTAGACTAAATAACTGATCAACTTTCTCTATACGAACAATATCGCAAACGAATAAAACTCAGCTGTTTCAATACGAAATATCGATACTTCTTCACCCCGTATGTATTGGACAGCTGATTATTCTCGATTGAGATGTTGGTCCTGAAGAGAATGTTCAATTTGATGGTGTAATTCAGCTCCTCAAGTATTATTGCAATATATAACTATGTATTCATATTTGTACTTGCGTTTTAAAGAAGCTATACATCTGCTAGGCTATTACTTTGTTACTCGCAGAAGCCGAGACGAAAATAACTTTACTGTGCGTTGTACATCTTGAAAGATCGCCCGCTATGTGGAAATTTCCTAAAAAGATATATCAGAAGAAAATATTTATAATCTGTTGTAATCTTTGTTTTTTACGATAAAAAAATAAGTCTTCTTCTTCTTCTTCTTTTGTTAATATGGCAACGTCGGACTGTGCGACATTACTGCCAATGTCAAGTGTCAGGGAACACTAAATGATGTATGATGTTTCTTTGTTATTTTTATTGGTTGTTTTCAGATCTCACTGAAGTCTCTGGAATAAAGGACAGCACAATATATATGTATACTTATATATTTACTTTAATACACTTATATATTTAATAACAAACATATAATTAGTATAAGGGAAAGGGGTTATTTCAAGTTAGAGTGTAATTTTATTAGGACTATGTGTTTGTACATATAGCTGAACGATCGTATTAGTTAGAGCTTAATTTTGTTTGAGTGAATAAATTGACCTAAAATTTTAACAATATCCTTTCTAGGAATAAGACATAACATGGAGTTTATATTGGTTGGACGTTGGATATCAGCAGGAATCTCTCAATGTTCGTACTATACATACAGTGAAATAGCTTAAATAACTATCATAGCGTCGAATTTACAAGATGGCCGATATAGTCTAGACGCAGTAATAATTTAAAGTCTGAAGTTTTATATATTGGAGGCGTATCCACAGCCACGCCTCAAGACACGCCCCCCACCTACTGAAATTTCAGTATACCGCTATAACTCGCGGAAGAAGGACGTCATGTCTGTTACCGCGTGAAATTTGCAATAATTAAATATTTTTTTCTAACGTTCCTTTAAATCAAAACGAATTTTATTTAAATATTAGAATACCGTTGAATAGAGTTCGTTGTTCGCACTATTTTGAAATGTAACGGTTGTTTTTTAAATTTTGTTTGTTTACTTTGTTGGTAAACAATGCCACGTGGTTAAAGGTTAAGGTCACTGCCCTTTCTTTAGTCTGTTTACGAACTAGAGTTTATACAAAAAATCTTATTTGAACAGTGGACTTTAAAGGTTTCTCTTAACGTTGAAAAATTGTCCTGTGAACTTTTCTATTTAATATAACTTTAATTAAAATTTTAACCATTAAATGACACATTAATGGACATAAAAATAAACAATCGCATGTAATTAATAATAGATTATTGCGTTATATGAGTGAAGTTAATTAACTGTGCTAAAAACAAAGGTGGATTACTGGTATTGATTGTTTTTTGTCTAAATTGTTTATAAAAATGTGCTAAAGTTGGAATTCAAACTTTTTTGTAAATAGAACCTTTTTTATAATGAAATCAACGCATCCGTTTTGAATTGTTAAAGTGCATTTTAAATCAGTCAAATTGGATACAAGAAGCCCTACTTCCGAGGCCCTGTTTAGGGCCTCACACAAACAAACAGACAGTAGACATACCAAAACTTTGCTTGTACATCCATTTCATAAGACAAAAAATCAAGAAACTGATCAAACGAAACCAAAAAGTTATCTTTTGGAAACACCGAAAGATTTAAAAAGGAAGACACCGCTTTTAGAAATACCAGAAGAATATAAAAAGTTGAAATTTAACAAACAAACCGTTACCATAGAAACAAACAGCGCAATTGTACCTAAAACAGATGATGAGTGTGAGATGAAAAGCGCCGCAAAGTCATCGGAAAGCCTTTCAAAGACCTCCCAATCGGAATCAAAGAAATCTTGCTGTCAAAGTCAACCTGTCAAAGCGTGCCATCACTGCTGCTGCAGCGGTTGCAACAGCACGGAGAAGTGCGAAGTAAAAGTGTCAAGCTCGAATACAACGTGTAACTGTCAAGAGCAACCTGTCAAAGTGATCTTTGCGCCAGCCATGATGCCGTCAATTTTCGGTCCTGTGCCAGGTATACCGTACATCGTGAAACCATCTGTCAAAGTCAATGAGAAGGTTAGTAGTAAATGTTTTAATTCAAATTATTTATATATATATTGTAAATACCTAGCTTCGATATATGAATATTAATGCCCTTTATATGTACGCAAATATTTACAAGTTTTATTGATATTTTTCAATGCCATTTGCCGATTTCGGAAGAAGTAGTTACATTAATAAATATTATAAATAGATACTCTATAAAGGTTATTGCCTTATCAATTTATATACTAATAATATATAATATTAAATACCCGAAATATTTCACAATTCTCTTGGTCAAGTGATTAAAAAGTACCTAAATATATATTTAATTCAAGGTTACACCAACAAAACGTCCACTAAAACAATCACACAAGAAATTATAAATAAAATTAAGGCTACATGTCGCGTCAATGACAACTGAAAACGACTTGCCCAAGTATTATAATAAAAAGCCGATCATATCAACACTGTTACATCACAATACAAAACACCGTTACTTAAATTATTAATTAAAACCGTCAAAAAAAATATGTAAATTACTTTAAAATATAATCAACTAATTATATATTTATATTATTTTTGCTGCTGCAAAAAGTAATCTCTAAATTATGTTTAAAACATACAATATTAGATAATTATAGAAATAAAATACTCTTGGGTTTTTTCCGTGTTTTATATATAATTACACTAACACACCACACTCACACACACATGCATACAAATCCACACTTATACATACTCTCACGCAAATGTCAGTAATGAAAATGACTTTTGCCTATTACTAGATAAACTTAAATTGAACTTAAACGTCTGGGAGGTAGTTTATAATTAATGCAGAAAAGCTCTGTGTAAAATTAATGTTAATAATATAACATTTCTCACACTTACACCTATTGCTTAGCCCACCCTTAAGACTTGAGGTGTCTCCAAGGTTCTCGCCTCCTTAAAACCCCGGTAACGCTGTAAAGGCCATCTGCGGCCAACAGTATTAGTCAGTCCAAAAACAAAAAGCTTAGCCCAAATTAAACATCATTAAGAGATTATGTTGTGGATACTGGATATTAATATTAATTAGGTTCCAAGAAACCTTATTTCTTTCACAAAATCTGAAGTACTATTTGACATTTGTGAAGATTTAATGTCCTACAAAAGGTTGCTAGGCCTCTTCTATGAAGATTTAGCTTATATAATTTATCTATAATAGCCGTCTGGTCGAGTGGTACCCTTGTTTACTAAGCTAGAGGTCCCCCCGGGTTCGAACCCGGTAGCGGCAGATATTTGTATGATGAGTATATATTTGTTTACAAGTCTTGGTCGTCTGATATTTATATACATATGACTATCTATATTTCTCAGTTGTCTAGTATATAGAACACAAGATCTTAATAATGCTTATTTTGGGTTAGATCAGCTAGCTCCAAACTACGGCCCGCGGGCCAAATTTTGTAATTTAGTTTTTTAATAATTGAAATGCAAAAAAGCGTGAGTTTGCTTAGGTCGCGCACTTTGCGACTATTCTAGTCTAGAAATATAGTTAAGGGCAGATAAATTAAAACTGGTTTGGGCCTTGGAACAAACTGAAAAATCATTATGGCCTGGATATCTAGATAATAGGTGTGAGTGTGAGAAATATTTTTAAATTAAATAAAAAATAATAAGCAGAACCTTTGTAGAATTCTCTGATATTCTGTTGTGTCCTTTTAATTGTCTTTGTGTGTAAATAAATTGTTAAATAAATATATAAAATAAAAGGAAAAAGAAATAGCCAGAACATTGAAATGGATTTCAGGCCAATGTAATATGTTTTTTGTTTAATTGTTTATGAGTTTGTGTATGAGTTTTGTAAGTGTGAGTGATTTTGCGATGCGATACACTAACAGAATCATTCGTCCCGTATTTAGGTAGGGTTCGACTTTGACCTGGAATTAATTGAGACTTCAAACACAGCGCTGGCGTTCACGCGATTCCCCAAACGCGGATCTGACGTAATGACGATCTCTTGGCTGTATGTTCGGTGCTGTTATAGACATGCGATATTTGATATGTATACTACAACGAGAGCAATAAAATGCGTCTTAATTATTATAGATTTATTGGCAGACTGATTGTCACACATACAATAACGACTTACCCACTTTACACAGTAATATTCTGTATACCTACATTACACCTCCACCACTCAATATAATCCCCTATACTAGTACAATAAAAATTACTAACAAACTAATATAACCCTAAGCTGATTACCACTAAGATACTAATGCTACTTAATCAGATTCCAAACCAAAACGAACAACAGGTTTGCGTTAAGAACAATTGATATTTAGCTACCTTCATATAGACACCTCTCCCAATGATCTCAAGCTCTACGCTTCCGTCTACTAAGGCTGCGTCTCCCGGTACGCGGTCAACAGTTGTCAAACCTCCTTGCACGAAGCTCCTGTTCTATAAAGCGACCAAGGATAATATTGTGTACCACTGGTACAGCCGTAGTCGAAACTTGTAATGACATGTGAACTGTAATAGTGATTTTTATAAAGGATTCTTACTGGTTTAATTAGTGGTTAGTGTTACTTATCCTTGTTAACTATACCCCTAGTTAAGTATACACTTCAATCGAAATGAACCGTCTCGATAGTGTTTGTTACCTGTCAAATTGTATGTTAATGACAGCAACGCCTCTGTTGTGAAGTATTGGAGACGAATCTTTATTTCTGTACTAGGCAGGTGAACGTAACTACACCTGGTGAATTGCTCGTGCAGAACCCAGGTTACCCCCGTGAAGGGCAATGGAGTTACCGGGGAGTTTTAGTGTGTATTATCAGTGCCGCTCTATTGAGGTACTGAGTGAGCCCCATGCCACACGCCCGTCGCTTAGCCAGTGGCGGGTAGGTCCGTAAATGGATTCCTCCTCGTAAAAAAAAAGGTGAACGTAACTACAATCGAAATTTAGATTAGGTGTATTGATCTACAGTCGAACGTGCAAACGTTAGATACACAACTCAAATACAAGTTTTGCAAGCGCCGTTAATCTTGTAGATAACTGACAGTCTAACAGGTAGCGGTTAGATTTACGTTTACCCGCAAAGTTTTACCCCCTTTGAGATGGACCTTGTTTGCTAAGCATATTATAACGTTCTAGAATACTTACGATTACATTTTGTAAACGTTTTCGGTTGTAATTTGACATACTCGGAAGTTACAGTTAAAATGGCGGGTCCAAGTTCTGAAATTACAACAGAATTATAGAATTTGTTTATGAAATAATTTCTTTAAGTATCATTTAAATCAAATAATCGTTATCTTCAGTGTTTGTAGGTACCACAGTTGGGCACAGACCTGTCTACATGGGAGAAAGGCACAAACAGGAACAAACAGGAACACATTCGGGATTCCTTTCTTTGTAGTACAGTCAATGTGGAATTCCTGACCGGCTCACATTCTCCCGCCATACAGCATGGGTTCCTTCAAGAGTTATTCTGCACTAACTATACGATTTGGAGCATACTGAACAAATGGAACACATTCTATGTAACTGTGATGCTCTTGCCAAGAACTATCCCAGGCTATCCTGAAGATATAAGGCTGCTGACTCCGGGTGTACTTAGTAAGTACATCTTGGAGGTATTCCAGGATAGCAGACATTAGGATTAGGGAAGCACAAAAGATCCCATTAGGTCGACGTGCTCCGGGAATAATCCTGGCCCTAAATCAAGATAAGATAAGATAACTATACGAGCATATTGACTACTCCCCCTGCTTACCATCACGCGTTATATATTTTTTTTAAATATAAACCGGACAAGTGTCTAAAAATTTTAGTTTCATAAAAAAATGTATTTTTTAGTAAACTAGGGGTAAAAGTAAACATTATATCCAAATTTTTAAAAATAGCTGATGTAATTATCACCATGGTTTGTTCCATGGATGGGTCAATCATAATTTAATATACAGAGTTCCTCTGGGCTTCGAAAGGTACGTTAAGCCGTGCATGGCAGCGATTGCGATGAGTACCCTACCGTGCGCCGAAGCCGTGACCTCGAGGACCACGTTAGTTTTTAGTGGGTATGCTGGCTCTTTACACTGGTGACTCCCACATAACCTATGCGGTGGGCCCAATCGCTACATGGGTATCCATAAAGGATTTTCCAACGCAAAAAAAAACAAGACACATCAACCGCTTCCTCCTACCAGCACGCATTGCGACAGCGGGTTGGTATTTCAGCCTGTTTCGGTCATGTAGGAATACCTGTGCCTGGCAGTGGAACGTATATAGGCTGTCGATAAGATAAGATAGGATAAGATAAATTTTTATTGTGATTCTTTGTACAATAGATGTTACAATTTCATGAACTTAAGAAACAACAGATTGCCATTTTCGGGCGTACAATATTAACATTGTGAAATATCATTTTTATTTAATTAGTATTGTTATTTACTTTTAGTACCGATGATTATATGTGTTATATATGAATCTCTTTCCCAATCATATATATTAATAAATATAAGGAAATTAATGTCACTGTGTTACCTTAGCAATTCTATATTTATCTTTTTCTTATGAAGTAAATAAAATATGGTATATTTATATTAATATATGATTTATTATTCAACAATATGGTTATAACGTATTCGCTTCGCTATCTGAATCTGAATTGTGTAAGCTATCCAAGAGATCTATAAAATATGCTTGATTACACATTTTGATTGACCTATCGTGATCTACCTAAGTGGATTTTGCTGCAGATGACGAAGATTACTTCAAGCAGTCAGAACTCTTCAAAGAAAGAACGAGTTTTTATTCTTATAAAAACTAAACCGAATAACTTTCATCCGACTCAAAGAACTCTATGAATAAAATTATGTTTTCCTTTGAATTTATTAACGTAAAATACATTCGTTTCTGAATACGACGGGAATGTGTTATCATTTTATTAGGGGGATTTTAGGGTTGCCATATACGAGGTTATTTTTAGGGAAAGGGAAGGATAAACTGTAAGTATTGTTGATAAATACGAATATTTGTTCACAATTTACTATCTATATGTACCCGTTATATAGTATACATAAAACAAGCTCTTAATGATGCTTACTTAATTATAATATGCTTACTATATATGCTTACTTATTATATATACTTACTTAATATTATTATTAGTGTATTGAATCTCTGGCACCTGTTCATTTGGTGTCGACATATTTTCAGATTCCTTGCCTAAATTCAAGAAAAATTTCATGTTGTCGCTCAACTAATAGCAGCTTTAGTTTCATGTAAATTAAATTAGTGTTCACTTTATTTTTAATTTTAATTTTGTAATTAGAGTTATCACAAAGTATTATGTATAGCTATAGCGTAACTCCTATAATTAAGATTGCATTTAATTCTTATTAATTGTATTTTTTTGTGCATGTTAAAATGATAATCTTGTTGGAGTTAATAAATAAATAAATAAAATAAAATAATAAAAAAATTGATGGGTTGTCTGGTCGAATCGTCTTAAATATAATAAACGAGGTTGCGGTCAGTTCGCAGTGTTTTATCTTCATCACATTAATATAGACACATCGTTTTTGTATTTATTTAATGTAACATACATAGTTATATAGTTGTATATAACAATGAATATTCATTACCTTTCTCTTGTATATAAATACGATATACGATAACTGTTCGTTAGTGTCGCTGAAACCGCTACCGCTAAAAAAAGCTAAACTAATTTGCATATTTTATATTCCATTTAATTAGATGAGTTAAAAAATAAAAATAATATAGAAACTTAAAAGAAAAGCTTGAAATATATGATATTTGTGAATTGGTAATTTAGTATGGAATATCGTCTAATTGACATGCTTATTTAATCAAAAATTTAGTCAGGTTAAAAATCAAAAATCCCTCTTCAAATTCAAAATAATATGCTTCAAATCCCTCTTAGATGTGGTGGGATGGCTTAATGGTGGTGGCTAGGAATCAATGAGACATCTATTATGTCAATGTTTGAGGCAAGAACCAAAACGTAGGTATATATAGTAGTAGGTATAATATTGAAGGTTATGACTTCTAAACCTATCTTGTTTCCTACAACTGAATTATACATGCTTACCGACGTTCTTACTGTTAGGCAAATTTATCTACTTCATGTTGTACTTAGGAAACATTCCCAGCTAACCTTTACCTTGGATCCTCAATTGACGAGGAATCTTCGGAGACCTCACAAGGTTTGCATCTGCGTCCCCTGTCGACTTATCGTATCGAAGCGTCATTTTTATTATATAGGTTCGGTGATTTATAATAAGATCAACAAAATTTTAAACATCTACCCAATGACATTACGTGACTGTAAATCTCACACTGCGGATTGGCTTAAAGGTTTGACCTACAATGATACCGAAGAGTTCTTCAGTAGTTGCTTATAAAGTATTTTACTCCTTCACACACACACACACACACACACGCACGCACACGCACACACACACACGCACACACACACACACACGCACACACACACACACACACACACACACACACACCCACCCACACACACCCACACACACACACACACACACACACACACCCACACACACACACACACACACACACACACACACACACACACCCACACACACACACACATACACACACACACACACACACACACACACACACACACACATGTATACACTTAGTAATCCATACTTCACAGGCTCACTCTCACACTTACTATTTTTATTTTATGTTTTCTCATAAGTTGTTTATAAATTGTGCAAACTTTGATGCTGGGACTCTGTATTCTTTTTACTGGAGGTGGGCGTTAATGTCTGCGACACAGTTTTATTTTAAACTAATGTAGCCATTATCGTTTACTTTTTTATGTATGCCTATTTTTTGTTCCAATAAATAAATAAATAAATAAATAATAAATAAATAATATATTTTGTCTTGTTGATACTTTTATTCAGTAATTACACTTAGACATGACCCACCAAATTTTAGCAAATAGACAACCTCTCCTTTTTCTTCCTTTTTATGTTCTTGCCATAGACTATAGACTTCGTGCTTACGATATTAGAGTGTTACCAATATAAAAATTGAATGATTAGTAATTATATTCTATTTAAAAAAAATGTATGTATTATTCTGATTATATGTAGATGTGTTATACTAGATACATATTTTATTTAGGCACGATGTTTTAATACAAACGTTTTGACATATTTTACATAGAAAAACTGTCAACTAGTCAAAGTTATTCTTTTGTTAAAAATTATCTGAGTATTGAAAAATCAGCACTAAGTCAAATAGTGGCTACATGTTTTATTTGTCTGACATCTTACGTCAAAATACATAAGGTGCCAGTTGGAAACCAGCGTCAGACTTCTTCGTTCTGGCTAATGCTGTACTGGCTTCCTATTCTAACGCAAACGCCATTTAAACTTAAGAAAACACTATATATACTAGTGCATATGTCCTTTTTAGTGCGTTGTAGTTGTTTTCTTAATTGTTCATCGACTTTTCTTTGCTGTTCATTTCATTTCATTTCCTTTGAAGCGCACATTTACGTTCAAAGTGATAGAAAAGAAGAGACTGAATAGTTCCAAAGCACAGTTAACAATAATATTGAATCATTTTATGCAGTATCAATATTTATATTCGTGTGGATATTCTAATCAAAACATTACATCGATCCCCATATCTAAACCCCAAAGTACGGCCACATAGTTCCATCAGATGGGATAAGTGTGTAACGGTGTAGCTTCCTGGCTGTGATAGATTTATTGTTATCCCTAGGGAACTCCTGTGTTAACGTTGCTCTTCGATAAACTTGAGAGGTTCAGCTAAGAGATATTTTTTGAGAAATCTCCATAAAAGTATTCGTTGTATATTAGAATAAAATAATATTTTTCTATATGTAAATTAAAAGGTTCGGCTGAGCATGATTATATTGGTTTTATACTAATTTTGAAGATGTTAATATTGTACGTCCGAAAATGGCAATCTGTTGTATCTTAAATGCATGAAATTGTAAGATCTATTGTACACAGAATCACAATAAAATCTTATCTCATCTTATCTTATCTTATCTTAATTCATATTTTGTGTTTCGCTCAAAATGAATAAAACTACTAAACTACCCACATACCATACTTATAAAGCCTACTTGCAGTTAAAATCGTAGATTTATAATTATATAACGACGCTATGTACTCATGCTTTGAATATGTGTGCAAAAGAGAAAGCATTATAACTTCATATCAGGCAAATACTGAAATAAAAATTGATGAAATGATTATGTAATTACTTTAGTTTACTTAACTTAAATAAAAATATAATGAAATATTTTAGACACTCTGGTAGATAAATAAATTATTTAAAAGCAGTTGAACAGGTAAAGTTTTAGTTCGTAAATCCCACCGGAGATCCCATTACACCCTTTGAAAGTTACTGGAAAGTAATAAGCTAGCTATTTGGAATGATCATCAATCTATCATTAAGACCGGTAGTCATTTATTTTGTTTAATTCTCAATATTACAGGGAAGGCAAAGGAAACTGAAGTCCATACAGTCATGTTGCTATTTCTTTATTTATGGCTCCGAGATAGGGGTGTAACCCATCCCTTTATTCCACGGAGTTTTTGGCGACTAATGGGCAGGCACCGCCATTATGTTAACGCAAAATTTGAAAATGGAATGCTATATTAACGATTATAAAGAAATGATACGATAATGTAATTATAATGAAAAGATATGAAAATTTGAATGCAGTGATATGGTAATTTTGATTAAATGAAATAAACTTACAAATGAAGAAATGAAAATTGGACATTGGAAAATGTCACATAAGACATCAAATAATGCTGAATTATGTATTTCTTATATTAACGATAGCTTCTGGCATAGAACTTGTTTTTTAAATAATTTATTGGCTTCAACAAAATAAGAAATTCTTAAACTAATGACCAGTACTTCCTTTTAAACTTTATTAGCGGTGGCTCTACTCTTCCTTAATAAATATAATTACAGCTTAATTAATTAAAACTAGACTGTGTAAATGTGTTTAAAAAAGTAAGTAATAATGTGTGTGTTTGTGTGTGCACGCGTGCGATTGGGCGAAACTAAACCAATTTCTCTACAAAAATTGTAATGTAACACATTATACGAAATAAAATATACAGCATCCAACCGACGCGCCATACACGCTGTGACTCTCCCTAGCTGTGTTGACTTAAGACATCTCTCAAAAATTGACTTCTAAAATAAAATGGTTCTGGTGAAAATTGGTGATTACATGATCGAACGCAATATTTCAAATGAGAGCATTTCAATCAATTAATTACGGTTCGTACACCCTTCGTTGGAAATAATACTGTCACTTATGGCTTCTTTAAAGTAACCCTTTTACAAATTGCAAGTTTTAAAACACGAAGTTTTTGTGAACAGTTTTGATTGTGACTAAGATGCATGCTTCAATAGTTATCTTCACATATGGACTCCTCTACTGCTTATCATCAGGTGGTGTCGAGTCATTTGCTGAGCTTAAGATAAAAAAAAAAGTTGAAACATCTACACTGCATGGCATCACAAGACAAGACGTTTTCCCAAACTGTACAGTATCAGGTTAATAGAATAATGATAAATTCACAGTAGAAAAACCGTATAGAAATAAATAATAATTTATTAATTTGCAAGAACAGAAAAAACAAGAGTTACAACAATCAACAAAACCAAACACAATGACACAATCTATTTTCAGTATATAAAAACTAACTGGCCCATGTTAAAAAAGGTTGAATAACAACACAGGTCATCTAATTGTTTGGAAGTTTGAGACGTAATATGTAATATATATTAGAATTATAATGATTTAGAACATTATCGCGAGGCTTATCATCAGGTGGTGTCGAGTTATTTTCTGTGCTTTATATATTAAAAAAATTCTTTTGGCGTAAGGGAAATCCGTTTAAGGGTTATCCAAGGAATAAATGAACGAAGGTTAAAGTATGACGTACGTACCCCAAGAAGTTGTTATAAAATGTGTGAATTGTAACTTATTCATTGCACGAATGAGCAATGCGTGCTCTATGGCCCGAGCTTTATTCGCCACCTGCTTATAAAGGATGTTTCGGAAAGGATTTGTTGTTAAAAGAGGTCTTAGATTTTGTTTTTATTAAATTACTGACAAAATATTAGGGATATGTTTTAGATTAAACATCAGTATATACTTTCGACATGAGGTTTTTTTGACTGTTCTAAAAATTACTTAAAAAGTAAGAAATATTGGTGGCGTTTGCTAAAACAATATTGAGACATCGATTGAACCAAAATACAGAAAATATGATCTGCTTAATCATAACCTGTTGAGGTTGCTAAGCGACAAGAAAATAACAAAGTTGTCAGTATATATTATTAAAAGAAAATTTTTACAGTTACAAACACGTTTTCTTGTGTTGCTAATTTTATTTCTTTTTATTATTAAAATTTAACATGGGGATCAGTGAGTAACTCCGTGAGTGCAGTACAAACACTCTAATACATTCTATACATATATAGCAAAGATAGGAGAGGTATAATTTAAATAAATATTTTTCTACAAAGGATAAAGTTGGTACACCCTGTATATCACTGTAGCTTCACGGTATAATAAAGAGAGTAAGAAATTTTATAGCTTCTACGTGAGCCTCTGAAATATTACCACAGGCAAGTTACCATTAACTGCGTTTGGTATGTTTTATATTATTAGAGTTTTGATGCATATACAATTTATGAAAATTAATTTTTATTCGCTTCACAAACATCAATATATATAAAACACTATTAAGTACGTTCTTTTTAATATATCATTTCTTATTGTTTGAGAGAGGCTGTATTCTAAGCACGGTAGTAGATTGCTGTATTTCAGACTTCCAGCTGTTAGCGACACTCAAATTTTAATTTCAATTTATGTGTGCCACCATTTTTGTCACTAAGAATAATTTATGTTAATATTTATTGCCGGTAATCTCCCGTTCTTACTTGTGTGCCTTGTGACGCTGGGCATTCTGGAAGCATCTGCGAGCGATATCACTGTAACATCACGACATATTGCATATACCTTTGTTATCTATGATTAAATTATTTATTTGTTTGTTTTTTTAACCATTTATGTACACACAAAGACAATTAAAAGGACACAACAGAATATTAGAGAATTGTACAAAGGTACTGCTTATTTCTATAAGAAATCATGTATGTAAATTAATGTACTTTAGTGTGACCCGGTGAACTGTTTCACCTACGCCATCACTAACGCCATCTGTTAAAAGAAACCCGAACTAGCGGTGGAAGAAATGACAGTTTTATGTTTAGCACGTCAGTTAGACAATTTTCTATGCTAAGTATCAATTTCCAGATGGATGGATGGATTTTAAGATTTTATTTGTGACTTTCCCAGTTATTTTTAATTTTAAACCAGCCCTGAATTAAACCAAATATAACACAATATAAGTTATTGAAATAGGTCAAGCCATTTTTTAGTTTTAAATAACGAATATCAATTCATTTATGTTTATATAAAAATATGTAGCTTCGTTTGTTAATATTGAAAAATGACTTGACAGATTTAACTAATTTTAGTGTTTTGTTAGGTTCTATTCAGGGGTTGTTTAAAAATATTAAAAAAAACAGGGAAACTCCTAAAGAAGAGCTAAAAACTAAATTTAAATAGTAATTTAGTAAAATATTTTATCTGACGTGAAACTAGACTTTTTTCATTTAAACTTAAAGAAATGTTTTGGCTAGGTTCTTGGTTATTCTTTTTTAAACAATCACGTCAAATTTCAATTCTAAACACAGCAGAAAACCTGTCATATTTTTTGGTTTAAAAGACTCATTCGTATTTTAATAGACACGACAATTGGTATAAACACTCATGTTAGAACTACTGGGTAATTACATAAATGAAAATATAAATTGTAATTAAAAATGTATATTTACATTGGAAAATAAAAGAATAATAATTAATAATCAAATACATCAATTCTGACATCTTTATATATATCAGTATAATTATATCTAAATACGTTTTATGTCACGTACAATTTGTCATAGATTTTTTGTAATGGCTGGGTGCTGTATATTGTATTTCTTATTTTGGGTTTTATAGAAAATTATGGTGTGAAAAAGGTAAAAAAAAAATTTTTAACTGATCTCAAAACATTTAAAAGACAAAAATCATTTAATTTAAGTTATTTTAATACACCCGTGTCGTTCACGCCACGCAAAGTAAAAATTTTTATTGTAAACCTACCTTATAATATTCAAAATTACTTAATTTAAGTAGTTATGTTTATTAAAATATCTCAACATATTGTGATTACAGTTTTTTTTTGAAAAACATCTTAAACCTACAGTCCACTAAATCAAGGAAACCAATGCTGTGGATATAATCTATAGCATGATGCTTCGATGTCAGATATAAGGGAAATCTTGTATATCGTTTGAATTCCAATAGGGGCAGATATTTGAATGATGCATACGAATATATCTATACGAGTCAGGCATGTTTGTATGTTAATTTAACACTAGATTTACCAGACCAGTCATTTAGACTGGTCGTGCAATTTCAATTCAAAATTCTTACTATATTACACATTTTTTCTCAGAAATGATGTTAAGACTTTTGTAGCTATAATTAGAGAGTACGTTTTATAAACTTATGTTATTTTATATACATTAGTAACAAATATAATTTTTGTTGTTCACATATATTCAAATCGCTGGTATATCTAGTGTTAATATATTTCTGATATTTATATATGTTTAGCAACTGGCTGGTGACTCTCAAACTCTTTTATAAAAATGGTTTTTTACCTAGTTGTTATATTTTGATAGACGTCTTGTGTCTTCACAATTGTTTTACGAATTGTTCTGTTGCTATTGCTCTTATAATAATAAATACAGTTTATATTGGTATCTTGGCGTTTCCATCATCACGACTAGCTCATTAATTACAGTCCACTCTTCAGTAGCTATCAATATACATACACTTCTCTGTTATCTAGTATTCATAGCACAAGCTCTTAATGATACTTAATTTGGACTAGATAATAAATAAATGTGAATTGTATTATATTAATTTAAATAATACTTGATTTATTGTATATTATTTGTATTGCCATCCCTCTGTCATAAGCTCCGTTATCAGGAGAACACACTCGTCCTAAAATAACAAGAAATAGGAAAATATTGAAGGTATTTTTTGGATTAAACCTTGAAATAGGTGATGAATACATCTATTATTACTGGGTCCATCCTAATATTACCTTCAGTTGGTTATCTTTGGCAGCAAAGCGGACTAATGTTTATTTTGATGAAAATTATGGTAATAACAATCAGTCTCTATAAATGTAGAGCTTATGAAAGTGAGTGTACATTTTCTCTAAGGAATAAAGCATATTTACTTTATTACTTACATTATATGTGAAGGAACCTTGTAATTTTTAAATTAAGCGGTCTATTGTGATAAAAGATATACATTAGTGAATACGAATGAAAGACGACTAGTGTTTATTTCACAAGCTCATAATGTTATTTACTTTGGGCAAAATAATGGATGTGAATATGTGAAATATTATTAATTTGTATACCTACCCAAGTGACTTTCACCTTAACGTTCGTTTGCCCAACCTTAATAAAGATAAATTTATTATTTTTGGCCAACCGCAGTTCGTAGATATTCAGGAGCACTTGTCAAATCCTCAATAATGTTGTTTGCCCGTCCGTTGTCCGCTATCTACGGTCAAGCAGCCGTCCTAACGTAACATTTGGGGATAAAGTATATGCAAGCCGAGAAGTGGCTTAGCGGACTTTTATTTTGACAATGAACAATATATATGGGGCTGCTGGAAGAGATTTCTTATAGAAATAAGCAGTAGCTTTGTACAATTCTCTAATATTCTGTTGTGTCATTTTAATTGTCTTTGTGTGTACTTAAATTGTAAAATAATAAATAATAATATACACTCATAGCTCATTTGAAGCCGAAATACACATATATTCATATTTTAGTATTATTTGTTTGATTAATTAATTTTATTTTTCTACGAACACTCCTCGACTCAGCAAAGAGATGCGTCTCTCAGAAAGACATGACCACAGCAAAAGGTAACACCGAATTTACACGAGAAGCGATTGATAGTAATCATGGATCATAAGAGTTTCCTTAAAGTTAAAGAAGGACTACTAGGACTACTCAGGGAGTGTGGAGTAAGGGTGCAGTGCTTTTATAAGAAAGGTGACAATATCCTCTTGATAACCATCAGAATTAACTCGCTGTTAAGCCACTTTTATAAGCCGTTTTCGATGGTCCTCATCAATAATCTTGCCATCAGATTCGTTGCTTTTCTACCACTGGCGCATACCTATGAAAAGGTTACAGCATCATAGGCCACACTCAGTAAGACCGGTTACACAGACGATGACAACAGCCACAATGTCCTACATCTAGAGACTACGAGAAAGTCTACGATTCTATCAAATCAAGCCAATTTATTTGACATACATAGGGTAGCTCAGATGGAGCTGTTCTGGTATCCTTGGAGTGATGTCCAATGGATTGCCGTTATGTGGATTTCCTTTAAAAGTGGCGTGAAAAAGCACTTTTTGGGCCGGTAAGGTGAGGGTGGCTGGGCAGTATGTCGCATGCTGCACTAGCTATCTTCACATATGGACTCCTCTACTACTTGTCATCAGCTGTCGAGTTATTTGCTTAGCTAAATTTATATAAAAAAATGTTGAAACATCTATACTGGCATCTATATGGCATCAGAAGACAAGACCCATCTATTTGCTCAGAAGTGTGAAAACAGATGAATGTCATTTTTCCAAACTGTACAGCATCAGGTCATCTAATTGTTTGGAAATTTGAGACGTAAAATTCAATATATATTATAATTATAATGATTTAGAACATTATTTCGATTAGAAGAAATCCACATTCTTAATTTAAGATACCTTCAGATGTTAAATAAAACTTCTTTGGAAATTTTTAGTGTTACGAATTTCGAAAAAGATAGATATTTGTCAACATTATTAAATATTACTCGGTCAAATTACAGAAAAAATGTCAAATGATTACTCAATTTACTAACTTAAGTATTTTATTGCGTTGTAGCTGTGTTCCTCTATTTTCTCGCGTTGTTTACTCAACTGAAATAAATAGTTTTTAATATTGAAACTATTTTGGCTGATGTGTATTTTGATATTTTCTGTCATCTAAATGCTGTTTACTTTCCAAAAAAAAAGCACAGAAATTACTTGCACCGTTGCTCGCGATGTTACTCAACTATGAAGTGACCGATCGCTGGACGGGGGTAAGTAAAGAAAATGTTATTTTTAAGAACCGCCCGCCTGAGTTTTAACGATTTGTGACTACGGCTGCGTGTAATACACGGAATATAAAGAATACAGACTTTATTCGTCTTTCAACAAAGTTGACATTCATTTATACATTATTAGATGAATTCGCGGATAAAAATTTCAAGAACTACAATTGCTTGCATACATTTGTTAGGTATATTTGATCGCTTATACGAAAGACTACGGAAATAATAAATTAAAAGCCATCTATGTAATGATTTTATTACCTATCTTATTTATAAATAAATGTAACATTTAATTTTCTGAAACAAACGTGTTTCATATTATCTTTTAAAGCTATTCAAGTAGTTAAAACGAACGAGAAATAGACTGGCAAGATAACAATACGAAATTGTGAAAAAAATAATTAAAACTAAAACTGACTTAAAAACATTGAAAAGGCAAAAGTAATAACGTATACCCGTACGTTACTTGTAATTTTTATTATAATTTTATTAATTTGTCCATAATTAAATAAATAAATAATTTAATGGAAGAAGTCGCATCCCGATGTGAACAAAATCAGTCTCTGACTTGCGACCTTTTGCACTTCTGCAGCACACAAAGGTCTTTGATATCATCTATTATAAAATGTTTGTCTTTTTACCTATGTTCTGTCTGGATGGATTATGTGTGATGTAGAAATGAAAATAAAGACTTTATCTAACTATCTAAAGTTGTGTAATTTAAATTATTGTTATTAATATTTTTTTCACAATTTACAGAACCTATAGAAAGAGAAGCTTCGACTGACAGTTAACACTTTTAAATATTTAACCCTGTATCATAGAAAATCGTTTAATCTCGAACCCAAAACCCTGTCTCAATAGCTGGGGTTAGCGACTGCCCACGCGGCAATCAAAAGAGGAGCTTGCGAAAAATTTCGTTCAAAAACAAGTAATGACACCGTGACAGCCGTTTTCATGTCTAAAGTTTGTAACGGCGTGATCTCGAGCCGTAAAAGTGTCTCTTGTAATTAGGCTGGGCCCATATTTTTTTCTTTAACGCTGGCTTAAGTTACAAGTGGGAGCGATTAACACTAAAAAAATTAACTGCAGCTCTTGAGGTTGCTAAGCGACAAGAAAAATGACAATATATATTATTAAAAATTTTTACAGTTACAAGCGCGGTTTTCTTTGTGTAGCTAATTTTATTTCTTTTTAAAATTCAACATCGGGATCAGATTGGACCATAAACATGGAAGCGGATCCCCAACAAGTGGCGACAGTGACAGGACATGGGTTACACTTTCCTTTCTTATATAAAGTAGAGAAAATGACTCAACATTACGAGCAGGGGGAGGAAACCACGTCCATAGATAACTTAACACTAGATATACCAGCGATTTGAATATATGTCAACAACAAAAATTATATTTGTTACTAATGTTTATAAAATAACATTAAGTTTATAAAACGTACTCTCTAATTATAGATACAAAAGTCATAACTTCATTTCTGAAAAAAAAAATGTGTAATATAGTAGGAATTTTGAATTGAAATTGCACGACCAGTCTAAATGACTGGTCTGGTAAATCTAGTGTTAAGCTCCACTTTGATGCCGCAGAAGGTGCCTCTTCACGCCTCTTTTGAAGGAGCTCTTGTAATATCGATGTAGGTAGGTACCTTGAAAGCATTCTATGTTCTCTTTGGGAAACAAAAACATGTTACTAAATCTTTAGCGCGATGTTGTGATGGAGGGAAAAACAAAATATTTATTTGCAAAATAGGATTCAATTCAATTTTGCGTTCCATAGTTACATAATATGTAGATCTTAAGACTATTAATGACACTATGGACCCTGTTGGGTACAACAAAGTTTAAGATATAAGTCTAGTGAATTAATGGATCCGTAGACACATGTGCTCAAGAGTTTTAATAGAAAGGGAGGGATAACGTTAAAAAGAGGTTAGGAACAATTGGCAGTTTCCGAAACGCTGTTTTGATTATGGATTCCAATATTTAATCCCTGGGGTTCTGTATCGTAGCTAGTTCGAAGTTTATACAAAATATCTTCGATCTCTTAACTTGACCCACACTTCAAAGTTGGGGGAACTTGTTCGAAGAGTCCCGGGATCTCTAATAAGCATACGAATGGGCGCTTACAAACTCGCGCTAATCACTGTTTCCTTAAGATGGGGCAGCGTGGGACAGAGATGAAAGTTCTTAAGAATATAGCTGCCTCTGTCTTTTAATTTTTTATTGTAAGAAGTACTCTAGAATGATTCAGTACAAAATGACCAACACAATATCATTATTTGGAAAATTAATATTTAGTAATTAGAATAGAATAGAATAGAATAGAATATATCTTTATTGTACATCAGCCAATTCAAAATTAGTTTAGTTATTGAGATAATTGCCTTTATTAGTTTTAAATAGATCCAACAGTTTTTACGTACACCTCTGTATTACAACTTCTGAATAACAACTATCTATATATTATAACTATCTATAATTTATATTATAAAAAATTACTCTGGTTGTAGCATAATATCAGTGCTTTGTTCACATCCCGATGTAAACAAAATTAGTCACTGAGTTGCGACCGTTTTGCACTTCTGCAGCGCACACAAAGGTCTTTGCTGCTTTTATTATAAAATGTCTTTTAACCTATGTACTGTCGGGATCTATTTTTGTGTGTGATGTAGAAATGAAAATAAAGACTTTTTCTATCTATCTATCTTTGTAACTAAATAACAACAACATGGGTTCCTATAAAAGAGGCGTGAAAAAGCAGTTTTTGGGCTGGCAATGTGAGGGTTGCCAGGGTAGTACGTCGCATGCTTCACTAGCTTCACATATGGACTCCTCTACTGCTTATCATCAGGTGGTGTCGAGTCATTTACTAAGCTTTTTATAAAAAAAATAGTATATAAAAAATGCATATTCAAAAATGATTACATACAATTCTACAAAACCAATCAGTCCTCAACAGCCTTCTTTGGTGATTTTAAAACGTAATCTAGTTAAGAAGTTCCTTAAGAAAAGACGGACAAGACTAAAGTCGGAAAAGACTAAATAATTTTAGTTGTATTTTAATGTTTATACTTTGGTTCTACATTTAACCTCTCATACACAATTAATATACCTTGTGCAATCATATCACTTTGCCCAGATAGTGTTTATAAAATATATACCTAAGCAGAAAACTCGATACTGGCGGAATCTATTAAGAAAGCGCCATAAAACCCCAAAGAAGAAGAAGTATTTACTTTGGAAGGCATTGGTGGCGATTCTAGTGCTATTAAAATTAAATTAATTATAACTTTAATTAAGTTATTTGCCTCTCTTTTTAAACTTTAAAGAAAAGAATAGATTAAATCATAGAAATGTCAAGTTAGTTGAACCATACACTTAATCTCGTATAAACGGCTTAAATTATGTCAAATTTACTTTAAAATCGCCATTTTAGAATTGTCAAATGATAGATAGATGAATACAACAGCTTTATTGTCCACTATAATGATAACACTAGTCTCTTAGTCCCTATTTTGTCGTTTATATAACGAAAAAGTAGTTCAGAACTTAAATTTAGTTTAGTCCGTGCACAACAGAATCGTGGCGTTTGTAATATAACTTAGTTACTCATTATAAGTAATATCGTGACCGTTAAATTACATTTTTTTTAATCAATCTGAATCAATACGTTTTCTAGGTGTTATACTTTTAGAAAAGTGTGTACGATATTTCAATGTAAGTAATGTGTGTTTGAATGTCCAACCAATTGAGATTTAAGACAAAATTTGTAAATTAATTCATAAAAAACTTTAAAATGAAGTCTTTCTACTCGACTCGTAAAATTCAAAGATTCATAGACATTCTCCAAAGACAATAGCTTTTTTAAACATGGCCGCTGCCGGGGTGAATGTTAAGTACACAAGATTGAAACATTTCTTTACTGGAGATTATTTCTCTGTGACGCGAAAGAATTTTGTGGATAATCTCTGTTACAGTTTGTTATAGATTTGACGTTGTAAGTCTATGGCTGGAGCCTAAATATCTTATCTTATCTTGACGTAGGGCCAGGATTACTCCCGGAGCACGTCGACCCAATGGGATCTTTTGTGCTTCCCGAATCCTAATGTCCGCTATCCTGGAATACCTCCAAGATGTACTTACTAAGTACATCCGGAGACAGCAGCCTTATATCTTCAGGACTGGGATAGCCCAGTCCAAAGAGACCCATTCTTTTCCTAGCAAGAGCATCACAGTTACATAGGATGTGTTCCATTTGTTCGGTGTGCTCCCCACAGGCCCTACATAGAGGCGATCCAACAAGAGCCTCAATAACTTTGCTTATAACCCAATACTTCCAAATTAAAAAACTATTACTTGTATGTATTATAAAAATAGTGTATTGCTTCATTGCCAGGGTCAGAAATCAAAGAACATAATAATTATTACAAAAAAAGATTAGTTTTAGAAAAGCATATTTCGCTAACCTATATAGGGGAAAAAATACTTACCCTCAATTTCTAGTGCCGAGTGAAGGCGCGTCGAAGGGTTTAAAGGTATAAATATAAAAATCACCTTTATAATCAGCTCCGTAATGATCATTGTAAACCGTAAAACTATTTTAGTTAGGAAAAATATGAGCTTACTTTGCTAAAGTAAAGGTGAATTTGCTCTATTAATTTAATTACCTATCAAATTAAAAAACAAAAAACTGTTATCTGTTTATTTCCTTTTAAAAAAATAATATAAGTTGTTTATTTTACGACACATTCTTAAAATTAAAGATTCTTAAATCATTCTAATATTAGTGAGTTATTTTAATATTGGATGCGTTACTAGTGAAGGTTTGATGATGTATTTCTTTAATGTTTTGTATTTAAACAGGATTTCAATTTTTTATATTTCCTACGATATCATTTAGGAATTTATTTATTATCTAACGTAGCTTGTCCAAGATATTTTATCATATATATTTTTATTTAGGTATATGATAAATTACACAACATATTCGACCTTTTTTAGTTTATAAATGATTATGCTAGTATTAGACAAAATCAAAACATACATTTAGTGGGGTGTCTTTACTTAATACTTAACAGATCAAAGTCAAAGTCAAAATGTCTTTGTTTAAATATACTCCTTTACTAAGTTATTTTAAATCGTCATAACAGGGAATATGTATGAGTAAAAATAAAGGTAATCATGATAACTAAATATTAACTGGGTATTTACAAATTGTCCCAGTTGTAGAATTTAAAGATGTATTAAATAAATTAAATTGTTTTACTTTTAATATCGATACGAAGACAGTCTCTTCCATCTTATTCCGCCCTACTCCCAGCATCTCAGTCGTGAAATTGAAACCAGTGTAGCGTGCTCCGCCTATCTCCATCTCGATACGGTTGACAATCCGACGAATGTTAATGAGGGCGTTTAGGGTCGGCAGATAACGAAGTATTTTGTAAAAACATCCCTAAATTAGCTACAAGACAAACGAGGAGAATACGTCTACAGCTTTTTTAAACAATAAAGAAAAAAAACGGATAAAATATAACTAAAAATTAAAAAAAATTCACCAGTCACATGCTAAAAGACTGATCTGTAAATAATCTAAAATTCTCTTTATATGAAACAGTACTCCACTAACCTATGGTCCTGCCTACCTTGCGGCATATGGACCGAATCCGGGAGAGCGCGAGGGTACTTGCATAGGGCTCTTTATATAAAACAGTCGAATTTCACTGAACATCATTCTAACGTACTCAATTCAATTCAATTCTTTATTTTGCGTTCCATAGTTACATAATATGTAGATCTTAAAACTATTAATGACACTATGGACTCTGTCGGGCAAAACATATTTTAGGATATACAGGAGAAAGGTAGATTACAAAAGGTAGGTTTAAGTTAAGTGTTTAAATTTGTATTATGGTCAATAAAATTCTTACAACCAATAAACGTATTATCATTGTAAATAAAACAACTGTTCTTTGTGAAGCAAATTTAATATAATATATTATTAATATTACATAATTTTATTTTTAAGTATGACAGTAGTTAAGTTGGTCATTGAAGTGTTTCCCTAGCTTAAAGTCCAAACTACCGAGAACACAATACCCTCCCCTGTCCTAAGGCACCCTCCTAAATCATTCTCTGAATATTACACTTCCCTGTGCTCCCACTTCTGTTTAATATCTTTTTTGCAACAGAAATTCGTATGAATATATCGTTTGGGGCGAGAAATGTTATTGATTCGTTCAATTTCGTGTTATTACCAATGTTACTGTCGCAGGCAGATTGTGAAGTCGCTAGGGAGATTGTGAATTAAGTTTCCGTGTTTTCTTGGTACCAAATTGAAATCAAATTCATTTGTGTTACTTTTATATCGTCGAATAACATTTATTTAGTCTTGGCACAACATGATCTTATGAAAGTCAAGATTGAAGAATATAAAGTACATAATTGTAATACTGAAAAGTATTGACCATTATTTTAGTATAAAAGTAACAGTTTCATAACTCCGACAATACTCTGCAGTCAAATAAGTGTTTTAATCCTATATTTCACAGTATTAAATCAGTATCGTAAAATTACGAGTGTTATTTTACAGTTTGACGAATTCGCTTGCAGGGTTCAGAGAGGTAATTATTCCAAGTTCTGCAGTTAATGCAGTTAAAATTGTTTTAAAAATCAAAACGAAGTCTCCTTCCAGACAAATTGTGTATCTACAATATTTAAGATATTTTCCCTCTATGTGGCATAACTACGGTCTGCAAAACTAGTCAAAATAGTTAAATGTTAAAAATCAATATTTTATAAATCAGAGTTATGTTTAATTTTTACATTTATTTGAATATAAATAAATACAATAGAAATTTTGTAGATTAGGTGTAATCACACACTCGAGTGTATATCAAAGGATTCATTTTAAATAAGTATTATAAGTTAACCTCATTGGATTCTTCAGCCCTGATATAACGAAATTTCGAGACATTAATAAAACTATATATGTGACAAAAATTTGTAATAACTTGACAGTTTAAACTTTGTAATGGTAAACAATATTTTTGGAGTCGGCCGCTTTCTAATGTGTAGGAACAGCGTTAATATCAATAATTAAATTAATGGTTAGGTATTTATTGTTAAATTATAAATGTTATTTTCCCTCAGTGCAATGGAAATTGACCCATTTATTAAGAAATATGTCTTACGTCGACAATTTTTAACAACAACTTTTGTAGTTGTCCCGTGACCCATTTATTAAGAAATATGTCTTAAGACGACAATTTTTAACAACAACTTTTGTAGTTGTCCCGTGACCCATTTAATAAGAAATATGTCTTACGTCGACAATTTTTAACGACAACTTTTGTAGTTGTCCCGTGACCCATTTATTAAGAAATATGTCTTACGTCGACAATTTTTAACAACAACTTTTATAGTTGTCCCGTGACTGAACTCAGATAAAGATGCAAAGAAAGGCGCTCGTATTTATTCTATTTACAAACGATTACCTTAAAACTTTGTACTGACTGTACAACGTGCTCATTACTACGTCTTATAACTTCCAGGTTAGTTTTAGATAGATTTTTTAGAATATTTTGCTAATCTCCTGAAATCTCACTTTTAAGTAAACTTAGCCCTTTTACAAGTGAATTTAAAAATAATATCTTTGAAACTAAGCTTCGCAAAGCACGAATTTCTGAGACAAATAGATATATATTTTGATAACAAAAATGTTATACTAGTTGTACACTATCCAGGTCACACAGCAGTAAATAATACTCGCTGACAAACGTTTAACACTTTTAATTTCAGAACTCACATAAATTATGACAAAAATGATGTTATACAAAGCGCGGATAGTCGCAGACTGCCGCAATGACACAAAAGTAATAATAACATTTAACGCCTACCTACACATTTAACATTAAAGTAAATTATTAATAAATATTACGTTAGGTATGAGCGCGTCGCTAACATCCCCCTCCCCAGTGCTGGGCTCAGCACTCATCTACCAATTGGATTGGGACGACGCGCGCCACTGACCTACGCCATGTTCCAGTCTTGGTCTTCACGTCTACTAACCTGACACGACCGTCCTTGCCTGGGTATACATGCTGTACTATCCCTTTTGGCCAGATGTTTTGTGGACCATTGGGATCGACCACCAAAACTAAATCACCGACCTTTAAAGATTTTTCTTCCGCGTTCCATTTCTTCCTAGGTAGTAAATCTGGTAGTATTTCCTTAACCCATCTTGCCCAATACATATCGGCTAATCGTTGAGATGTGCGCCACTGTTTTCTGAGATACAAATCAGAATTATCAAAAACTCCAACAATAGGCAAATTTGATGACGAACCTAAAAGAAAATGGTTAGGTGTTAAGGATTCTACGCTGCCAGGTTCGACGGACACGTGCGACAGCGGTCGGCTGTTCACTATGTTTTCAACCTCAAGCATTAAAGTGTTCAAAATTTCGTCCCGCGGGGCACGCTCGTTTAAAATAACACGAAGGGAGTTTTTAACACTTCGGATCAAACGCTCCCATGCTCCGCCCCAATGTGGACTAGCCGGTGGAATGAAATTAAATTCCATTCCGTTAATCATTCCCACGGCCTTTAGTTTTTCCATGTCTATCGACTGCATTGAATCACGTAGCTCCTTGTCTGCCCCTCTAAGATTCGTTCCATTATCGGAGAATATCCTATACGGCCATCCACGTCTCGCAGCCATTCGTCGAATTGCCATGATAAGGGAGTCAGTTGTGAGCGAAGACACAAGTTCAATGTGTATAGCACGCACCGTCAAACACGTAAACAGCGCTCCGTATCGCTTTTCACGGCGACGACCCACGGTAACCTCCATCGGGCCAAATAAATCTAAGCCGCAAAATGTAAAAGGACGCTGATGATGTGCGACACGTGCTGCTGGTAAATCACCCATTCGCGGAATTTGCGGTTTATTTTTCCGTATTCGACATATCATGCATCTTGAGACAACACCCTTTACCGCGGGCCTCAGTCTCAACAACCAATATTTTTGCTTAATCTCATTTACCACTGTTTCCTGATTTCCATGCGCGAACTTCAAATGGTAATGCTTAACAATGAGACAGGCGAGAGGGTGTCTGCCATCGAGGATTATAGGACGTTTTACTTCCGGACTAACATCGACAGCGGCATCGATACGACCACCGACACGTAACAAACCATGTTCATCTGTGAAGGGAGACAAGGTAAGTAGTCTACTATTACTTTTTAAACATCTACGATTTTTTATTAGAAATAGGTCCTCCGGAAAAGAATCAGCTTGTGCTTGCATTAACAACAAGCGCTCAGCTTGAAGCGCAATGCTGCAGCTATCATCTACGGTAAGTCGCTTACATTTATTAATAAAGTTTAAGACCATAATAGAAGCTCTTAGCAAGCGGTGCCAAGAAGAGAAGCGACTGGCATCAGGCACAGGCAAGGTAAGTGAAGTACCCTCTATGACCATCACGTAACCTGATTCAGCGTCAATTGATTCAGACCGGACTAAATCGGTTGGCCATGACGACTCACTATGGTATAAAAATAATGGCCCTGAAAGCCAACAATTATAGAAGGAATCAATATTAAAATCTTCACGAGTAGCTAAATCTGCAACATTTAATTTTGTAGGAATATAACGCCACTCATTAACACGGGTAAGGTCGTCAATTTCTCCTAAGCGATTGGCTTCGAACGCTTTATACTTGCGCGTGTTATTTCTAATCCAGTGGAGCACCGTAGTAGAATCACACCAGAATTGACGAGACATCGGTACTAGTCGGTGCTCTTTCACGATAGTACAGGCTAGTCTAGCTGCCAACAGTGCTGCTTGAAGCTCAGCGCGCGGTATCGTTATGGGTTTCACAGGCAATACACGACATTTGCTAGCTATAAATGAAACACATATTTGACCATTATTATCTAACCAACGCCAATAAGCGACTGCGCTCATTGCTTTGGAAGACGCGTCACTAAATACATGTAATTGTAAGTCGTTATAATATTTACCGTTTGAAACAGACAGGCTGTTTTCCGTAGCAGCCGCCGTAGACGAGATGTTTGCGTCGTAGTGCTCGTCCGTAGCAAATGATGTAGCTGGGGTATGCGGTGGGGGCGGCGGAGAAGCGGCTGACTCCACTGCTACGAATGGCTTGGAAACCGGTTTATTATTATCTTGTTTGTGGAATTTATTATAAACACACAAGCTCGTATACCATCTAGGTATTCGTATTTTACTAATTAATTTAAGTATGTTGATCCATTTACACCATTTACTATAAACGTCCTCGGGAATGACTTCATCCCAATCGATGTTTTGACGCCATGTATCCTGAAGGATAATTTTCCCTTGAATGGTGAATGGAGATAGGAATCCTAAAACATCATAAACTGACATGATAATGATAATCCTTTCGATACCTTTCAACCTCTTTAAAGCGTTAGGATAAGAGTTAGGAGTTTGTGTATTCGCGTCGCGCCACGGTAAACCTACATACCAGCGGCCGTCGATATACTTAGCCGTCTCTTCGAGCTGTGCGACAGCACGAAGGTCATTGGCGTTCTCTCGCGGTTTACCTAATATACCTAAAGAATCTAAAGTAAAGGAACGGCGAACCTCATGATGCAATAGGTCGTCGCTTCGATCACTGTTATCGACCATATCGGATATTAATAGTACATGAGAAGAGGGACGACAGTCGCGTGACAAGGTCATATTGCCATGGACACACCAGCCCAGAGGAGTGAGAGTAGCAGACGGCTCATTTAACCCTCCCAACCTTACCTCTAAAGGAACAAGCAAGTGGTAATTATCTTGCCCTATTAACAATTCGGGCTTTAAATCAGAAGTACATAATTTATGTTTTATATCAGACAAATTCACAAAATTATTATATAAGACAACAGACATTTTTTGCACAGGTAAATTTAGTTCTTTTACACTACGCACTATAATAGAATGCATTTTATTATCCATACCTGAGAGATTCACATTTACCACAGTTGTGTCCAAGCATAAATCGTTTTGAAGCCAGGCGCCACGGACAGACATAGCCTGCCGGCGGCCGCGTAGCCCCGCGCGCTCCGCTAGGCTCTCGCTCATTAGCGAGACGGTCGACCCGTCGTCTATTAACGCACTTGCACTAAAAACACCTTTTGGGCCGTGTAAACGCACGGGCACTACTTTTAGAAAGACTTGTCGATCACTCGCGTTTATATTATTCACTGTTTCAGTAGGGGCACACTCGGGAATTTGTGGTTCACTTATAGGGACAGTTTCAGGCTTCCGAATCGGGTAGTGCAGCAACTTATGATGGGCTTGGCCGCAGTTGTCTGTGTCACAAGCCAGCGCTGTGCATGTTTCTCTGTTATGGCGTGAAGTTAGGCATTTATAGCAAACTCGATGACGCTTGACGTGCTCCCATCTCACCTTGCGCAGGGATTTTTTAAATTGTTTACATTCAGGTAAATTATGTACCGACTTGTGACAAAAATTACATTTATCCGTATTAATCACCTCTGACTGTATCAGTACAGTATGTGAACGATTGGTGTGATCAGTCTGTCTATATCTATTGTTTTGATCATTGCGCTGTAACAATAGGTGAACATTTGCAGTAGTAGATATTTTTAGGGCTTCCTCATTAAGAAAATCTGATAATATGAATAAACGTGACCTTAACCCTTCTTTTATCAGCGGATAACTGTAGTCTGACCATTTTGATATCAGAAGAGTGGGCAACTTAGTTAATATGATCGACATTATGTTAACACCTTCAAGATATTCCTCACGTATTAATGACCTTATAGCTTCTATCAAATTTTGAATTTTCACTGCAAATGTTATTATATCTTTTTGATAATCGTTTGGTAGTGGTTGAATTTTCTTAATATCCTGCAGTAGCTTGTATATAATGAGGTCAGGGTTGCCAAATCTCAACTCTAAAGTGGACATAATCTTATCAGGGGATGTCGCACTCATAAGTAAGGCAGCAACAGCATCTTTAGCAGCGCCTTTTAAGCACTTACGGAGCCTCCATAAGTTTTCTTTTGGGCTAAATTTGCACAATTCGGTTGACTCATTATATGCTCCTCTGAATTGTAGCCATTCTATTGGTTCACCTGAGAAGTCCGGTAGGTCTCTCGGTGTACATATACGGCTCAATAAGCTTCCATTAGGTCCTTTAGCTGCTGAAGCAGCAGCCAGGTCTTTCAGTGCTGTAGCAAGCAAGTGTACGGTTTCACCGGTGTCAGCGTTCTTTTTCTCGGGTGCTAACTGTCGTCCATGAAGTGGTGCCGACGTACAAGGCTCACCAGGCTGCAAGTCCTGTTCTGGGGCCAGCTGTTCGGACTGCAAAGCACTTTTGTCTAGCCACTGTTCAACATCACGATTTATGGCCTCGCCATCATGTTGTGAACTGTATTCTTCTTCGTTGAGCTCTGCAATATCCGCTTCCAATTGCTTTTCTATGAGCTCCATTTGTATTTTTGCCTTTAGTTTCGCAGCCTCTAACTCCAATCTTTTCCTTCTTGCCAACACGGACGAAGAAGACGATTTTTTGGATACACTTTTTGTTGTGAAAAATGTGGCTGGAGGATGAAGCCTTTCTGATTTGACAGCAGATTCGGGCAGCACAGAAGTTCCAGTTAATTTGTTTTCCACGTTTTTCACATTTCATTGTTCTCCTTCAATGACTGCGAATAATCTTGTTCATGTAAGTCTGTTTGTTCACGTTCACGGCGCACGGTGCTGCGTGTATTAACCATTTTAGGTGGCGGTGTTTGGAACATGAAATCCGGCTCGAAGGACCACTTTTGTACACTATCCAGGTCACACAGCAGTAAATAATACTCGCTGACAAACGTTTAACACTTTTAATTTCAGAACTCACATAAATTATGACAAAAATGATGTTATACAAAGCGCGGATAGTCGCAGACTGCCGCAATGACACAAAAGTAATAATAACATTTAACGCCTACCTACACATTTAACATTAAAGTAAATTATTAATAAATATTACGTTAGGTATGAGCGCGTCGCTAACACTAGTCATGGTAATCCAAAAATAATACGTGGTAAATAAAGGTTTATCTATTATTTCGCCTTAATGTTTTTTAAATCAAGTTCGATGAAGGATTAATTACTTAACACAAACCATAGACGTTTTTTGTCTACGGGCGGTACGACACATCGCATAGTGAACGTTTCTCTGCCAGTAGTCAAAATCAGTATCGATTAAAAATTTTGTTGTTTTCGATTATTTATATTATTTATCTAATCTAATTAAATAGACTATTTCTGGTCGTTTCTTTGTCGCACATTCAGAATGAAGAATTTCTTGATATAGCTCGTATTCGTACTCGACTTTGCTTAAGAGGGTACGTTTAGGCTTTGTTCCTGGTAGTTGCTCTCCTAAATACGCATTAGGCCAGCATGGTGTAAAACCTAAACTCCTCATCTGTTTCTACCATGCACGAAGTCTGTTAATGATGATGCTACGTATTTCTCCTTTCATACAATATGAGGTCAAGTCAAAGTCAAAGTCAAAAGTCAAAAATAACTTTATTTAAATAGACTTATTTACTAAGCACTTTTAAATCGTCACAACATGGAATATGTATGAGAAAACAAATAAATATAATTATAAAGGCAATAGTCATAATTTTACTGGGTATCAACCGGGCATTTACTAATTGTCCCAGTTTTAGTATTTAAATATGTACTAAATAAATTGTTAGTTTTAAAATAATATTTATTTTAAAATTAAAAATAACACTAGTATGCATATTCCCAATTAACCCTACTACCGCTTCGACGAATTAGTAGCTGCAGAGAAGAAGCGGCGCAAGAAACTCTCAGCCTTTAGTATTTATAATGACATTTACAAATCAATTATGTCATTAAGAGGCACCTTTGAAGCCGTCAAGGTGGAGGTAGCCAGGTTGGTTATCGCTGTCACAAGCTATATTCGCATATCGTCTTCTGCTTACCATAAGCGGTGTCCACACATTGACCATGCTTTTATAAAAAATACAGTTCCGATCTTGTGTCAATAACATTAAGATGTATAACTGAATTCTTGTATCTTCCTGTCCTTAGCTCGCATACGCAAACTATGAATTGGTAGAATTAGAATAAAACCTTTGTTTATTAAAACCTTACGAAAAAATAATACAGTGACCGCGCGGTGAAATAGTGTTCGAATTTTACCGCCGTTTTTTGTTTTTTATTTGAAACTTTCTAGAATTTGTTAATATGAAAAAATACATATTACCTATCTCATGTTTGAAACAAGTTTTATTTTCTCTCCAAATTAAATCCTTAACTTATAGTTTGAAAAAGAATACAATATTTGATTTTAGTAAATTCACTATTAAGTTGATTCTGTCTACTTAGAATTTTGTTGAGTGATCTTTACGGCATTTGTACTGATAAAAAAAAATCACATGACATACTGTTCTTTGTTTCCATCGTAGTTCCACTGTGCAGACATCACTAATTGACTGTTCGCAGACCCCTCGGCAATTTTTCGCTCGTTTTTGGCCAGATGCCGGACCAGAGGGGTGTGGTGACGTCTGCACAGTGTGCTAGGGTCAAGATTTTATAATTATGTCAAACGTATATGCTCCCGGTTTTCATTTAACGTATATTTTTCGGCGTGGCATAACGATAGAATTATTAGCAGTCTTTTGTATATTATCATAAACTAGTTGACCCGGTGAATTTTCGTTATAAATTATCTGAATCAGAGATAGAAGTGATAATTTGAATACTACGGCAGTTAGAAGATTTTCCTTCCTAAATAACCAATTAAAATTTATATTCTTTGCTTTTTAAAGCACCCTTAAATTAAACCAAACAAAACATTTATTTAGTTATTTAATCATTTATATACATACACATAATTTAATAAAATATTTTAGACAGAGAGCATTTACAAGGGATTATTTACTACTTATTTCTAAACATATTTCTTCCAGTAGACCCGCGAAAGGAGAGCTTGAAAATAAGGGCAGACTCATATGTAAATAAATATAAATGATAAATTCTAATACAAATATATTAATACTTGCATATAAACATAAATATAAAAAATATGCAATCAGTCAAGTCGTTTTTGTGTATTAGCGAGACAAAAGAACACATATTATATATTTTTAATAGGATTAAAGTTCACTAGGATATATATTAACTGCTGTATGTCAAAGTTAAATACAAAATTACTTTTTTTATATAAAGCTCAGCAAATGACTGGACACCACCTGATGATAAGCAGTAGATGAGTCCATATGTGAAGATAGCTAGTGAAGCATTCGACATACTGCCCTAGCTACCCTCACCTTCCCTTTTCACGCGTCTTTTAAAGGAACCCATGTTGTAAGAAGGAGGGAATACGTGTGCTGGTAAAGAATTCCACGCTCTAGCTGTGCGACAGAGAAAGGAGTCACTAAATCTCTTAGTACGTAAAGTAGAAGTCGCTACAGTAAAGGGGTGACTCCGTAGACCAGCACGCGTATTCCTTAGTAGGAAAGGATCATAGATCGATCGATCAATGATTCCTTCAATGATTTCTTGTTAAATGAACGTTTCATAATAAAAAGACCCACCGTTATATTTTTAATAATTGTATAAGATAGATGACTCCATCAGAGTATATTATGGGCGTATGGATTGAAGGTCCTTACCAGCTTTTAGAACCTCACTAAAAGTATATTATTGTGCCTAACAGTTCGACCAGGTTGCACTGCCCGTGGTCATAGGCTGACTGCCTCAACAAATCAAATGTCAGGCAATTAAATTGAAAAAGTAGTGTAATTAGCTACTGTGTGCGTTAATTCCCGTATCTATGGTTTTGTATTATGGAACGCGATGGTTTAAGTCAGTATTGTATATTATTGAACCCTTGCAGTACTGAACCTAAAATTTAAGCAAATACTGTAATTGCTAAATGATCCACAAATTTTCAAAAATATTCATCTATTACGAGTTCCAGGAGCTCAGATGTTTAGATCGAGGAGTACCTTTACATTGACGTGAGGATATATCCTGCTGCAATACCAACATTTGTGCTGAAAAATTTTCTGATTCGCTGCTAAATAAGAGGTCGATCTGCTTTTTAAAATCTAATAGGTCCCGCTAGCTTTTGACACATTATATGTTACCTCGAGCTCCTGCGTGTTTCATATGGAACTGTTCGGAGACCTGCAGTGGCTGTCTTTTACATTTATTAGGCTAGAAGGCCAACACAAAACTTTTACACGCACACTAACTGACTTCCCGATTTACTCGGAGCGAGATTTAACCGCTTTCCGCGATGTCCAGAATCTAATTGACTGAATAAATGAATTAAAATCGTAAAGACAAAATGAAAGATTGCAAATTAGAAAAGTGGAAAATTACTTATAATTATTAATGCGCTGACTCTGCTGACAGGTCATAGCGAGTAAGGTTGTTACAGAACGTTAATTCGTGTCTCGAATTTTACGGCAACCGTCTTCACCCACCAAGCCACAGTGGGTCAGCGTGGTTATGTTATGGACGAAAAATCAACAGGACAATGTGTGTTATGACAGCTTTATGTTGAGACGGGGTTGTTGTATTGTGTATTTGTCTTTGTATTGTTACTTGTAATGTCCATAACATTTCTTTTCCTACTTCCTATATCATCAGTATATCACCTGTACTGGTCCGGCAGCGGGCTGTTGTATTCTCCGTAGGGCTGTGCGACGGAGTTGTTGAAGCTGTACTGGTTGACAGGTCTACTTTGTACTTGGACCGACTTGTTACAACACCTTACAGATAATAGTTATAATATAAGTTTAAATTTATTTATTTATACTTTACTGCACATATAAAAGTACAATTAGCGGCCTTAATGCTCCAATGCCATTCTCTACCACTCGAGTAGACAGTCGAGTCAATATATTCCTACGCGCTTAACCAATATACTAAAAGTAATCAAAGATTCATTTGGGTAAATCCCTTTTTTATATTTTAATAAAGATAATAATTCAGTGTTAATGTTTCATCGAAATACGCTGGTATTGCATAAAGCCGTCTCTGTACTTACTTATCCTTTATATATCCTTTCGTAACACTGAAAAATTTCTGTAACAAAATTTCATCTCTCTCAATTGAGCCTCAAATCCCGGAGCACAAAATACCCGTCGTAAATTGTTCGCGCGCCTCTAATGTGCACGAGTTAATTGACATTCTCAACCCTTGCACCTCGGAAATGTAGTTATGGCTTTTAATAGGGGTAAAGAGGGTCAGGTATATAGAGAATTACATTGCGAAATGTTTGGGAGGTGGGAAAGCCGATTTAAAAGAACTTAGTAAATGTGTCTTTTTAAATAAAGATATTTTGACTTTGACTTTGCCTTTGAGCCAACCATAAATAAAGTTTTGTATAAATCTCTTTCACTCACGACTAAGAAAAAGCTACGACATAAAAAAATACTAATTTATTATTAATTATTTCGATTTAATTTATGTGTACATACATAAATAAATACACCAAAATCCACAATGATAAATTCATATTAATTCGTAATTATAAATATATTTTGTTAAATTTATTTATTCAAACGATATAATGTTTTGATATAAAATATATTTCAACCTGCATTATATTTAGTCAGCAGTAGTTCTCGCTACAATAGATATTGTGGTATTTTGATACTTTGGTAGCGAAATGTCATGATTACCATTATGCGATACGAACGACGCCAAAGAAAAAACTAAATCAGGAAAAACAAACATATGACTGTTTACGAAACTTAAATGTCGCAGCTAAATGGATTTATAAACATTTGAAATTGGATATATTTATATTTTTTTTCGAGGAGGAATCCATAACCTAACCACTGGCTAAGTGGTGGGTGTGTGAGGGCTGACCCAGTGCCTTATCAGACAGGAATACCCACTATTTACTTTTGCTATTTAATTGATATAGACATTTAATTATACTATCAGGTTTCTAATTGTTTGTACGTAGCTTACTTCTTATCATAAACTCTTATTATCTAAAAATACCTTTTGCACTTCTGCAGCGCACACAAAGATCTTTAATACCTTTATTATAAAATGTTTGCCTTTTAATCTATGTACTGTCTGAATAAATTGTGTGTGATGTAGAGATGGAAATAAATGTTTTATCTATCTAAAATTCCCAGTTACCTCCATTGTCCTTTATACTATATTAACCTGTGTTCTGCCGAAGCAATTCACCTGGCCACCATATGTAAGAACCAAATAATAATATCTTATATATGAAAAGTGTTGAAATAGCTTATTTCACTCTCTCTTTATACTCTGATACAATTTCTATAGATAATCATCCTTACTTCCATAAATAAAAGATAAGTATCTTCGTTAATTGAATTCCCCGTCCGTCGGTCAGCGCCGGCCAAACGCTGACTTCACCGTTTTATTGTCTATATTTTGCGTTACTTTTTAAATATCTTGGTGTGTTTTACTTTATTTACAAAGACATTCGAAATTTAATTGTGCTGATTTAATTCAGTGAAAATTGAAAGAGTTTTATATTTTATTTATGTAATTTCGATAATAAGTTTAACAATGTAAAAATATCGAAATAAGATGTAATAAAAAAATATCGAATTTCCTGATGAATCTCATTATTACACATATACATATACTTTGGCTTATTAGTAGTCAACAATATTTTCTTATAATTTAACATAGTGTCTGTCAGTAATAAACACTGACAGTGATTGCTTCTAGAAATTTACGTTACTTGATTCATATTACTGCCAGCCTATCCAAGTCAAGCCTTTTCTTGACGAATCGGCATATACGTGTCGGCTATGTCTATTAGCTAATGTTTTAATATAAATAAAAAACATCTTTATGGAGTTTTTGGCGCGTAATGGTGGAGTCGCTTCAGTGCTGTTTATTTTATTTAGTATATTGAGTTGTAGTGGAGATTTTGTTATGATATTGGTGTATTTTCATGCCAGAAACCGAACGTTATATCACTTTATATCAATATTGCATATTTGAAATACATTATTTAGGGTTGATTACCTGAGATAATTCAGTGTTTTATTTCCATTCTTTCCTTTATGGGGTAAGTTCATTATGTATCATTACAAAAAAATTTCTTGTACGTTGTAAACAAAATGGCGGAGCTAACCATTACTCGCGAAAACCCATAAATTACCACTTCAAGGAACACATTAGCCTAAGAGAAGAAGCGGCGAAAGAAATTCCGCCTTTATATGTTTGCAATGACATTTAGAAATCTATTCTCCTCCTTTATACAACATGGGTGCTGAATGCAGGTGGCTAGGGCAGTATGTCGGATGCTGCACTATCTTCACATATGGACTCTTCTGCGGCTTATCATCAGGTGGTGTCAAGTCATTTGCTGAGCTTTCGTGGCATATTTTAAATACGTGTCCATATTACTATTAACTCCCACACTTTCTTACACAGTTTCGATCGATAACAAACTAGTTTTAAAAGAATATTCTGACATATAAGAGAAAATTTTATTGTGTACAGGCGAGTCCACCTTGCTGGGTTTCAATAACATACTACTGAAGTCTAGCATTAATGACTTCTAAAGGCCGTAAGCTTAAACTCCCTGGTAACTAAGCTGTTCTCTGGATTCAACATATCAGCCAAGCTAAGCCTATGTCTACAAGTGTACAAGTATAGCCTATAATTTAAGTTGTATAATATTACAAAATTTCAACTCGCAACATCAAAGGGTTTTCGTCCCTTATTCTTGCATAATGTATAAAAGGGACGCCCTCTGCTTAGCTGAAGTCAAAAAGAATGATTAATGGGGTCTGAGAAACTTGAAATTAAAGTCAAACAATACGTCTACGAGATTGGACGATGAAATTTAAGAATTTATAAAACGCATGTTTTTACATTAACTAAAGACTTTTGATTAAATAGATTATTAAAATTTTTCTTGTAATTTTAAATTACTTACTAATAACAAATACCTGGGCCCTATTTACAGACTAATTTATATATTTAAGTCAAGGACACATAAAGTAATAAATTCACACGTAAGTACTAACACAATACGATCTGATTACTAACGCAAAAGCGCTCCTACACACACACACACACACACATCACACACCAGGAATACTTTTCCAATATACCGCCGTTGTCATACAAGGGTGCGAAGACCCGGTCTCCACTCGTCGCGTTATACCCAGGTACCTTTACCAGGTATAATGCGACGAGTGTAGACTGTAGATTTTCTCTCCTCCATGACATGATACGTGTGTGGCGAGGTCCGAGCCTTTAGAGGCACCCTCAGGTTTGTCGCCCCCTCAAGGCTCGATCGCCCTGGAGTCACTAAGAGACAGCGGGTCATCTCCCCTGCAGGTGATGCCTAATCGATGAGGTCTAATCGACATTAGAAATCCTCCAAAGGCGAATTGCCCCTAAAGGCTTGAGGATTCTCCACGGTTTTCGCCTCCTTAAAACCCCGGTAACGCTGTAAAGGCCATCTGCGGCTAACAGCATTAGTCTTTCAAAAAAAAAAACAATTAAATAGTATGCCAACCAAGTTTCCAATTCAAGCTAATACATATTGGTCAATTTCGTAAAAGACCAAGGTTTAAATGATTAAAAATGAGAAAGGACAAAGATAATTTTATCATTTGGCAACCGCACTGATTGAATCCTTCATTGGAACACGGGCTGACTAGCTTCAGTCAAATGAATCTGAGCTGTAAACCCAAACTGCTGACTAGGTGTGTTGGGCAGCCAGGGTAGCAATAAGGGTAACATATCCCGGATATAACAGTACTCAGTAAGTATATCTCGGAGGTATTCCAGGACAGCAGACACAGCAGATAAGGGAAGCACAAAAGATCCCATGGGGTTAAAATCCTGGCCTTGAAAATTAAGATAAGATGGTGAAATCTTCCAGAAGACTGCCATAGGCTTATATAATTTACCATTGTATTTTATAAGGTCTACCAACTGTTGTTTATAACATTACTTATCTGACTATTAAAGTCAGATATCAACTTTTTACGGGATTTTTCAATTACAATCAGCAATTCCAGAGATAACCCCTTACAATCTCATAAACTTGATCTCTTTATAATATTAGAATATAGATAAAAAATATTTTTACATAAAAAAATTGTGTACACACAAATGAGTTTTCTACCGGTAAACCTTTGAAACAGAGAGTGATGTTATTAAGTTAGTAAATCTATGTATACAACATTGATTGTGGATAGGAGTTAGGAGGAAGTAAAAGGGAGTTACTACCGATCTTTATTTTGAACTTTATTTCGTTGATAAAAAAGTTTATTCGTCAATGATTGTTTAGTAACCAAATTCAAAAGGCAATAATTGATGAGCTAAATAATTAAAAATAGAAAATTCGGGTGCAACATTGAAGGATTTTTGTCCATTTGCTCCCGTACGTGTTTCAGGACAGGTACTAACTCCCCCCTCCTGTGAATATGAAACAATAGCGGCCGCGGTACAATCGACCCTTTGTCGTTTGTGTTAATATTTAAACAAGAAACCTTTAGTGTTGCCAACGATTACACAACTGCGTGTCGATAACTATCGCTATGCCTTCCTATTTACAATTTATATAAATATAAAGAAGTCTCCCTAAAACTCAAAAACGGCTTGAGCGATTTGAATTATTTTTATTTTGTTTTGTTCGGTTTAATTTAAGGGTAAAATTACAAAGATAAAGCAGGGAAAATCCTAATGAAAAGCTAAAATCTGCTGGCAGTATTGTGTAGTTAACAGATTTTTTCTATTCTTACATACGTCCCTATTGCTTGTTTTAGGATAATGACAATACCACAAAGATGGTAGCAGGTTGCGATTTACAGTCAAAGACTGTGTATTACACTGTGTGTATTCCCATTGGAATAAAATAGAAGAATCTATCGATAGTATTCAAAAATTCGCCGTCAACACATCCCTAGCACACCCGCAGGCGACGACGCGTTCCAATTAGCCAGAACAAACAAGACGGAGGTAGACTGCAATATTTTGAGAGGAAATACAGTACCAAGATGACGGATACTCGATTAGAGGTGGATCTGGTTGTACACACACAATTTCACATTTATGGATGCCCTTAATCCTTTGTAATAGGAGCTATTGTTCAACTGATACTTGATGAGTGGTCTGCGAATAGCAAGGGAACACTCGTGTCGAATCTCGCGCGAATATGTAATCGCAGCATAAAGAGAATGAATTTCTTTTTCAAATTCTAGAGAATTGAAGGCAATCGTCTGCGTGCGAGGCTTCCACGTCTAGGACTGCCCAAGAAATATCAGGTCGCTTGTGGATGGTCTAGTGAATTGCTTCTGCAGATCCCCCATTCAAAGGGCAACGGAGTCACCGGAGATCTTAAGTTATTCATTCTAAAAATTAGGATTAAAATTCCAAAAGTAGAGATCGCAGTGTATAATTCGACAAGCCAAAAAGATGTGACATAATAAAAGAATACAATATTATTAGAAAAAATATATGTCACAAACTATGCAGCCAGGATGTTGTATATTATAAAGTTTTATTATAAAAAGGTTTGGTCTAACAATTCATAGTACCTTTAAGATCAGGCGCTGGACTATTTCTATAAGTATAGTACGGTAATGTAATGGTATGTATGGTAATGGCTTGAGTCTTCCAACTCCAACGTACTAGTTACATTGCTATGTGAATCAGCTCTTTCGTCGAGGACAGTGCAAATCCGCGTAACTAACGTTAGATTAGAGTTGCTTAAATTAGATTCAAAGCCTTTAAAATCAGACACTAATCAAAATATAATCTTCTCCTGTGAGACTAAATTTAGTATAGATACGCGGACGTTATAGGTAACGTTATAGATAAGCAGACGTTATAGGTAACGTTATAGATAAGCAGACGTTATAGGTAACGTTATAGATACGCGGACGTTATAGGTAACGTTATAGATAAGCAGACGTTATAGGTAACGTTATAGATACGCGGACGTTATAGGTAACGTTATAGATACGCGGACGTTATAGGTAACGTTATAGATAAGCAGACGTTATAGGTAACGTTATAGATACGCGGACGTTATAGGTAACGTTATAGATAAGCAGACGTTATAGGTAACGTTATAGATACGCGGACGTTATAGGTAACGTTATAGATACGCGGACGTTATAGGTAACGTTATAGACACGTGGATTTGCACTAGCTCGGCTTTATTTAAATGGACTAAATAACTATTACTAAGTTTTCTTAAATCGTCAAAATTTTACCAAACACCGCTTTGACGTATAGATGCTAGAGCGCTAGAGATCACAAAGTGGCGCTTTTAAATGTTAGTAATGATTTTTAAATAAATGAAATATGTTTAATTTTTGATAATTTTTGTCTGTACTTTTCAATATATTTTGATACGTATATTCATTTCTTTTACTTTTAAACGTGACGAAATGTGAAGAAACTGTCTAAAATATGATACTAGAGTATTGTTTTGGAAGGTAATATTAGAAAAAGTAATAAAGCACTAAAAACGTTAGTATAGTTAGTTATTAGTTTGGTATTTCAAAAGTTTTTTTTGTGTATTTCTCTTCTTGAATTGGCTGATGTACATTAAAGATATATTCTATTCTCTTCTATTCTATTACTTTTTTATAGTAGATAAACTTTTAATAAGCTTTTTGATAAGCTTTTCAAGCTTGCTTATTGATAATTACGTTATATCGATAGGCAGCCATTTATAAAAGCGTATGTATACGTTGCGTATAAAGTAACTGTTTATAAAGTAGCTTTAATAAAGAGGTTTTATTTTATTATAAATCCTAGACTTGAAAACCTCTTTGTCACTGTAAAGTATGGGATGGACGCGTGCAATCAAACACTCTGTTAGGCAAGCACTGACTATTTATTCTCATCTACCTCACATCAACCTTCCAACAATCAAACAATTATTATAATAAATTAAAAACAAAATATCAATAATAAAAAATAATTACTTATTAAATATTGAAAAATTAATATTAAATATATTATTAAGAATTATTATTATTATTTTTTATTAATTAATTATTGTTTATTTGTATATTTTTTTAAAGGAACAATAGATCTCCTCACAGTCTCTTGGTAAACTCACAAAAAGACATAGAAATAGTTGAACCATTCGTTCATCAATTGCATTTCCCGTCTAGCCAATTAAGCGTGGCAACCCTGAAATTACTGGTCTTAATTAAAAATAACAGAATTTGCCGAACGATCGAGATCACGCCGAGCGTGAATCCCTTGAGGGATATACACTAATTACAGCGAAAGCCGGAGGCGAGATAGCTGGAATGATGTAACAATTATAAAAATAAATATTATGTTTTAGAATTAATGTTTATTTTGCTATAGCATATATAACAACTTTTTTTCATCAATAAACATGTCAACAATGAGGTAATACTGCAGAAGCCATCGTATATCTGTAATTTTATATTATCTGTATTAATCATAATATTTATAAAAAAACGGAAATTATAATGAAAGTTATAAAAAACGAGTAAGAACCGAAGAAAAACAAAAGAAGATGGCTCATCTAGGCTTTCTTCTAAAATTGATCTGGTGAAATGCTCCGCAGAACTCAGGTTACCCCCGTGAACGGCAATGGAGTTACCGAGTAGTTTTAGTGGGTATACTCAGTGCCGCTCTATTGAGGTACTGAGTGAGCCCCACACACGCCCGTCGCTTAGCCAGTGGCGGGTAGGTCCGTAAATGGAGTCCTCGTAAAAAAAGGCTTTCTTCTAAAAATCCCACGCCGCTACTCGATACTTCAAGGAGTTCATATGTCTCCTACTTTCGGGAACTGAACCGAGTGAAATGAGATATATTGATATGTTTGAGGTCTTGTGACGTCATCCGCAAGGAAGTGGCAATTAAAATGAATGTAAAAATGTCATTATAAAATTTGTTACGTTTAATAAGTAAACTAAAAGTATAAACGTTATTAACGAATAGTTTGATATTTATTCGCTAGTTTTGAAATTTGTACACCAAATAGTTTGAGAAATTTAACGAAGAAAATACTTTGCAAGGCTTATTTTTTTAAAAACATCACATATTTCTGAATTCGTAAAAAATTTACTTGCTACATCCCTAGCGTTGCTGGGACTGGTGGTGAGCGCATCTGCCACCAAAATGTTAACTGCGATAATTATGAATTCAATATCATTATTAAGAATTTTGACATTATTTTTTTACGACTTTGACATTTTGACAGCATTATTATTGGTATTTAATGTAATAGAATTCATCTTTGATATGGTTATGTATTTTTAATTCAAAATTAATACGTTTAATACCAATTTAATGCAAATAAATTAACTTATAAATAAATTATGAGTAAAAAGCACTACCTATACAAGTTTAAAGTACTGTTAACACTAGATTTACCAGACCAGTCATTTAGACTGGTCGTGCAATTTCAATTCAAAATTCCTACTATATTACACATATTTTTTTTTCAGAAATGATGTTATGACTTTTGTAGCTATAATTAGAGAGTACGTTTTATAAACTTAATGTTATTTTATATACATTGGTAACAAATATAATTTTTGTTGTTGACATATATTCAAATAGCTGGTATATCTAGTGTTAATAATAAATATAAGACTGGAAGCATTGATATGATTCGCTGTACGAAATATATGCCAACCTTATGTAATTAAATGAAATTTGTATTGAATGTAATTTTACTAACACTATCATTTAAATTCTGTTGTCACTAACACTCAGCTGTGATGTCTGCAATAAATGTAATTATTATTAACGTGTGAGATGGTATTTTGGTTATTTTTGTGACGCACTTCCAGTTGTGCCTCTGTATAATCAAGTTATTAGGCTTCGTCTTCGCGATCGCGGGTTCGAATCCCGGTAAGATAGGAATAGGTTTTGTATTAATAGATTTGTAATGAGTAAATACATATCAATCAGATACGGAGCTTGAAGACAGAATTGGAGCTGGTTCGCGTTGTGGCTCAAAAGCTCCGGTTATGATAACACTGTATTTAACCATATCTGGACCCTGGATGTGTTATGTTTGTGGGAGACGGTACATCTTCTTCTTCTTCTTTGGGGTTTTATGGCGCTTTCTTAATAGATTTCGCCAGTATCGAGTTTTCTGCTTAGGTTTTTTTATAAAAACTATCTGGGCAAAGTGATATGATTGCACAAGGTATATTAATTGTGTATGAGAGGTTAAATGTAGAACTGTTGATCTAAACGGTACATCAAGAAAACATCGTGTTCAAGATTCAACTGTCTTTATTTCATCCTTAACTACATACATTTTATAATTTGGACACTGACAATCTAATAGATACCCACAGGATGGGTCATTCAAAGTTATCGAACTTCTCTGCGCTTTGGAAAGCATGTTTAGCAGTTGGAACCGGTTGATACAGCAAATGCTGTAACCAAAGAACCCTCATTGGACCAGCCTGGTGGTGTTAAGCGACTCCTCCTCTCCTCCTCATGCGTATCTTTTCGTATCTCTCTCACAGGAAGGCCTGTACCGCCGTGGTACGTATATAGGCTACAGATTATATCAGATACAATAATATGAGTAGGTTTTACGCCTTAAACGTTACAAATTCAATTTGGCAGTCAGTTAAATATCAATCAAGTCAAACTAATTATTTTGAGCCACAGTTTACTTATATTAAATAATAATTATTTAATATAAGTAATTATATTATCTGGAATTCCTTACCAGCACACGTATTCCCTCCTTCTTATAACATGGGTTCCTTTAAAAGAGGCGTGAAAAAGCACTTTTTGGGTCGGCAAGGTGAGGGTGGCTAGGACAGTATGTCGCATGCTTCACTAGCTATCTTTACATATGGACTCCTCTACTGCTTTTCATCAAGTGGTGTCGAGTCATTTGTTGTGCTTTTTATATAAAAAAACAATTTGACTGATAATACCCCTTTTTTACACTTAGTTCATTTATATAGATAGACCACTTAAATGGCTTACATTATTTTAAGCCATTTAATTAAGAAAATTATATCTAACTTTTATATAATCTTCTAATTTTATCTAATATTCCTGATATCTACATTCTAAAATCCCATCCCTTAGTCTTTAGGCAACCCTTGTTTATAATAATATGAGGGGCAACCCTACCGGTAAGTTTTTAATTAAATATTTAAATTCAGGGTACACCCCGAGATAAGAAGACAGCCCTCGCGGAAATAGGACGAGGTAGTTGAATTGATGCTAGCGATCGTATTAAAATTATGCTATAGGTTAATACATTTTTGTAACCGATCAACGTAATCTTATCTTATCTTATCTTAGTAAAGGGATAGGATGTACTCCCGGAGCACTTCGAGCCAATTAGATTTTTGTGCTGCGTCTCTTATCCTATTGTCTGCTGTAGTGGAACCTCCAAAATGAACTTACTAAGTACGCTTGGAGTCAGTAGCTTTATGTCTTCAGGAGTGGCTCCTGACCAACATAATCTAAATAAAACTTGTGTAAATAAAGGCAACTCTACGATTTATTTAACCATAAATGATGTTAAGTTTTTCATTATATTTGTACTTATATTTATAGCTTCATAATGTCAAAAATAGCTGTGATGCTTTCTCAATACATTAATTTTACGCCCTTGTTAGATATATAAATTTTATATTTACGTAGTGAGTTATATACTATATGTAGCTATAAACAATGGGGAATCTATGAGCGAAAGTGTAAGCCTGGCGAATGAAACTGTAAGTCTCCAGTTGGTATTGACATACTTATAGTGTTTTATCAAAATTCAATTAAATACAAATTACTGGCGGAATCTATTAAGAAAGCGCCATAAAACCCCAAAGAAGAAGAAGATTAAATACAAATCATTATTTTAGATACGTCAGTCTACAAACCAAAGGGATAGACACAACATAGATAATTATATGTATCCGAATTCATTATTATATTTCCCTACTTATCTACATTATTCTTATTTATTATCCTAGTAGTTTATACTCTGAGCATTGTATAAAAATGTATAAGAAACTACAAAAATTTACTACATACAAAAAATTATTAATAGGGACTTCTGGTTAACTAGAATTGACCCCTCGATAGTCACCAGATAACACTCTCCATGACGTGAGTGAGCTATTTTTTTATATTAATTCAAAAGTATCAAAACATCTCCGTCGCATTGTAAATCAGTGCGACAGCGCGTAGAACCGACCACTCAGGCGGAATGTCGCGTAAGGCGACGAAGTCACATTGCGAGACAAGTTAACGCGAATTAAGGCTTTGCATTAAAAATTACTAGGCTTATTAATTTAAAGCTTAATAAATTTTTTTAATGTGAACTTTTTAGTATCTTGCGATCAGCAGATGCGTTGTAAGATAAATTCGTAATACGTTAAGAGAACTTCCCTAGCGGGCAGATCAGGCGTTGTATTTAATATATACGTTAAACGACGAATCGCCTGTGACATTGTATGTATTGCAAGGCGGTGGTTGGTCGAAAGTAGTTAACAGAAACAATAGAATGTTAAGTCGACTCAAAAAAATAATTTTGAAAAGGATTACTTAATTTAATCAATTTTACTTTTTTGTATTTTAAAGTCGGTTTTTGGCTGTTGTTTAAAATATTTGATAAAAAATAAGACATGGAAAGGAAATAAATGAAAATCAGTTTAATCTTTGGACATGGGTAAATTAATATTACAGTTAGAAAAAGTGATGAGAGTTATATTAACGTTTTCGAGGGCTTATTGAAATATATAAAAAGATATTTTGAATTTCACTCAGATACAATACAATACAAACTTTTTGTACAGAAAACTTTTTTTTATTAAAAACCTGTTTCTTATATTTGGATGTTACATGCAAGAGGAACTCGCTACGCTAAATATACATCGCAAAGTCATCTTTTAAACAAATGTATAATACAGATTTTGTATTCTTCGATGATGGAGCGTATCCATGTTGTTGTATTCCGTACATTCATGCTTATCTAAATTGTATCTAATTTCCCAAACTTTGTGCTATAATACGAACTAAAATTGGTTGGGATTGCCACGTTTTATTCACTTCAAAACATTATATTTCGACATAAGACCCATGGTTTTGTGTGTATAAGGCGGGCGGTGGTTGCCCGTCGTCCTACGCCCTAAGCGCGGCTGCGTGTGTGGGTGGCTCCCATGCACGCATTGCACAAGCCGCCACGTCTGGGATTGCCCAAGTAACTCTGGGCAATCTCCAATGGCGCGAAGCCCAGTTGTAAGGCTGGGCTGCCTGGAGGTGAACTGGTGAATTGCTTGTGCAAAACCCAGGTTACCCCCGTGAAGGGCAATGGAGTTACCGGGGAGTTTTAGTGGGTATTCTCAGTGCCACTCCGTCGCTAAGCCAGTGGCGGGTAGGTCCGTAAATGGATTCCTCCTCGAAAAAAAAATGGTTTTGTGTGTATATGTTACTGTGTGTTTACTAATGTTGAAATTTAAATTGTTATGTGATTGGTAGACCTTCCCTTACCACTGAAACACAACTGACTGCTTCACGCCCGAAATAGGCACGACGGTGGTACCATTAAGTCTAATTGCAAGAGAGTTTACTATCTTGAGAATAATGGAAGTTATATCAGAAGCTAACTATTTTCATAGCATTGGGGCTTCTGGTTTTTCTTAACAAGTAGTTTTGGCAGTATACTCTTGATTTTAACCTGACACTACCTAAAGAATTCTGAAGAGACTGAAACAAGTGGAAATCTGAAGGTCCCAGCCACTCTCTTAATTTTTGCTGAGTGGCTAAAGATGTATGTGGTCTAGCGTTATCGTGATGAAAGACCACACCCTTTCTATTATTAATCAATTCCAGCCGCTTTCTCTCAACATTTTGCTTTAATCTCATCAGTTGTTGGCAGTAGAGATACGAATCGATGGTTGTGCCCGGCGGTAAAAGCTCATAATGAACAATGCCCTTCCAATCCCACCATAGACACAGCATCACCTTATTGCGAGGTAGAGAAGGTTGGTTTAGTGTTTCGATACCGAAAACAAAGCAACTATCGCCAGGTTGGTCCCGGGATGGGCCAATCGAAATATCGAGCCTCAATGCTTAGAAAGCACGTTAAGCTTTTGTCCCGGTTGTAACCGCAACCGCTTTTACTCACCAAGCCGCATTGGCATAGCGTGGTCGTGTTCTATTACTTACTTCTCATGTGTCTTCATGTAGGAGAGCCCGTGCCTAGCAGTGGGATGTAAAATAAAATTTTATCTTACCTTATCTTATCTTATGTAGATCATTTAGTATGGGGACTTGTAATGTTAAAAACACTGCAGAAAAATATTAACCTGATAATTTCATTTGTATAATTTCGTAGGGATTTCCCCTAACCATCGTTTGAGCACTTAAACCCCAAAACATATGAGCAATGGCCGCCTGCGTGTGACGCGTTAAGTGTCGTACGATGATTTACGCAGTGGCATCAGAAGCCCCAATGAATTTATACCAAATTCCGACCCTTTAATAGCTTGAGATTTTAACTTCCTGCAATGGGCTGGTACGAAAAATAAATGATTCAATTATTGATTTTAATTTGATTTATTTATAAGTAGTTTAATAATAACACTTTTTTATTTTATTTTATAAAAACACCGGAGTCCACACCGTCTCATGGTAAGCTATAGATTAGCCACTTCCTTGCCAGCCTTCAAAATTTTTTTATGTGAGTGAATCCATAGACAAGCACGCTTGCTCCTGAGTAGGAGAGGGGAGGGAGAGATAATGTCAAAAGATGCGATAAGCAACTCTATATCCACACAGTTGCAGAGGTTCTTGTGTGTTATTTACCTCTGCATCGCCAATCATACGCAGTTCTAATTTATGCTGTCATTTATTTCAAAGTCATGAAATGGAAAGGGCTTTCAACCGCTATACCTATAAGGTCTACGGAGTTACTCATTGTCGCCACGTGTACCTTGCGCACAAAGAGATTTCGTGACTCCTTTCTCTGTCACACAGCTAGAGCGTGAAATTCCTTGCCGGCACACGTATTCCTTCCATTATACAACATGGGTTCCTTTAAAGAAACGTGAAAAAACACTTTTATGTAGCTAGGGCAGTATGTCGCATGCTGCACTAGCTATCTAGCTATCTTCACATATGGCCTCTACTGCTTATCATCAGATGGTGTCGAGGCGTTTACTGAGTTTTTTATAAACAAAAAACCTGCGTCGAATGATGATCTGGTTTGATAATTATACTTGTTAACAAATACATAAAATACCAGGTTGGTCAATCATAACTTTAGTCTGTATCGAGATTTTCGAAGATACGGAATCCAAATAAGATCACAAAAAATTTCAAAAGAAATCAATGTAAAAAATTTAATATAAAAAAATTGCTTAAGTTTTTGATTAATCAATCTTAATTACAACAGCATGAAAATCTACCGGTACATGAGGAATTTAAACTTACATTCTACAGTTACATTTTAATTTATTTTAACTATATGTTTGCGTTAATAGACAGAGTGCTAAATACAAAGCCAATGTATTATTGGCTAACGTACAACTCAATCTACTGTTAATCAAGCGTTAACTTCTTTGGTTCAAGATTAATGAGTTATCTAAATTGAGATAGGTTAACGACATGTTGATACGAAAACGAATTAATAATTTGTAATGTCATTTGCAATGAAAGTTTGAAGAAGACAGACAATACAGAATCAAAGTTCATTTTAAACATGAAGGATAGTTAGTTAAGATTAATTTAAATTTTCTTTAGTTTTAATTTTTAATAATAGATGGCGTTATCTTTATGATAATCACGCTATTAAAGTTTTCGTCTTGATGTATATAATCTTGGTCATTGATAGTCGTACTTCAGCTACTCCAAGATATGACTCACCTGAGCCGAGGTCCGAGCCTATAGAGGCACTTAGGTTATGGCTCGAGCGCCCTGGAGATTAAGAGACAGCGGGACACCTCCCCTGGTGCCTGTCGATTAGAAATCTTCCAGACGCGAATCACCCCTTAAGGCTTGAGGACTCTCGAAGGTTCTCGCTTCCTTAAAACCCCGGTAACGCTGTAAAGGCCATCTGCGGCCAACAGCATTAGTCAGTGGAAAAAAACAGTTTTATTTCAAAGTAACGATTGTCCGTGAATGATCAGTAACTTTCTCTAACTGACCAATTCTATTTGTATAACATATAAGTACTTGTAGAATTATTTGAAATCACCCACTAAGAACTGCTTAGGAAATTGTTAGTAACTATAAAATTTAATGAAGGAACGAGCCAACTCACGGGATTTACTTTATTGCAATTAAACAAGTATAAAAACTATTAATTACTATATTTACAATTAAAAGAACACAAATGTAAGACAGAGAAAATAACAAAGACAAAACATAGCGAGATACATACTAACATATTAATATACGCCACATACTAATATTTAATCACGAGTCATAGATGTATGTTTGTATATTCAGTATATTTCTGATATTTATAGACATTACTATCTATATTATTCAGTTATATATTATGACACAAACTTGCTTAATTTATGTTAGATATGTGTAATTATGAGAAATTAGTTTTAATAATAATTGTCATTAAACAAATAACTCTATTAGCTGGGCGTCAAACCCATTACAATTGTATAAACAATACATTACTTTTTTTAACTACGTTAAATGCAATATACATTGTCTTTAGAAATGCAAAAGACTATGTATAATAGAAAAGAAATAAAGTTATTAGTGATAAATATTTCTTTATATTCTAATTAATTAAGACATATCTTATAACTTCTGTAAAACAAAAAGGTATTCTAAAACAAACCTTTCAAGATAATTTAAGTTTATTTAAACATGATTTAAAGTTAAAGTCACGTGTAATTTTATCCGTTGTCTTTCTTTAGTTTTTAAGCTACCTTATATGCTGACTGTACCTTGAGAGGGGCCGCCAAAAACCTTTGTTAAGATAACTGACAATGAATGTCTAAATTCATTGAATATTCATGTTTCACTGAATATTTTATTCAACATTTTAGGTAAGAAAAAAGCTTTGAATAACTTACGGGGTAGGTTGGGATTAAGAAAGTAAATTGGGAAGTAGAAACCATCTTTGTGTATTTTTTAATTTATACTATTCGTATTTATCATTATTATGCAAAAATAACTCCAATTTCAGTGTTTTTGCGATGTAAGATATTCTGTTTTAGATCTTTTTTTAGATCTATTTTAATTAGGTACTTTGATCTTAAAGATATATGAATTCCATCATAACCTAATCCTTATAATTTAACACATATTTATATAGTAATTTTTTTAAACGATCTAATTTTTTTATCATTTCGCAAACTTTGAAAGCAGCTTTAGATGTTGGTTCCCTCAAAATTTGCTGGACCACTCCAACATCATACGATTTTCTGTTTTAGTATTTCATTTACAAAATGATTGCTTAGTTTAATGAAATACGATAAGTAAATGATCCACAATCACGTAGTAATGTAATTATGAAATCGTATTAATATAAAATTTTCGAGTCGATTGAATATATCTTCGAATCTTTATGCTCAAGGTGACATGCTTTTTATGTTGATAAAATTATCCGTAGATACATTTATTTAGCTATGTCTTACAGACAACCTTACAATGTACAGGACACAAAATAATATGATCGGTGAATGCACAAACTACTAATACAAAATATTTATACATATATTTAATGAATATATATATATATATATATATATATATATATATATATATATATACTATTATCTATTCTATTGACGCCTATTCATCAAAATAACTTAATTAATAAGTAAAATAATAATAACATTAATATCTTTTATTTGGTTTTATATAATGGTAATTTTAGTACATAACAATATTAGATAAATAACCTAGTAGGCGTTGTCATGTAATATTGACATCAAAAAAATCCTATTCATTTCTCGCTTAAAAAGTTCGTCATTAAAGCATTCCATAGTAGAAGAAAGTTTTTTTTTCTTAATTTTTGTCTGTTACTAACGAGCCACAAATCAAAAAGTCTCTATTCATAAATAGAAATTTTTTAATAAGAACTTTATAAAAAGCATAACGTCATATTTTTTAAATTGGAATTACCGAAAAACACGAAACATTTACAACGTCACAACATTTTAATAGAACTTAATTTATTTATGTTAACCAATACGTTAATTTTCGTTATAAGTCTGACGAAATCATAGTGAAAATTAACGTATTGCTTCAATAAGTAATGTAACGATTTTCTACAAGTATTCGTTTGAACGTTTCGAATTCATCGACGAATATTCACCGATAGTCTGCCATGGAGGACAGGACAGCTTAACTCCAATTTTCCATCCAATCCCTTACTCTATGAACTCTCATTAAATACTAAAATAAATCCATACATAAAATTTTACGTCCGCCCCAACCAAGATTAGCACGCCCAAATTATCTTTCCTTAATTAGAATTCAAAATCTGCAGCCGCCGTGCGATATAATCTGTTGCAAAGATTAAGAATAATGCTCTAAATGTAATAGAAAAATTTACCTAAGAACTTTAAAGTTTACAAAAATATGAGTATATATTGTGTTAGGACAATTGAAATAATGCTTTAAAGTGAAATAATGTTTTTTTTATATAAAGCACAGCAAATGACTCGACACCACCTGATGATAAGCAGTAGAGATAGCTAGTGAATAACATATAAAAACATACACACACACATTGTGATAGTAAATATATTGTAACTACATACTGTAACTACCCATAATTGTAATACAGAAAAGAGAGGGGTCTTTTCTAATACAGGTTTTCTTAAACTTAAAAGAAGAGACACACATTCTAAAAAACTATGTGTAGTTAATAAAGATATTTTTGATTTTTGATTTGATTTTTGATTTTGATTTTTGAGTGAAGCCAAAAAGTGCTTCTTCACGCCTCTTTTAAAGGAACCCATGTTATAAGAAGGAGGGAATACGTGTGCTGGTAAGGAATTCCATGCTCTAGTTGTGCGACAGAGAAAGGAGTCACTAAATCTCTTAGTACGTAAAGTAGACGTGGCTACAGTGAAGGAATGACTCCGTAGACCAGCACGCGTACTCCTTAGTAGGAAAAGAGAGGGAGGGATATGTTACACGTTTCACTTTGTTAAATCGTATATTGAACACACTAAAGTAAATTAATATACATACATTGATTTCTTATAAAAATAAGCAGTACCATTGTACAATTCTCTAATATTCTGTTGTGTCCTTTTAATTGTCTTTGTGTGTACATAAATAGTTAAAAAACAAATAAATGAATAATTTAATTAAAGATAACAATGGTGTACGCAATATGTTAGCAGTGATGCCACTCGCAGGTGCTTCCAGAATAACCAGCGCCGGATGCATACAAGTAAGAACGGGAGATTACCCGCGATAAATATTAACATAAATTATTCTAAATGACAATATAAATGCTTGTTCACGATAGGAACAAAGTAAAACTCAAAGTATTAACTTAGATTTATTAGCAATGTGCATGTTCATAACACTAGAATATAAGAATTAAACTTATTGGCTACAAAGTCACGTGACGGAGGCGAGAGGCACTTCTTATTAGGTAGCATTAAGGTTGAAATTGGCGTAGACAATGCTACGTATTTATTAAAATTAAAATTTGAGCCGTCGCTAACAGCGTGTTTCTTGTCGACATCAAAATTGAGGTAATTTGTTCGAATCTTCACACTTTTAGCTTTTTCAGCTGATATCTCAGTCAAATTTAAATCAATTTTCTTATTTTTTCATTTCGATCTGATGGAGAGTACGAAACGAAAATAAATGTTTTGACTCTAGTGTCTAAGAAATAGACATGTCAACAAAACTAACGGTCACCCATCTTACCTAAACCTTATAATTGTATAACAAAAATTTGTTCTCAACAGTTTTACTTTAAATAATGAAATTCTAGTATTCATTTATCTAAGTTAAATTCATTTATAAATTTATACATTACGTAAGTATTAGTGTAAATAGGTGTGTGAGAGGCTTTAGTTTAAAACTTAACGATTTATCAGTATCAGACAACCTTGGCTGAGCGTCTAATGCCTTAAAAGCTATGCTCTTACGAACCTTTTAACGTCAGACCAAAATTTCAGGTTTAATCGTAGCTAAAACTCGTCGAGATAGAATAAGCGTAGAATATCATTTAAGCTAATGCGAAAACAATTTTTAAGTTAAACATAATGCTTTGGCGTTTAATTTTTTAAAATTCTAAATGGGGTAGTTCTTGGTTCTTGTTTTTTTTTCAATTATTTGGCCTGGTAACTAAGACCTTTAAGCCATATCTTCATTAATGTAGTTTTAATCTTTATTTATGTCTCCAAGATACTAGTCCAATGTAGCCTTCTGCCCCATGGAGTTTTTGGCGACTAATGGTAGGCTCCGCTATTTGGTTAATGACTTACGACAAAATTTTAGAATATCGAATGCGTAAAATGGAAAGTAAGAAATTATGATAAAATGATACCAAAATGGAATGTTGTGATTATGATTGCGATGAAATGATAATTAAATGAGGATGAAATCATAAAATGTTGTTGAAAAGTTCATAACTTAGCCTACAAATGAATTAATGGAAATGAAACACAGAAAAATCTCACGTAAGTCACTAATCAACGCTGAATGATGTATTCTATATATTGCATGACTTAACGATCCTTTTGCCATAAAACTACACCAATTTCATGACAAAAACAAAACTACAACACAATATATGAAATAAAACATACAGCACCAAACCGCCCCCCGCCATTACGCGCCAAAAACTCCCCATTGTGTCAATAGCATCTATTATCCATAGATTGTTTAATAGAATTACCCAGCCAGTTAAATAAAATCTTTATACTTTTTAAAATTGTAGCAATTGGTTAAGAAGGTTACGTTAAATTTTAAACTTTTTAACTAAGAACCTTAAAAACATTTTTTTATATTTTGCAATTTTTAAAAATAGATTTTTGATTGCACTGTAAAACAAAACATGTATATTGTAATACTAATACATAATGAGATAATTGATTTGTAAATGTCATTATAAATACTAAAGGCTGAGAGTTTCTTGCGCCGCTTCTTCTCTGCAGCTACTAATTCGTCGCAGCGGTAGAAGGGTTAATTGGAAATATGCCTACTAGTGTAACTAACAATTTATTTAGTACATATTTAAATACTATAACTGGGACAATTAGTAAATGCCCGGTTGATACCCACCTAAAGTTATGACTATTGACTTTAATTACATTTATTTGTTTTTCTCATACATATTCCCTGTTGTGGCGATTTAAAAGAACTTAGTAAATGAGTCTATTTAAATAAAGTTATTTTGACTTTTTTTGGAAAAAGAACAAGTCAATTATCGCATGAGAACGGTGTGTGTGTGTGTGTGGGTGAATGTTGACTTTTTATGCGTGTGTACGTTTGTGTTAACAATAAAAATCGCATCTGCGCCAGATAATTATTTCGGACGAAAAATGAAACACACCTATCATTTTTTCTATGAGTTTATTGCGAACTAAGTCTACCCTTATTATCGACTATTCCAACTCGTTGCATCCACCCAATAAAGGCGCTGTTTTGAGCTAAGTCCGCCTTCTTGCCTACGCACTCCGATAGAGGGCGCCTGTACCATGCTGAAATTATTCCACATAATTGATATAAACATAGCTTTTTGAGCCTCTATATTCTTCCAGGCTTCTAAACGCAATAACAATTTTAAAATGTCTGGATTATTGGATAATTTAATACGGAGAGTTAATGTTAGGACTCTTTGGAAATAAGTACATTGACCCTTGTACATTGACTCTGTGTCTAATACATTTTTTTGAATTGTATGTATGTAGATAAATTGTTAAATAAATATACAAACAATCAATATCCAGTTTATAGTTATAGCCCTGTTTAATATTATGACATAAGTGATTACGTTGTAGTAAGAGAACTATCTTTGTCGATAGTTTTCTTTGTCGCTGATGTCGAATCAATATCTCCCGAATAGCTCCCCCATAGTTAAAGAGATATGTAGAGTCACTACATCATTATTATATTTCGCGATAGAGCGCTCCAATTAATAAACGGGCCTGTATTCTAGCGTTTGTGTCATCGTCTTTACTTCCCTTTCTATCTCCATATTTTTCTGAACTAAAAATAACAATATTATAAATATGCAATTAGCGACTGCTTGCTTTGTCAATGCACTCTATTATTTAGTTATAAATTATAAAATTTAATATCATGTACGAACATCGTACAAATGCATTTGAATGAAGATAGCCTTTACAGCGGTAGGTGGGGAATAGCATGGGGAGATTTGAAGCTTTAGATGCCGTAAGGGGACTCCAGGAGACATCCCCTGGAGATTATCCTTGGGCTATATAACTGGGTACATGCCTGTTGTAAATTAAGATCAGAATTAAAATTAGGAAGGGAAAAATCAAACGACAAATTCAAACTAACCTGAATCATACAAACAGGAATTAAAATCCAATTTGCAGTGATTTATAAACACTTTTTTCACCCCTTTATCGGAGACAGCACATTGTGGCGCGTATTCCTCTGGACAGGTAGTCGGACACAAGTGCGAGCAAGTTTTACCATCTGAATCCAAATTCGTAGATCTGGAATAACGGTATTAGTGTTAATTCTGCTACAGTTTAAGTATGGAAAGTTGTAGATAAGGTAAGGTAATCTTTGATTTTTACGACACCAAAAATATACCCTTGATGCATTGATATAACAAAAAAGGGGAATTACCGCGGTGAAACTAGCCGCGTATTGCGTTAAAACTGTTCCTGTAAAACGTATATGCACGTAAGTCAAACAAAAACGACGTATATACGTGCCAGCAAATGGCGTCTTAATTCTGGTCAAAAATTCCCTAAACCGCCGTCGTGTTCTTAATTCTTGGCAACAACGAGTCAACTAAACTGGTGTTTATACATAATAAAGATTAAAGGTTTCACTAAGATTTCACTTTTCACTTAGAAATAAGCCATTGAAAGTTAACCGTTAATTTTTCGACATATCTTTAACCTGTTAAATGTTAAAAAGCTACGGTCACAATAATCGCTAGTTTTGATGAAGATCAGCCTGTTCCACATTATAACGTACTGGTGTCAGGATTTTAAAGCATACTTAGCATACTTACTAAATCATAGATCATATACACTTTATAATATACAAATATATGTTATCTTATCTTGATATAAAGCCAAGATTATTCCCGTAGCTCTTCGAGCCAATGGGATCTTTTGTTTTTCCCTAATCCTGGTGTCTGCTTCTCCTGGATGAAATGTCCTGTCCTGGATACCTCCAAGATGTACTTACTAAGTACGCTCGAAATCAGCAGCCTTATATTCAGGACTAGGATATTCCAACACAAAGAGAATCATTCTTTTCTTCATCAAGAGCATCACAGTTAAACAGAGTGTGTTCCATTTCTTCAGTGTGCTTCTCACAGGCGCTACATAGAGGCGATTCAACTAGCTTCATTTATAAAAAAAATATATATCTACTAATATACATATAATCACAGACTAGGATTTGAATATATAATATGAAAGGGATAGTTTGATATAGAAAGTAAGTAGACAATATTGTATTCAACTTTGGTACATAATATATATATTGAACATCAATCTAAACGGGGGGTCAATCTAAAACTAAACGTCTATATGATAGTTTAATATCAATCTAAACGTCATCAACGTCTAATGTATCAATCTAAATGTCTTATCCTAAGTAGTAATGGACTTAATTTTAGTCTGTGCAAAGCAGAGTCAGAGTCGGTGTGTTATTTAAGCATGCTGTTAAGCAATCTATTGCTTCACTCGACTCTTAGGATATGACAAGACATAATACCGTCTGGAACCAAAACTTCTTCGCAAATTTTTCATTGACTCTAGCTTCTGTTCAGTTTGTAAATTTGACATCGAGGGCTTATACGAAGATCGTCTCTCAGAGTAATGAGCAGCGATCAGTTTGCACTTTTCTAAAGTTACCATTTTGAATCCTGAAATGAAAAGCAATTTTTGTTAATATTCAGTTATATGGACCTGTGTAATGAATGATGTTAGACCAAACCTTTTTAATATAACTTTATAATATACAACACCCTGGCTGCATAGTTTGTGACATATATTTTTTCTAATGTCAAAGTCAAAGTCAAAAATAACTTTTTTAAATAGACTTATTTACTAAGCTCTTTTAAATCGTCACAACAGGGAATACGTATAAGAATATAAATAAATAAGGCAATAGCCATAATTTTACTGGGTATCAACCGGGCATTTACTTATACTGTATTAAATCAGATCTTTGTGCCTTGTCAAAATATACACTGTGATCTCTACTCTAGGTATTTCATTCCTTATTTTTAGAAAATGACACAGAAAAATAAACGTATATTCTGATGTTGTTTTTTTTATAATCTGAGACGCAAAGGGGGAAAATATCTTTGATGTACCTAGTATTGAATGAAACAAAATATCTGCTGAAATGATTACGAAAGTGTATGTGAAATGTATAATGTTATGAAACAGGGTAGTCTTATGACTCAGCCATTACTAAATGCTTATGGTTGAAGCCTACCTATACACTGAAATAAAACGAATGATGAATTTAAAATCTTTGTCGTATTAGTCGGTGTAGCGATGTGTCGGTGTGCCGCTCTATATCTGTGTGGGTGTATCGCTGTGTCGGTGAGTCTGGCATTGAATTTTTATCGTATCATCTGAATCGAGTTTGTCTCCTGTTATCAAACGACACAATATATATGTAGAAACGGGATACGGGATTTTTTAAATCCTATAATTCGCAAATAAATTTGTTTTGATTTCAGTAAATTACAAAGTTTAACAATGAATTAATTAGATTCTAAAAATAACGGAATTGAAAGTTTAACTTACTTGCTAGTCGAGAGAAAAGTACTCACTGTTTTCTTCGTGTTTAAAATTGCAGTTAACCTTCCTGAAAAAGCATTCGTTCAAAAATAATCTATATCTCCACTTCTTATGTTCTATTTTTCCACCACACACGGACTTTAATGTGTTATTACAATTTAATTTCTCGCAGTTAAGAATAGCTGATCGCTCCTTCTGTCTTCCGCTCCTTCTTGTATCGGCTTTTGCTGTCTTTTGTTCTTTTGGCGTCTCTTTACGGTGTTCTCTTTCTTTATTCTTACCTGATATGAAGAGGATGTCTTTGGTTGGAGGCTCTGAAAGGTATGAATTTTCAGTTTAACGAATTTCAGGACCCAGCGGACCAAGGAGGGCTAAACGTACTATAAATTAGGGCAATTAGGTCTTAGTCAACCACGCTGATCAAGTGCGGGTTGATCGACTTCACTCACAACCTAAGAATTTCTTCACAGGTGTGTGCAGGTTTCCTTACCATGTTTTCCTTTACCGTAAAAGCGTCGAATAAACGTATATATGATTCAAAATTTGAAGACACATTGGTACGGATGGGGTTTGAACCGCTGCCTCCCGCATGGAAGTCAATGACCGCACTAAGGCACCGACGATTCATTGAAGAGTCCATTTCAAAGACCAGTTGATGATGTAAATGGCTTATTAACAAAACATGTAAACACTATTACATAGGTTCTAGAAATATTATAGACTTTGTCTAGTTATATTTGTTCATTAGTTCCTTTGTAGCGCTCTAGAGACTAAATGCTTCAGCCAATTTTAATGATTCTTACCTCAACGGCTTTGTTTTAATCTTAAAAGACATGATAATAAACAAAATTAAGTATGGTGACAACCTGAAGCCATATTGTGGTGAATTAAAGTCGAGCTATATTAAGAGCGATGTCATTTTTATACAAAATGTTCATGACACGTCGCATATTAAATAATATCTATAACGATTGAGTGTCTGTAAAATAAAATATAAATGAACGATTGAAATATTTAAAGTTCAAAGCGGTTAACAGAACGGTCAGTAATATCATATATCCGTACCTTTGTAAGTTATACAAATCATTATTAATGTCAATCTTCACCCATTCCTCAATAGATGGCGTTGCACTGAGCGGAATCTCGCTAACGTTAATTTTGGTTCCATTTTACAACGATAGATGGCGGTGATTGTTTGTGAATCGCGGTATCGTTTACTTACTTGTAGAATAATATAGTTCAGTGTTTTTTTATTCAACACATTCTACTATTAGATTAGGGTATAACAATGAAGTTTTATTTAACACCGTATTAATAGTACCTACCTGTTCAAATATCTATAGAGTTGTATATAAATACATACATCTAAAATATAGCTAAGGCGAGTAATAAATTACTTATACTTTTTGATGCTCCAAATTTAAATACGAATCAATGAATTTTAATGACGTAGTGGTTCGATGGCTCTGGTTTAGATTACGAAAACTAGCAATTGTTGTCTTTGGCGATACAAAGATGGGTCAATCAAAATCTGTTATCTTGTACTCTCTGTGTTGCCGTGCAAGTCATTAGTCCCGGTTGCAACGGCAACTATGTTCACATAACCTGCACTGAGCCAACATGGTGGTGATATGCATGAAACGTGTCCTATGTAGGAAGTTATGGGTTCGGCAGTGGGACGTTTTTCGTTTCGTTCTTGGTCTTAATCTCACTTGTAGGTAAATAAACATAAGGTCGAAGATGGAAGAGAGTTTAACCAGGATTCTTCAGCGAAAGAAGAACTGGCTATCTTACCTCCAACTTCCAAAACAGAAAAAGCTTGACCATATTCTAGGAGCACTGTCATGGTTATAGAATATGGTCAGCGAGTTGGTCCACTACATAGTCATGTTCATGTTCAGAGCGAGGTGAGTTTATGGTGGAATAATTATCATTATATCTTTCAAAACGTATTCAGAATAACATTATTGTCATGGCATGGCTTACATAAGACGGTAGTAGCTAGACTACCGCCAACAAGACCAAGCAGAAAATTTATGCTCCAACGGGGAATTGAACTGTGGACCTCCAGATACTAAACTTGGTTAAAAGGTAAATGTAATCGTAAAGGCTCTTGATTATGATGTTGATTAATGATAATAATGATACAAAAATTAAATGGGGGTATACTTAAATCATTATTTTATATCTCACCTGTTTCCATTCGTATATTTTTAGGATTCATTATATCTTGTATGTTTTGTCCTTCAGTGAAAACATTACTTTCACCTTTTTTGTCATTTGATACCATGTAACCATCGTCGCGCCTATAAACTGGGTTCTGGTTCGGTATAAAAACAACACTATCAGTTTTTTCTTCTTCTAAGTAAGGTGTAGTATCATAATGTGTCAATTCCGGTATCGAAGTTGGAGAGTTTGTGGTTTCTGGTACCGATGGTTTTGGTTCCAGTACTGGTCTTGGCGCCGAATGGGCTTCACTGTGACCGGTATATGTGACGATTACATCGGAATTATTTTTTGGCGTGTGGCAGTAGATTGTTATCATCATAACTGGAATCACTAGTGCTTGATACCACATTTTTATGATTGGTAGCCACAGCAAATATTTTCAGTTATTTTAAATATTTAATTTTACGATTAGCTATGGAGATATGCAACATAAATTAGCACTCTTCTGTTTTAAATTTTTATAATGTTCAGGGTACAATCTGAATACTGTAACGTTGGTTATTACGCACACAATTTTAGCTGATTTAGCTATTAATATTAACCACGGAACTAACAATTGCGAATAAGGAAAAGTACTTTATTCTGAACAATAGAGTGTTACTATAAACAAACTGCATGTTTTTTTATTCTAATCATTTGCAAAACCATAACAGTCTTTTAATACAATTGATATCAGCGCCACCTCTTTCTTAAGCTCAGAACTACGTAGCATCGGAAAACTGTTGCTTGAAAATTTGCTACATTTTCCCTTGCGCTTTCCTAATAATTTTTTTGTTCGTTAACAGATGGCGCTTGATTCAGAAATGTGAAAATTGTGAATACTTTATTCAACAAAGCATATTTAATATATTAATTTTTAATTATCTTCCCCAAAATAATAAGCATCCAAAACATGCCATATGAAATTAAGCCAATGTACATCAGATACAAACTAAAAAAATATATAATTAAAATACATAAGCCAATTTGCCTCGACCAAGACTTTAAATTGGAACCTGGATCCTCTGAACACTTTTACAATATTTAAGAAAACACTAGACGTAGACACTGTCGATTCGATGTGATTGTTTTTTATCACAGTGATCTGCTGCAACATATGTAAGTTATATTGGAACGAAGACTAGAATCTGTATTTTCTAACAGATACTAATAGCTACTTAGGAGCTACGATGAGTTGTACTGCAATCTTTACGTAGTATTGTAGCAACCGTAGACTGTCTACATTAACGCGTACGAGGCTACTACGACAGTCGTAGACTCGTAGCAAGTACTAAAACATCGTAGTAGGCAATCTCTTGGACCCGTAGCAAAATCGTAGATTGTTTTTAGACTAATTTATATCTACACATTATATGTATATGGGAACCGACTATGTTGAATGAAGTCATTTCATTATTTAGTCTTATATTTAAACATCACTTTTTTACTACATTTTTACTTTATGGTACAGTATGAAATGAAATAAATCTACTAAATGACTGTAAAATTATATATTTTTATAATAGTTTGTGTATATAAAATCAAAATATTTTATTAAAATGCCATATTAAGTAATCGAACGCTAAGTGAAGCACAGTTTGCTTAAAGTTTTTGAATTGTATATTTTAAGTATTATTATTAATAATCAGCTATTAATTCAATACTTTTCACTATTTTAATTATATTTTTCAATCTTGACTTTCGTAAGAGTATGTAATGTACCTAGACTGAATATATGTACTTTGTTTTTGTATATAATGACCTTAGTTTTTTGCATACATATATTTTGATTTGAATAAATGAACACTTAATCTACCTTAGATTTTTTTAAATATAAAAACCACAGCAAATGACTCGACACCACCTGATTATAAGCAGTAGAGGAGTCCATCTGTGAAGATAGCTAGTGAAGCATGCGACATACTGCCCTAGCCACCCTCACCTTGCCGGCCCAAAAAGTGCTTTTCACGCTTCTTTTAAAGGAACCCATGTTGTAAGAAGGAGGCATTTTCGACAGTATTATAATTATTGATGTAGGAAAGGGGAGAGTTGTATATGTACTCGTTCTCCAGTATATTTAAAGCGTCCACAGTAAACCAGCACGGTGGCATCAATGACGCACTTCAAATGCTGAATTCGTCTCCAATTTCGGCATTATAATCCAGTATTTCAATTGTCTTATTAAATTGAAATAATGGATTGTATTTTGTTATCCGCTTTTTACAAAAGGTTATTATTTTTAAATATTTAACGATATTACAAGGATCGATGTTGCCATGGAGCCCATCATACCACGGACTTACTGGCTGTCGCTATTATAATAGATCTGCAATACAGACAGCAAGATGCCCACAGAGCATCATCAAGGTAGCCGCAGGGCTACACCGGGCTAATTACAGGGAGTTGTAATGTTACTGGGGCGTCCGTCTCCATTGTAACACACGACACAACTTTGAGGATTATTCTATTTCCTTCTATTTAGAATTGATTTGTTTTGATATTTTGTAAATAACAAAAACTCTTACATTATGATTGTTTGATAAAATTATAATGATTAATTACTCTTTAAATTAAAAAAAAAAGATGAATTACTTTCAGCTGCACGGAAATATCGTGGTATTACTACAAAGGATATCGGAATGAAGGGTGAGCCTAAAACTATCTATATTAATGAACATTTATCCATAAAAAATAAACTTTTGCTAAATAATGTCAAAGCGAAAGGCTAAAACCAGCGACTATAGATTTGTTTGGACAAAAAACTGCCGAATATATACAAGGAAAGCAGAAAACACACCGTACATCCTGATATCCTGCGAGGAAGATCTAAAAAAAATTGCTTAGTATATTTTAACTTAATATGTAACATATATATATGTCACTTAATTGTAACTTGTTTTTTTTCTCACTGGTCGTATATTTTCAAAGCAAACTTACCATACAAAACAACATTCAGATCATACGCGTGTATTCATTGTACACTTCACATTAACTCACCAATGTTTAATATAATATACGCCTCAATGCCTACATTACATAAATTTGTTATTACACTAATGTTACTAATCTATCTAGTGATTTGTAAGGATTTAGTGTACGCTGAGTTATTGAGCTATTGCCCTCATGTTATTGCAATAAACGGAAATAATAGTAACTATCAGATTTTGTTGCTATTGCTTGAAAGATTGGGATCTGATATCTACATAAATAAATGCAACATTTGAATGTTTTTTATCAAAATGTTCGCGGTCTCAGAACGAAAACACTAGAATTCTACAACAACCTTTTAAACTCAGACCATGACATTATTATGATTACGGAAACATGGCTTAACGACAGTATTTATGACGCCGAATTAACCGATAGTAGATATGAGGTATTTCGTAGGGACCGCGGATCGAATGGAGGTGGCGTTATGATGCTGTGCTCCCGGCGACTGAACGCTCGCCCGCGCATAGAATGGCAGCGCGATAATGTGGAGTGCCTTTGGGTTACGGTGGAGGGGCGATCAATAGGCTCCAAACAGCCTGGATTCGGAGCCTGGCTGGAGTGGGCTGGAGGAGAGTCACTGAAAATCGGGAGCAGTGCCGTGCATTACGGGAGACCTTGTTGGATATGTACATATTTTCTGATTCCTTACCTAAATTAAAAAAGAACTTCATGTTGTCGCTCAACTAATTATATTTTATATATCAACTAATTATAGTTTCATGTAAATTAAATTAGTGTTCACTTTATTTTTAAGTGTATTTTGTTAGAGTAATCACAAAATATTATGTTAGAGTTATCACAAAGTATTTTTTTGTGCATGTTAAAATGTTAATCTTGTTCGAGTTAATAAATAAATATGTGGAATGGAAAGGAACAACTAATGATGAAACAATAGGGATTTAATAAGTAAAATGTATAACATCGTTACTAACGTAATTTTTTGTGACAAGATAGTTACAACGGTCACTACGACAACCCCAGTTAATTCTATATTCAATAGATCTATGTCCAGCAGTGGACTAGCATTAAATAGGTTGAGGATGATGATTATGATTATATTTTCATATTATACCTGTTGTATATTGAGAGAGAGATACTTCATAGTTACCTTATAAATAAATATATTGCTCCTGACGTCATACAGTTTTCAAGCAGAATGGAAACAAACACGGCCTGCGGGTAACACGGCTTATAACATTTAGTTATTATTAAACTTAATGGAGAATCTTTGTGAAGTTATAACAAAGAAATTAGATGGTAAAGAAGCAAATAAAATAGGCAAAATATTTTGTTTTTACGAAAAACACGGATTTAATACTCTCCTCTGTTGAAGCCATCTTGCTTTTGTTTCACCTTCATGAGCTGTAAGTGGATCTCACATGCAATGTATGCTAGAGAACAAAATAATCCGATACAATATTAAATGATTTAAAAAATATATGTATATACTTTTGTGAATATTTATTTTGATGATTTTTCAGTATATTTCTATTCAAATTCATTTATTTGTAACAACAAAGTTAAATACATGATGGCATTGTTATGTTGTATTAATCAAAAATATATTAGTCCAGTCTGTATTCATGATTTATCTAACTAATAGAGACATTTTCGTTTTAGTAAGCTTTTTGGTAAAATAAAAAAATATATACTTTTTCAATCAAGAGTAGAAAAATCATTTTTTCATAACCAAAATTCATAACCAAAAACCGACATCAAAACATCCAATTTAAAATGATTTTTTGAAGACAAACTTTCACTTTCTATTGTTTCTATTGTAAAAAGTAATTTTAAATTGCATAAGTATTTAAATTGAAATATTTTTGGTTTCGTCGTGTTTTGGTTTTGATCTCAGATTTTTAGTTTTGTTCAAAACTTTTATCACAATTTAATGTGACAATAATGGAACAGAACTGTCAAAATAGATAATGACTTTATTTTCATTTCTACATCACACACCAAAATAGATCTTTTAGAACAAGATTATTAGCCGTGAACCAGTGTAGGACTTAAGAAAGAGTATTATTCACCTCGTCTGATACGTCTTTGCGTCTGTCGGTTTTGAAAATCAAAGATGTGTCATCAACAAACAAAACTATTTCACAGAGGTATTTAGCTAAATAAGGCAGGTCATTAATGTAAATTAGAAATAATAAGGGGCCCAATATAGAGCCCTGGGGCACTCCCATATACAGAGGCGCGATTTAAAGATAAACATTCTAAAAATAGATAATATCAAAATATATTGTGTGCGCTGCAGAAGTGCCTACGATCGAAATACCTGTCAAATACCGAAATTATTATCTATTTTATAAATTACTCTGCTAATGTCGGAGTTCTGAGGTTTCACCTTTTTCTCTTCCTATTTGTGGAAGTCTGAATAAAATTTCAGTCCTGTAATGATAAAATTTTCACCTTTGTTTCAGACATCCAACCCTGTGATGCCTGCAATGATATCCAGTGTACCGACAGTCAACATGGTGGCGAAAGGTAAGATAAAACTTAAAATACTGATTACCGTTTTAATAATTATAGATTACCGCAACATGTATTGCAGATATAAACTAGATATCACTATATATAATGAGTAAAAACCAAACCAAAATATATAGATTAAGTAAAAAAATGTTATTCAAAACACAGAGTAAGGTACGTCATTATTTTTTTTATAAAAAATTAAAAAGAAAAATTTAGGCTTTGAAAATTGATATCAGGTTCAGGAAACTTTTTGGCTAGGGTGTCATACAGACGAGAAAGACGAAGAACCGGACATCTGCGTCCAATTTTGGTCCTACAAAATTTGTTTCCGATTATATTTTTTTTCAGAAATGATGTTATGACTTTTGTAGCTATAATTAGAGAGTACGTTTTATAAACTTAATGTTATTTTATATACATTAGTAACAAATATAATTTTTGTTGTTGACATATATTCAAATCGCTGGTATATCTAGTTTTAAGGATCTAGGAAAGTTGAGTAATGCTTTGGGTGTTCAAATATATCATGACAAAGAGCTTGGCGAATTATTAATAAGCCAGGAACGTTATATTTCACAATTATTAGAGAAATTTAGCATGACAGAGTGTAAACCTGTTAAGACACATTGAGAAGCAAACACAAATCTTTAAGATACAGTAATGTTAATTTACCTTACATAGAACTATTAGGCTCCATGTCAAATAAGTATATCTTATTTGGCTATAGTATTTCATATTTAAGTCAGAACTCTTTTGTTACCGCCTTGCATCTGTGTGCGTCACCACACCCACACATGCACCAACAGCAGAGCAAGTTTGTTCATGACATCTGATAAATTCTTGATATTGTCCATAGATGGCGCTGGCAAGAAATGAGCCAGTTCTACATGGCGCTGTTAAGAATTCTTGGCTTTATAATATCTTGTCATAGTAATTGTCAATTTCTATTAATTATAACCAGATAGCACTGTGCAAACTAATAAGTTAATGATTTTGTTAATTTATCTTAATTTTAGTAGTTGCATATAAACTGGACCATAGTACTTTCAACTGCTGTGGTACAGAGTACCAGGTTTTTTTGTTATTAACCCCCTATAATCATCTCCAGTCATCCTCAGCTATGTTATTTGATCTTATACAACATCTTTGCCACACTGCAAGAAGGACCAACGACGAACAAACATTCTTTCCCCTTCCTTCTTTTTAACGCGTCACCTCAGTAATGTGTAATTAGTGTGATTTTGTTAATAGTTAATTAAAGAAATTGTCGATCTCATTAAACTTATTCTTTAAAAACAAACTTTCCACCAGTACCTTTGGCCCGAACACTGACGAACATTGGGTCGCCGCAAAACGCGTACTAGGTTATCTGAAAGGGAATTCAAATATGAAATTAATATTCAAAGCTAGTATGTTTAAAAGTAAATAAATTTAAACAACTGGCTACACAGATGTGGATTGGCTAATAATATAGATTGTGCGTCATTTACAGGGTATATTTTTAAAATTAATGACAACATCTTTATCGTGGTCTTGCCAAAAACAAACTTTCGCTGCTTTGTCTTCTACAGAAGCAGAGTATTTTGCGTTAGGTGAAGCTACAAAAGAATCTATGTACATAAAGCAATTTTCGGATAAAATATTGGGTTATTCTAAACCTGTAGTTCTTTACGATTGTAATTGAAAAGGACGGACTGTACTAATTTAATAATAATAAAACATTTCTTTAAAATAATAAAACATTTCTTTAAAATAACAACCGTAACTAAGCAATGTATAATAACAAAAAAATATTAATAAAAAAAAACGTCATACTTAAAAGAGTTTCTATGTTTGGCATCTAGTCGTCAACAGAAATAATGAAATAGAATTTTACAATGACAACCAGTCAGCTCAAAAATTAGCTTATAATACAGTATTTCACGCGCACTAGCATGTCCCAGTCCGTTATCACTTTGTTAGAGAAGCGGTTGCACAAAATTTAATTAAAATAATGTATAAGTCTACACCTGAAATGGTGACAGATATTTGTACTAAGTCGTTACCATATCCAAAACACAAATACTGTTTTGACAACTCGTATTATTCTTAATGTTATTTTTGTTGACGTTTTGTAAGTACAATCTGAAGCATGAATATGTGATTACAATTAGTTAAAGGGAACGTGTTAAAATAAGGTTTTACTGCATGTAAACTAACACTGGCCTATAGACTGATTTAGTAGACAGTAGCATTAATCAAATATATTCGTCAACCTGTCACTGTGTACTCATTTGATAAAAGTATCATATTTAAATATTTTTATTTAACTGATATTACAATAGGCACGAGCCCCTCGGTGGGGACCTATATGTTATATTTCTTTATTTATTTGGTTTACCAGTAATTGTTACACTGATACAAACAAAACAATATATATCTTATAGCTAAGTGTACAATTAATAAACGGTAAACACTACATGCATATAGAAGATAAGTTGAGTTATATATTTGTTCTCCAAACATTTAATCTTTTAATGGCATAAGTCTTGTCCATATTTGTAAATTCTAATGATTCAATGACTACTAATAAAGTGGACAGAAGAAGAATGAATTAAATCTATTGTCTCTCTCTCTCTTTAAATATATTTCGAAGCAATATCTTGAACCGTTTCCTATCTCTTTCACACCTCCATAGAACACGTAACGATTTTACTATCACAGGTACCAAGTTACAGAAGTTAATTTTCTTAAATATACAATATACCATGAAAAGTAAATATATTATTATAAGATCTATCCTTAAAGCATTTAAGTCTAAATTTCTTTGAGTAATAACCTCGAGTTAAATTTATGTTGGCGTTCCTACTGAAAGGCAGTAAGTACAGAAGGGGCAATATGAAAATAGGACGTAAAATAGTGACTTAAAGTAGATTATTGTGTGAGATTATAACAAAGCTGTCAGAATTAAGCGATATACTGAAGAGATAGTTAACGAGAAGTTCACCTGCTCTTAATTTAGTGTTGTAACAATTTTTATCGATATACTAGTTCTTATTAATAATGATGATAATTGATATCCAAAATATTTTTTTTTTCAAAGTAATGTATTTATAATTAAAAACATATGTAAAAATTATTTATAATTAAAAACTTTATTTTAATGAAATTACAATAAGCTGTTAAAATAATATATCAAAAAATCTACACAGTAAGTCACTAATTGTTCACCTACTGTACAAGTTCAGAAAAATAATAATAATCTTTAAAGTAAGCATCTTTAAGAGTTTGTCTTATGAATACTGGATAACGAGAAACATATTTAATATTAAACGTTATTTATATAAGAGTATGGAAAGTATTCTCATATAAACAACTTTGACCGGAGAACAAATTACACAAACATATGCCCTGGCCGTGTCACGAACCTGTGACCCATGGCCAAGAAGCCAGTCCATAGATTTGATCTTGTAAGCAATATATGCTTATGTGACTTAAAATAATATGCGAAAGGTTACCTCTACCTTGCCGGCCCAAAAAGTGCCTTTTAAATAGTATTATAAATTTATTTGTCCACATCAAAATTACACTCATTCACAACAAAATCCTCAGTTCTTTTCAAGCCTTTTCAAGGAACCTATCTTGTATGATGGAGGGAATACGTGTACAGGTTTGGAATTCAACGCCCTGGCGATTATTAAAAAAATAATAACACTTAAAAATATCTTCACATATGAACTCCTCCGCTGCTTATCATCAGGTAGTATCAAATCGTTTGCTGAGCTTTTAAAAAAAATATATATTTTAATTTATCGATTCAGTCACATCACTAGTCCCAGGAAACAGAAACGACAGAGCAGTCCGCTGCAAAGCGTTGTTTATGTTGTTGCTCATTGAAATTCACTGAAATTACACGTATTTACACGAGGCTCTGCTTTTATAAAACAACAGAACTTGGATTCGATTGAAAACTTTTATATTGCTTAAAATGTTTATTTAGATAAGTACAGAAAGGGGGAATAACTTAACTTATCCCAAAACTACAATTTTTTTTTCCAATTATTTGGCCTGGTAACTAAGACCTTTAAGCCATATCTTCATTAATGTAGTTCTTATCTTTCTTTATGGCTCCAGGATACTGGTGCAATGTAGCCTTTTGTCCCATGGAGTTTTTGGCAACTAATAGTAGGCCCCGCTATTTTGTTAATGACTCACAAATGAAGGAATGGAAATGAAACACTGAAAAATCTCACGTAAGTCACTAATCAACGCTGAATGATGTATTCAAATTCAATTCAAATTCAAATTCATTTATTGCAACAAAAATAGGCATACCTAAAAAGTAAACGATAATGGCTATATTAGTTTAAAATAAAACTTTAAAATTCCGTTTTTTGCACGATTTCATAAAACTACACCAATTTCATGACAACAACACTACAACACAATATATGAAATAAAATATACAGCACCTAACAACTCCGCCATTACGAACCAAAAAACTATAGTAATATAGTTATCAGCACAGATAACCCAGTCACCAGAGAAATCCAAAAAATCATAGACATGTAATTTTTGAGAACCACTACAAACAATCACTTTTTCATTACTTAATTAAACTTTAAATAGATATTGGTCATATGATCTGATATTCACTTACACAATGCCTGTGTCTTCCCGCCGTGGCTAATGTACAAGCAACACAAGCCAAAAACGAAAAGAAAAAAAATGCCTGTGTCCTGTCAAGTTTCTGGCTCGTTCTTCTTAACTCCCCGTCAGATGCCGAGGGGTCTTGATAAAAAATAAAATTAGATTTATTAGTTATTTTAGATTTCAAATCACTGGGAAAACTTTTAATTATCATATGGATAAAATTAATCTATAACCTATTTATGTGTCATTAAAAATTATTTTACCTTTTCATAGTTGTTAGCGACTAGATGCCAACATACAAACTTTTTTTTTGTCACGTTGCTAGGTGACGCTTGTTATTTGATTGTTATTGAAAAATAGTCTTGCACGAACGAGAGTAAAGCTGTTGTGCATTTTAGAGCGACCTTTTATTATTATCGTAATTTTACAGTCCGCTCGTTTTCAATAGTATTGGCAATAATTAGACTTGCATTATTCTCCCATCTCTCGAGCCGTCGAGGGATTGGAAAGAGTTGAAGTTGATTTTAAAATAATAATTATCAAAAACTGCAAGACTAAACGCATAAAATTTGAAAATTAAGAATATATCGTAGGGGTTCGAAAGCCCTGGTTTTGATAGTAAAAATGAAAAAAAACCTCGCCATCGTTGGTTCTGGATGGGTTAATCATAATTTGTTATCCAGGTCCTCGATGTTTCGGAAGGCATATTAAGCCACTCGTCTGTTTGATTTATAGTCTTTGATATGTTTAAACGAAATTATGGAATAGCTGAGTCGACTTTGACCTTGACGAAATTGACCTTGTTCGACTTTGAGAAAAATTAAGATAAATGTTACAAATATTGGTTTATTTAATGTAAATGAACTGTAAATAAAGGTACCATAACGGATTAACGTGCCTTCCGAAGTACGATGGAGCTTAAGATATGAAATTTTGATTGATCCACAGACTAAGCATAGCGAAGTTTACTTTAACATCAGTTAAAGATTTTTTCACCAAGCCGTATTTGGCCATTGTGGTCCCCTTGTGTTTGTCCATATAGGGAACCCTGTGTCTAGAAGTAGGGCGTATATATGCTGTAGATTCTGATGAAGTGTCCGATACAATTATCTTTACAGACCGCTGTAAACACTCACTAAAACACAACAAAACTAATGAGCATTCAATGAATATAACGGGTTATTCAAGGCAGTGAGGCATCGAACGAACTATATATATTTCAAAAGTCAAAAGTCAAAAATAACCTTATTTAAATAGACTTATTTACTAAGCTCTTTTAAATCGTCACAACAGGGAATATGTATGAGAAAACAAATAAATATAATTATAAAGGCAATAGTCATAATTTGACTGGGTATCAACCGGGCATTTACTAATTGTCCCAGTTATAGTATTTAAATATGTACTAAATAAATTGTTAGTTTTAATTTTAAAATAATACTTATTTTAAAATTAAAAATAACACTAGTATGCATATTCCCAATCAACCCTACTACCGCTTCGACGAATTAGTAGCTGCAGAGAAGAAGCGGCGCAAGAAACTCTCAGCCTTTAGTATTTATAATGACACATTTGACACATTTAATTCACATTTGTTTTCACCAAACCTAAGTTCTACTCTCTCTCTCTCTCTCTGTGTTACTGTCCCTCTGATTAGAGCCAGAATTAAAAAACATTTGCTTAACAAGTATTCTTTATACAGGTAATAAATTAATAATATTTCTCCCACTTATCTATATTATTATCTAGCCAAAAGCATCATTAAGCTTGTCTTATAGATACTAGATAAATATAGTTAGTAATATAAATAAATATAATATCACGGTGTCGGTCATACGGGACAATTAGTGTAAATGCCGCTTGCCGTAGTGTCACTTATTGTAACAAATAATGAACGTCAAATTGAAATAATTGCTGATGGTTTGGCGCGTAATGGCGGCATCGGTTGGGTGCCGTATATTTTACTTCGTATATTGTATCGCAATATGATTTTTGATGCAGAAATATTGTAGTTTCATGCCAAAAAGAATCGTTATGTCGTGCAGTATTGAGAAGTAACTTTAGTGACATTTTTCGGTGTTCCGTTTTCATTCATAGGTTTAGTTCATTTTTATCACAAAATGGCGCCGCCATTTTGTCAAAACTCCACGACGCGCCTCCAAGCCAGTTAAGCATCTAAAAAAAAACTGCCCAAAGCAAAAGGATACATTACACCGTTATAATAATAGATAAATAAAAATAACTACTTAAGACACGACTGTATGGCCTTTTATCCTCCTTACTTACCCTGTAATAGGGTAATTTGAACCAAAATAGTGAAATCATTGCTTTAGCTATTTTATTTGCTTACTTTTATTTTTATTAAATTTAAGATTATTAATTATTTTTTTTATTATATAAAGCTCAGCAACTAAATCGATACTACCGGATGATAAGCAGTAGAGGAGTCTACTTAATTTTAGTCTAGTAGTAGTATTTTTGTAGTATGCTTCTATAGACTTGAGTTAATATAATTCAATATACAAGATGTATGTCATCTAATTTGTTTGTATAGTGTGCAAGTGTGTCGTAAAGTCGCCTTTTGCTTTCATTGTCATAACGGTATAATTTCTTCATTATTATTAACATACCATTTTATTATCATTTAATCCCCTGCCCTAAGACAATATTGCTACATACCGATCAAAAACTCAAAGAAGCTTTGTTACCTTACATCGGTATTTAAAGCCATAATAGAGAAAGAAATACCTACGTAAAACATGGCTTAATTCCCTTGCCTTCCCTTATATTCTTAATATTAATTCAATAAAAAAAATCCTACTTTTAGTCTGTGGTTACGTGTTAATCATAATTGCAGTGGAGTTTTTGGCGCGTAATGGCGGGGGGCGTTTGGTGCTGTGTGTTGTATTTCGTATATTGTGTTGTAGTGTTGTTTTTGTCATAAAATTGGTGTAGTTTTATGGCAAAAAGAATCGTTAAGTCATGCAATATATGGAATACATCATTCATCGTTGATTAGTGACTTACGTGACATTTTTCAGTGTTTCATTTCCATTCATTCATTTGTAGGGTAACTTCATTTACTTAAAAACATTATATGATTTCATTCTCATTTACTTCTCATTTCGTCGTAATCATTATCATAACATTCTATTTTCGTATCATTTTATCATAATCGCTTACATTGCATTCCATTTTCAAAAAAAATCTCGTGAGTCTTTAACAAAATAGCGAGGCCTACCATTAGTCGCAGTTTCCTGGAGGGATAAATAAAGATAAAAACTACATTAATGAAAATATGGCTTAAAGGTCTTAGTTACCAGGCCAAATATTGAAAAAAAAAACATAATTGCAGTATTCCAACATTGTATATGAGCTGTTATTTCGTTAAATAAATTTATTTAACAATTATATTTGTAGCTGTTTACTGTTCATTATTAAACAAATAGAACCTTATTTTCACGACGCCATTTTGTAGTTCAAAATGCGTTGTACTCAATATTATATTAAGGAGTACAGTTACAAAGAGTTAAAGTTTACTTTACCCTAATTAAGTTGCTAGGCGTATATTTGCTTAAGCTAAACTTTTCAATCAAGACATTTTGGTCAACGCAAATATGGTTTGGACGAGTATTATGTTACTAGCTTTCATTGTTAACAGGCTTGGTTATACTATATTGTCTTTATGAAAGCTGTTAAGGCATGCCAACCCTACCCATTTCCCCCTGACATGGAGAAATTGTAAGTTCGTTACATTTTATTTTTTTTTAAAGAAATATCAAGCAAATGACTCCATTCCACCTGATGGTAAGTAGAAGGAGTCCAAAGCAAAAGGTGAATCTATTCACTGCACTAGCCTCCTTGATTTTGCCGACCTGCATGATGAAGCACTTTGCAGGTCGGTAAGATCACGCCAGATTCACGCCTCTTCTGAAGAACTAGGATTTTAAGGATAGAAAATGATTGCTAGCCGAAAATTCCATTTATTGATTATGATAGTAATGTCGTCATAGTTTGTCAGATTTGATTGTCTCGAAATCTAACACCCAAAGTACATTTGTTAATATATCTAAGTAGAGACTTATTAAGACGGGAATAGTTTGAACATAAAAATAATTATATCATTTGATACTTATATACCAATATAAATATGTACAAATAAATCATATTCTATCTATCTATCACATACACACGTATATATATACGTTTATATATACGTGTGTATGTGATATAAAATATATATAAAATTATGACGATGATATAGTTTGAGGATATAAGAGAAAGATCGTTGAAAGAAGTGGTATTTCTTTATGCCGCTGTTGGGAAATTGTTACGAGCTGTGCCAAGGACACACTTTGTTCTTTTTTTAAAATTTTATTATAAGAACCACAAACAATTTAACAATTGAATATGGTGCTTGGTTAAGAAGTTATGTTGTATAAAAATATCGAAGTTATGGAGTATAAAAAATACTGCAAACCCTTACTAACTTATACATTTTAAAATATATAAAAAGGCTCTACGCATATAACTAATTACAACGATCGTCTAAAGTAAATACAAGTAATATGAATTGGACTAAGTGTAAGTAGTAAATGTATATACTACGTGCGTATATACATGTAAAGAGATTGTTTTGTATTCCTTTATTAAATTTTGAACTGGCCGTACGGTGTCGGTAAAGAGGTTTCATAGTGTAGGTAAAAGAGTTGTATGCTGTCTTAATTTCAAAATTCCCGCGTTACGGTGTATGAGTTAGAAGCGTGACATTTATATGAGAGGTTTTTTTAAACGATAAGTGGTTACTTTTATTACTAATATCTTCGATGCTTACGGGCTGTATATCAGTTTATTTAGGTCTATAAATATTGCTAGTAAGAAATTCTGAGAAGATTCTATATGAGAGGTTATAAAAAGTAATAAGTTTAAGTTAAAAGATTGTTTACATTAAAGTAAAATAGTAAATTGGAAGTTAACTGTGGGAATTGACAAACCTATTTAATTATAAACTTTGAATGTCGTTTTTTGGTTTTCAGAGCATGCAGAGTAATATGTTTGTTAAACTAATACATAATGACATAAGTGATTTGTAAATGTCATTATAAATAATTTAGAGATTATTTTATGTAGCAGCAAAAATAATATAATTAGTTGATTATATTTAAAGTAATTTACATGTTATTTTTTGTCGGTTTTAATTAATAATTTAAGTAACGGTGTTTTGTGATGTAACAGTGTTGATATGTACTGTAACAAAACATGTATATGTTTGTAATACTAATACATAATGACATAAGTGATTTGTAAATGTCATTATAAATACTAAAGGCTGAGAGTTTCTTGCGCCGCTTCTTCTCTGCAGCTACTAATTCGTCGAAGCGGTAGTATGGTTAATTGGGAATATACATACTTGTGTTAGTTTCAATTTTAAAATAATTTGTTTAATACATATATAAATTCTATAACTGGGACAATTTGTAAATACCCGGTTAATACCCACTTAAAGTTATCACTATTTTGACTTTGACAACATAACATAGTTTATTTTATAGAAATTTGTCAATCCTCTTGCAGTGAAAACTAAATAAATTTACATACATAAGTGTACGTTGCATGCGATTTTGTATTAATTAGATCGTCTCATAGAAAACGCCTCTATCTGAATAGTATTTATTATTACGCTTTCCTGCATTCCTATAAATGTATTGTAAGGTATATCAAATAGCTTAAAGCCAGCCAAGTACCAGCAATATCTTGAATGTCAACAGCTGTGCCTCACAATAACAAGCCGTATCACAAAGCTCTGTGGAAATAACTAATAATAAATAAAGAAAACTAGACTTATTGTTTCAAAATCACATAAATACCTTTTTAATACCAAAATACTATATATTTAACTTAACACTAGATATACCAGCGATTTGAATATATGTCAACAACAAAAATTATATTTGTTACTAATGTATATAAAATAACATTAAGTTTATAAAACATACTCTCTAATTATAGCTACAAAAGTCATAACAACATTTCTGAAAAAAAAAATGTAATATAGTAGGAATTTTGAATTGAAATTGCACGACCAGTCTTAATGACTGGTCTGGTAAATCTAGTGTTAAGATAGGTATGAAGATACCATTGTAATCATGAATCTAAATTTATTCCTAAAAATACAGTTTAGTCAACGCTGTATATATATATGTGTGTGTGTGTGTGTGTGTGTGTATATATATATATATATATCAGATGTATCAGAAACATGCTTAATATACATTCAAAAATACATGGACACGTGAAAAGAATATCGTACTCATATACATATCTGCTCTACTGGGATTTGAACCTTGGATCTTTGCCTAAGTACACAAGGGTACTGACCAATCGACATGACGACCCGTAAAGATAACTAGGAGCTATAATGGTAAAAGTTGCTTAGTTATTGATATCGAAACGATTAAGACAGCACGCTCCTTTATTATTTCATATTTAGACTTACCATCTTTTCTAATCTTAAAAATATGTAGGCGAAGTTTTAAAATCATATTATTCGCTATACATTGCAGCTTTAGAAGGCAAGATATCACAGTGAAATTATTCTGGAACAGAAGCATAGTCCTATGTACCGTACTCATGTTTTAAACAAAATGAATCTTAACCATTCATAAAACAAAGTGTATTTTCGGACAAGAGCCTAACTAGAAATAGATCCCATAGATTACTGTTATGATACTTTTACACAGACCTATTCCGAGTCTGTTTTCTAAGATGTGAACTCATAACAATAAGTCATAGGAGCTGTCCTTATCGGTCGCATTACGAACGAGAGGGACAGGTGGCGTAGAGTAATATGACTCGAAATGGAATGTTGTTTTGTGATGACAAATTTTTTGTACTCACAATTTTCCAAAGCATATTTGTACATATTTACATTTAGCCTCAAAAGGCGAGCTATCCAAAGGGATTGGGCGACAGGTTATGCTTTGATAAATATATATTTTTATTTCTCACACTCACACCTAAAGTCTAGCCTTTTTTTTTTTTTTTAAATGTTGGAAAAACGTTTTATACGTACCCCGACGTGATAAGGGGCCACGCCGAGGTTATGTCGGAGTCCTGCTAGAATTATATATACCGCAGTGTACCGACTAAAAAACCAACAGTATCCCGGAAGCGCACATGCCATAAGAAAGATGCACCACGGAACAAAGTAGGCGTTCGCGTGGTGCACCGGCATCGGTCGTCGCCGACCTCTACTCTTCCGAGAGATGTCCCCGGGACACGATGGACCTATGGTCTAGCCTAAATTAAGCATAATTAAGAAGTTGTGTTATGGACATTACATACACCATTATTTTTCCGTTGGGAAATCCTTTATGGATACCCATGCAGCGATTGGGGCCTCCGCATGGGTTATGTGGGAGTCACCGGTGTAAAGAGCCGGCATACCCACTAAAAACCAACGTGTTCCTCGAGGTCACGGCTTCGGCGCACGGCAGGGTACTTATCGCAATCGCTGCCATGATGCCCGCATCCGGGCCCACCAGGACATTAGATACACCATGCCGTTTCTCCATATGATCCTGTAATGTCAACTCGTGATCAAATCCCGTAATACAATCCTCACATAAAGTAGCTTCAAATAAGACTCTATATTAACTTTACTCGTGTTACTCTAATTAACTATTGCAATTTTGCCTTCATATTTCTCGTGCATAGGCAACCTCTTTTTCAATTTTAAAACGTTTGCAAGGACAACGGAGAAATATAGATAGTAATACGTGTATAAATATCAGAAATATACTAAATAAACACGCAAACATCCATGCTCTGAAATTTATTAGAAGAAGAAGATGCCTGTCACTTTCTACCCCAAGAGTTATCAGCTGGCGATCCTCGATCTGAAACTTGGACCTTGGAATCCAATGATCATGACCACGACAACATAATATAAGCAAAAAAGTACAAAAAAGTTATGATGCGTATTCTTCACAATCAGAATCGAGTTACATATAATATAAATTACGTATGTAAAAATTAAATCTTAGAGTATTAAGAACCTTTATAACGATATATCTTTAAATACTCAACATACCAATATTTACCCCTACCTCCTGTTAAGAAGAAAGCGAGTAATAATCACTCGACTAGACAGTTGTCAGCTAGAAGCCACGGTTTTATATTCAGGCGATTTGCGAGGCTAAACAGTTCATTAGCTCCACTCCTCGTAATGAATTATGGCTGGTTACTTGGCTTGTCTGAACAGGAGTTCAGGTTAGAACACGACCCTGTTCGTCGAATGGTTCGTCTTAAGGCGGAAGTGAAAACGTTTGAACATCGCGGATCTTTTATTTCGGTATTTATATCAGACAAAGCAACAAAAGTGAGTCACGATGGTGTAACTAAGGGTAGCCGAATTATATGTCCTAGTCACACAATAACACGTTTACATTATGATTCAATTGAGTACAAAGGTACTGGTTATTACTATCGAGATTTGTACCAGCAGGCCTGCGACAGGAATGTGTGAATTAAATATTGGCCGCAGCATGTAAGTACTTCTCCATATGTATAAGACCTATATAGATGAAATAGCTTATGTCAAAAATAAACGAGTATTTTTAACTAACGACAAACAGATTGGCAAGTTGACTATACTGACGGTCCCCCATCTTACTTTGACCAAAACAAAATAATACTGAACACCTTTGGAGACTAAACAAAAAAGATAAAAATAATTCAATTCACTGTGTTATCCGATTTGAAATATTTTAAGGGGTTAGTGCTAAATTATTTTAAGGTTAGGAACCTGTACAACGCCAATGCTGAGTATTTGGTTTTGTAATGTGTTAACAGGTGGCGCTAATAGTAGCCTGAATCACGCTTATAAATTTTAACGGCGATCCTCTGGGTCATCGGTTATTATCCTACTCAATACGATTGTGAAAGTAAAATATAGCTTATTACAAGGTATTAAGTGGTTTTTTTGTCGGCATACGACCTCACGGTTGTACATAACCTAAAAAAATTATGAAAAAAAAGAAAACAATAAAGTTTTTTTCTGACCCTCCGGGATATGTTATATATACTTTTAATTAGGTATTGTGTTAACATATCCTTTAGAACTGTAGGTATCTATTAAATTATCAGTGTCCAAATTATAAAATGTATGTAGGTAGGTTGAGGATGAAATAAAGACAGTTGAATCTTGAATACGATGTTTGCTTGATATACCGTTTCCCACAATATTATAACATGGCGCAGTCGGTAGGATTTTTATAGTGCAATTACAATAATTTAAAATAATAACAAATACAATATGGAATCGATCTTACAACCGCCGCCACCGTTTTTATTTGAAAACGATTTAAATAATGTAACATCTGGAAATTTAAGTAAAGAGTGGGAAAAATGGAAAAAATCATTCGAGATTTATTATGAAGAATGTGAATTACACAAAAAAGATAAAAAAGTGCAAATCAATATTTTATTACATATTATTGGTGAAAAATGTCGAGAAGTGTATGAACAATTTTCAGGAGATTATAAAACAACCTGTGATTTATTAAAGGAATTTGATACGTTCTTCTTACCAAGAAAAAACATAACAATTGAACGGCATTCATTTTTTACGAGGGATCAAAGAGAATTAGAATCCATTGAGCAGTATGTATTTGAACTAAACTTCTCTGAATCGATTATTATGTGTTTTCTATTCCGCCTTAAGATACGTCCCGAAATTAATTTTATTAAATAAGACCTATTCTCCAATATACTTTCATTTGTCCCTGATAAGAACCATAAGAGTTTCTTATTGTAAAATGAATCTTGTTACGTCTGAATAAGATCGGAGACGCAGACCAGCTCGCGTAGTTCTTAGATGGAAAGTGGAAGGAGGGATAAGAGAGAAAATCTCCTCAGATCCGGCCGTGGTATAGATGGTAGAACGCACTAAGTGATGCTATATCGCGACGATGACGACCTTTGAGCAATGAAAGAGTTTATTATATAAAGAGTACAGATCGTGAAGTGACACTGCCTGATAAGCAGTAGCGAAATATATATGCGAAAATAGGTTGTTTAACATGCGACATACTGTCATCTGATTCTGAAGGACACACTGCTATCTAAATTTAAGTGATTGGCATCCCTCTCTTTTTTTATGATTGCAAAAAAGAGAGCTGGACACTTGATACTTAGAAAGCTGCGTTAAAGTTGGACGTATTAAGATGACGGTTTTAGGAACCCCTCCATGCATGCCGTCTGAATTTGTGCATCGTTTCTTCGTGGATTTAATGAACTCTAATCAATATTTTATACTTGGCTTTGAAATCAAACTCAGTACAGCATTTTTTTGAATATCTTTATAATTAAGTTCAATGTAGAGTCTAAAATATTTTACAGTTTAAGTAAAACACACGATCCAGCGAAGGCCCTCCGGGCGGCTAGCTGTAATTCGTAAGTCATGAATTTTGCACGCAACCGCTGGTTGGGCGGCTTGTGTGAGTTTGGTGTGTGGCCCAAGAAGTGAAAGATCTCAACAAGATTTCCCTCTTGTTTGCAGATCAGATGAATTGCTTCTACAGAACTCTACTTCTCGTCAAAACCGGGTTTCTGGGGCGATATAGTGGGGATTCCTATATCAAACGATGAGCTACAAGTCCGTCAGCGGATTCCTCGTAAAGAACTGAGTCTGCATATATTTAACAAAAAGATTAAACGTTTTCTAACAGACAAATATGTCAATTCGCGAGGTAAGCGATATTGATCCCTAAAGCTACACCATAGAGTTTTAAATGAAGCAGGAGTTTAAGCTGAATTGTATTTAGGTAAGTGCCTCTGCCGTCACCTGGTATTGATTAAATTGAATGTTATATCGATATCGGTTTCAAATTGATATACATAGCTTACTACATGTGTCACAAACTCATATTATCTAAAAAAAATACACAATATTTATCTTATTTAATTTATCTTATATCTCACACATCTTAGTTATATTAATGTACACACATTGACGAAAATATAAATATACAAAAAAACACACATTTAACATTGCATTGAGGTTTTCTATCTATAATTTATATTATTAAAAAGCCCTCGGGTTGTAACAGAATATCAGTGCTTTGTTCACATCGGGATGTGAACAAAATCAGTCACTGAGTTGCGACTCTGTAGTTATGACAATGTAGTTTGATATCATCTATTTTAAAATGGTCGTCTTTCAACCAATGTACTATTTTAGATCTATTTTTATGTATGACGTAGAAATGAAAATAAAGTCTCTATCTATCTATCTATTAAATTGAAATAAATGCCCCCGCTAAGAACTTGTGACTTGTTCCACTCATTTAAAGGCTACAAACAAAGCTTCATAGGTACCTAGTACAAACAGGGCATGATTTCCCGAGCGAGCAGGGCGAGGTCCATACCGAGAAATTTAAATTTGAAATTGAGATCATGGAGACCACAAGACAGCGGTTACTATGGTTACCGTCTAATTTTGAACTCTGGAATATCTTTAAAAATAAGACTATTATGAATTTTGCATTTCAATAGTCAATATTATTTTTAGCAAAGGAGTTCTAAGGCAATTCAGCCTGTCAAAATTTTTAGTCACTTTGAACATTAAGATCTTTTGTGGCTTTGTCGCCAATAGGATTGTTGTACCTTGATTCGGGCACTCAGAGGTTTAATTTATCTGGGCTCTCCCAACATAAAGGCTTCGTTTGTGGATATGGGTCCACATTTACATAGGAGATACATTGGGGTTTAACTCTTCTGTTCACAGTACCTACAAGCCGAGTAGTTTAATCTCATATTGAATGAGTGTCTATTTAGTTTTCGATGTTATGACAATGTGTGTTTGCGATAAAAGCCTTGGATGTGGACTTCGAGTGTATCAAGTGACTTCAAGTGGGCTCCTGCATGAGTTTTCCTTTGAGAAGATCCATGATCCTAGTTCTTTGGAATTTCACAGAAAGTATAATTTATTAGTGTTTCCTTTATCTTATTCATTACTGTATTTTTGTTACATATATAATTATATATGTAATTATTTAGCTTATTCAATTCATTTATATATATTTAACTTATTTTAGTTATAAGCGATTGTCTCACGCCAATTCTACCTTTTCATTATCTTTACTCTATGGTAGGACTGGAAGAGATTTGTAACCTCTTTCCCGAAATTGTTAAGAAAAAAAAATTAAATGAGAAAAGTTCTGGATTTGTTTCTTGTCATGAGCCTCAGATCTTGTTATTTCATCAGACTGTAACGCCTGTTCGGTCTTGTCGTGAACTAAGAAAAACCACTATATTGCAATAAAAATAGGAAAATCCTCCGATGTCTGTTTTTCTTCCGTGGCAACTGTCCTGATGATTGGTTATGCCAAATAATATCTATATCTAAGTCACGTCGTCGGTCATACACGCAACTATATATATATGTTAGACGCCGTAACAACGCCAGAGTGAACAAGCACTCGTATCAGAATAATTACATTGCTGAGTCCGTATATCTATCGTAGGACCTCATTACTGAATGTCTATATATTAGTATAAATGGATGTTTAATAATTGAACATATATAACGATAGTGGCTTAGTGGTAACAGCAGGATACTCCATACCAAGTCCTGACTGGAGCAAGTGATTATCATTTCGTGTAAGGTTTGTTTGTATATTAGTGTAGGTGATGGTGAATCGCGCTTTAAAGGGTCAAATTGGGCTTATTAGTATATTTACGTAATTTAAGAACTTTATAAAAACAAGAGAATTAATAAATTTGGACAGAAAAAAGACAGGTCAATCTGACGTAGCAAAAATAATGAATAATGACCATAAACAAACTGGCCAGTTCCGTCGCCAACAATTAGTGTTTGTATATTATATATATATATCTTATATATATAAAATATTTGACTTACTGAAGGGCTTGTTAATAGATGTAAGTTAGAGATAAATTATTATTATTATTATTAATTTTACTTAGAGTATAACTCTCTTGTCACACCTCTTGTACAACTTTCGATCGAAATTTATGAATCGATGGAAATAAATTGACGTGGTAATATTGAAGTAATGTTTCCGAAACGAAACTTTAAGAGGCCATTGTAAGATTTCCCACAAATAAGCATAAAACTATTTAATAGAGAATAAAATTGGCTCGTGACAAGACTAGACGAGCGCTAATTATAGTGTTGTATATTTATGATAATAAATATTTATTAGCGCCATCTATTATTTACAAATGGAGTTAAATACATGGCTGGCTTATACTCGGATTATAGCAAAGCTAGGTTTAGCTGAATGTAGTTAACCGTTCCTAATTACTGGTTAAACTTTAGTTAAAAGTTATTTCTTATTTTTTATATACGGATGTTATGATATTCATATATAGGGCGTGTTAGGTACATTTGCTATCATTCTGGGAACTACTTGGGATTATATAAATACTACCTATATGATTAAGATATAAGTTGTGTAATCTTATCTTGTTCCTTGTATATAGAAGTAAGTAGACCCGGTGAACTGTTTCACCTACAAACTGCTACTAACGCCATCTATTAAAAGAAACCCGAACTAGCGATTGAAGAAGTGATAGTTGTATGTTTAGCAAGTCAGTTAGACATTTTTCTATGCTAAGTAACCAATTTTCAGATGGATATTTTAAGATTTTCTATATGACTTTACCAGTTATTTTTATTTTTAAACCACCCCTGAATTAAACTGAATGAAACACAATAAAAGTTATTTAAATAGGTCAAACCGTCTTTGCGTTTTAGCGTGATTAAAGAATGTCAACTCATTTTTATATACAAGAAGAAGATAACTGCTTAAATTGAATTAGTTTTGCATTTTTTGGTTTTAAATTGTATTTCCTAACAACATTAAAGTTGATTTAAAATTTAAAATTAATAAATAAACAAATTAATGACTTCGCGGAAATTAAGTGACGCAAAGGTGGTAACCGAATTCGTAGCAAAAGGAAAAAGTAATGGAGAACCACATGAGGTGTTGCCAAGCCAGGAGGGCCCAATGCGGCTTGGTGGGTGAATGCGGTTACCATAACAACCGGTACCAACAGCTTAATGTGCTTTCCGAAGCATGAAAGACCTCGAGATTACAAATTTGTTTGACCCATCCAGGAACAACCTTGGCGATAGTTGCTTTGTTTTCGAAATCGAAAGTAGATCGTCCGAACCACTAAACCAAGAGCTCTACAATATAAAATTGATTTGAACGCTTGATTTCAATATAAAAAGTAATTCATAACCATTAGTCAAGGACGTTGTAGCTACCGGCCTCTTAATACACAATTAATTACAGAGATAGTGCAACTCCGGAAAATGAATATTTGATTACTATATTAGTGCCCGGGTCGGAGTGCGAGCCGGTGCTCCAAGATAGGGAGAGGGAGGATAGGGAGAGGGAGGATAGGGAGAGGGAGAGGAAATTAGCAATTTGTCATAGACTTAACTCAGAGTTTAAGGGATATTTACTTATTAACACAGAACACAAAGCGACAGAAAAATAAAATAAGCATTATTATTGAAGGTTACAACCGCTTGCAAGGTTTCTGAGAAGGCTCTATCTAAACTATGAAAAAATTAACTGTATTTCGATGTGAAGCACTTAATGTCTACGTGGGAAGTAGATCAGTGTCACATTTAAAAATAAGTATAGCATTAATAGATTGTATAACTGTAAGTATTGTTATTATATGTATTTTAGTGGATATATATTTATATAATTATGTATTATATAGTGTATATATGCTATCATTGGTAAGTACTTATGTATGTATATATTTGTTATCTGTATGTAATAAGTTTTATCATTTTATACGTCGCCAACTTCCCTCAAGTACTTTATCTTGAATCCTGTCCATCCTAAGGTTACCTGGAAGAGATCGCTTTTAGCGATAAGGTCGTACTTTGTACAAAATTAGTTAAGTTTTTTTTTGTGTGTTTCTCTTTTTGAATTGGCTGATGTACAATAAAGATATATTCTATTCTGTTCTATTCTATTCTTACTAGCTAGATCTATGTGTATATAGGGTCTTTTTATATCAGAGACGTCACGGGCATGCAGTATTGGTTTGAGTGATAAAATTAATTTTTAAAATTTGATTTCATTTAAGTAATAATGAGAACATGGTTCAAAAATGAAATTACGTAATATAAGAATAAAGCATTTAACACAACTAATGAAAATCTTTCATTTATTATTTAATTTTAAATTCAATAATTGTCAAAATATTCACTAATTTTAGTAAAATGCCTTCTTTATTAATCATATTTAATGTCAGTATTAAGGCATGAATAGATTTTTTAAGCAAAGTATTCTGTATTATCAATTTAATTCTTATTCATTGTATTTTTTGTGCATGTTAAAATGTAAATTTTGTTTGTGTTAATAAATAAATAAATATTTTTAAAGCTTAAGATAAGATAAGATAAATTTTATTGTGATTCTGTGTACAATAAATAGATCTTACAGTTACATGCATAAGTAACAACAGATTGCCATTTTCGGGCGTACAATATTAACATTACAATTTTTAAAGATTAAAGATTCCAATTAAAGTATTCATTTAAATTGTAAAAGCTTTTTTGTAATAGCCAAAGCTAAGTAAGCTTATTTGTGATAAGCAAATATATGGTCAGGATAGTCCACTCTACGATGAGTTCACAGAGTACTTTCAAGATAATATTATTCATGTTGAGATCTGTAGACATATTCATAAGGTTTATGTCTCCAATCGACCACTCGTTATTATAAATTATTATTAATTTAATTTATATTAAAATGCTCGAAAGACCTCGACGCAGTATGACTAGTCACAGGACTCAACATCGTTATCGTTAACGTATATTTGTAGCATACTCATTTCTTCTTCATTCCACTTCATATATATTTATAATTACTATATATTTATTTACAATGCACAAATAGATTAAATAAACTTATTTATTCTAATATAAGATAAAGTTAAAGCTTGTGAGGTTGTATGGGGTAACCTATTGGTTAAGATCTAAAAATTATTTTTGTTTTGGATACACCATTTATTGGAGAAGGTCTATTGCCCCCATATACCTATAAAGCGTTGCATATATACCTTTATATGTATATAGGCTATATAACATTAAAAAGACAAAGTCCAAGCGGGCGCAGCCACGGCCGGAAGCTAGTATAAAATAAAGTATATGTATCATCGTTAACATTACTGATAGTAAAAATGTAATCTGTCAAAGTATTTATAGGATTTGTATCTATAACATACACACATCACATATATATATATATATATATATATATATATATATATATATATATATATATATATATATATATATATATATATAATAATTTGCCAGTCACTCAATAATAATTACTAAAGTTACAGTAAAAATTCTAACGTCAAATCTAATTTTCCACAAGTATTCTTATTTAATAAGACAAATTAAATACTAATCTCTCTTAGATTCAGTTCGTTCAAGAAGTGTGTAATGCAGTGAGACTGCGGTTCCCAAAATTTTGGTTGATTCTTATCTTGCGACAAATGTCGCATAGAACTAAATAGTTTTAAAATCTTTTCGCCAATAAAAAAAAATACGAATTTGTTACATTAGGTATACCTTTATTTTCGGGGAGAAATCCGTTTACGAACCTACCCGCCACTGGCTAAGCAGCGAGCGTGTGTGGGGCTTACCCAGTGGCTCAATAGAACAGCACAGGTAATACTCACTAAAACTCCCCGATAACTCCATTACCTTTTACGGGAGCGACCTGTCGAAGCAATTCAGATGGCCCCTAGGCAGCCCAGCCTTACGGCCAGGCTTCGCACTGATGGAGATTGCCTAGAGTTACTTGAGCAATCCCAGACGTGGCGGTTTGATCAATGCGTGCGAGGATTTATGTTTAATGTTTAACGTTATCCATGACTAATGTTTTTCTTAACATTATGTTAGCAATATTTGCACGTTAATATAATCGAGAGAATATGCAGGTAACTTTTTGTACAACATATTGTGTAAATTATTATTATTGTTATTAGAATAACAAAGAAATATATTTTGACGATTTTTTATTGTACGTAATATAAATTTGCTTTGACAAACACGAAAAAACCACAGACAACTTCATAGACATGAAAAACTAAAAAGTTTTTACTTAATTATTTAACAATATTATTAACGAAGGAACGCACACCACACCTCAACGTCATGTACGGCTCACACAGCGGTAAACTTATCAGTCACGGCTTCCTTTTGGATAGTTAGTTTTACAGCCTTAAGAACATTTAGAATATCATTCATTTATCTAATATTATTGTTTAAATACACTAGAAAAGGTAAGGTGAGGCAGAAATTCCTTATTCAATAGAAAATTCCTTACCCTAAAGCAGCTAATTGCTAACTGCTGATTTATATACTAATTTTAATATTGACAATAAAAGACACGTTATATTTTTGTGTGGAGGCTGGCCTATCATTGGAACCTGCAGTGGTAGCAGAGGAAATTTCATGAATTAAGAAGATTTTCACAAATTGCTCCATTGAGGCAAAGAATCCGATATCACCCAAAGATTTGATCTCTAATTACATTTATTATTATTTTGAAACATTTCAAATAACGTAAACATGTTTATTTCTTTTCGTAAATATATTTTGCTTTGTCATTTTGAGAACTTAAAATTACATCAAAAATGTGTGAAGTAAAAAATATTTTGCTTCTAATGCTGCTTTGCTTTTAATATTTTGATTTAAATGATTCTTTTATTTTATTTTAATAGTCCAAAAAGCAAATTTATTTAAAGCCCTTTCATATCCTTTATTTTCCAGGTTGATTTGTTTTTAAAATTAAAATCAGAGTGTTGGGATTATAGACCAGCGAGCCTACATTTTAAACATATAAAATATAACTATATTTTATTCAATATATAAAATGTATTTTATTTATTCAATATTTGAGAACCAATGCGCTACGCTAGTCAAAATTCGTAGCGGCTAACGATGGAAGCGAGACGGGGAGGGCGCGAGAGACCGAGACGACTAGAGGGTGTAAGCTACGCCTAATCAATGCATACAGCCTTCTGAAACCTGCAGACACTTAGTGTGTCGTGTGCTCTCCGACAAGGCGGTATGTGTGTCGGCTCGGAAAAAAAAACAAAAATACTTTATAAAACCATAAATATTTTAATCCAAAATAAGATTAATAAAGAAACCTTCAATTAAAAAAATTAATATACATCCCTATTAGTTCGAATTTCGTTTTGATAACTTGAAAATCGAACCCAAAACGCGGCGTCCCAACAAAAGACCGCGCAGAATTGTGGCCTTTTTAATTTGCGAAAAATACCGGTGTGGAAATTTGAATTTGGAATTGTGGTTTTAGGGGATTCCCGGGTTGTGTGTTACAAGGATTTTATTCTTTTATTAGATATTATTTCAACGGTTTTTTGGTGGGTTTTTTTCCTGTGGAAGGGGCGGGGGGATGCATTCGAGGATCCTTTGTTCCTAGCTGCATTGCTTGTATTGCGAGAGCTGCGCAGCTACAAAAGGCAGTAAGTAGACACGTTACTATTCATTTTTCAGCCATTTTGAATGAAACGTTTTGTGCAACGTCGCCTAGTGCGGGAAAGCGTTAAAGGTACTATTTAGAATGCCAATTTAAATATTTTGGATAAAAATATAATTTCCTACTATATAGAGGTAGTTTTCAATAGTCTACTCAAGTTTAAATACAGATTATAATTTTAATTTATGTCATTGCTTGATAGTGATGTTAAGTGTGATTGAAAAATTATTTGGAACATTATGTAAATAATTGCATTTTTTAATGGTTGTTTTGTTACCTGCTAAACAATTAAGTTTAAAGGCCACATTAACCTAATAACTAATGGTTTTTATATACGAGTAATTAAATTGACCGCATTTGCTTGATCGCAAGATATTTTTTATATAAAAGATCTGTCAAATTGTGAATGTTATTTCTTAACTTAACTATCAAATATATTTTGATAGTTAAGTTAAGAAATAACATTCACAATTTGACAGATCTTTTGACAATGAATAACGAATTAATATAATAAAATTGGCCTAAGTTTTCTATTAAGATCGGCTGACTATTTCTATATACATTACATATTTGTGAAATAATATGGATTATATTCATTTATGTTGATTTTAGTCTACTTAAAAATAAACACCTAAAAATTATTCGATAAATCTAAGTAGTAGTGAATTAGATTGTTTAACATTTAAGGTTTTTTTTAAACTTTTATATAAAATCTCGTATAACAATGTTCGTTGTAAAACTCCGAAATGGGTTGAACGATTTATATGTAATTTTTCGTGTAAATTTAGTAGTTCTGAGAAGTCGTAGGTTATTTTTATTCCTTTGTGGTAAGGGTGGCCCTGTACAATTTTTTTATGATAATTTATATGGAAAAATAACGTTTGATGGATCAACTAGTTATCTTTAATAAAACCTTCAAAGCCTCGTCATTCTCTCTCACATTCGTAATATTTTTTTACGCAGGCATCCATGGTTATTAACCCAAAAAATAATAGGTTGAGGAAAAGTTTCTTCGCATTTTATATGAAAATTCAAGACATTTTTTTAAACTTAATTTACATTTAATTACAGTATATTTGTGACATTTTGTTTGTAGAATTTCTGCCATTTTGTAGGTAGAGATATGATCTCGTTGCTGTAGAAATTTTGGGACTTCTGATCAAAAAAACGCAACAAGTAGTTAGGCAGTCATCTCTTGATCTTAAGCTGACACTGCCTAAAGAATTTTGAAGATACCGAAACTGGTTGAAATCTGAAGGTGCAAGGTGAGGGCTATATGGCGTATACATTAACAGCCAAACTTTTTTCTGAGTGGCTAAAGATGTTGTAGTCTAGCGTTATCGTGATGAAAGACAACACCCTTACTTTTAATCAATGCCAGCCGCTTTCTCTCAACTCCTTGCTTTAACCTCATCAATTGTTAGCAGTAGAGATCGGAATCTATGGTACTACCCGGCAGTAAAAGCTCATAATGAACAATGCCCTACCAATCCGACCATAGACACAGCATCACCTTATTGCAAGCTAACCCAGGTTTTGTCACAGTCCGTGAAGCCTGACCGACCTTGGACCACGACCTTTTTCGCATGTTCTTGTCGTATGTGATTCAACTTTAATCACCATGTATGAATCATTTCAAAAAAGGTTTGGTTTCATTATGTCTCAATAAAGAATCGTAAATGAGTACGCGGTTGATTAGGTTTCTTTCAGTGAGCTCGTGTGGCCAAATATAGAACTTTTTGTGTACCCAGCTTTTTTCAAATGGATCAAAACTGTTTTTTGGTCAATTCTCAGTTCTTCAGCTATGTCGTAACTGCTGAAATGCCGATCTTGCTGCACTTTTTCAAAAATAGCGTACTTTATTCGTAGAAGGGCGACCAGAGCGAGGTGCATCTTTGACATCAAATTTTCCATAATGAAAACGCTTAAACCAACTTTGTGCTACTCTTACTAACACTGCATTAGGTCCAACACAATTTAATATGTGCTACCGGGATTCAAACCCGGGGCCTCTGGCTAAGCAGACAATCGTATCGTCAGTTACGTTTTTCAATCATCTAGTATCAACAAAAGTTCTTAATAAAGTTTAATAACGTGGTAAGATAGTTCTTTGTTCAATCCAGGTTCTAATTTATAACCTGATGTTTAATTTAAAGTAATGCTAACACCGTTCTATATTATTAGCATAAAATTATCGACTTCTAAGATATTTCCATTTGATCAGTTAATACAGTTAAATAAATCTTAAAAAATGGCCATTTCTTGCCAAAGATGTCTGCCCCCTCATTACCCCTCCCCTCTCTTATTTGTGATTTGCTAAACTAGCAAAACGTTAACTGGGTCAATCTTTCAGTAGTTCCCACAATTATCCCAGTTTCACAGGAATAGGAAAACTGTACTGTAAGTGTTTGGTTTTGGAGTAAATATCAAAACCCTTTTCTTCATAAATAAATTCTTTGGTGAATGTAGTCATTAATAATCTTTGTAATTACCTTCTTAGATATATTGATATGTTCGACAAGTCACTCAAATACTTTGCATATAAAAAGCTACAGGAAGACACGTCACCTTCACGGCAAGTACCTGATGGTCAATTTCTTAATAAAATAAGGTTTGACATTTGTTCAATAGATGGCGTTGTCACTTTAGGCGCCCATTTCTACAAGGCGGTGTTAAGAGTTTTTGTATAGTAATGACTACTCTTGCATATTGTTTATTAATGTGTACCAATATTTACGTGTGTGTGTTTACATAAATACATTATACAGTTACTAGTGAATGTTGGTACATTTACGGGTTCCGCGTTTCTCACCTGATTATCAAATGAATTTAATTATGGACATAAATATTGGTATCTTTATAATTTATGCGTTCAAGTTATATAATTTGTCTCAATAATCTACATAATCCAATGAGCTTTTGTAAATAACTCTACCAAATAGGTAGAATAAATTTATAGGTAATTATATTTTTATGCTATTTTATGTAAAAAGTATATGTTATTTGAAATAAAAATTAAAAACATATGTTATAGCATATATACCTACACAAATAATCATGTTTTGAGAACTGGGATTCAAAGATAAGTATGTAGAAGACTTCTTGACCAACTGGTCAATTTTGTATTTAATGAAGAGGAAGGTTGTATTAACACTAGATTTACCAGACCAGTCATTTAGACTGGTCGTGCAATTTCAATTCAAAATTCCTACAATATTACACATTTTTTTTTAGAAATGATGTTATGACTTTTGTAGCTATAATTAGAGAGTACGTTTTATAAACTTAATGTTATTTTATATACATTAGTAACAAATATAATCTTTGTTGTTGACATATATTCAAATCGCTGGTATATCTAGTGTTAATGATAGCATAAGGAATACTAAGCTACCTCAACGGGCTCTTGTAAGTCTGTAAGTCACTCAAAGCGGGAACAATACACTATAAAAATTCCTATTTGAATACAATTTTCATTTGTGTTTCCAGTGAGTTATTTAAAAGTTGAGTTCTTATTAACCACATTTCTTATCTTCCTAGTAAACTTTCGGTTATTGGTTACCGAATTAGCACCAAATAATCTCTAACCGCCTCGCGTTTCAACGTGGAGTTTAAGATAAGGCAGTGGCCTGATGTACAGCGGGTAAACCACATACAGGCAATGAAACTAAGTCCAGGAAAGCCAATGCAAAATTTGTTTTTAAATATTACAATAAATCATCAAAATAATGATTATGATCAGAATATAAATAATATATAAGTCTTAAACACTTAATTATTTTTGCTCTAACTCGTTTATCCGTTTTTAGTTATTTTTATTAACTGATATTTAATATCTGCAACATACATACATCACAATAATTCTAATAAATTGATATCCCTATCCCCAATTCAAATAGCTTTGTGTACTTTTGTATATTTTTTACAGATCGAAAATAATATTTAATACTTTATTAAATATTATTTTGGATCGGGTTGACTTTGATTATGAACAATCGGCGCGTTATCATCAAATCTAATAAATCTTATGATAACATTATAAACAACGCAGAGTTTTTTCAAGGGTCAACTAGCATCACGAAGCTTAATTTATCTTGACCACGCATAAATCGCTTATCGTTACTCGCTGTATGCGAACCACTGCCTTACCGTCGGTTCGTTATCGCAATCGTTAATGTCGAACACTCTGACTTAACGCGGTAAATGTTTCCTGTTTTTATTTGTGAAAATTTGTACCTCTTTTATTTTGCACTTTGGAGACGATTAATCCTGTGTTTCAATAAGTTAATACCTGATAGATTTACCAGGGCTTGAATTTTGACATGTTACTTATGTTAAATATGACATAGTTTAATTGTTCGTAAGAAAAACCATTACTAAAAAGATTTTTTAAATTCTGCTTAAGATGAAATTAAATAATTAAGAAATATTGGTAATAATAATTGTAGTTTTATTAATATCAGAATTATAACAAATAAAAATACTAAAATCCATGGCTTGTGAACAAATATTTGTACTAATCATATGCAATATCTGCCCCTACCCAAACTCGACCTACAGAGTAGACATATATATATATTGAGTCTATATACATTACATACTCTTATGAAAGTCAAGATTGAAGAATATAATTATAATACTGAAAAGTATTGAGTTGTTTTTATAGTATTAATAATATTAGTTAAAATATACAATTCAAATACATCCCGCACATTGTGTTTTACTTAGCCGTCAATTATAAGGTCGTAGAAAAAGTCTTTTCGCATGTAGTATGTGTTAACTAGTAATAAAATATCTTTGGCTGTACTGTTCTGGCTGGTTTACATGACAATAAAAAGGTCACACAAAAAAGAATCAAATTAATAAAATTTTGTTTCCCATTATTTTTCATTTGTTTTTGTAAAAATGAGCGTAACGAATGAAGGAAAAAATGCAACACAATCCGCGAAAAAAATTGTGACGTCTAAGAACCTAATGCAATGTCAGTCAGAGTAGAAAAAAGTTGGTTGAAATGTTTTCAATATGGGAATTTTAATGTCAATGATGCACCTCGCTCTGTTCGCCCTGTTGCGGATAAAATAGATACTATTTTTGAAAAAGTGGAGCAAGATTGGAATATCAACAGGTACGACATTGCTGAAGAACTGGGAATTGACCACAAAACAGTTTTGACCCATTTGAAAAAAGCTCACAAAAACGAGTTCACTCAAAGAAACCTAATGAACCGTGTACTCATTTGCGATTCTTTTTTTGAGACGTAATGAAACCGAACCGTTTTTGAAGAAAAAACGAAACTCTCTCTAGTTTCGTTTTTGATAACTGGTGATGAAAAGTGGATCACGTAAATGTTTTTATTGAAGAATAGATAAAGAGAGCATGAGTGGACCAGAACTCCGTTAGCGGAACCATAATAGAGGGAACGTAACGACCTGACGCACAAAGACTCATAGTATTATTTTAGTGAACATGACACACTCATTTCTCTCCAGAAAATATAAAACGAGACTTACCAGATACCAGCCCAAATTAAGCATCAATGAGATCTTGTATTAGAAATACGAGTTAAAGTATATATTTTTCTGAGCAACAGTTACTACAGATCGTATCTAAATAACGATAGCGAACTGTTAGGCCTGTGTGAAAGTAAAATGCGTATTAGACTACGTCGTAGGTTTAAAGACTACGTCGTAGCAGCTACGAATGCTACCTGAGAAGCTACATCCGCTACGTCGTAGCAAGTATTAAATTGTAGCAATAGTGTCGTAGTTGGCTTAACCAGTTTTGTAAAACACTTGCTCCAGTAAAGGAAGTAATATTTAACCCCTCTTTTACGTACAAACTTCAAAATTTATAACGATTAGATTATACCGATCGAAGGGATGAGGTTGTGAAGATATTGTCATTAAAAATGCATCCGCGGAGTTTGAATTTCATATGAATAATTGATGGTGTAAATTATTGATAGAGACACTGTTATTTGTAATCGATTAAGATTGAAGTAGCGACTCTTACTTACAGAAAAGCTTTAGAGTTGCACGATGATTCAAATTAAGGGAGTTTATCGAAAGTGCTTTGTGTTCAAAACAGGGGATTCGGAGTCTTGATTGTACGTAAGATAACATTAAAATTATTTCTCTCTATATATTAAATATCTTTATATTAGAAATCTATTTCTTATGAAGTCGAAATTAAGGACGGAGACGTAATATAGAGTCAGATGCATGTAAATAACATATATATATACTAAATTTGATGACTTATGAACAAATATTCGTATTGATTATACAAATACCTGCGCCTGCCGGGATTCAAGGAATGGCTAAGCAGTAAGAGGTATTGACCACTCTACTAGACGGCCGACTCTATATAATGAGATTGTACTTGCGTTAACAATACAACCATTTTTATGTATGTAAACGGAATTAGATGGCATAAGGTCAATAAAATTTCTTGCTCCAGAATGGAAACCCTTCGTCAGTATAAAGTAACTCCTTAACACACTGAACAAATGGAACACATCCTGTGTAACTGTGATGCTCTTGCCAGGAATTGAATGGGTCTTTTTGGACTGGGCTATCCCAGTCCTGAAGATATAAGGCTGCTGACTCAGTAAGTACATCTTGGAGGTATTCCAGGATTCGAACCTTGGACCTCCAGAGAGAAGTTTTTATTTTATACTCTCCCGAGGATAGAGGCGCTGTATGCTGAAATACAGGCTTCGGCCTAGTTCAGCAACAGATAATCATAGTCCTAAGTAAAATGTTTAAAATAAAATAAAATTTCATTTCAGATATGAAAAAGGTGGTCTCGAGGCATAAGACCGCAAAAATGGTCCTGTATATTTTTTTATTTAATTATGTATATTATTCATACAATATTATTTGTACCTTTTTCCCTCTCCGTTTTTTTTTTTTTTTTTTTTGAACTGACTAATACTGTTGGCCGCAGATGGCCTTTACAGCGTTACCGGGGTTTTAAGGAGGCGAGAACCTTGGAGAGTCCTCAAGCCTTAAGGGGCGATTCACCTCTGGAGGAGTTCTAATCGACAGGCATCACCTCCGGGGGGAGGTGTCCCGCTGTCTCTTAGATTCTCCAGGGCACTCGAGCCATGAGGGAGCGACAAACCTGAGGGCGCCTCTAAAGGCTCGGACCTCGGCTCAGGTGAGTCGTATCGTGGAGGAGAGAAGCGCCCAGGTACGTATCTGTACCTGGTATAGCGCGACGAATGTAGACCGGGTCTTCGCACCCTTGTACGACGGGTGCGGTGTATAGGAAAAGTGTACCTAGTGCGTGATGTGTGTGTGTGCAGGAGCGCGTTTGCACTCGTAATTGGATCGTCCGGATCATGAAGGACATCCCTCTCCGTAATGTTGCACCTTATATGTTATTATAATTTTTTTATTACTATCACTCAAGGTTGCTTGGAAGAGATTACTTATTAGCAATAAGGGCACCTACTTAATAAAAAGAGAATGAAACTACTTAATAAATATATGTTCAAATTATAATAATATATCAATACTACAAGTATGTATATGTAAATAATATTTGTATTGTGTTGTAGTTAATTTCAACCACATTATACATACACCGGTCTACTAAACTAAGGCTATGGTTCCATATATAGGTAGGTATGAGTACGTGTAATGGATTAGTGTCTCATATATGTTATAATATGTATCTGAATAACATATTGATACCTATAAACTAAGTAATCAGTAATAGACGGCTGCAACTCCATATATGCAGATAAGCCACTAAGGCTCCGGGCTTGTGAACATATGTATATATGGCGAAGAAATTGGGAAATTAGATTAAATTTGGAAATTGTTAAGAACTGGCCATCAGGCAGGTTCACAAATAGTTTTTAATGTTTTTTACTTTTTCTTTATTTTGACAGAAGGTTGTCATTATTGTTCTGTTTTCCTTCTTCTTGTGAACTTGTATTTTATTTGGCTATATTTTATATTGGTTTTCTTTTACTTGAATATATTATTAGTCTGAGCTGTCCACACTATTATTTACTCCGTTACAGAAATCATCAAATCACAATCGCTTATTGCAAACGAAAAACAGTTCATGGTAGTGACATGACAAACGTAAGGGCACGTAGACCGTTGCAGACCTCGTGCTGCCAAAGGGACTGAAGAATACCCTTTGAGAATATACAGAGACCACTGGGCACTTATTTTACGCCTTAACAAATTGGGTGCAGCGAGCGCCATCACTTATAACAGAAATTCATTAGTCGAGTGGTCAAGTAACTTAACCTGTCAACTATATTAGAGCCTCCTTGTTCGAATTCTGGTGCAGCAGCAGTGGGTACGAAGATATTTTTACGAGTTCATGGTTATTGTATTTATAATTAGTATTTTGAAATATTATTAAAGTTCCTGTAAAACACATTTTCTTGAGATTCATGGTGGTCTGACTATTCTATAGGTATATATTCAAAATGGAAAATTTTTGCAATATTAGTTAAGATGCCAGTGGTAGAGTGAATAAAGAGGGTAATTAATAAATATTTTATCTTATTTTGACATTATGACTTTAGATCTAAGTACTAAATATTTACTTATGCATTCCGTAAATTATTTTTGTTATACTATCATACCGCCCGCGGCTTCGCCCGTGTGGAACACATGATTTTATTACTCAATGAAAACAAATGTAAAGCGCATTTTGAAAACCCATTAACGCCATCTGTCGTCCCTAAATGGAACTAAACGGTGTTTATAATGTTTGTGATTATGATTTCACGATTTAATTAAACTTAAATGCACATTTTATAATAATAATAAGCATTTGTATCAGACCGGGGTCCAAAGAATATGTCACACGTTACAATAAGACTAGTTACGTCATCATTTTGTTAATTGTGTCAATAACATGAATTCTATTCTCATCTATTCTTTTCTAACAACCTTGCTTAGAGTTGGTGAGTTATTATGATAAGTATTACATATTTAGAATTACATTTTAACCCTTGTTTCATCTTCTTATGAGTTTATTTTCATTAAATTCATCAGAAACACTTACGTCATCATAACAACATTATAGTTTACAAAATATATGCCTTCACCTTCAAAAATCCCTTTTTCGCTCTCTTAACGGTCGAAGTTCCAAAATTTCTTTATTAACAGTAATTTAATTACAAATAAGTAAGTATTAAAAACACATGTCGTAATTATAAATATCTGACAGATTTTTACACACGAAAATATCCCTGCGTAAAAATCTGTCACGTATTATTATTATCTTTATTTTGTGTAGAGATATTTTAGGGATATTTTCAGGGATATTTGTGTGTTTTTTAAAAGAATTCAACCCATATTTCAACTTCGTACATTCAGAAGATATCATAACAAGATATCTTAAGTTAAACGTCGTTACAATAACACAGAAATTCCATTGAAAACAATATCAATCTTCTCCAAAAATAGACTTCATCTAACGATACAAGACACCGTTATCTTAACAGTAACTAAAGGGGTAGAAACAAAACTAGAAACACGAAACTGACATTGACATATTATTGATTCGAATAACACAGTCTATCACTGTCAACGGCCCATAGAATATTGGATCGGAAAGTATTGCTCGTAACATCCATGAAAAATGTATTTGATCGATCTTATTTATCTGGGAAAATGTTTGTTTAATCATAGCGGGAGTAATTCAATTTAACCTTTGATTGCGTGTTAGGATTAAAACAATATCAGGTCAGCAGAAGACCTCAGATTGGATTTTAGTCTTGATAAACCTTTTTTTAAACTTTTTTTTAATATTAATAAGTTTTATGAATAAAATCCATTATCTGATGTAATACTACAAACTTATACGCGAAATCTAGACTTAAAAATATGTTTGTATATATTTTACGTAAAATGCAATATGTAAATTAAATTAAATCAAAAGAAAGAAGAGTTTGTGATCTTTCAAGTATTTCTTATTAAATAAATATTTAGTAATAAATACTTATTTATGTATTGAAAAAACATATTTTTTTACAGTACAATAGTGTTATAATTAAAATAGTTAACTGAAATAGTGCGACTGCTAAAATAGATTCTATTATAATGGAGATACGACTGAATAGCTACAAATTTTATGCTTTATGTTGGGTCAGTCTTTCATTCGCACAAGCAACTTTCTCCATCAATAAACGATGTTGCAGTCCACTTGATAAACCGCATACATTTCAAAATATCTGGTTAATATGAAATGGATATTTTTTTAATATCGCAGCAGTCTCGCCTTTTGAGAGGTGTAACGGCCAATTCCCGCTTTTGAAGATGATTTTATCTGGTTTCCATATAAAGTACACTGAAAAAAAAAGAACTAATACTTCTAATCTATTCTATTCTAATCTGTGTCGTTTACTCTAAGTATTTATAGATAGATTCAAATACTTGCAGTATCTTTTTTCAAAATAACAGGTCAACAAGTCAAATTGTCAATGATTATTTTCTTTATTCTTTGAACTCAAACAAATGGATTTAATTGGAACTTAAAAATATCCTCTTCTTTGCAACAAATCGAGTGTCAACTGATCGGAAGCATTTTAATTTGTTTCACTGGCATCGTATTACATTCGTTTGGAGTGTAAACATTCTGCGTAGTCCAATTACGAATATTTCAAGTTTTATGAGCGTGAAACTGGATTCGTTTATTTAACACACACACACACACACACACACACACACACCACACACACCACACACACATACACATACATATGGTGGAAGAAAAATCTTTTAGAGTAATTCTTCTTCTATAAATATCTTTGTGTGTAAATAAATTGTTAAATAAATAGGCGTGAGTGCGTGAAATATTATTATTATTTAATTTCTTTGTGAAAAATAAGCGATAGATTGCAAGTGTTCGTAATTATGAAGCTTTTATCCATATTTCCGGTCAGGCTGGAGCTTTTCACCCTTAAAGCAGCCTATGTTATATAAAGATTATAAAATTTTGTTCTGGCTGTACAAAAAGAAACGAGTTCCTGAATCTCTTTGTTCATGATGTTGAGGTGGAAATAATGAATTGATGTTGCAATGTGCCGGTAATTTGCTCCTGAGTCACCAATACCATGTTTATAATAATTTAAAATGATTCTATATTTATTTAATATTAGATTTTAAAGTCGTTGTGATATCACATCTGTGATAACTAATAACTGAAATCAATATTAGCACTTATACTAATTTGACGACAAAAACGATAGCGTGATTCAAAAACGTTCAGCTCCATCTAGCGGCAACTGGCTGAATTATACATTTGATAGACAATAAAAATTAAGTACAAAATATTATATTGTTTTGAACAATAACTTTCAATTTATTTTTATATTAGAATAATAATCTAATTTTAAAAATATTAATGGCACGAAGATAAATATTTTAGTTTATCGCACAAATATTGGCTAGGCAGGCCGGTTAATACCCATTTAAAGTTATCACTTACCTTTACCTTTACCTTTAATTACATTTGTTTATTTTTCTCATACATACTCCATGTTAAAACTATTTAAAAGAACTTATTAAATGAGTCTATTTAAATAAAGATATTTTTACTTTGACTTTGGCTTTGCAGGACATTTCTTCTCTGGACCCCTGGCCAAGTAGTTTGTACGTAGGCCAACCAGTCGTCGGGGTCAAAATGATCGCTCTGTAATTAACCGTCTAGCGTTGTGTGGTCAGAACACTCCGAACCGGTCATTGTCCGTTATTAACAAGGCCTTAGCCGATAACAATCTATTTAATTGGTGTTAGTGTTACCACTGTGAGAGCCTCTGAGAGGGTTGTATGTGTGCGGTGGAATGTCCAGGAAAAGACGGGATAAAACAATAATATAATTTAATAAAACGAATTTTCTGACAAGAGTGTTATTTCCTTTGTTGTCATGGTTACTAAACCCAGACTTCCTCAAGCACAAATGTATCTTAGTGCTTGTATTACAGAGATATTGTTTTGTTCATATCAAACAATTTATAAATTATACACTGAAATACACAATCATACACACACGCACATACATACACGTAATCAAGTCTTCTGTGTTGTATTGTTATTAATTATTATACTCGTCAGATATTTCACTTAACCTTAGTTATTCTGATAAAACAGAATAGATTTTTTATGATTTAGGGAAATACTTAAGAAGCGGCTCCCAAATTCAATCCATATATTTATCATGACATAGTTTCTTTAAAAAATTCAACAACCTTATTTAATATCGTATTTCCTGTTAGCATAGAAAGACATGAAACAAGTCGTTTAGTTATTATATTATTTAAATTCTGCTAAGACAATTAGTACTTTAATGTCTATGCAGTAATCTACTAGTATTGCATTTTTTTTTGAGAAAATAAGGAGAAAAATATAAAATATTAACACAAAAAAACATCATTTTCAAATAAGTATCGTAGATTAAGTTCATATCTGTTAAACAAATATTAGTCAGATTTACAAAGAAATATAACAAAGCAATCCTAATGTCTGCTGACCTAGAACACCTCCAAGATGTACTTACTAACTAAGTACGTCAGCAGCCTTATATCTTCAGGACTGGGATAGCCCAGTCCAAAGAGACCCATTCTTTTCCTGGCAAGAGCATCACAGTTACATAGGATGTGTTCCATTTGTTCACTGTGCTCCCCACAGGCTCTACACAGAGGCGATTCAACCAGTTTCATTTTAAACAGCATGCTATTAGTGCTACAGTAGTCAGTAATAGCGCCATTTAAGCCACTTCAGCAACAAACATGACTGACTTTTGTTTTGTTTTATTGTTTTTTTTATTTTTTTTGTTTTTTTCTCTCTCTTTTCAGTTATGTTCTTGATTGTCAATTATTTCATTGTTAATTATCATTTATTTAAATATGTATTGATATATTTTGCGTAGCTACCTTTTTGACTTCCTGATACCTTTTAAAAAAAGTATAATGTGTTTCTTTAATTGGCTTATGTCTGGGTAATTCCATTATATTCTGTATATATAAAAATGCTTTTGAAACAATGTTGAATTAATTAAATAAATAAAATAATAATGTGCATGATAATAATTTACTTTGAATAATGAAGAGTATTTACAAGACAGATTGATGTTGATAATAGCGAGAACGAACTTCACTCTTGATGGAGGTTTTCATTTAACGAATTTTAATAAAATAGTAACAAAAGAAGTCAACACGATAGTGATGATTAGGATAATGTGCGTTACTAGCCCGTCATAGAGTCGATTTTGACAGTATCCTGCGCATATAATCCCGCGCACGCTCTACGTACAAGAAAAAGTGAAAAAGTACACATCTTTAAAACTAATTCTTTGTAAGTATCTTTTATTTACATATCAAAATTACTGATTTCACTATTAAGATTGTTTTATATACAATAACGATTAGTTTGACCTGTAATCAGTATTTTTTGTTCATTAAGTTTGGGCACTATCGTCCCATACGAAATCGCACGATTTAAATACGATTTAGCCTTTCATCTAGACAGAATTTACCATAGAGAAAATGCCTCTGTATACAGGCGGCCATTTTTAAAACTTTTAATAAAAGACATTACCAAGACTGATAGTAAGTTATTCAAAGTCAAAAATATCTTTATTTAAATAGACTCATTTACTAAGTTCTTTTAAATCGTCATAATTCATCATATATTGTTTTTTATATTTGATTAAGGCGGGCATTATTGTCTACTGCTACTAAAACCATAGAATTTTCGTGTTTTTTACATTATGTATACTTACAAACTTAGAGATATTATAAGTATTACAAAACACATCATAAAAATCGACTTTGAAATTCTTTTCGCCAGTCAGTCTGTCCACGATAAGCTTCAAAAGTAATGAAGGGACTTTATTGCGGTTTTGGCTGCTTGCTGCTTATAAAGCTATGTCAGGAACAATATTTAGGCTTTGTTTCATAGAAATTGTATGTTAGGTAAAAGGTTGTCGCCACGTTACAAAGATATAGTCAAAATTAAAATATCTTTAACTAAATAGGCTCATTTACTAAGTTCTTTTAAATCGTCACAACAGGGAATATATATGAGAAAAATAAACAAATGTAATTAAAGGTAATAGTGATAATTTAAGTAGGTATTAAGCGGGTATTTACAAATTGTCCCAGTTATAGAATTTAAATATGTATTAAATAAATTATTTTAAAATTAAAACTAACACTGCATACTAATGCATATTCCCAATTAACTACTACCCTACTACCGCTTCGAAGAATTAGTAGCTGCAGAGAAGAAACGACACAAGAAACTCTCAGCCTTTAGTATTTATAATGACATTTACAAACTACCTATGCCATTATGTATTAGTATTACAAACATATATGTTTTGTTTGACAGTAATACTTTTATGAGTTTCACGCTCTGAAAAAGTTATTAGAAATTCATAGACACCAAAATGTTTATTTAAATACAAATATCATTTCGTATAAAGATACTTTAGTATCAATTTTTTTCGTATTAATTAATTTATTTTACAGTGGTATTAAGATGCCACTCTTCATATGACGTTTATATGTGATAATATAAATAATTAAACTTTTAAACTATATTGTTCTATAAAGTAAAATTATTTAATACAAACTTTTAGTACGTTTATGTGTATGCGCGCCTGTTTGTGCATTTATTAAATATGTCTAAAAATAAATCAAAAATAATCTAATTTAATTTATCTTTATACAGGTTTAGTCAAATATATGAAAACCCATATATATATTTCATTTGTATTGAGTGTGTGTTAAATTGATTACATTTTATTAAATCATCTCGTATTTAAAGAGCCGCCTCTTAAACTCCATCGTATAGGTAAACATAGTTATAAGTTTACAACTTTATACAGGTATTCTACAGGTTTAGCCTGTAAAATAAAATATATAGAAGTGCTTAAGCACACCATGACTCACTTTAATCGAGTTGAGTACGTCTGAAAAGTCGTTTTTACAAGTCGTAAAAAAAAACAGACAATACTATGAGTATTATATGCATACTTTAGCTCTAAGCTTACCTAAATATAGACTAAGTTAATATTATTTTGAAGTAATAATAAAGAATTAATGCTTATCTCAAACTCACAACACAATATCCCCAACCCCGTGTCATAATGCGGACGTACCGATGCCCAATACATTCGCTCCATTATGGCTAGACAAAGCGACAGAGGTGCATCAAAACCGCGCGCGTGTATCTGGACTGCCACGATGCTAGGGTTGCCACTGGCGAGTCTTAATAATGTATAATGTGATATACAATTGCTACGTTAGGGTGTTGTGTGTGATAAATAAAAGAAACAACCCCAGTAAACAAATTTATTAAAGAAGTAGAAGGTTGTAGTTTGCCCTCCAAGAAATTTCCTAAAACGCAGCTAATTCTTAAAAGTACTGCCCTTGTTTATGATGGTAGTGTTGTGGGTGGTAATCGGGTCTCTGTCGGTACTGATCGTCTTCCGGCGTCCTGGCTTGAGATTGACTTTTCCACAATTGGAAGTAAAGCCGGAACTAAAAACCCGAAATCGGATTTCACATTCGCAAAACAAGATATTTCACTTTGTTGTGTCTTCTGACACAGTATTATATTTAAATAATATTCAATATTCAATTAAATTGGGGGTCTGTACAAGAAGCCACGCATGAAGACATCTACCAAAAGCTGACGTGCTCCTTGCTTTTAAGTGGTCTCAGCTGTGTGGCGGGGAGTAGCTCGAAGCCCGCGATCACGAGAAGAATTAATAATAAAATTCCTTGTCTCTTGACAAGCAAGCAAAATTTCAAAGAAAGATTAATTAGTAAATCTCTTAAATAGAGTTTAAATCATGAGTAAAAATTATTTAATAATAAAATTAAATTGAGACTAGAGTATATATTTATTTTTAAGATCACAATTAATTAGAGATATTCATTTGAATAAAAATAACGACTATTGTTCCTATAAGAAGTAATTAAAACCTTTTGACGGTTCCCTTAGGAATTTTTTGAGAGTTATGCATAGCGCCTGGTAATTCAAATTAAATGAACTGAAAACTTAATTATTTCCACATAGTTCAAATTATGAATTTTCTGTGAATGTGAAACGGCAGGTAAAATATTCCCTGAATTAGTGGCAGCCCTGCAACACCCCACATTAAGTAATTGGGTCGAGCGGTACATCCATTAAGCGTTGATTCCATGCATGGAAGAGAAAATGAACGAAATTTGAAAACCAGTTTCGTGAACGATGGAAGCAAACATGCCTAAGATAATCTGTTGCAACGGCGGGAGTGAAATTTGTTTTTTTTTAACGTATTGCTTGTTTGGTGTACACATTACGAATTTTTGCAATGGTTGATTTGAGATTGGATTAACTGAAAAATCTTAATCTCGAGTTCGTCTGTGCTTTTGAACGTTTAAATTGGTCCCGGTTGAAAGTGGAACCTTTGCAGTTTTATTACGATAGCCGCAGTCGATTTGCCAGCACCCCCGTCTATATAGCCAGAGGTCACAGATTCAAATAGCGTTAGGGTCAGGTATTTGTATGATAAGTAAGCAAATTTAAACTCACGAGTCATGGATGTTTGTAGATAGATAGATAAAACATTTATTTCCATCTCTACATCACACACAATCCATCCAGACAGTACATAGATTAAAAGACAAACATTAGAAGAAGATTAGAAGCCTGCGTGAACGTTATTTTGCAGTATTTTTTTTTCATCAAGGGGATGAAGAGAAAAGTATTGAAGTAAATATGTATTTTGTAAAAATAAGAAAAAACTAGCAATAGGATTTTTAAAGTGATATGACAATGAGGGTGTGAGATTCATTTTGGAAAATTTTCCAAAGTAACTTGGAAATCCATGAAATAACGATTCTTTTGATTCGCTGAAAAAAAGTGAAGTTAGAAATATAATAGTTACATATTGTTTGTTGACTTCTATTAAGTTACGTGAAAATTTAATTTGAAATCGATTGATCATAACAATTTACAACACTTTATCACTTTAATCACTTTTATTTTATTCTAAATTTCATAAGTGACAACCCTACATGTGTAGGCTGTTACCGCTCGCACATTGTCTGAGACGGCTTACGTAATATTAATATAAAACCTCAAGTAACATGCGAGTTTCTATAATTAACCTTTTTCGGTTTAACCATAGTTTTATTTTATATATAGGAACGCTGTAACAGTTACTACTACTAATTACTTCATACCGATGCCTGTAGCGTTTAAAATATTCACACGTACGAACCAGAAACATCATTGAATGTTTACGAACTGCAAAAATTTGCTGAACACGATGGTGATTGATGTAATTTTCTACAACGAACGAAATTTCATAATTTTAAGATTTTTTATTTTATTTTAAAAGTATAATGTGTTTCTTTAATTGGCTTATGTCTGGGTAATTCCATTATGTTGAATTAAATAAATACATAAATTTTCATAAGTCGAAGGAACAGGTTCACCTCAATGTTTCTGTGAAGGTAGCCTTTATTATGTATGTCATTTTTACATATGTCACAGCGAATTTCATCAACGTTATCTAACGTTTATTAGACGTCAATAGAATGATTTATTTGTTAAGCCTCCGTTTATTTGTGTGACATAAAAACCTAGTACGAAAAACTCGAATAACATATATTAAATTTATGTTTTACCTTTTGTCTAAATTATAAGAAATAGTATTGTCTTCTTGGGCTCTGAAGAAGGTAAAAAGAAAGCAAAAACGAGAATTCATAAATATTCTTGAAGTAATTTGAAAAAGAGTGCTTTTGTTTATGAAGCCGCTTCTGTGGTCTAGTAATCTCAGATCTCGAGATCCAGAGTTCAATTCTCAATGGGGAAACAAATTTTCTTGTTAGTTTGGTGGTAAGTTGTTACGATGTGGCCACCTTCGGTCCATCGATTCATAATGGCTGGCTGTTTTGATTAGGACACACATTTAAAAATTGTACATTTCAAAATTGACATCTGTGAAGTTATCATTTAATATTTTAATTTTCGTTGGGAAGCTCTTTTAAAATTTATTTATCGCTACCCATATTAAAAAGGAACCTATAGTTTGGAGTAAGTAACAATCATCACAGCATCACCATCACCATAATTAATCTCACATCATTACCTATTTTATATATAATTTGTTATTATTGTTACATTTACTTCTTCTTTCTAGTTTTATGTCGTGTTAATTTATTTTATATACTGGAATAAAAGGCAAAGGATGTTTTTATTGTATTGATCACCACCGAACCCTTGTTCAACCCTAGCCAAGAAGGCTCATGGTAACAAAGTAGTTCTTACTCTTAATGGGGTGTCTACTTTACGTACTAAGAGATTTAGTGACTCCTTTCTCTGTCGCACAACTAGAGCATGGAATTCCTTACCAGCACACGTATTCCCTCCTTCTTATAACATGGGTTCCTTTAAAAGAGGCGTGAAAAATAACTTTTTGGGCCGGCAAGGTAAGGGTGGCTAGGGCAGTATATCACATGCTTCACTAGCTATCTTCACATGTGGACTCGTCTACTGCTTATCATCAGGTGGTGTCGAGTCATTTGCTGTGCTTTTTATAAAAAAAAGAAATAATTATTAGTAAAATTTATTAAATATAACCTCTTTACAAGAACCTTTGTGAAGGTATTAGCTCTCACCTTATGTTTTAAGCGCCATCTGTTGAGAAAAAGGTGAAATACTGACTTGACTCAATCTAAAAGTTTTGGCGGCATGTCAATTCATTATTTTTAATATCAAGTTAGTTTTCGATATTGAAGTTCCATTTTCGTTTTAAAATAAGTGTGTTTCAATTACTTAGAGACAGTATGTTATCAATTTTAAAGATTTTATTCAAGAAATTAAATTATTCTTCTTACTTCCATAATTGTGTGTTCTATAAAAACAATATTTTAAAGTCAGTCTTTCAATTTAAAAATTTTGCTACTCAGTTTTAATTAAAGTATCCAATAGTCCTTAATTATGCTTATTTTGGCCTAGATATAATATCTGGATCAAAATTCAATGCTTCGTTAATAAAACCATTCGTAGTTATATTTGACGAACATCTGATCGAGTGTTCGGTATCAATGCCTGTAACTTAGCCAGCGGTTCGAATACCAGCAGGGGCAGATATTTGTGTAATGAGTTCGAGTATTTGTAATAAGAGAATAATAGGTATTAATATATACATATTATCGTTATCCAAACCACAAGCCCTTAATGATGTTTAATTTGGACTAGATAATAAGAGTGACTGTAAAAATAAATATAATATTGAAACCTAGAAACAAGTCAGCCATAGTGAATATCTGTAGGGCAAAAAAAATTACTTTAAACTTTTTATTCATTGGAAATCGGCCTATCTGATTTGTATTCCCATCTTTTGTCGGAAAAAGGCGAAAATATATTTCAAATTCACTCATTATGACACTTAGAAGTTATCTAAGAGACCCCTAGGGTGTCTCAGGGTAAAACCGGCTTTAATGAAAATACGACCTTAAAAGGAAGTCGGGAAAGTCTAATTAGGCTCTTAATCTATTCACTTTTGATTATACATTCGCATATTTCATTTGAATATCAAATAGCTTATTGCAGTTAGTTAAATAATGGCATTCGTAATGGCGCCTCGTTTGTGAGAATTATATCGTAAATCTTATTTTAGGTATGTTGATTACAGTTCTTTTAGGTACCTTTAAGGGAGCATATTCCACTTAAATAAGTAAAAGTAAAAAACTAATTAGTTTAGTTCTTGTACCATAGCTTCATGCAAAGCATGAGCAAGATGAGCAGAGCCGACTTGATTTTGAGTTAATAACTAAAATGTATAACATATATGTAATTATAGTAAAAAAGACACCGAAACTGTAACTAATTTACTACTGTATCTTTAATCCTGTCCATCCTGAGGTTATCTGGAAGAGATCGCTTTTAGCGATAAGGTCGCCCTTTGTACAAAATTAGTTAAACGTTTTTGTGTATTTCTCTTCTTGAATTGGCTGATGTACAATAAAAATATATTCTATTCTATTCTAATCGAAACCAAATTGTGAGTAGCATTTGCTATTATCTATATTAAAATTATAAACAGGTAAAGCTTGTGAGTTTGTAGTAGTCTCTTGAAGTGCTGGTTGGAATTTAAAAAAATCTTTTTTGTATTAGAGAGTCCATTTATCGGAAAAGGTTATATAACTTTCTATTTAAACTTTTGGTATTTCAAATTATTTTAGAATGTTGTGTTTTTTTATTATTATAACAGGAATCAAAATGCAATGCATTGAAATGAAAATGCGTAAAATTTGCAATAAAATAGTTGCAGAAAGTCACCGACCAATAATGCGAGCCAGAAATACCAAGCACTTTAAACGCCGAGTTAAACTTGACTCGTATTTTGGCCTTGTGGGGAGTAGTTAGAAATATTACTCCGTTGTTTTGCCAGCGCATTATTTAGGTAACTCAGCATACTGAGGGTATAAAAAGGAAATGCTTAAAGAGGTTGGTCTACCGTTGCGGTTTTAACCTTGTACGCAGATAAACTCCGACATCAGGACCTTTTGTACTCAAATAAAATTTTATTGAATCAGAATTAAAACCTTTGGCTCTACAAACTTTTGTGACTGACGCATCTTGATAATATACCATTGTCAGAATAGAGAGTTAATATCATTATTTAATTCTGTCAAATAGTATTACTTATAGTATTAATATCTACACGCCAAGACCCACGAACGAAGAATATTAATACTATTTACTTCTAAGTTGTTAATCTCTATAGTAATTTAATCACAATTAAATAAAATAGGTCCTTACAACATTCGTTTTCGTTCTAGAATTTTTGACCTTTGAAATAAGCCCCGTGGACAGCTTGCGTGGACCAAACCGTGGACCAAAGTGGATAGTGAAGAATTAATGTGAATGCGTATCTATCTCAAACTACTTAAAGTTAGCTGAAGGCTACGGTGTTAGTGATAAAACTGTTTGATTCCACTTGCAAATCAGGAATCTAAAAATGCTTGAAACATCGAAAGATTACGGCAGACCTATTGTCAGCAACTGCAACCGACGATGGAAGAACTACTTGCTGAATAACTGAGGCTGATCAATGGCTCTAGGTTACTGCAGCGTCAGGACAACGCTTAACCACACTGCACAGCAAATGACCGCTAAACTAGAGGAATTGTGATCAGAATATCTATGACATTAACCATTGTCCCTGGACCTTGCTCCAACAGATTAGTAACTTTAATGTAATTTGGATAACTTTAAAAAAAAAATCAACTCCGATGTAGCACTCCAAACTGCCTTCAGAGAGTTTACTGATTCTCGCCCCCGATGCTTTTATTAAAACTATCAATGGACTAAACATGACATGAAAAAAGTGCTGTGATTAATTAAATATATTTTATAAAAATAATAGGCTTTATATTACTCCCGAACAAAACGTGAAATTCAAATATAAAGCCCTAATATTTATCAATCGTTATACAATCAAAATATTAAATTTCATACCATTTTAGTTGGGTCTGCTATGTCAAATGACATCGTGTGTGTTGTATATACACGTTTTTAATTTATCAGTTAACTGTCATCTGTCTTGTATTCCATTAAATAATTTTTTTATTGAATAAAGCATGCTATCTCTCCCCAACATTCTAAAATGTTATTTTTGTCCTTGTCCACGTTGGCAATTAATGGCTCCAGAAAGAGCCTAAAATGTATTTCACACGAGAATTTATTATAACAAAAAAGTATTTACCAATTTGTAACACAAATATAAACAGGAGATTCTCCTCATACTTATTTATCGGCTTCGTACGTGCGGGGAATGCGACGCCACCTTTTCAAAATGGCCGACAAATGACCTGTCAAATGCGAAGGATACTTTATCAATTGCGTTTTCTTTATAGAAAACAGAAGTATATTGTAAATTGGTCAAGAGTGTAGCGAACTTATAAAAATTATACAATTATATTATTTAATATTTTAATTGTATAATTTTTAGTTCTTTCGATTTTTCGTTCAATTCTGTGACTATGAAACTGTGAAATAAAGTATTTTGTAACACATTTACGGCGTATATCTCTCTTACAATCAAGATTCCACATTACTTTAATTATAATTTGAAACAACTGTTTTAATTTTTAATATGTTAAAACAAAAACATGCAGATCCAACCTATTTACCGTTAAATTCATAATAAATTCGTGGCAAAAGCGACTGGCGACCAAGATTACGTATATACACACTATATTTCGATAAAATTCTTTTTATTTAAACTAATAAACTGTTCAAATCCAATAGAAAGCTGTTAAAATCATAAAAATATTTTATGCAGCCTTAGTTTCGCTCTGTAGCCGTGAATTATCTCGGCATACTATTCAACATGAACCAACTCCATTCAATTTTCTTTAAATCAATATTTCTACAGGATTTATAACGTCGATTCGAGTATTGAACTACTTAGATATTACAGTTGAAATCTGACGCACGTAAGACAAATCGTAACTGATATTTTGTCGGGGAAATCGAAGAATACAGTTTTATATTTAAACTCTTTCGACGAAAATTATACGAACGACTACCGATGTACAAATTTTAATTTAAACACACACACGTAAAATTAAATATCTGTTTTTTTTATTATTATTAACTAAATTTCCTTCATTATTCGTGTGAACTGACGATTCGGTAAAATAATCCATTACTTTAAAGTCAAAGTCAAAATATCTTTATTTAAATAGACTGATTTACTAAGTTCTTTTAAATCGTCATAACAGGGAATATGTATCAGAAAAACAAATGTAATTAAAGGTAATAGTGATATTTTCTGTATTCGGTGTAAATATTGCAATTATAACAGTATATATATGACCAATAGCTAATTAGGTAAATTATATAGCGATTCTTGAGGAGCTACAATATACAATATATAAAAATAATCCATTACTTTAAAGTCAAAGTCAAAATATTTTTATTTAAATAGACTCATTTACTAAGTTCTTTTAAATCGTCATAACTGGGAATATATATCAGAAAAAATAAACAAATATAATTAAAGGTAATAGTGATATCTTTAAGTTAATAGGTACTTGCACTACAGATATTTACGTCGTGATCTGGCTTACGTACAACGTTGCACCAAAAAGCTCAAGCCTAGCCTAAATTAGGGCGATTAGACCTTACTCAACCACGTTATCGAATCCCAGTGTCTGTACTTACATAATTTTATTAAATTACTTATATTTATATTCATTAATTAACTGAAATTTAAATAAAATACATATAATAATAACTTTTAGTACCTAATTAATAGTAAGCTTTAAAATAGTGATAGAAAAATTCAACGTGTAGATCTGCTTAGAACTGTTGCAGGGTTTACTGAGACTAGATCAGTAGGGCTGACAAAAATGGTGCAGATACTTCATACAATTTTTCAATAGAAAATGTAAGTAAGCATTGGATCATTTTTAAATATGTATTTATAGCATCTCTCTTAGTTAAACTCTCATAAAATTATTAAGAGTCACAGGTTGCATAACGCGAAACAAAGTACAACCCATTGAACATCAACATCTTGTTGTTACAATCTAGAATACAAATGTAAAATTTTAGTAGTGGAACTTTTTGTTCCAAACAAATACAATGGAATGGTACGAGATAAACAGGTTTCTGTTAAAGTATCCAGTTCCTCGGAGCGACTATTTTTAGAATTTCAAATTGCGAACTCCGTTCTGACTGCTTCTTAATGTAAATATATCACTTTCAATCAAAAGTTTTGTAATTCACATTTAAATTAAAGCTAATAACGTGTAGAAGCTTCTTAGAATTTATAATCCTCATGATGGTTCAAGCAACAGCAGCAACAAAATCAACTAGCCTCAGATTTTTCTGGACGATTATTGTCAAAGTACAACAAGGCATCTGTACATTATTTTTGGACTAGTATAAATGGACCATTGAGTTTGGGTTACGAATGGGTGATGAATTAATCGTGATCTATAGAGTTTGCTCAGAGAAGATTGCTGAATATTTTCGATTGGATAAGCCAGCGTCAGCAAATAGATATCTCATAAGTTTCAGCGCAGTAAGAAAGTTCGGATATGATTTCTACGAAGAATCTCCGAGCGTATCGTCTCAAAACATCTTAGTAAAGATTGGATTTCAGGATTTGAATTAATAACTTAATATTGACTTCGGCTGCATCGGGTTGCTTTTAAGTTATGCGGCGGTTTACCCGACTGTGACAGAAAGGGGGTGTTCTACCCTTTATACGTTTATTTGGATCTAGCATAGCGACAACGTTTTGAAAATGCAAAGAAAGCGACCACAAGACGAACAAAGAACTACTGCTAATGTATATTTAAGAAGAGAAGAGAGTTTCCAAAATGAATCCCTGTTTCAATATTTGTGAATGAGGCTATACAGGGCCAAGAAACAGACGTGGCAGGCTGAGAGGATTCCGTTTAAAAACCGAAGGAGTAGGTTTTTGTTCAGCTTGATATGATGATGATTACGACCGATGTATTCCAAGCTAACTACCCCTCGTGACCATATCTGCCTAATCTTAAAAAAGGGAGTCAGAACTGGATGGGAAATGTCAAAAATTATGTAACTTACAACGGTGTTTTGTCACCTAATGTCAAATTAATTATGATATTCAGTTAAAATTATTTTTATGTGATTTATATACAATTCAGTATTTTAATTAACATATACATTTCTTAACATACTGTTGCTGATTAATCTACTTCGTCATATCTTTGTGTAAAGCCTGTTTTGTTTATATGTCAGTTTACTTTTTAATATATTTTGATACTAGATTGTTTTTATGTGTTTTGTGTTGTCAATATACCGGTGACGAGTCAAGACGTGGTTTCCTTGTTTTCCCATTTCTCTCCAAAATACAGTCCACAGGCTCCCCGAGCTAACTAGCGTAACAGTGGTAACTGTTACGAGAGTAACTGATAACAAAGATATGACGAAGTAGATTAATCAGGAACACATACGATGCAGTCTATTAATTAATAGAAAGTGTACAACTTTCCAAGGGGCATTAACTTTTTCGAACGAATATAGCGCGAAAAAGGCGGAAGTATCTGTGGCATCTGTTGGATGCAGGCTGCAAGAAAGAGACAGAAGAATTATATATTCTCTCCTTTTTCGTGTAAATTTATTATGTGTATATTAATGGTTAAATAAAAAAGGGAATAATCTAAAAATTTTGTATAAATGGCGACCTTATTACTAAACGTGATCTTTTCCAGGTAAAGTTAGGATTACGAATACATAGAAGACAATTTATATGAAATGAAAGCAAACGCTAAATACATAATACATATCTAATAAAGAACTTACATTAAGTATCATTTGATACTAAAATTACTAAAATTTTACTAAAAAAAAACTAAACCACTAAATTTTTTTATACTAAAATTTTGGCCAGAAACTTATGTTATAAAATATCATTTGTCGATGTAACCCACTGCTGCGTATATACACTGTGATCTACAACTCTGCGCTAGCGTATGACACAGTCAATAATTTTAATAATCTTGATTGCTCGCGACCTACATTCGCAGCAAAGTGATGAATACGCCAAATGAAATTTCCATTTACCTGAAAATTCACTAAATGTTTAACTTACAAATATGATAGCAATTGCCGACAATATTTTCTATTGACCGTGCTTAAATACCTATTTCCGTTTCATACTAGTGACACAGAAAGGTTATAAAAATTTTATTTGCTTGACAGTATTTTCTCCTAACCTCATTAAATTTTTTGAGAAATGCAGGTAGTTGTCCTATTAGGAACCGTATTGGATTGCATTAGGAACCGTTTTGGGTTGCATAAATATGACATTTTATGCCTTTATGAAGGCATTAAATAATGTCATCATTCTCCTAGTCTCGCATATTTATTATTATTCAGTTTCTTTTGGGTGCCATCTTATCTTATCTTGATGTAGAGCCAGGATTATTCCCGGAGCACGTCGACCCAATGGGATCTTTTGTGCTTCCCCAATCCTAAAGTACGCTGTCCTGGAATACCTCCAAGATACACTTACTAAGTACACCCTTAATCAACGTTTCGATATATGCCCTCTTTGAGGCCATTGTCACATCGGATCAATTTAAAAATAATTTGTAAATGTCATTACAAATATTTAAAAACTAAAGTATTCTTCGAAGAGGCGGTAGGGTTTAATTATTAACATTTTAACTAAGTAAGTCTATTTAATTAAAGAGCTTTTTGATCAGAGCTGATATGATAAAATTTAGAAACGAAAACAAACCAAATCGCATATGCTCTCTACTCCAAGTCCTTCGGTCGTATACGAAGGCAATTCTAACAACCAGTATGTATAATAGTTGAGAGAGTGTATTTAAATGGTAATATTATGCATTCGGATATTGGATTTGAGCCAAATGTCGTGCACCTGAGCCGAAACTTACCTTAGACCGTTCACGTTGCGCAGAAAGAGACCATTTTATTTCTACAAATAAGGAAATAGGCATACTTTGTGTTGACCACAAAAAAAAAGGAATTTTCTCAATTTCTCGGGTTGAACCTCATGTCTGTTATGATGTGAATACAAAAATTTATTTAATTTTTAATAAGGTATATTTACAATGCCATGTTTAAAACTGTTCTAAAGAATTCTTCTTTACAGTTCTCTGTAACAAGAACTAAGTATCTTTTTGCCAAGAACAACCGGTTATTAAGATCTAATTTTAAATACCTCCTGGCATCTCGTTTTTTTCTATTACATGGGTTTCTTAAGCGAATAGATAGTATCTTGTTTAAGGTATCGAGAGTATTACTCCTGAAAAACTAAAAATATATCTATGAATTTATTTATTTATTGAATTGTATTCCTTGCCAGCATACGTATTCCGTTCATACAACATGGGTTCCTCTAAAAGTGGCGTGAAAAAGTACTTTTAGGGCGGGCAAAGTGAGGGTGGCTAGGGTAGTATGTCGCATGCTGCACTAGCTATCTTCACTATGGACTTCTCTACTGCTTATCATCAGGTGATGTTGAGTCATTTGTCGAGATATAAAGCACTTATATTGAAATATAGATTAGCCCGAAATTTCCTTTTCTCTATTTCTCTATTGTATTGTATTGTACTTCATAGTTAGAGGTAACCACCCAAGTATTATGTCTTCTACACAAGTTCCAGAATATACTGTTGTTATATCGAATTGCAGTCAAGATTATACGCATAGCAACTAAGCTGAACTATATTAGAAACTTGGATTAATATCTACATTGTTTGACAAGTAAATTCTACATCGCCGTGACAATTTAGATATAACAATAGACCCAATTTAGGAATATACTTTCCCAACACAATGCATGTCACTAGAGTTTATTATGCGATTTTTTTAATGATTATTTGTAAATACTTAACGTTTTTTTTTCAATTATTTGGCCTGGTAACTAAGACCTTTAAGCCATATCTTCATTAATGTAGTTTTTATCTTTATTTATGGCTCCAGGATACTGGTGCAATGTAGCCCTTTGCCCCATGGAGTTTTTGGCGACTAATGGTAGGCCCCGCTATTTTGTTAATAAGTTACGAAAAAAATTTTGAAAATGGAATGCTATGTAAGCGATTATGATAAAATGATACGAAAATGGAATGTTATGATAATGATTACGACGAAATGATAACTAAATGAGAATGAAATCATATAATGTTTTTTTATAAATGAACTTACCCTTCAAATGAATGAATGGAAATGAAACATTGAAAAATCTCAAGTAAGTCACTAATCAACGCTGAATGATGTATTCCATATATTGTTACACCAATTTCATGTACACCAATTTCATGACAAAAACAACACTACAACACAATATATGAAATAAAACACACAGCACCAAACCGCCCCCCCCCCCCATTACGCGCCAAAAATTTACGCGTTATTCTTAACTAACGTAGAGCATTTAAAAGGCGCATCCGATAATAAGAGTTTACTAAAAAGAGGTTAACTCAATCCCGTATACAACCTACACAAGTGAAATTAATGTAAATGGCTCGTTATGATTGGACAGGGAAAAGTTTCTTCGCATTTGACATGAAAATTCAAGATTTTTTTTCCAAGTTAATTTACATTTAATTACAGTATATATGTGCCATTTTGTTCGTAGACTTTCTGCCATCTTGAAGGTAGATACATGATCCCGTTGCTGTAGAAATTTTGGGAGTCCTCTCTTGATTTGACACTGCCTAAAGAAGTCTGTAGAGACCGAAATTTGTGGAAATCTGATGGTGCAAGGTAGGTCCACCCTCACCATAGACACAGCATCACCTTATTGCATGTTAACCCTGGTTTTCGCACATTCTGTGAATCCTGACCGACCTTCGACCTCGTTCTTGTCATACGTGATCCACTTTTCATCACCAGTTATCAATCTCTCCAAAAATAGTTCGGTTTCATTACGTCTGAATAAATAATCGCAAATGGTTCATTAGGTTTTTATCAGTGAGTAAGAAAAACAAATGAAAAATAGCGGCAAACAAAATTTTCCTAATTGGATTCTTTTTTTGAAATGTCACCTTTTTAATGTAATGAAAACCAGCCAGATACAAATACTACAGACAAAGATGTTTTATTACAAGTTTATACATACTATATGCGAGAAGACTTTTTCAAATTTATCTTATCTTATCTTATCTTATCAATGACCTAATATTTGATTAAGCGTAAATTTTAATTTTTGTTATCGACCATTTTGGTCGATTCCTTTGTGTACAGTCTCACATTAATTTTTATTCAGTACTATCTGTATTGTATACATATGCGAAAAGACTTTCTCCCCGACCTAATATATTCCACTGAAATTTGTCTAAAAAAATATAATTGATTGGATTTTGTGCAATGCTTTCTTTTTTACAAAATGGTGCACATTTTAGGGAATTTTATTTTATGTATTTCTCCATATCGAGTTATATGCATAAAAATACTTCTAATAGATTAATAAGATAATGAATTAGTAACTGGCCAACGAGAATTTTCTTCATTTATAAGCTAAATTATAATTCGTTTTGTGTTAAAAGTTGTCATAGACATAGACACTGAAGGGTAATGGCGGATGATTAATTATTTGTAGGGAGTTAAGACTGTGCACTGTGAAAGAGCCCCGAGCAATTGCCAGTGCACTCTCCCGTGATTCGGCCTGCATAACTAAAGGGTTGAGGCAGGCCATGAACAGGTTCCCGCCGACATAGCGGTGCAATGTCTTCGGGCGTCATCCCGCGCATCGGCAGAAAGCGATCAGGTAGTGCGTCGCTGTTGGTTTTAGTGGGTTAGAGCCCCACACATCCCCTGTTACCTTCCCCGGGTAAAAGGTTTTCCACAGCTATAAATAAAAAAAACAGGCTTTGAACAGGTGGTGGGATTGACCCATCCGGGGCTGACCATTCAAATAATGCTTTGCTGCGTAATCAAGACCAGAGTGTTCGAATTAATATTTACTTAAAGATCCTAATCTTTGAAACATAATTAATAAAATACGATAAATTTCAAAGGTACTCATGAAATTTTTGTAAAACGTAACCCCACATAACCCAAGATGGCTACCATTCATATAAAATCGTCTATTTCAATTGAAACAATCGAATCGAATAGAATGCCGTCATATTTCAAGATCCGCTTTCAAATACTGCTCGGGTTAGGTTCGGATATCATAAATCAGAGACGGATATCGTCGAGGATATTAATTATTGGATATAAAATCCGGAGATAGTGGGCTACAGGAACTTCGGGCGGATAGTTTTTACAGCTATTTTTAAATACTTTGTCAAATTGAAAGTCTATTTTATTTATTGAATTTGGAAAAATATTCATCGATAATGAAATAAATACACCTTTCCATGTCACATTTCCCATACATGGGGCTGCTGGAAGAGATTTCTTATAGAAATAAGCAGTACCTTTGTACAATTCTCTTATATTGTGTTGTGTCCTTTTAATTGTCTTTGTGTGTACATAAATTGTTAAATAAATAAATAAATGTGAAAACCAAACAGAAAACCAAAAAGTCTAAATTAAGCAATCTCCAATGGATTACGTTTATTTTATTTTCTTTTTTTAAAAAATCACCTCAATGCTTATAATGATTTTCTTTTCACCAAATACATTTAGATTTCAAGTACTTAAAGCCTATAAATTAAAAGCAAGTTGAACTTTTAATATGCCGCCTTTGTTGCGGAACTAGGTAAAAATAACTTTTATCATGTGTATTCGTTATACGTCGCCAACTTCACTCAAGTACTTTATCTTTAATCCTGTCGATCCTATGGTTACCTGGAAGAGATTGATTTTAGCGATAAGGTCGCCCTTTGTACAAAATTTGCTAAAAGTTTATTGTATATTTCTCTTCTTGAATTGGCTGATGTACAATAAAGATATATTCTATTCTATACCTTTATTTCAGTAGTGAAATGCAGTGTGTAAGATGTGAGTGAGTGGGTGTATATGTGAGGGTGAGTATGTGTGCTCTGTGAAAAGTTTTTTATTTATTTAAAAATATGTAGTGGTAGTTTTGACTGTTGTTTCAACTTACAATTTTAAAATTAGGCACTTTATTATACAATTATATTAATATATTTTTAGTTATTTATCTTTTAAAGTACTAGTATATAAATTTATAATGTTTTTTTATCAGTACACGCGACTTATATTTTTTCCCAAGCTTAACTGCTGCTAAATAAATTCTCCTTGTATGACATCGTTCCAACTGATATCCATCGCCCAGTCAACATGAATTCTTCCTATTGCAGTTGGGTTTGAAGAAATTTCTGTTAGAAACAAGCCTCACCTTTTGTGATATTTTTCTTATTTTTATACTTCTTATGTCATTGTTTATGTGTACACAATTTCAGGTCAAATCAAACAAAATCAGGTCATGTTGCTTTATACAAAAAAAAATATTATTATTATTATTTATATAATATTAAGATATATTCTATTCTATTCTATTTTATTCTAATTTAAAGTTTTAGTAAAATTAATAACTAATTTATTTAAAATTGCATTACTTATTGTGATGTTCCTATCATGTCTTAGCTTTGTTAAGTGTTAATTGTTTTGAGGATAACCTCGATAACAACTAGTCTGTGTATTTACGACGTAAACATTTTACCTTTGGCTAGGTATCGTCACAAAGCGATAACAAAAACCTAATAAAACTATTTAATGCTCGAGCTGTTTCAAAATAAACTTTTAATAACAATTTCAAGAAATAAAACCCGAAAGATTGATCCTTGGGAACGCTTTGATCTCTCCATTTCGGTTGACTAATTTTTTCATCGCGTTAAGGCAGGAAAATTCAACATCAATAACGTTGGGAAATAGTTTTTCTTGTCCAATAATTTAATAAAAGAGAATTGAGTTTTTTTAGGCACGTGCAACATTAAAATCCTATTTTTTTTGACTGACTAATGCTGTTGGCTGCAGATGGCCTTTACAGCGTTACCGGGGTTTTAAGGAGACGAGAACCTTGGAGAGTTCTCAAGCCTTAAGGGGCGATTCGCCTCGGAGGAGTTCTAATCGACAGGCATCACCTCCAGGGGAGGTGTTAAGGATTGGATTAAGGAGTCCGTATATCTAACTACAGTTTGTAATAGTTTTTGATTTATTAAAAATAAAAAACGTGACTTGATTAATGACTTTTACAGAAACTGGTTGATTTTATTTATTATTTAATATTATAACTTACTTTTCCACATTGCTATATATTTATTAGACTTAGTTTCTGGCTCCACAACAGGAGGTGTCCCGCTGTCTCTTTGAGTCTCCAGGGCGAGCCATGAGGAAACGACAAACCTGAGGATGCCCCTAAAGGCTCGGACATCGGCTCAGGTGAGTCGTGTCGTGAAGTACGTACCTGTACCTGGTATAGCACGACGAGTGTAGACCGCGTCTTCGCACCCTTGTACGACAAGTGCGCTGTATAGGAAAAGTGTACCTAGTGCGATTAATATCCTATTGATATTGCTGGTCGATATACAGCAGACGAGCTAGTCGCTCATGCACTTGTTGCCTTTCACACGTAAAGAAAGTGAAGACTGCTCAATAGACGATCCCGCAAGCGAGTCTACGTAGAGTATAATGTCTTTGATAATAAAAAAAAAAAATAATGACTGTTCTAACCTCATTCCTTGCTTCCTACGTTGAAGACACGTGAATATGGAACTGCGCTGGTCCGATAAGCTTAAGATATGACTCCCTAAATTCAAGATATTTAAATAAATAAGTACTCTACCCTTGCACACTGTAACAAGTGATCTTTAAGTAAACGGCTCTTTATATATTTGTCAAAAAATTTGCAATACAATTATTTATTGGATTACCTACGATACTTTTTCGCGATGGACCTTTTTTATGTGAATATTAAGATAGTTGATTAGTAACTGGTTGAGCAAGATATTTATATGAATATAAGTTTTGGGAGTGATGTCCATTATTTCTGTGCGGTGCACGCGATTTTAAACCTATATATAGCCAGAATATAGTTCAATAGACTACCAGTGTACTTTTAGGAAGTTATCACTGTTAGATAGATGAACTTATCTTACAAAACATAGAGGATCTGAAGCTAATGATTATGGTGACCCATCCGGTATTGACCATGGCGAAAGTTGCTTTGTTTTCGTAATCAAACCAGAACGCTTGAACCATTACGCTATCAACATCCTGAAACGTGTGAAAGAGATTGATCTAATTACAGCTTAGACAGCTTAAAAAATATATTTTCTAGCATAAAATGCGAACTCACGATTTTTCACAATCAATATGCGGTATCTGTTTAACGGTGTGTTGCAATTCCTGTGATATCGCTACTAACTTAAGCTCTGATCATTTGACTTAACATTATCTAACTTAACTCTGAAACCCAACTTAAACTATGACTTTGATAAGAAAGATATCTCAGTAGATAGAACTTTGGCAACTTCAAAGCGAAGGCTGTGGGATCAAAGTGAAGACGGTAACTTTGAAAATGAGCTTCAAGCGTGTATTGTTGACGTTCATGGTTAAATTACAACTGAGATTTGTGATTGTCTAAATTTTAACTTGAAATACAATTATATGTAAAGAAGTTTTCGTTCGAAATTTTTAACTGGCCATACGGTGTCGGTAAAGAGGTTTCATAGTGTAGGTAAAACAGTTGTGTGCTGTTTAATTTTAAAATTCCCGCGTTGCAGTGTTTGAGAATAGAAGCGTGACATTTATATGAGAGGTTAAAAAAATATTAAATTCTAAATTGAACCAGCGATTTGAATATATGTCAACAACAAAAATTTTATTTGTAACTAATGTATATAAAATAACATTAAGTTTATAAAACGTACTCTCTAATTATAGCTACAAAAGTCATAACATCATTTCTGAAAAAAAAATGTGTAATATAGTAGGAATTTTGAATTGAAATTGCACGACCAGTCTAAATGACTGGTAAATCTAGTGTTAATAGAGAAATACAAAACAATTTCGTTACATATATATAAAACAGTGTGTTCATAACTGCATGTGTCATTCAGACTAATTATAATGAAAGCTGTTATCTATATTGACGATATCTTGGGAAGTCTGTGGACTTTTCGGAGAGAATCATCTTCATAGAAACAAAGTCTTGAAACAACGCCAGTATAATGAAAATTTTAAAGTGGAAGATTATATAACCACAATTTTTATGATTCTTGTTATTTTGACCAGTATTTGATCTTTTGTGGCAGCTCATTAGAGTTCACTGGCCCGTTGATTCCAGAAATTTTCAGATTCTTCGGGCAGTGATATGTCACACCTCCTCTAGGTGCACAATGTGCTTCCCTAGGTAAATGCTTAATTTATAATTCAAAGGACCGCAGGAGCAGAGTAAGTGCATTGTAGTTTGTTCTGACTCTTGACAGAACCTACATACCGTTTCTTGTTTCATACTCATTTGAAATTAATGTTTGTTTAATTTGCAGTGCCCTGTCTGAATTCTTGTCACTGCGCAGGTTTTGTGTCCGTTGAGTTGCAGTAACTCTAGCCAACTTCGTGACGAATCCTTTTATTAGGGCTTTCGAGTGTTTTTGTCCTTATACGAATTTCCACAATACGATTGTTTTTTTTCTATTTTGTTAAGCATAGAGTAGGCTTCTCTTTTTGTGATAACATTAAATAATTCAGGACCAACCAGGGCGTCTGCGCCTTTCCTACCAAGTTAATCTGCTTCATCGTTTCCGGCTACGTCAGAATGCTCCGGAACCCACCTTAGTATAACTTTATAAGAGTTTGCCAGGGTTTTAAGATAATATTTGCAGTTTTGGACCACCTCCACTACTGGATATGAACACTAGCGAGTTAGTGGCGGTTTAAGAGATATTTTAAATAATAATACATAATAATACTCTTACCCCTATAATTAAGTGAGATGAAGGTATCATTTAGAGCTTGTGTTATAGATACTATTTAATAGAAAACATCTCTAAAACTCGCGTCGTGTGGCGTGTGTTTATTATACGACTCGTCACGAAAGTGTCATTTCAAATACATAAATAACTTAATAAAATTAATAAATGACGGAATATCATACTAAGGTTATGGGGGCTTAGCACAGCACACACTGTATACAGCACACAAAATATGCAAGTCGATTACATTTACATGTTTTTTTTAACTGAGTGTCGTGCATTTAGTATTGCAATTTCGTTTAATATGTTTTAATGTTAAAAATGCAAAAAATAAATTAAAACATTTTGAAATATAAACAAAAAATTTAGAAAAGATATCTATCTTTTCTATCTAGAAAAGATACGTTCTTGGATATCTAAACACCTTATTTACATTTTAGTCTCTGGTATTATATTGTCTCTGAAAAAAGTAATTTTAAAACTCTTTTTGGTAATAAACTCATTCCAATATATATATTTAAATATTTTATAAATCATTAATAATCCTTATTTTTGATTAATCTACTTTATTCCAAAAACAATTGAGATTGTAACGTCTGTAAAATGTCCATATTTAATAATATTTAAATTCATTTCTTTTTTAAGCATTTCAAAGTAGGTTTTGTTTCGCGATTGTTATTAAACTATTTTACGATAATGGCGTCTCTTAGCCTTTAAAACTGTTTAAATATTAAACAAGAATAACAGTATTTGGTCTACTAAAAGTAATTGGACTGTTTCAACTTGAATTTCCATCTGTTTTCACAAGACCAACGAGGTTCAAAGCGGTAACATCAAAGATTATTTATAGAGAGCCGCGTTTTAAACTACCAGTTCAATATTGTCTTAGAAATTATTGCTTAAGTTTAGCCTAATTAAATTAGAAGCTGGTCTATGTACTTTATTTATATATTAATATAGCACTTTATTGTGCATACATGGCTACATCATAACAAAGAAGAAAACGGTTTTTTTATATAGTAGACAATGTTTGTACAATGGGCGGCTTTATCGCTAAGAGCGATCTTTTCAAGGCAACCTTAGGATGGTCGAGAAATACAAAAGAGATAAAGAGGGTTGTTTCTTTATTATAATTGTAGCAATAAACTTAGTAAGAACTCACGTCTCTGTACCTTGATTATAATTACCAAACATCAAAGTAACAGTACAACACGGAAACTAAATATTAAAAGTATTTTACGTCCGACTGTACTCAATAATATATGAAATCACTGAACGGACTTTTTCCAGTTTCAACTGGTAGAAAAAGTGGTGTAGAAAGACGCATTGCATATATAAAAACATACACACACACATTGTGATAGTAAATATATTGTAACTACATACTGTAACTACCCATAATTGTAATACAGAAAAGAGAGGGGTCTTTTCTAATACAGGTTTTTATAAACTTAAAAGAAAAGACCCACACATTCTAAAAATCTATGTGTAGTTAATAAAGATATTTTTGATTTTTGATTTTGATTTGATTTGATTTTGATTGTTTCATCTGAATCGAATCGAGAGAACTGTTATCGGAAATTGAAAGCGAAGTTATATATGGTACTAGAAAAAAATCACTGTTGAGTTTTGCGCTCTGACAAACCCTCATTGGCCAGTAAAGTAAACCATCTATCTATATTAACTTTAGCTACAAAAGAAAAAGCCTTTAATATTCTTTATTTTTTATTTAACAACTAATGTACATATAATACATTTCCGGGAAACAGGTTTGTGAGGATAAATTGGGCAAAGGTACTGCTTATTTCTGAATGAAACCTCTTCCAGCAGTCCTACCATAGAGAAATGACAACGAAAAGGTAGAATTAGCGTGAGTAAATCGCTTATAACAAAAATAAAAAATAAAATTAAAAATTCATAATATATATAAATTAATAACATACTTACTATAAACAATAACAGTTATAAAAAAGAAAACTACACTAGTAAATGTGATATACTGTATTGTTGTTAAGGAAATTCATTAATATGTGGAATAGTCAATTAACGACATCACTGTTTTGCAATATAGCCAACGAATAAGTCCCTTTTTATTGTTATTTAAAAAATTTGAATGAAATACGGATTAAATTGAGTAGAAAAACTGAATATCACGAATACGCAGTCGCAGGCATATAGTTTATTATTGTAAGATGGCAACACCACAAAGAATTGGTTTTAATCAACTCTCATGGCAACACTGTTTCTGATAATTTTCACTAATTTTAAAATACCTAGGAAGTCACATACACTTCCTAGGGATTTTATAGAATTACCTTTTACTTACATTTCCGGTCACAAAAATTTTTTCTTGATTCGTCAATCACATCTATTATGTAACACAAAGTAAGCATCATTTAGAACATGTATTTTAAACACTAGATAGCTAAAACATATTTAAAATTACATTTTTATACCATAAAAAATAGAACCGATGAACTATGTGTCATCTCCGATTTGCCACTAACGCCATCTATTGAAAATAAATCAAAATAACGATGGATGAAATGACAGTTTTAATGTGAAGCGTGTCAGATAGACGATTTTCCATACAAAATTACTTTCAGCGTTTATTTATTCACTTTTTTGGTGGTTTTCCTTATTATTATTGTTGTTAACTACCCCCGAATTAAAGCAAACGAAACGTAATTGAATTTATGCAAATCAGTCAAACCGTTTCGGAGTTTTAGCAATCCATTTTTATAAATAGAATAAGAAGAAGAAACAGAGAGAAGATAATTGTACAAACACTGTCTACTGTTTAAAAAAGCTGTTGTAATAATAATATACATGTATAATGATAATAGAAGACTTAATATAAGAAATATACAGTCATGAATATTTAGATAACCTTAACCCGAGAAACAATATTCGTCTTAATGACATTTAACATAAAACCTTCCTCGGTCGACACTCAGACCCTGGACTTTATAAATATGCGACTTATCTTAAAAATATCAACATCAATCAGTATTTTAGTTAAATTGTTTTCTGGTTTACTTAATATATCACTATTATTCTGTTACTTTGCTGTTAAAAGCAGTGAACTGGGCAGGTCTTCCGCCATTTTGTTTGCTTCCTCTAAAACGTCAAATTTCAAATTGTCTTGATAAAGCAAAGTCAGTGGGTATTTAAAGTAATCAGTATCACTTAATTACATCTTTAGGAATTCCTACAGGCTTTTTAACTGGTGTCGTTTGTCGCTCTTCCAAAGAGATTTATTTACAAAGAGTAATCAGCGAGCATGACGAAGCCAAAGTTTATAATCGTTAAGGATTTTGTTCCGCAGAAGCGAGGCGAACATATTTAGCTTAGAAATAATATATTTCGCTTTTAAAGTACTATTTTCAAATAATGATTCGTTTGTTTTTATGGTAGAGGCTTGGCTAATGTGCTACGGGGGTTTAGGCTGCGGTAACTGCTAAAGTCAAAGTCAAAATCAAAGTCTAAATTAGACTCATTTACTAAGTTATCCTTTTTTTAAATCTTCATCATCATCTAAAGCATATGTAATTCCAAATACTGGACACACGCCTTTCTTAATTAGAGAAAATCACGAGGAATTAGGGTATCACCATGCTGACCGCAACCAGGAGCCCAAGATAGCAAATTTGATCGACCTATCAAGGGAAAAAGCAAAAGATCGTTGGGTTTCGTTATCTTAAGCGATCAAATGCCTTTAATTGGTAATTCTTTGAATTATATGCACATTAAAATAAATTCTTAGAAAAATCACATTTCAAAACTTAAAATTATAATTAAATAAATTAAGAGTTGCAAAGGAAAATAGCAAATAGCAAATTTATTTATATAATCTTTGGGACACGTACAATTATTATGACAGTTTAAATTATAATATAAAATTTACACAAGAATAAGCATTGTTTCCACAGTACATTCAATCATATCATATTTTTAAAAAGAGGTTTTAAGTGAATAACACAAATTATGTTTTTAATGCCATTAAGTTAATTGTTTATTAAGCATTAACTTTTAAAAAGATAAAAACGATAATACATTTTTGATTTATTGTTAAAAACTGAAATAACATTTTTGAGTATGGTTTACGCCTATTATATTTACAACACCTGGCCGAGAAGCCGAGGTACTCTAGCTGCTAGATACTCGGCCAGGTGTTCCAGCTGACCACTCGTCCAGCAGCCATCTTTCACAGCAAAAACTCTGAATAATGCATATGACGGATTGCCGAGCAGTTGAGGCGTGTTGATATCGATGTCGTCATCCATTTTACAATATGTTGTCTTTTTTTCAAATATTACAAAAAACGTAAAAATAATAACATCAAATTAATGATCAATTACTATTAAATTGATTTAACACGAATCACAATAAAAATAACGTACGATTATTATGCTAGCTTTTGATTAAAGCCAATGGTTTTGTGTCTGTACATTTCAAGCGGCGAGTAACAACTGAACTGACGTTCCATCGGCACGACAGTCACAACTCCATTCGGAACTACCCGCTCTAAAATAATAAGAACTATTCGATGTACTCCAATGTATTCGAATAGTTCTCATTACCAATACCAATATTCATAACAAATCATTTTAACAAAACATAAAATTAACTTCATTAAACAATTGTTAAAATCATAATTAACGTTTTATTTAATCACGCGCCGTTACATATTTATAAAAGCTTGTTATTGCATTAACAGATTACCCATGTCAAGGTCACTAAATAACCATGACGCACAATCGATTGGCAATCGTCTTCAACAGTTGTCAATTCACAAGGAATGCTGGCCTTAGACTAGCGATTAGTCTACAAAAGGTTCCTAGATTTCCCCCAACAATTACCTCAAAAGATATCCTTCAACACTTACAGTATTACACTCATAATACGGATCAAATTCACTCAAGGGGCAAAGGAGAAGGCTTGGAGTTTCACTCCGTGAACGAATCAGAAATTATGAGATTTGATACATAAATATACTGGCTGGCTGGATAAATATACTAGGTTCCGCCCCCGGAGGCACCCGCGTGGAGGGTAGACTGCTACAAATGTAGCCTATAAACAATAAATTCCAACCCGTCATTCCTGAAATTAACGCACTTTATAATACTATTTTTATTTTTAATATTTATATAATATAAAGTATATATAACGATGCAAATGATGCTTTGTTCTGGCTAGATATTAGGTGTGACTGTGGGATTATTTTTATAATATTTAAACCAATAATTTTGCTTCCAACATCATTCCTGATTATAAATAAGATCACAGGTCAAAGTCAAAGTCAAAATATCTTTATTTAAATAGACTCATTTACTAAGTTCTTTTAAATCGTCATAACAGGGAATATGTATGACAAAAAACTTTAAGTGGGTATTAACCGGGTATTTACAAATTGTCCCAGTTAATGAATCTAAAGATGTATTAAATAAATTGTTACACATATAGCATAATCATTCTATATGTTTACAAATATAATTAAAACTGTTGTTCTTGCAAAACTTTGAAACTCGCTTATTTAGCGAACGAGGGTTGACAATGGGGCCGCTTTGCCCCCAATCATCTGTGTCATCGCTACCCTAATCCGGTGGCGTGTACGGGTTAACGGTAAAATGTCAGAAACGTTGTAGCCGGGAGCAATTAAAAATATTAACAGAAAAAACGTTACGCTTACTACAAAGCGTTTGATTTTGACGTTTAAGACTAAACAGTCGCCTTTGCCTGTTTTTTTTACTTTTTATATTTCTGGGGAGTTTTTGTTTAAGTTCTGTTATTGAAATACCAACCAACATCAAGCCAAAGTAAATTGTAATTTTGTTTTACTAAAAAAATTCTCAAAATGGGAACAAATCACCGAAATAAGTAACCGTCTCATCAAGAGCTTGTGCTCGCGATACTAGATAACGGTTACCATGTTTTATATTATACTTATTTATATTTGAAGATAGATTATATATAAAACACATAAACACAAAGCTTGGTCCCGTGCTTCGGATGTCATGCTAAGCCATTGGTCCTAGTAATAAAAGCAATACCATCTCGCATTAGATTAACGTGAAAGAGTTATGAACGAAACTTCTCATATGTCTCTTCGAAGTAAGAAGACAGTTTCGCAGTGTGACGTTGTTGAAGATGATGATAATATATATACAACTATTACCACGTGATCATCACAGAAAATTCGACTTTAAAACCTCGGAACCCTTGGAGTTTTTGGCGCGTAATGGCTTGGGCGGTTTGGTGCTGTGTGTTTTATTTCATATATTGTGTTGTAGTGTTGTTTTTGTCATGAAATTGGTGTAGTTTTATGGCAAAAAGGATCGTTAGGTCATGCAATATATGGAATCCATCATTCAGCGGTGATTACTGAGTTACGTGAGATATTTCAGTGTTTCATTTCCATTCATTCATTTGTAGGGTAAGTTTATTTATTTAAAAACATTATATTATTTCATTCTCATTTACTTATCTTTTCGTCATAATCACTATCATAACATTTCATTTTCGTATCATTTTATCATAATCGCTTACATTGCATTCCAAATTTTTTAGTAAGTCATTAACATAATAGCGGGGCCTACCATTTGTCGCCAAAAACTCCATGGGGCAAAGGGCTACATTGCACCAGTATCCTGGAGCCATAAATAAAGATAAAAACTTCAAAGTCAAAAGTCAAAGTCAAAAATAACTTTATTTAAATAGACTTATTTACTAAGCTCTTTTAAATCGTCACAACAGGGAATATGTATAAGAAAATAAATAAATATAATTATAAAGGCAATAGTCATAATTTTACTGGGTATCAACCGGGCATTTACTAATTGTCCCAGTTATAGTATTTAAATAGGTACTAAATAAATTGTTAGTTTTAATTTTAAAATAATACTTATTTTAAAATTAAAAATAACACTAGTATGCATATTCCCAATCAACCCTACTACCGCTTCGACGAATTAGTAGCTGCAGAGAAGAAGCGGCGCAAGAAACTCTCAGCCTTTAGTATTTATAATGACATTTACAAATCAATTATGTCATTATGTATTAGTATTATAAACATATACATGTTTTGTTTTACATTACATTAATGAAGATATGGCTTAATGGTCTAAGTTACCAGGCCAAATAATTGGAAACATTGTCAATTAGCCTGTAGTTGGGTATATTAATCAAATGACCTTGACAATCGTCAAATGCTGGCGACCCGGTATACCTCCTAATAGTCAAATGATCTACATTTCCAATATAACAATAAAGTTCAAAATACCATTTTGTTATTCCTCATTTAATATTACTTATTCAGTAACTTAAATGGAACGTTTTTCACTGTCAATCTTTTTAGCTAAATTAAAAATGTCAGTTACGCTCCGGGAATTTTTCGCGCCAATTTAGCAGTCCGCCATTTTGTTCGAAGTTGAGCTCTACACATTTACTTTATTCTCCTGTCAGCCCACATTAACCCATTGCCGTTCTGCCAATCGCTAAGTATGTACACAAATTTTAGCTAATCCGTTTAATGGTGTTGGGTTCGGTTCTATATCAACACTTTTTTAATGTTTTAAATAACATTGCAAAACTCTAGAAAGCAAATGTGTGCGTGACTGGCTCAAGGGTAGAAGGGTGTCAAGAGAATAAAGGGGTTGTGTGAAGTTATGGGAAAACTCAGTAATTCAGTCTTCCGTTGCGTAAGTTGCGTTCGCCTTCAGCTGCGTAAGTTGCGATCGCCTTTTGTTGCGTAAGTTGCGTTCGCCTTCAGCTGCGTAAGTTGCGATCACTTTCAGTTGTGTGAGCTGCGATCGCCTTTAGTTGCGTAAGTAGCGTTCGCCTTCAGCTGCGTAAGTTGCGATCACCTTCAATTGTGTGAGTTGCGATCGCCTTTTAGTTGCGTAAGTTGCGATCGCCTTAAGTTGCATAAGTTGCCTTTAATAGGCATGCAATTGAAATTGCATGATAACATACATATACAGACATATTTGACATATTAGTTAAATAATAGTTTATTAATAGCAGGGAAACTTCCCTAGATATTCCAATTAGAAAAGCACAAAGACTTCTTCTAAGAAACATGTAATGATGTATGACGTCACGCCGTGGTATTTTGAATGTACATCAGAGCAACTCTGTACGAGAGCTTTATTAAATATTATGTTACTATAAATGGTTACATGATAAGAGTGTATAATTTTATGTGTTATCCAATGATATTGGTTTTTTAATTATTTTAAAATGGACTTTCCCACTGAACTCTGAATGACTACGAAACAAATTACGTATACATCATAGTATTTGTTCTCTCTTAGTCTCTTTAATTTGTATTCTGTTATGAATGTCAACAATTATTTTAATCTCTTATTAAAAAAAAATCGTAGAAAACATATTTTATTCTAAGAATTAAAAAAAATACAATATTAATCATTCTTATTATTTATTATTAATACAACTGACATTCAAACAATTGTAAATCAAAATTCTAAAAAATCTATTTCTTACATTTAAAAACACTGACTTAGAATTCCAAACAATCCCAAGATAATTATTATTTTTAATGAATATATTTGAATTTGATCATAATACAAATTTAAACACTTAACTTAAACCTACCTTTTGTAATCTACCTTTCTCCTGTATATCCTAAAATTTTGTCGTGCCCGACAGGGTCCATAGTGTCATTAATAGCCTTAAGATCTACATATTATGTAACTATGGAACGTAAAATAAAGAATTGAATTGAATCTGTTAACAACGTCATCGTGAATCTAAACGACTACATTTGGCTACTATTTTTTCAGTTGGGATATATATATAACTATCCTTCTAATAGGTTTTATTCTATATGTATAACAGAAGTAAATGAACTTCATATCATTACAAATACTGAGAATTTCTTGCGCTGCTTCACCGCAGCTACTAATTCATCGAAGCGGTGGTAGAGTTAATTGGGAATATGCAGTCAGTAAGTTATGATTTTAAAATAATTAAATTAATACATAACTAAATGTTAAAACTGGAACAATTTGCTAATACCCAGTTAATAACCACTTGAAGTTATCACTTTTACACTATACCTTTAATTACATTTATTTATTTTTCTCATACTTCTTCCCTGTTATGAAGATTTTAAAGAACTTAGTAAATGAGTCTATTTAAATAAAGATATTTTGACTTTGAATGAATGTTCACTGCTTCTGAAGCAAAAAAACAGCTATTTTGTTTGTATAAATCTTACATCTTACATATTTTATTTGTATTATTTATTCAATATTATACCTAGCTTTTTATATCTCAGTATTTATGCACCCAATCTGTTTTTACTAATTTATTAAATTAGTCTCACCCAAGGTTGCTTCGTAAAGACTGCTTGTTAGCAATAAGGTCGACTATTGTACGTATTCTTGTAGTGTAGTTGTATTTTTAATAAGTTGTGTGCTATAAAGAATATTTGTACTGTATTTTTTAATTCAAGTCTTTCATCAATCACCCAATTGATCATTACGCATTCCTATCTCTATCACGAAAATAACAGCGTGATCTTTTTTTTAAATCGCTCACTCGTCGGTGGAGGGTTAAGTGGACATTTGTAGCTGTCAACTTGACATTCCGCCATGTTGTTTTAGTAGCAACAGGTCAAATAGTGAATGATTAATTGGGTCGCAACTCTATTAACTGTTTTGAAGGTAGAAAGTGAGCTTAAAATTAATCAATTATATTATAATAATGACATCTATTAACTATACCAAAGTATCCATTATAAGCTTGTGTTATTGATACTAGGTAACGAAAAATCATATTTATTGTAATAAAACTAGCTGAGAATCTAGAAAGAACGATCCTTATCAACTGGGTATGTTATAATAGCCTTCAAACTACACTGAGACATATTTTAGTTCTCGTGGAGCAACTCTGATTGAAATCTATATTAAATGTTATGTTAATATAAATGGTTTTATCATATAATTTTCTAGGAGGTTAAGTTTATAGTTTTTGAATTTATACATAAAAAAATAAAAATATAAAATATATATACATATTTTTAATTATCTTGTCAAATATACAGATATTAATCAACTGTATCTATTATGCAAAAAATTAAAATTCAAAGTTCTCACAGACTGATATATATAGTTATCGATTGTCCGATTTTTATTAATCTTTTCTGTATATTTGAAAGATCTGAGAATAGATACTAGGTTATTATTTAATACCAAGATGCTTAGGGTGACTCTCTCCAGATTTTTTAAAGAAATAATTAATACAAAAAACATCGTTGGTCAGATAGTGATAGTATATAATCGTACAGGGAAGACATTATTAATAGTATCATGAAATTGCACCATTTAAAATAATGGTCTCTGAACATCTTGCCTCTGGCTAGTTGAATATCTAAATTTGTAAGGTTAAATATTAATTATTAGAATCCCGGGAACACAAGAAACGGAATAGGTTAGTTATGTCTTCTATTCCTAGAAGTACTAGGTTGAAAAACATTGCTTCAGGATAAGTAGTAATATTAGGAACCAATAACGCTGAAGTATAAAATTTATATAGCATAGCATTTTATATTAAGGTCAGCAAATGACTCGACACCACCTACAAGCAGTAGAGGAGTCCATATGTGAAGATAGCTAGTGAAGCATGCGACATACTGCTTTAGCCACCATCACCTTGCCGGCCCAAAAACGACCCATCCTGCACCAACCATAGCAAAAGTTACTTTGCTTTCTTTACTGGAACAATCTCCTCAAAAAAGTGTTCAAATAATTGAACAAAGGCATCTAAATTTATGAAAGTTAAAGCTCACTCATATTACAGTATTACTCCTCAGCACAGGGTAAGGCAAATAAAATAATTTAACCTAAAACAGGGTGTAGGTACACATAAAAAATATAAAAAATATCCCATGAACCGTTTCGTGAGCTCGCTCGCGTGCAGACGCTACACCGACGTGAGGCGTTAGTACACTGATAGATATATATAGTACAGCTAAACTTTTTTAATTAATGTTAGTTAGCAAATACGTTGTGTTAGTAAGTTAGCAAATTTACAGACACTAGCAATATCAATGGAAATCTTGATAATTCTGTATACAACAGATGTCTACTATCTTTACCTGTACACCGAAAGTCAACTCATTGCTTTACTACCGAAATAGAAAAGATCCAGTAGTGAATATCATGACAAATAGTCAAGTGGGCAGCACCCTTGTCTACTTAGCCAGTGGTCCTGGGTTCGAATCTCGATTGGGATAAATATTTTTATGGTGAGTACGAAAATTTGTTTACGAATATTGGATGTTTGAATGTTCAATTAGTATATTTTTGATATTTATACATATATTACTAAATATCTATCCTTCTCTTTTATTTACTATTAATACAGCATAATATAAATCTTAATTTGTGGCTAGATAACATTTGTAAGCGTACAAAAAATTTGAAAGTTAAAACATTTCTTTTTCTGCTTCTTTCTGATAAAAATATTAGAGTTAGACTTATTTTGATTGAGGTGTACATAAAGAAAACGTGCGTCAACCAGAACCCTTTAGTAGCGCGTGTTCACAGGCATCACGCAGGAGTTAACTATCGCTTCGTTCAACCACATTAGTGGAAGCGCTTTCATAGTTAACAAAAATTATAGAATAGAATATATCTTTATTGTACATCAGCCAATTCAAGAAGAGAAATACACAAAAACATTTGACTAATTTTGTACAAAGGGCGACCTTATCGCTCTCGATCTCTTCCAGCTAACCTTAGCATCAACAGGAATAAAGATAAAGTAAATAACAACGGAAAACTAACTTTATGACATTACCCGGTAAAGGGGTAAAAGCTAGTGTAATATGTTTCAGACATTATTTAAACCCAAAAATGAATGCTGGTAATATTTTTTATTTAACTAAGTCAGTAGAGGTGGTGATGTATATTTATATTTATTTATTTATTACTTGTCACATAGATACATATGGGTCGAAAGGTCTACCAGGTCTACCATTGGCACCATGCAAGGGCACTCCAAATTATAGCTTACACTTACCTAATACAGTTACTTATCGCCAGATCATTCAAGTGATTTGCAGCTGTATTCGGCAGTCAAGCCTCGACTATTAAATATTATTTATCACAGCCATGCATGCAAAAGAATAGAATATTCATTAATTTCAACACACGTCATTTTACATTAAACTGTTTCAACATTATTAAAATAATACAATGTATATAGATCATGGATAGTAATTGTAAAAATCATAATTTATAACGAAATTTAGATCTGATGTATGAAATTGAGGTTACTCTTGTATCCATTTTGATTAAATAATTTAAGTAAGCACAGTTGTTAAGCAATAAAGTGTCTTGGCCTTTTTTTAACGCATAATAACATGAAATAACATCCCGAACCACTGTAGAATAGAATAGAATAGAATAGAATATATCTTTTTTGTACATCAGCCAAAAGTATTTTAAAGTATCATTCATTCACATTTTTTTAATATAAAGCACAGCAAACGACTCGACACCACCTGATGATAAGCAGTAGAGGAGTCCATATGTGAAGATAGCTACTGAAGCATGCGACATACTGCCCTAACCACCCTCACCTTGCCGGCCAAAAAGTGCTTTTACACGCCTCTTTTAAAGGAACGCATGTTAGTTTAATTACAAAACTATCTCCAAATTACATCTTCCAGTGGACAACACGCTTTTCGTTTCGTTAGTGATTGCGTGCGTCCTTATCGGGAACACAAACAGAACTATGAAAATATAAAAATTGTGGCACGCTTAGCGTCGGAAATGTCTTTTTCAACCCGATTTACTGAAAGGTGCTCCATAACCATACAAGTATATTTATGAATTACGATAATCAAATCATATGTCTATATCGATTACATAAAAATAGATTCGAGTTTTACTCGTAAACATGTTCACAAATTATTATTTTGAAACATCGATTGTACACAGACTAATAATGAATACTATCTTATCTTAGCTTATCTTATGATGAAGTTATTCTTCATCGTCATATCGTCAACACCGTTAGAATATAAATAATAATTTATATATTACTTAATAATTTTAATTTGTTTTATATATTTATTACTTATTTTTTTAATTTGTTATTCACATCTTTCAGAGACTGCTGTACCGTCGCAGTTAGTCCTATTAGTTTTATGGATGTTATTATAAAGTCATAATATATAGTTCTGTTATCTATACTTATTTATCTTGTATATAGTTCAATTGCGTCATTTTAATTGTCTTTGTGTGTACATAAATTGTTAAATAAATTAAATAAATAAACATAGTAAGTTTTATATTATTACTAATCGACCCGGTGAACTTTCTATAACTTGCCTACCAAAAACGCCATCTATGAAAAGTAATCCGAATTAGGTAGAAGTAATGACAAATTTTGAATAGCACGTCATCTTAATTAGACAAATTTCGACACTAAATAATCTATTTCTTCTTAGTACATATTTATTTTTTAGGCTTTTCCTAAGGATTTTCACAGTTATTTTTATTTTTAAGGCACTCTTGAACAAAACCAAATGAAACTTTTTTTTTTAATTCAGGGCTGGTTTAAAAAAACCTGGGGAAACCTTAAAGGAAAACTTAAAAATAGTCAACGGAAAAATGGGTATTTCGTATGGGCATTGGTCTAACTGATACGCTATACATTAAGACTATCATATCTCCCATCGCTAGTTCGGGTTTCCTTTAATAGATGGCGTTAGTAGCAGTTTGTAGGTGATTTAAAGTTCACTGGGTCGCTAACAGTTGCTAAGTGGGGCTGCTGGAAGCTGGGGGGCTTTCTTATAGAAATAAGCAGTACCTTTGTACAATTCTCTAATATTCTGTTGTGTCCTATTAATTGTCTTTGTGTGTTAAATTGTTAAATAAATAAATAAAGTTAATAACAAAACAATTGACCTTAAACGTAACTAAGTAAGTGAACTTCGATGATAATGGACGCGTTGGCGTGAATTTTCCTCCTCCACGACACGACTCACCTGAGCCGAGGTCCGAGCCTTTAGAGACACCCTCAGGTTTGTCGCTCCGTCATGAGTCGAGCGCCCTGGAGAATCTAAGAGACAGCGGGACACCTCACCCGGAGGTGATGCCTGTTGATTAGAACTCCTCCAGAGGCGAATCGCCCCTTAAGGCTTGAGGACTCTCCAAGGTTCTCACCTCCTTAAAACCCCGGTAACCCTGTAAAGGCCATCTGCGGCCAACAGTTATAGTCAGTCCAAAAAAAAAGGCGTGAATTTTCACAGACACAGGTTCGAACGGCATTTTAATGTAGGTAATAATGTAGATTTTCCGTTTTCGCCAAGAACGGTGACACAGAGATTTTTTATAGTTTAATAATGTCTAAACATATAGGTAACCATGCGTAATAGTGATGTCAGTATCCTATAGTATTTTATATGGAACATTTTTCGTGCATTTACAACCAAAGATTGAAATCGTTAGATATGCCACAACACCCAAAAATGTGTAATTACTTTATTGTTTAGTAGAACGGCAATAGGCATTAGATTCGAGTGATCTGACCTATGCACATACACCCTTCGGTCTTAAGTCCATATGTCGATATACCTTTTTCTTTTATATTTTATCAACGTTCTACGTCATTGTATTTACAAGAGAAATTTTGAAGGCAGTCTGGTCGAGTGGAACTCTGTCTACTTAGCCAGAGGACTTGGGTTCGAATCCGGGTAAGCACAGTTATTTGTATGATGACTACGAGTATTTTTTTCGTTTGTATGTCTATTTAGTACATTTCTGATATTTATATATAAATCGCTATCAATATTTAGTTATCTATATATAACACAAGCTCTTAATGATGCTTACTTTAAGTTACTTAATAGATCTAAGTGTGAGAAATATATTATTAAAAATGGCAAAATATAACAACAAAGTAACGGAATTAACAATTGTTGACGCCTTGCATCTGTCGAGTCATCACACCCACACATGTAACAACGGCTGAGCAAGTTATCTGTGCCACACAGTTATCTGTGCCATTCATTCCTTACCCTTTGTAAAAACGCGTGACCAAAGTAATGTGTCATTAGCATAAATTTGTTAATATTTAATTAAAATAGTTGTGCATCTCATCAAACCTATTTTTAAAAGCAACCTTAAATCAGTACCTTTGGCCGGAACAACAATTATATTTACAGTCTTAAATTCCTTGAAAACCTGACAAAATATTGTTAAATGAAATAATGTTCATTTTCGTGTTTAATTTTTTCCAATTGGCTCTCTAGGGGCGGAATGTTCCTCGAGTGGCGGTCACGTACTCCAGCAACGTGAACTGATTTGTCAAAGGTCACGGGAAGCCGCTGGATGCGTTCAACCCAGGACCGAGCGGGTTGGAGATCATTGGGTTAGGCCTATGACCAGCAGTGGACGTGTCTTGGCTGATATGAACGTTGCATAGAGTCTAGTGTTACGTTATTGATGCACATTGAAGATATCGACGTTTTCATGTGTACAAAAGACTTACGTCCTAAAAGTAGTAAACGTTACAACTAGATTGCACGCATTTGAAATATACGTAACTATATATATATCTTTAATCTTCAAAATATTCCTATATTATGTAAAACTATTTGTCGTAGATATACAGATGATATTTCTGCAATCTTTATCTACAGGCTATATTCGGTACACTGTCGTGCACAAGTCTTCCTGTGTGGGAGATACTAATGACGTGTTCAGGTCCATATCTTCAGCGCATTGACCTAATGTAGGTCGGTGGGTGAAGTGGTTGCCGCTACAACCGAGACCAATGGTTGCCATAACAACCGGGACCAATGGTTGCCATAGCAACCGGGACCATAGGATGCCTTAGCAACCGAGACCAACAGATTATCGTGGCTTCCGAAGCATGGACGAGCTAGTAATAACAAATTTGATAGACCCATCCAGCAGCTAACATCATGAAAGTTGTTTTGTTTTTTCGATTACGAAAACAAAGCGTTTGAGCTACGCTAGCAAGCTCCTCGAGAGCTACTGCGAAATTTCTTATTACATCTCTAATAAAAGTAAAAAATAAAATTAAAATTTTCTTTTTCTAACCCTTCAAAGCATCTTCGTGTTTAGCTCTGTTAATGTAAAGAATTGTCATTCCAATTCAAGGCTTTTAAAGACATGCTTGTGGGATCCCAAAATAACTCGTAATAAAATCTGGGATGGCATTTAAGGACATTCTACCTTCTTAGCATTCTGATAACGATTATTTGATTGAAAACATCGTCTCGTATTCGTGACCCATTTACTTATATCGACAGGCGTTTATTTTCATCGGCAGCTAGTATACTTTTGTTTTCTTCTCAAGAGCGAAGGCAAAGGAATGCTTTGTACAGCCACTGAGTTTCCTATATTACATAATGTATATGTATCTGTTTACTCTCATACCAATTCCGCAGCCAAAAATTAGCATCATTAATAGCTTATGTAATGAGTAAAATGGTGATATAAATTAAATAACATAATACGGTTTAATATAACATACATTATGTTTGGATCTATTTTAAAAAATATCTCCAATCTTACATTTGCTTAATGCATAGCCTGCCTACTTGTTTGTGTTTTTAAACGAAAAAATAAATGATTATAGTACAGTTTGACTTTAATACATTAATAAGTATATATTAAATTTTAAAATGAGTATTTTAGTTTTATAATAAGTATTTTATTTATCCTCAAAAGCCTGTTGTCGTGAAGGTTTATTGTGTATTTACTATATAAATAAATAAATAAATATTATTTAACATATCACGACAGTTAAAATATTTACAAAGACAACCAACATGATGGCTGTTGTCAGGTAGCTAGGCAGATATAGGTAGGCAAATATTATGCGTTCAACGAGACATTCCTAAACAATACAATTTTTTGTCTGGTATCCATAACGCAAGCTCTTAATAGTGCTTACTTTTGACTGTAAGAATATTACCCAGATGCAAAAATTGCTCGGAGCGCGCGTACTCGTCCATCTCTTTCATTTGTTCAACATCACACACCCCACAACTCGTTCAGAAACAGTAATTCCCAAATTATTTTTAATATTTATTCTAGGATTCTTAAAAAGTATTTCATGCCAAGAATTACTAAAATTTTAACTAACTCCTCATCCAGTACTATTTCTATATAGATTCAAGAGCTTTGGCCCAAATTTTATTAATCTTTTATGCAAAGTATTAAGCACATGCGCTGCAATAATTAAGACTAAATGCGTGATTTCATTATTCAGGACAACTTTTATTATTTTAGGACATCCTGTATACGTGCAAATATAACAGCAAAACTGGAGGGACATTTGTGAAGTGTACGCTCAGAACGGGACCTTTTTTACGAGGTAATTTGAGCGAGGGATCCTGTATATACGAATCTCTATATACACCTAAAGGTACTTTTCATTCTGAAAACATTTGCCAATCGTATAAATGAAGGTTTTATACAAATGTCATGTTCAGATGGGTGGCCGAATTCAATAAATACCTATGAAATTTATCTTATTTATTTATTTAACAATTTATGTACACACAAAGACAATTAAAAGGACACAACAGAATTTTAGAGAATTCTACATAGGTACTTCTTATTTCTATAAGAAATCTCTTCCAGCAGCTCCATATATGGGAAAAGTGACAAGTGTTTTCTTAAATTAAAATCACATCCGATTATTAGTCAATTAAATCGTGTTACGCTACAATAGTCTTTATAACAAACAACTAAGCCCCAGATTCACATGGGTGTATCAAATGAAGAAAATACGTATACTGACATCCTTAGGGCGGCAGGATCTTCGAATAACGGCCTCGGATCTTATAAAGAACGTTTGCAGCAGGTTAATGTAGGTAGCCCAGGACCAGTAGGTTTAGCAGTGGACTTCTTATGGCTTACCTGATGATAATGAAGATGATTATACATTACCTTATGAACAAACAATGTCCTGGGACTAATTAGACGTACGTTTAAATAATTATTAAATTTTGCAGCATTTCAGATACGCTTTGATACATTTGGCGTCTTTTTATTAATGTAGACTCACTAATATCTTATCTAATATCTTATCAGTGTTATTGTCAACTATATATAACTATTCAAACCCTAATGGTGTTAGCTATCAATAAAAACGACACCTAGGTAAAACTCCAAATAGTTTGTCACTTCTCTCGCCCAAAAAGTCTGTGAGTACGTGACAGATTGCCAATAAAATAGTGTTAGAAACAAGACGATTTTTTATCTGTGGTTCACGTGTTCGCGCCTTTTGAAGGACGGCCATGTCAGCGGAGCGCTCACTTTGTCTGTGGTCGCCACACGAAGAACATCTTTTTTTTCAAAGTCAAAGTCAAAATATCTTCATTTAAATAGACTCATTTACTAAGTTATTTTAAATCATCATAACAGGGAATATGTGTGAGAAAAACAAACAAATGTAATTAAAGGTAATAGTGATAACTTTAAGTGGGTATCAACCGGGCATTTACAAATTGTCCCAGTTATAGAATTTAAATATGTACTAAATAAATTGTTACTATTTTAAAATTAAAACTAACACTAGTATGCATATTCTCAATTAACCCTACTACCGCTTCGACGAATTAGTAGCTGCATGTTTTACCCGTTTAAAGGAGCTTTGAATTATTTCTCTTATATTTAGTTAGCGCTTTCTATAGGCCATTTTAACGTCTCATTAAGGCTTACAAAACCAAATAGTCTTTATTAATAAGTAGAATAATCATAAATAAAGACTCAACTTATTTTCCTGAAAAAAAAACCAAATGGAAAAACTATTTAACATTGTGTTTGTATTTTTCATTTTCTCTCAATTGTAGTGTAAAGTAGACACGTCACATGTCACTAGAAATATTATAAATGGGAATGTATTACTTCCTCGTTAACGCTAGGAATGTGTTTATAAGCTTGTCCATAGATGGGTCGATCATTCTTAAACTCCTTCTTTGGAAGACTAGTTAAGCCCAGCAACAACTACTTTTACCTACCAAAGCGAGTGGGGTCGTTTTTGCCCCAAATTCCCCATGTGTTTCTCCCATATAGGAAGCCCAACAGTGGGACGTATTTAGGCTATCGATTAAGAAGCCCCAAGTTTCTTCCATATCTGATAACACTTGGAAGTAATACTACCTCTAATATAATGGACAGTTAGATATAACAATCTACCATTCTATAATCATTCGCATTTTCAACAGGTCGCACAATCGTAAGTTCCATTAATCGATCTAATTCTGCGTTCATGTAATCCACGGTTAGATTCTTATTCATGTGCTACAAAACCCGTTTAAGATCGCCTCGATTCTTCGTATAAATTAACCCTTTACTACCTATTTTCTAGCTAAAGCACACACTACTGTCGTTTACTCCAAGTGGAAGGTTTAAATTAGTGTTGCTTGTCAATATCGATAGAAATAGAATATAAATGTTATAATTATTTATTTATAGTACCTAAATCTATATATCCTAAAATATAGGCATTTATTTTGTAATTGAACAACCATCATTGGTATCATATTGAAGTACTCTTTTAGATATAAATGAAATTAATTAAGTTTTTTATTGTTTACTTGTGATGGGTTGTGTATGAGTACATTCTTGTTGGCTCCGGCTGTGAAAGTACGAAATTAATAAATATATATGGTATCCATAGTCCGGATATAATACAACAAAGTTATGAAAATCATACAAAAATATGTATAATTTTATTTAAACCTATTTATTAAGTAGTTAGCTTATCCTCAACCGTAGGGAAATCATTATTTTAATAATTAAATTTATTAAATATACAAGTCTTAAAAATATACTTAAATATCATACATAGCTATACCAACTTGTGTATTTTATTACTATCTTACTTTCTAAGGTCCACTGGCAGCAAATTGAGTATATTTAAATGTCGATTTTAGCCGCTATCTAATTTGATGGCTAGGGCTGAATGTAGATTTGAAAAAATTGAGATTTCTAAAATTTTACTACAAGCGGGCCTTAATTAATATAAATTATTATTTCAGTTAAAAATACTGTGTTGAATGTTTTGATTCTGTTACTCAAATAACAAATCAATAAGGCAAAACATGTTTGGTAACATTGTCACCTCGCAAATGAGAAACTCTACTTTATTATTGTACAGTGTTAAGGTTCAATTTCCTGTTGGGCTGATATTTGTGTCAGTCACACAAATATCTCGGCTCATAGTTTTTATATATAGAATAGAATATATACCTTATTGCATCAACACAGTTCTATAATAAATAATAAAAAACATATTTATATTAATAGTAGAATGCATAATGGGAGGACTTATCGCTAAGAGCGTTCTCATATTTGGATGTACAGGAGTAAAAGCAAATGGATTGAGGGAAATTGCGATGCTGCAACTAATATAAATTTAGTAAATAAAATTACAATGAAATATAACAATAATATATACTCACATACTGCATATAGTAATATTTTTTTTCTATAAATATAGTAATGATAATGTAATGTGTAAAAATTTCTTTGCATATAAGTACTGGATACAAAAACTAAATCAATATAAAATATAAAATGGCGTGGGTATATATAATTTTACTCTTAAAATTGATGTGACATTAAGTACATTGTGCTTACTTCGGTCTCGAGATGAGTTAGTTTAAGAATAACATTATAAAAATTATTTGTTTCAACCACGCTTGTTTAATTCTCTATTGAATTTAATAAGACCTATAGTATTTGACATAATCAGTTTCATGTTCAAGATACCATATTATTATATCGATAAATCATATTCAATGTGTAAGGAAAGTGATTAATGGAATAGTATCCTATTATTTTTTTGAGAATCTTTGGTAACAACACGGAAGCAATTTAACATTAAATATAAATCATTACAGTCCCATGTCACTATCGGTATTATAGCTTAACTATCGATGTCGATACTGCTGATAGTTACATCACTAATGTCAATAATACACCCAACCCTTTGATGATTCACATCAATTCACGAAGGGTCCGAAGGGCCAAACATTTTCCATTAATAAATAAGTATTACTTAAGGAATTTAGTTCAAGATTGCTTTGAGAGAATCCTGATTGTTTTATTTCGTCATCATAAGAATAATTTAGTACGCTTCTGTTTGATACTGTCGAGCAGATTTGAACCTTATTCAACTTCAAAGACGTTATTAATTACCACGAAACCAAGGGCTTACTATAAGCCTTGAAAAGGTACACTTACAGTGTCTTATATAACTCTACTTATATTTAAAAACTATACACTTTTTTACTAAAATGTGACTCGTTATCACGGTCACCAACAGAGAGATGACTTCAACTTCGAGGAAACTCTGAAATTGGAGAAGGTTACTTCAGATTCCTTGGACGAATACTATAAGAACAAGATCTACTGCCGGCTTTCATAAAATCTTGGAGTGTTTAGTCACATTGATAGGATGTTTGTTTAGATTTATAACAATTAATTAATTTATAATCAAGAGGTTAGAGGTCACTCCTTTCTCCTTTTTTTAGGAGTTAGAGGTCACTCCTTTTTTTTCGAGGAGGAATCCATTTATGGACTTACACGCTGGGGGATCACCCAGTTCCACATAAAATTGGCCCTGGGAATACCCACTAAAACTCACTGGTAACTCCATTGCCCTTCACAGGGGTAACCTGGGTTCTGCTGAGCAATTCACCAGGTCTGGAACCACTACGCCTACTAACTCTTCATCGTATCTTAAATTGTATCAGTTCTTCGAGCAAATAAATTAAATTTGTCCCCAAACGTCGAATTCACTTAGCAAACAAAATTTGCAATGGTTAAGGCCCTTACAAGAAAAGTTTCTCTATTGAAAGTGGCGTTTTATCGAACTGGCCACTTGTGGGGTCCGGATCAACAAAAACTTTTCCTAGTTTGAATATTATTCTAAATATATTTCAAATATTTATGGAAACGTTCAACTTCTTTTACGAATATTATCCTCTTTACTTATCAAAGAGGATAATATACGTAAAAGAAATGACTAATAATTATAGAAATGAAATTCCACAAATAATATTATACACACATTTTTATTTCTATAATTTCTGCGTCTATACATTTGTTTTTCATTTTAAACGTCGATTCCAATGACATTTTCTATAACCAAGATGGCCAAAGCTCAACGAATCACTGAGACATCTTATGAACCAATTCAGGACCAACCATTTCGGGGGACTTGCTTTGTCTACGCAATCAGACCCAGCCCGCTTACACCATTAGCCAGCGACCTCTAGTTGTACCCCATTAAGCACTTCCCTTCAAATAAAACGTGAAGGTTCTGTTGAATTTCGCAATAAAATTTGCAATTAACAACAGACCTAAATACTCGGGACTCAGTTTGGGAATTTAAACTTCCACATGCGTCCCTTGGGCCTTAAAGTCTGCCACATTCAAACACTTCGCCGAAGAATTTTATGCCAATGATATTCGCCAACAATTTAAAACTGCATGCTAGAAGTAACTTGAATTAATTCAATAATAATAACGGTATTACTAATAGGTTTCATTGGTTATTTGGTTTCCGTTATTTATAGGCTATTGATTTCAAATAACGAAGCAGTATCTGACTGTTTTTTTTTAATTTGTAAAATCATAATTATCTGCCGATATACGTGCCACGTGTTGTGGCATTTTGTTTTAAATTTCAGTGATTGGAAATGTTAAGAGCCACAATCTTTGTACCTGTTATTACGTTTATAGTTTTAAATATGGGCTATGGATTTTAATATTTTTCAAACAATTCAAAATGACGTGTAAAGGCAGGGACAAATCTTGTTCAGTTTCTTCCCTGTTCTCCTCAGGACAAGACCGTGGGTAGACTTACGAAGCCTTAGAATAATGTTTAATAAGTGAATATATATGTGCCAAAGTTGAATAGAATATTTTAACTTTGACTTTGACTTTGACTGTGCACTGCGGGTTTTAGCTATGACGCCACCATCAAGCATTTATTACATATATGTACTTATAGTAATATAAACATGCGTGTTGCGAACTCCTTCTAGTTGGTTTTGTTATATTATATTTTTTTATTGTTTTTACATTTTGAATTGCTCTTGTCATTGTCACCTGTTTTATTTTCCATTGTCATCTGTGTTAATTTATAAAATTATAATTATTACACGTAAGTACCGCTCTATAATTTGCCTTTAACTTTCGCACACATCACATACAGTCTTTCCTATTTATCCTTTTCAATGCGTTTCTTGTATGAGTCTTATATTCTGGTGATGGGTTAGAAATATCTCTACGCCAAGTATAAATCTCATTTGTTTACATAAATACGCAGTTGTAATGGATATTATAAACTACCCATGTCGGGTGTGTCCGGCCGCCAGACAGGCGTGCAAAATTTTGATTGCTAACTAGGCTTATATAGGCAATTCCTACGTATAGAAAGAGCACAAAGAGCAATATTGAAGGTTATGACTTCTAAACCTATCTTGTTTCCTACAACTGCTACATACATACATACATACATGCATACATACATGCTTACCGACGTTCTTCCTGTTAGACAAATTTATCTACTTCAAGTTGTACTTAGGAAACATTCCCAGCTAACCTTTACCTTGGACCCTCAATTGACGAGGAATCTTCGGAGACCTCACAAGGTTTGTATCTGCGTCCCCTGTCGACTTATCGTATCGAAGCGTCATTTTTATTATATAGGTTCGGTGATTTATAATAAGATCAACAAAATTTTAAACATCTACCCAATGACATTACGTGACTGTAAATCTCACACTGCGGATTGGCTTAAAGATTTGACCTACAATGATACCGAAGAGTTCTTCAGTAGTTGCTTATAAAGTATTTTACTCCTTCACACACACACACACACACACACACACACACACACACACACACACACACACACACACACACACACACACACACACACACACACACACACACACACACACACACACACACACACACACATCGTTTACTTTTTTATGTATGCCTATTTTTGTTCCAATAAATAAATAAAATTTTTAAGTATAAGTAATCTAACAAAGGTATAATTCAAATGAAGGAAATCATAGATTTTTATGTTATACGTAATCTTTAACTGAACCTTGCACTAAACAATCTGTTCGTCGTAAATAATATTAATATTATAAAGTGATGAAGATTGTAAATTGTAACGTTGTAGAGGGTAATCTCTGAAAAATTCTGTTTCTGTTGGATAATCCAGTTATCGGAGAAGGTTATATGCTTTATCATATTTGTAGATCGAAATATAGACCATCCTTTTTAGTTAATAATAATAAAAATAACTTTATTTAATCATTCATTATTCCTAGGTAGTACAGGTCGTTTGTATTATACATTTATACAGCAGCCTCGTATATAATACAATGTACATAATACCCAAAACATTAGTGGAGTAATATAGAAATGTTAGGTATGGCCCAGATTCCGTTATTCACGAACAAAATGAAATTTAAGTTCAGTATTTCTCTTTCAGTATAATACAACCAAAAAAGACTAACAACCGGTGAGTGAGTGTTTAACTTTTCAAAATGGCCACTCTTAAGCATTTTTGCCTAATTTTAACGAGCATCATAAAACATACCGATTAAAACAACCCTAAAGTATATGGTTGGACTAAATGTCAACTGACTTGACGTCGCTAAAAGTCATGCTATCCCCTCTAAATGTATAGTAAAATATATATACCCAGCAAAATTATGACTATTGCCTTTATAATTATATTTATTTATTTTCTTATACATATTCCCTGTTGTGACGATTTAAAAGAGCTTAGTAAATAAGTCTATTTAAATAAAGTTATTTTTGACTTTGACTTTGAGTATAGAAAGAGATGCGAATAACTAAAATTTAATTAAGTCTGTGTATAAGGGAATTGGGTTATTGCAATTAAATTAGTTTTCATGCACTACTCTCAAACTAGATTAATATTAACAAACTAGATTAATTGATTAATTCCTTGCTGGCACACGTATTCCCTCCTTCATGCAACATGAGTTCCTTTAAAAGAGACGTGAAAAGCACTTTTTGGGCCAGCAAGGTGAGGGTGGCTAGGACAGTATGTCGCATGCTGCATTAGCTATCTTCATATATGGACTCCTTCACTGCTTTTCATCAGGTGGTGTCTAGTCATTTGCTGAGCTTAATATGAAAAAAAATGATGTTTTAATACATACAAACTGCATGGTGTATTTGTCGACAAATAAAGAAAGATATATAGATTTAACATAAAACTTTCGAACTACCTGTGACAAATACAAAAAGTCCATATATTTCCCCCCAATATTATCTCAACATACCAGTCACAATTACTTACACACAAACATACGTAAACAGAATATGTTAACCGAACAAATTTATGACCATTTCTGTCTCTTTCACGCGAATACTATTCTATACACTTCGACCGATTCCCCTTCTCGGTTTAACCCAAGCATGCGCAATCGACATCTCTTTGTTCGGCGATAACATATAGTTCCGTTTGTATATGTACAGCAAATGCAGCGAAACTGTGATAAACGCAGGAATAAGTTGAGTTTTTAATTTTAAATATCTACGCTTGATCGGGCTTTCGGGTCGAAATAATGTTGGTACAATATTTTTATATAGCTATGATGATTATCAACAAGTATAGTACTATTCTTTTATAAATCAGTATCTATATGTTAAATTTGTATTAGTTAAAAGTTTTTTTTTGAGTGTTTCTTCTTGAATTAGCTGATGTACAATAAAGATATATTCTATTCTATTCTATTATAAATACGCGGTAGTAAGCTAAAAGATTGTAATGGAATTAACTTAAAAAATGGATTGCATTTTTATAAGCAATTTGATAAAGTTTTAAGTACGGTATTGAAATTGTATTTTTCTTGCACTGAGCGCATAAAAAAATAGTATTGCTACTAGATTTTACATTTTATAACTTGTATTTTTCAATACAAAACAAATACATTATTTAGATCAAACCAAACCAATGACGGAAGGGAAAGTATTCTAAAGATTGAATTAAGAAATATGTGTAGAAATAGTAATTTTATATTTGTATTGTATAATTTTTTTATATTTCATATTAGTTTTTCCTTTTTTTAGTATCATTTTTGGTCTGGCTATTATATTTCTTTACACGGTCAACAATATTTTATTTTTTAAGTTAGATTAATCAATTTCACTTTTAATATTCTGTAACTGAACTGTGACTTTACAAATGTTGACAGACAGGAAACCACAATCTAACACAGCGCAATGTTATTAGCCCTCGTGTAATCCGGCCAAATCGAAATGACCATTAATTAAATAATTCTCGTCTATTCAGTCCTACCTATCTTTATAGGCCGGTGGTTTCATTTTAAACTCACTCTTACGCAGGGAAATGTATACTAATTTATAACAATGTTACTGAATTGCCTTTATATAAATTTAAAGTTTATATTTATATATAAAATTAATAAAAAAAAGGCCATTATAAGCTTCAGGAATAGGTAGATAATAAGATTGCGTGGACAATTTGAAAATACATTTCAAAATTTTATTGTTATCATAAGCGCTATAGTTTGTCTATACATATCGTAATGTTTCATATTTGTGAAAAAAGCGGAATCCGTAAATGAAATAACATTCACTAGTAACTGTATAATGTATTTATGTGAACACACACACAATTATTGGTATAACAATAACAAACAATATGCAAGAGTAGTCATTACTATACAAAAACTCTTAACATCGCCTTGTAGAAATGTGCCCCCAAGTGACAACGCCATCTGTTGACTAAATGTCAAACTTTGTTTCATTTAGAAATTGACCAATTTGTGTGATTGAAAGTGTTAAAACGACAATTATTTCATACCTTTTAACATTAAAAGGTTTTTTATTGACGGTAAATTATACATATTTTAACAATTATCAACGAAGTCTTAAAAAAAGGATAAATCCTGCTACGTCTCAGGACAAGACTTCCCGGTAGATTAACGACAGTCTTAGATTGATGTTTAAAAAGTGTATGTTTATGTTCGAGGGTTAAATAAAATATTTTGAATTTGATTATGATGCTTTCATTATGTATCGTCAAATAATCACTTTTAACGATAGAGTAATAATGGCTATATAAAGTATAGATACATGGATAAACTTTTAAACTGTCAAACCCCAAAAATCTAACATAAAGATTTAAAAAAATATTATTTTGTCAAAAAAAGCTGTTCCCAAAATTTGAAAAGTCACGTCGCTTTAGAACGATTTGCCCATGAAAGTCAGCAAACGTTAAAATGCCTCAACTTAGCTTTAACATTGGATCTGTGTACACTATTTCATTCCTGGCTCATTGAAAGGTGTACTGAACACAACAGGCATTATGTTATATATTTTACTGTCATTTTTATCTATATTAAACTCAACAAACGACTCGACACCACCTGATGATAAGCAATATAGGAGTATATGTGAAGATAGCTAGTGAAGCATACGACATACCGCGCCTAAAAAGCGCTTTTTCACGCCTCTTTTAAAGTAACCCATGGTGTATGAAGGAGGGAATACGTATGCTGGTAAGGAATTCCATGCTCTACCTGTGCGACAGAGATCTCTTAGTGCGCAAAGTAGATGTGGCAACAGTGAAAAAGTGACTCCGTAGACCAGCACGCGTTCTCCTGAGTAGGAAAGGAGAGGGAGGGATAAGGTCGAGGAGCTTTACAGATCACTATACTTCATATTTGTTCTTTGCTATACAGACATCACTCGCCCCCATTTAACAAAAATCTTTCTTAAGGTGCTTGAGAAACGGGCACCTGCCCATGTTAACGTTTATAATTATAAATGCTGACGTATTAATTAAAAATTGAAATTGTGAACATATATTTTACTATTTCAAATGTTTTGATAATAACTAATATTTATATGATTGACATGGGTAACTTTCGGCTTTGTTAGGTTATTACCGAAACCGTTGTACAAAGCTAATGTTTTCGCTTGTATAAAAGGTTTTCTAATGATATCAAAGACATGGCTTCTATAAAATTTAAGCCCGCAACAAAAGAGGAACTCATGGGAAAGATTAACTAATATTAAAAGAAGTAATTTTTCATACGACAAGGATACGACTCGGTCTTCAGACTTCCGCTCCACCATGGACACATTTAACGCCTAGAAGCTAACGCATTTAATTCTAAGTCCGATAAAAACGAAAAGACAGTGAGACATTTACTGATTACAGATTAGAAACAATTTTCTCTGTTTTTATGATCTCTAAATTCCATTGCATGCCAACTGCTCTGTCAATTTTGAACTAATTTTTAAAAAATCCTATTTTTCTATAGAATATACTCCTGTGTTAGTTCCCATCAATATCGAGTCAGGATCTGATAGTGGGAACAGGGAACTCGAGTGCATTCTTTAAATTTTATAGGCACGTATTACGTGATTTTATATATATTTTTTCTAATTATAGCTATTCGAGTATTTTTTACCAACGCTATATAGACATAGACTCTCTGTCTTTTCGTTGTTATCTGTGGTGCCGGTTTGTCTGGTCGACTTGACAAACCGGCAAAATAAAGGTTATATTTTTATCTCAAAAACATTGTTTTGATATTGTATCGAACAAATAGAAACTCCCCTTTTTATAGTCGATTATAATAGGCCTTTACTTTTTCGGACTTCATCCACTTAATCGTCACTAATCACCAAATATCAAAATGACATTCAAATAGCAATATCAATTTTGTTCTCTGTGCGTGTCGTGTGTGCGTCTGTGTGTAAGGGTTTGGATACACGTCTTACATCTTGTAGTTCATACAATAAATAAAAATCATCTATTCTCAGGTCACATTCACCCATAGTACCTATATAAAATCCATAACATAATCGGTATGGATATTATAAGTAAAATATGTTGGTTATTAAATGATTCGAATCAAAACCTTTGCCTACATCAAATATAAGACTGTGTTATTTATTTATCTATTTTAAGAAAAAAAATTCAAACCATACTATTCTATTTTTCTAAAAGCTAATAAATAAAGAATGTCCTGCTTATACCAATCTTAAAGTAAACCCCTAAGTTTTTAATGTCATAAAAGCGATTCTTCGTTCAAAATTTCGTTCAGAATCAAAACATTTGCAGATAAGTTTGAAGTTAACAGTTTCTTGTGTACTAAGTACCATTTTTGTTGACCTTGAATTGCTTGATGGAACCCAGTCCCGTGAAGGGCAATGGCCTTACCATGGAGTTACACGCTCGCAGTAGCGGGCAGGTCCTTGGATTCCTCCTCTTTAAAAACATGGTGTCCTTTCAATATGAATCTATCCTTATACGCGTTACTATTCTATCTTTGGAGGCTACCTACAAGTCACCAACCTAATAAAAATATAGGAAACGATATGTTGTCAAAGACCGGTTAAAAACATATTGGTACGTGGCGGGGTTCGAACCGCTGCCTGCCGAATGGAAGGCAATGATAAAACGCACTAAGCCACTGACGCCGTTTCTTATACCTATTAGAAAATGCATGCATAAATGTATGCTAAGGTATCTATATAACTATGACCCGTGACCAAATATTCGTCTTTATCACACAATAATCTATCCCGTTCTCAAACACATAGCCAAAAGATTAAAAACCACACGGCTTTTCAATGAGCTCTAATTTTTACAAAATAATTACCCTTAAAATACATTAAAATCTTATAAATAGGCTACAAAACAAAACATTAAACGTTTACAAAAAACTCATACTATTTTTATAAAACACAAACCATTGTAAAAAAACACATATACGTATTTGAAAATTCCATTGAAGCAACAACATGTGTTAAGAAGAATCGATCTTCTGACAATACAAAAATTGACCAATCAATTTGTGAGGTATTTTATTTACTATTAAGTCAAACAATAGTGTGTGTGTTTCTGTCTGTGTATGTGTATGTATTTGTAACATTAGTGCCATATACTTTTTTTCCAAAGTCAAAATATCTTTATTTATATAGACTCATTTACGAAGTTCTTTTAAATCGTCATAACAGGGAATATGTATGAGAAAAACAAATGTAATTAAAGGTAATAGTGATATTTTTTTTAATTCGGTGTAAATATTGCAATTATAACAGTATATATATGACCAATAGCTACTTAGGTAAATTATATAGCGATTCTTGAGGAGCTGTAACAATATATAAAAAAAATTTTTTCAGTTTCAAATTTGGAACAGTGGAAGCGCAATCGATAACAATTGCTTGTCTCTTAGTTTTTATTTGTCAAAGTCAAAAATAACTTTATTTAAATAGACTCATTTACTAAGTTCTCTTAAATCGTCACAACAGGGAATATGTATGAGAAAACAAATAAATATAATTATAAAGGCAATAGTCATAATTTTACTGGGTATCAACCGGGCAGATACTAATTGTCCCAGTTATAGTAATTAAATATGTACTAAATAAATTGTGTCATAGTTATCAATAATCAATAACATAATAATGCGACAAACTCAAGTTATATTTATATAATTTTTATATAATAGAATTCGGTGTGCTATTGCATCATATATTTATTAAAATATTAAAACTAACGACCCATGCCTTGTCTGTACAGGCTTGTGTTAAAAAAGGACGCATCCGTCCGTAAATTAACCCTCTGCTTAAATAAGTGTGTCTTCTTTTGATGCCGCCGCCTGTTGGACAGTGCCCCGCTTAATACGGGACTGTATGGTCCGTGAGCATTAGCAAATAAATGATGATAATATTCTAATACTCTCCTCTATATAGCCAAGCAAAGCATCGTTAAGAATTTGAGTTGAATATACGAAATAACATGAGTTGTAGATACATGTTCCTCATAATCATTATTATCGACAGCTCCTATAGATCACCATTGAGGGCCTCGAGCCTACCCTAAATTGGGGCGATCAGGCTTTAGTCAACAACGCTGACTAAGGGCGGGTTAGTCGACTTCACACACAACCTAAGAAATTCTTCACAGATATGCAGGTTTCCTCGCTATATTTTCCCTTACCGTAAAAGCGTACATATGAATTTAAAATTTAAAATCATATTGGTACGTGGCGGGGTTCGAACCGCTACCTGCCTAATGGAAGGCAATGATATTACGCACTAAGCTACTGACACCGTTTCTTATACCTATTAGAAAATGCATGCATAAATGTATGCTACGGTATCTATATAACTATGACCCGAGAATAAATATTCGTCTTTATCACACAATAATCTATCCCGTTCTCAAACACATAGCCAAAAGATTAAAAACCACACGGCTTTTCAATGAGCTCTAATTTTTACAGAATATTTACTATTAAAATACATTAAAATCTTATAAATAGGCTACAAAACGAAACATTAAACGAAACCAACCAATGAAAATAAAGGATATTTACAGTAATTTCATTGGTAAATTGTATCTACAGATACAGAAATCCATTAATGCAAAGCGCCAGTCAACTAAATATTAACTAATTTAAGTTAAAAACATTTTCATAACGTGTATCTGAAAACTGTTTTGGTTAAGCTTTAAATAAATAGTTTCAAAATTTTTTTAAAATAGAATTTGAGTTGCCACATTATATTTTTTTAATAGTTTCATAGATATATTGATATGTTTGGGGATTAAAACGCTTCATTGAAATGCCTATAGATAGCTAGCCCGGCTACGAAGATATGGGAGCATGACTAAAATTAATATAACATTTATTATTTATGTGCTTACGTGCACAGTTGGCTTTACAAAAAGTTTTTCATTTCGCTATTTAAAAAAAAATTACTACACCATATAATTTTCATACCAAAGAAATAAACTGTATATCTTTTATATATTTTAGCTTGAAGTTGGCGTCCCTTTTTTATAATTGTATCGAGTTTAAATTTGTATTGTATTTTTTTCATTAACAGTTTCAAAGAGGTTGGATAATATTCGTTTTCAATAAGCAAGGAGGTTTTAATTCAATTTTTGTAAGTCAGAACGCGCTAAGGCGCATGCGTGATTCCGCGTTCGAATGTAAGCATCATTAAGCGCCATTGCTGTCTTACGTCAACTAATTTTCAATTGGTTTGTTTGGTAATCATAAAGTTTGGATTAGGAAAATATGTATAACAAGTGTGATATACAGGATAATTGGAGATCCTATTAAAGTAAATTTGCTGGGCTAAACCATGAACTTTGAATATAAATTATTACAAATAAACCATAAACGTGTGTGATGGAAGCTGACAATAAAGGATGGTGGCGGAGTGCCAAAGTTATTTTATTTATCTGTATTTATCTGTAATATTTTTCCATATTTTATTGGAGACGAGAAAAAGAAATTTGAGATAATAAGACAACTTGTAAGAGCTCCTTACAAATACAGATTTATCTCAGAAAGAAATGATATCAGATACACGGTTGCTTCTGCATTACTGTATTATTTTTATCATTATTTATACTTTTTCATTATCATTTTTTTATATAAAGCTCAGCAAATGACTCGACACCACCTGATGATAAGCAGTAGAGGAGTCCATATGTGAAGATAGCTAGTGCAGCATGCGACATACTGCCCTAGCCACCCTCACCTTGCCGGCCCAAAAAGTGCTTTTTCACGCCTCTTTGAAAGGAACCCGTTATTATCATTATACATACTTTTTACATATAAAATAAAAATAAATGTACTGTTAAATACTCTGCCGATTATTGAGTAGACCTACAGTTAAATATACATTAGTTTAAATTTGAAGGCTGTACTTTATATCGTTCTTCAATATGATTGCGATTGTGATTGGACCGTTTTGTGCAATCAAGTACCTATCTTCATTCTTTCTTAATTTTCCCAATTGTTAATGTCTCTACCAATAAAGCCTAAATTTGTCTTAGCCACTCCGTTAGTGTTATATACCTATAAGTTTATTTACTCTTCACTCCAAGAGGATTGACAATTTTATATAAAATAAACTATGTTGTGTTGCTCTGAAAACCAAGTTTATTTTTCTCAGTTATTATAATACAAGGTTACTATTACAATAATAATTACACAATATGTATGTAAAGTACAAACCTGAAAACCAAGAAACGACATTCAAAGTTTATATTTAAATAGGTTTGTCAATTGTCACATTTAACTTCCAATTTATATTTTACTTTAATGTAAGCAATCTTTTAACTTAAACGTAATACTTTTTATAACCTCTCATATAAATGTCAATTTTAAACGGGAATTTTAAAATTAAGACAGCATACAACTCTTTTACCTACACTATGAAACCTCTTTACCGACACCTTAAGGTCAGTTCTAAATTTAATAAAGAAATGCAAAACAATTTCTTTATATACCTTTAAAATTAGTTTCCACAAATACTTATACAAGAATTTCTCTTGTTTCAGATTGCTGCTCGGCTATGTACAGGGCAATGAAAGATTCAGGTGGTTATGAAATTTAAATTAAGCTATCGCGTTGAATGCTTAACTAACCGAACTAAGCCCTGCTTAGTAAAGGGAACTTAGTTTGTTTTGTGGTCTTTTAGAACAGTTTCGCTATTCTCGTTAATCCCACAGCTAAGTTAGAATACGTCAGATTACAAAATGACCAGCCAATTTACTTCATAACAAATTATAAACTGGTTAAAGACTTTTTTTATAGTGTTTTTATACAAATCAATGGCAGATTGTTAGTCTCGCTAAAACTAAAAAACGGCTTCACAATTTTGAGATATTTTAGTTGTGTTTAATTCAGAGGTGTTACTTAGCTTATAGGGAAGTATTTAAGAAAAGCTAGAAAAATAATAATTGTAAATTGGTCAGTAGCTTTGATAATGTTTCCAAAAAAATTCTTCAATAGCTACTTAACATTACTGTCAATAGATGGCGTTTATTGCAGATTGTAAAGGTTAGTGATAGAAACTGTACTAGGTCGTCTAATTTATAAAAAATTATAGCTTTCCTTACACTGAGACCTTTCTGATATTAATTGAATGAACTTATATCAGGCGCTGTTTATTTGATTAGCTGTTGATATCAACTAATAGTAAGTGAAGATAAGCCCGAAGAGAAAGCGATTCTTAGCCGGATTCTTCGTTAACAATGCTGTTAACATTATTGTTATGGTGGAAGACTTAGGATAGATGGTGGTACCTAGCGAACTTAATAAAACCCAACCACCAACGAAACCGAGCAGTCTCAACCATTATACCACAGAGGTGATGTTGCCTGATTTCTACAAATTATGGTTTTTGGATTGGCTGGAAAGATCTCTTACAGAAAAAGGTCAAAGCTTATTCAAAACTTGTTTCTTTGTATATTTAAAATTAAAATACCAGCAGAATATTATAACATATTGAAAAACTAAACTAAAATTATAGACGATAAAAGGTTTCCTTAATTTATCTAATAGTACATTTGTATTTCTGATGCAATCTAGTAATACTGATGCTCTAGTCTTATTAATTACATTATTTGAAATTTCGACGGTATGATAGACTTTACATAAATATACACAGCCAGGTATACACATACATTTACTTGCTTATATACATAAATAATATTATAAATCGGCACACATTCTTATGTATATAAACAAAATTAAACAAAGAAGCTAAAATTTCCACAAGTCTTATATTTAATTAGTAGTTTCATTATCCTTTTTTGTAAACTAAAAATTTAAGTGTCTGTCGTTTTTCCTTTGGGTAAAAATAATATTTTCAACAAGTTTCATCCGAATACAACTCGAAGGGTCCTGAGAGTAATCAGTATAATCCACAGTTTTTGGGGTTTATTTTCTGTTTTTTTTGTTAAGATATGTTTGGATCACGAGGAAAATGGTTAAGACTTTCCCCTATAGCCGAATATACAGAAGATTTTTAAATTTACCGTCTAAAATATTTTAAGTTTAATAATGAGTTTTACAAATGACTTTTTCATAAGCCTATGACGTTAGTCTTTTGAAAAAGTCTTTTACTTGAGTCTTTTAAAATTACCATTATCTAATATTTGTTAACACGGGCTGTGTTTTTATATAATGATAAAACAAAAAAGGCCACTTTAAATTTAAATAAAAGTTTCATCAAAGTTTAGTTCCAATTTTTTCGTTGTATCTTGAATTCTATTGAAAATCTTGCCAGGTATTTTGCTGGCTGTATAAAATCAGTGCTCGGTGTACTAAACGAAGGGAGAAGCTATCGTCATATAATCTCATAATTGAATCCTATTTATATGCTAAAATTCTATATTATATGAAGCAATATATGTTTAGAATTTATACAGAATGTCTTAAGGTTAAATATTATCAAACGCCCACATTCGGTTCTTGATAAATATTTAGATACTAAAATAAAATAGTTATACATGTCTACTTGAATATCTGTTTGCATTAGTTATTTATTATATGAAAATTTTAAAGTATTGAAACAATATGTAAGTCGTTATATACTGCATTCATCTGGAGAACCACTGAATATTTATATAGTTAGATAAGTTTAGGTTACATACTAAAAGTATCTGCGTATTTGAGTTTGAAGGTAGTCTGTTGCATATATTTATTTATAAATTAATATTCACACACTAAATATTCAATACAACAGGCGTTTCAATTAAAATGAACTTACACCTACGCTGCCTATGTCAATAAAATGAAATGAAACGAAATAAGATTTAATAGTTATAAGATGAATAATTACTGTAATTATTGACTTGCTACTATATTGCTGTTTAAATGTTCTAGTTAAATGGTTAGTACCCCAGTCTACTTAGATAGTGTTAATGACTGTAATTAAACAGTAAGCTTGCGGATGCTATAATGATTGAAAATATCAACGTTTTTTAACGTAACAACATTATTTTACATCATTACAAATCATATACGTACAGAACACATCCGTTCCTGATGCATGTTCATTAAATTCTATATTTTTTATGTAAAAATCCCAGCAAATGACACGACACCGCTTAATGATGAGCAGTAGAGGAAATATATCCATATGTGAAGATAGCTGCAGCATGCGATATACTGCCCTAGCCACCTCCACCTTGCCAGCCAAAAAGTGCTGTTTCACTCCTCTTTTAAATTAACCCATGTATTTGCATACATAATGACAAAAATGGACAGAAATGCTTCTCTATTAGAACATTTCTTATAAGTTCAAATAAGAAAGAACGCTATTTTGAGTTGAAATGAAAAATATTATAAATTCACCGAACAACCAAAGAAATGACAAAACCTCTTGTATAGCAAGAATATTAATTTAGCACGTTACGTGAGTGGTTCTTTAGTTTCAAATATTAAAACTTTACAACTTGAATGCACCGCGAAAGTTTAGCTACAAATTTCAACATTTAGCAACCATTCGCTTTTATTAGTGAATCTAATTTAAAAAGTTTTACCCGCTTAGAAATTATTCCTTTTATATGAGTTGAAGTTTAATAAAGAGGTTCGTAGAGGTATTAAAATGTTTAATATATTAAGATAATGGCAAAGGTAAATTCACGCCTCTATGGCCTTGTGGTAGAGACCAAAATCATTTGTAGAAGTTCACGATTCAATACTTAAACTCGGGTCTGTAAGGCTTTTTTAAGTCCATCTAGAAAGCTACCACCATCATCATCATGACCGTCTTTCCTTATTTACCGCTGAAACAATATCTTTCTCATCATACACATATTTCCTCTCCGGGACCTCTGGCTAAGTTAACTGACCAGACCACTTAACTAAACCATTGAAACAGCAATATAGATAAGATTATGCTCAGAATAGCGGCAGTTAAGCTTGGGGAAAAATATAAGTCGAGTGTACTGATAAAAAAACATTATAAATTTATATACTAGTACTTTAAAAGATAAATAACTAAAAATATATTAATATAATTGTATAATAAAGTACTTAATTTTAAAATTGTAAGTTGGAACATCAATTCATACCCACTACATATTTTTAAATAAATAAAAAACTTTTCACAGACCACACACACTCACCCTCACACATACACCCACTCACTCACATCTTACACACGGAGAGGACTGTATTTCACTACGAACTGTAGTTTATAATTATTATACCCATCTATGTATGCTGAAATACAGGTATAGAATAGCATATATCTTTATTGTACATCAGCCAATTCAAGAAGAGAAATACACAAAAAACTTTTAACTTAAAGAGTTAAGAAGTTAGGATTTTTTTTATATAATGCGTAGCAAATTACTTGACATATGTTCGCATAGGTAGTGCATGAGACATACAGCCCTAAGTGCCTATTCACGCCTCTTTTGAAGAAACCGATGAAGGAGGGAATACGTGTGCCGGGAAGGAATTTAACGCTCTGGCTGTGCGAGAAAGATCTCTTTGTGCGTAAAGTAGACGAATAAAAAAAATAGTCTTTTTCTTACTTTGGGCGGGATCCGAACCACCTACGTTACACAATCGTATGCTGAGTCTAATAACTGAGCTGTTACTTGTGTGTGGACTTGGAAAAATCTGTAAATTGCTTCTAACCTTAAATTTATAATTTTAAAATATTACAGTAAAAATATTTATTCTCTTACAAACTAACGAAAAAACACGAAAAAATACGATCTATTTAACTAAGATTGGGCTTTAAATTTGTGATATTATAAATAATGTTTATTTAAACACAATAACACATGTAATCAATAGATTGGACAGCAACCAGAAATAATCTCCATATTACGCAGGAATTTTCTTTAGACCTGCGACTTGCAGGAAATAAGTTAAGAAATGCCTACGGTGTATACGGGACTAAAAGCTTATTATACATGAAATGACATAAATATAAATTAATAACAGAAAGACATTGTTGTCTTTTAGTCTACATTGAAGAAAAAATTTAATAATATTTAACATTACTTGAATTTTGTTTCAGATTTTAGCGCTTTCTATTTTTACGATGTTGTACATGTTTATCAATGCCCGAATGTGGTTTCCTTACCCACTATTGTCTATTTGGGGAGACGAGTAGTGAGTTCGACGAAAAGATGCTTCTTCGTTCTTTTGTGGAACTAAGTAATAATATACTACTTGCACAATTTTCAAACGACTTCATACAAAATATAGATTTTTTCAATTTCACACATTCATTAACATGAAGTGTAAGACTTCATCATCAGAGTAACAGTCACAAAACTAACAGACATACAAGGCCTTCACACAAAGACGGTGGCGCCCTCTGCCCTCTTTCGTGTCACAGAACCATCCCTTTGCGACACAAACAGAATTTTTTATGATGTAACTCAGCTACGCAAATGGGAGCTTCTGTTTTGAATAATTAAAACATTTTATTATTTAACGATACGTTTTAATTACTAAGGACTACTCCCTCCATGCAAATAAATAAATGTAGTGGAAAATACTAATTAGATAAGGCTATCGTAGTGTATAAGTTGTGCTTAACACGAAGAAACTTTCGTAGACCCCCTCAATGGCCTCTGTGCATTTTTCATAAAAGAAATTCCAGATAGGAACCGCGTATTCCAGCTGGGATCGTACTAAAGTTTTGTTTAAATACAGTAAATTAGAATGCTTAAAATCAGAGGATGCCCTTATCATAAATTTTTAATTTTGAAATCTGTATTGACTATATTTGAAATGTGCATGTCTAAACATAATTTATCAATCAATTGAACTTCCAGGTCCCACAAGGACGTTACGATAAGTTTTTGTTACTTAACCGAGAGTTTCGAAGTTGGTATGCATAATTAACAATATTTTGTTTTATAGAGAGTGCTCTGAACAGTTCTTCGACTTTGTGTCCTTTTCCTTGCCACCTCAGAAGCACGCGTGCTAGTCAAATGAGGCTTCCACAGTCTCCAAATCTACTTTACGTACAAAGAGATTTCGTGACTATTTTCTTTATCGCACAGCCAGAACGTGGAATTCCTTTCCGGTACACCTTTGCCTTTGGTTTCTTAAAAAACGTGTAACTCACTTTTTTAGGCTAGCAAGGTGGAGGTGGCCAGGGCATTAAGAGCGGTATGTCGCATGCCGTACTGGCTATCTTTGCATATACACTTCTCCTTGTGCTTACCATTAGGCATTTTATTTATTTGTTGAGTCATTAGCTGTATAGTTTTATAAAAAAATAACATGTTTCTCTTCTTCTGTCTTGTGTAATATGTAGTTTTAAATAATTAATAACATCGTTCTTCAAATAAAATATGTATATCTGTTTCAGCGGAGTAACTGAAATCTGATTTAAGATAAATGAAATAGACCAATTTCCTTATACCAATACTCACAAAGGAATGCCTCTTTTAATGAACGTTAGTAAAGGACTTTATCAGAAACATAAATAGAATTTTTTATAACGTACCTTTAGCTACGCAAAAAGCGCTCTGTTGTGAATTAAATATCAAATTACTTACCATTTTGGACGCTGGCTTGTACATTAATAATCAGGAAATTGAATTCTTTAGAAGATGTATTAAAACCAAAACAGAAGTACAGTGGACAGCACCTGCAACGTCGACATTTGGACTTAAGATCAAATGTTTTTTTAAATGACACTGATATTAGAAGAAGTTTAGTTTCAAATTCAAAAGTTTTCTAGCGTTTTCTAAGTCGTTTTCTAACGTTTTGGCCCTTCGAGCCGGATGAGAGTTAGCTTTGTGAGTAGCACTTCTTCAACAACAAGTTTTTTATTAATTTAGAAGATAATTGATAGTCAATTGTGAAAGAAACGGTACTTATTTATTTTATCGACTTCTTCACAGTGAAATTACTAATGCCAACAGATTCAAGTAGAAAAAAGTAGCAATTCTAAAACTCGCTTTACTCTTCGATAAACAAGAAATGTCTCCGGGAAAAGGAAACCGTTCTAGGAGGAAACTACCCTCTTTGCTATTACAAAATTTAATCTATTATGTGCCAAAATCCAGATCCATTCAATCATTCTGGTGTGATTGACAAACATCTATCAAAACTCATGCAAGTAAGATTATTTAGATGACATTTAAAACATATACTCCACATCAAAATGCAAGCATTTAAATGCTTGACCGACCGCTGGCTTAAACTTTAATTTTATCGGATGAATGTTAAATTTGTAAATCGTATCTTCATCATATATAACGCAGAGATAAAACCAAAGACACTGTCAAAATATGAATAAAAGCATCGCTAAGAGCGATCTCTACCAGACAACGGTATAGTAGTAACCTTCTTGATTAAAGTTGCAGTGATAGACTAAGCCATAAGGGTCAGCTTGGGGGTGTTATGGCCTGTAAAAAGTATAAAGACTGTACTGTTCATTTTGATGATGTGAAAGCTTGTAGTCAGTAAATTCACAGCAGCATATACTGTATAAGTCACCTGGTGCTGTTTTCCAGTCTCGAAAAAGCAGATTATGATAATATAACCATATCGATAAAGATCTTAATCAAGCCATGTTCGCTTGGAGTTACGTCCAAAGTAACAACCCATATATCATCCCAATATGTCACTGTTCCAATACGTACCCTATTTTGTATGCAAGAGGGTCTGCTTTTTGAATACAGAATCGTCCGTTTGAATAAATCCTTAGTTTTTTTATTCATGCGTTTATTCATAAAGGAAAGATCCATAATATATTTTGTGACTTGCTCATATACATTTCAATATTTTTGTTAACATTATAACGATCTATGCTCTACATCAAATGTTATGAGTTCTAGAGTCTATTCCATTATTGTAATTGTGTTTAAGTTGATTCCAATACATTTACACAATGTGTTTAATAAATTAAAGTCAGTATTAGGTTTTTAAAATTATCGTCAATTTTAGTAGTAAGTAAAAAGTCAAATATTTGTTAATCTGTTGAAATACTTATATTTCTTTTATGACTTTTCAATCAATCAAAGAACAACTCATTGAGAAGTTTCCTTTTTGTCTGTAAAGATCTTTATAATCAGTCAACGCTCCCTTTTAAAGACATGATTTGATAATATTTTGGTACAAATATAATAAAAATTTGTGATATATCTGAAATTATTATATAGTGTCTGATCTGTTTTGATATTAATGCTCAAAATGGAAGCTAGCTTACGTATTTCTCGACCACTAGTAGCTGACTATAGCACCTCCAACTCCAACACAACAATGCTCTTAATATTGTTATGGCAGTAGACTTAGTCAATACAGCAGCTAGCTTACAAGAAGCTCTTCAACTAGACAAACAGGTCAAAAATTCTGCCACCCAGACCACTTGATCAAAGGAAAGAGTTCTCAACCTCAAAAAAACTTTTAAACAATAAAAACTTCTTTTTGAAGCCGCTTAGAAAAACATTCGAATTACAAAATAATCTTTAAAAATCGTAGCACGATAAAAATGAATCTGACTTAATAATTGGGCTACGGGCTACGTTTTAGGCTACGGACTACGCCGTAGGCTAAGGGCTACGCCGTAGGCTACGTAAATTTACGACGGTTGACCTTAAACGAAACAATCCAGTAAAACAAAGGATTTAACACTCAAATCTCTTTGCATATCCACTTTTTATTTTCATACATGCAACAAACTATATAATAGACAATTTTTTGTTAAGCATCAGTCTCGTCCAGACAACACCGGCCGCCTGGTCAAATAGTCAGTACCCCTGTCTACTAGACCAGAGGTCTTGTGTTCGAATCCCGATAGGTACTCAGATTTGTACGATAAGTACAAATATTAATTAACGAGCCATGCATGTTTGTATGCTTTTTTACTATATTTCTGATATTTATATATATACTAGTTGACCCGGTGAAATTTGTATCACCTATAGACTATCACTAACGCCATCTATGAAAAAACCCGAAGAAGCGATAGACAGAATGTCAGTTTTCATGTCTAGCATGTCAGTTAGACGATTTTCCATACTAAATTATCAATTTTAATTTATTTTTATTATTTATTTATGTATGTGCATATAATTATTACGTACACACATATGGTTATAATCAAACTGACTTAAAATGATTGAGTATAAAGGTACTGCTTATTTCTAACAAAATTTCTACCAGCAGACCTGCTACAGGAATTTGTGGATTAAATAGTGGACGCAGTGCGCATATAATTTACATCTACATAGATATATACTTTAATATATAAATAAAAGAATTTACCTATGACTATATATTCATTATTTGCCTTTTCTTGAAGGCTTTCCTTATGATTATTATCTTCAAACCAAGCCTGAATTAAGAAAACTAAATACAATAATCTATATGTAAATAGGTCAAGCCGTTATTTGAATTTTAGCTAGTCTAACGATCGCTATTCGTTTTTATATATGAAAAGAAGGAGAGCACTATATGTATACGTGTCTCTATTACCAGACATTTAAATAAAATTTTATGTATAATATTTAGTTGAGAATATCTATACATATCTAAAGTCTGTCATTGTTTCGTCTCAGCTTGGCTGTGGCCCGTGGGCTAATCAGTGAATAGATTATAATTATATATGATTGAGCCCACAACATAACATATAAAACTCTTCGTCAGGCAGCTTTTTATTTTATATATTTTTATTAGGTACAACATTCACGAAAGGAAATTGTACATGGGTCTCGAAAATCATGTTGTATTTAATGAAAGCAAAACATAGCGAATAAAATGAAACAAAAATAAAATATAACGGCCTCATTACCGTCAAACTTACAGAGGTAAACCCTGCACGGGTACGGGCAACACTCATATAATGATATACAAACACCAACCGCTATACCAATGAAACCATTTTTCATCAAACTTTGAAATGAAAAAAAAAGAAAAGGAGAATTACTTAAAATTCTTGTTAACATTCGCCATTTTATTCACATTAGTTTTTTTGTATTATTTGAATTCATAACGAGATTACTCTTGGCTTTCCTATAACCTGATGCTAAATGATAATAAGGCTGAAGATGGAAGTGACCTACACCCGAATTACTCAACCACAGAACTGGCTATCTTACCACCAACTGCCGTAACACAATAATGCTGTTAACATTACCATAGCGGTAGACTTAGGTGTGATTGTAGTCGATATTCAGACATAGAAAAAGCCTACGCACCACTAACGTTACGAGCAGAAATATTTGCCCACAGAGGATTGGACCCTGGACCTCCAGATCCGAAGTTGGTGGCCTGAGCCACTTCAACTACACAGGTAGTGTTGCTTGATTTGCACTACTGATGTGTCTTATATTTATTTAGACTTTTTGCTATAAGATGGTGGAAGGTTGCCAGGAACAGCAGGATTTGTTTAAGTTCTCAAAGGGATGTAAGTCCCTACCCAAGGTTGGGTGTTTTAACCACTGAAGGTGATTATTACTATTAATCCCTAACTAGCAAACTAATCAAGAAGTGCCCACCCCACGTATTTGTATGTGGGTATGCCGTAGATACGAATAAATAAACTACCCACAGACTACTTGTAAAATTACCACATAATGGAGGTGGTTGGTACACTCAACGCGGGTTACTAACCGGGTAGCAATAGGGTTACCAACCGGGTACTAGTCGGACTAACCGCTAGTAGACTTAACAACCCTCAACTTGTTATTTAATTTCTTTTCGTCTCCTCAAATCAACCTCGGTTTCCTCTTTCCGACGTCTGACGTCCTCTTTCGTGTTTGAGAGTTTTACCAACCACAGGCTTGTTCACTCTTGCCATCATAACTCTACAGATATGTAAGATAAGTTATTCAGCGACTTGAGGTTGCCCGGTAATTGGCCATGTTATTCCAAAACGTGAGTCTTTTAAAATTTAGTTGACGAGATAAGGCTCCCATCATTAGTTGGAGTCGAGGTTTACTTAGCTGCAGTAAGCTCCAAAGCCTAATTGCAGTTAAGTAAATCCTTCTCTTTTCTCCTAGTTCTTTTCTCCCATCATTAGCTGGAGTCGAATTTCACTTAGCTGCAGTAGGGCTCCAAAGCCCTCTAAAGATAGAAGGCTTGATTCAGGGTAAAGCGAGTAATTTTTAAATATTTCACCCAACTAAATTTTGTTTTAGTTCTTAACGGGTTAATTCTTGGTCGTCATCTCAGCTGATTAAAGATAAGGCCAAATATGAAAAAGAACTACATCGAGACCTCGACTAAAGAGGAACAGGCTATCTTACCTTACCTTACTCAACAATGCTGTCCACATTATTTTTACGGCGGCAGACTTAGGTAAGAAGGTGAGAGCTAGCAAGACCAAACAATCAAACCGAGCAGAAAGTTTCTGCCTCAACAGGAATTGAACCTCAGACCACCAGATCTGAAGTGTTCTCACCACTAGACCATTGAGGCGGTTTGCTTCGTTAGTACAAAGTAAACAGTACAAGCAAAGCATCAACTTTCCAAGCCAATTATCCGTTTTTTTATTTGTACATTAGATCTTTAAAGAAACAGCAATGTACACAAATAATTAGTTTGCTTTCTGAGAACAAAAGTATCCTTGTTATATGTTTGTGAAGAATTGTGTAGAAAGTTTTGTTTATTCGATAAGCCTGTCTTGTTCTTGTATAAGCACATTGTTCTTCAGTTACACGTAAATACAAAGTAAGATAACGACTACATCCTTAACGAACTTCTTCCTTTTTAAACAATTATATCGTCTTGAAGGATTTGAATATTTTTGAATGATCGGAGAGCTAGTGGTTGTGACTTGTTGACGCAAGTATCTTAGGGAAAATTTTGTTCTTTCATCTCGACAATAAGGATGGGATGTTAGAAATCCACTCCTCGATGTAACCCCGAGACTGAACTGGTAAATTACTCGGCAAAAACCCAGGTTACCCCCATAAAGGGCAATGGAGTTACCGGAGAGTTTTAGTGGGTATTCTCAGTGCCGCTCTATTGAGGTACTGAGTACATACGCCCGTCGCTTAGCCAGTGACGGGTAGATCCGTAAATGGATTCCTCCTCGTGAAAAAAATGGTGTAACCCTGAGAACGGCATAGCGATGATAGGAACTGCCCCAGGGAGAACACAGGCAGACAGCAGAGGAGGAAAGGTGGTCCATTTTCACTCATGATGTGGGGGACCCAGCGTTCCACTTACTAAATAGATCATTCGTTGTTTGAACACCGATTGTGACGAAAATATAGATGATATCATACTCTAGCTTCTCTTTCCTCCAAACGGAAATAGAATAGTGGTACCTGAGGAGCAAGTGAGAATCTAGAGGTCCGGGATTCAATACTCAGTTAAGGCACAAATTTTTTTGCTCGGTTTTGTAACAGATTTTTCTTTGTCCTTCTGGCTCAGTAGAGCATGCGACTCACTACCCTCGTCTCTTCCACCTTGGCTGCCCAAAAAGTACCATTTCCCGTGTCTATTGAAGGAATCCATGTGGTATGAAGGAGGGAATACGTGTGCCGGTAAGGAATTCCACGCTGTGTGACAAAGAAAGGAGTCACGAAATCTTTTTGTGCGTAAAGTAGATGTGATGAAAACCGTGGTGTGTATACTTATAGTTGATGAAAAATAGCCAGTTCTGTTTGTGGTTTCCGGGTAAACGTTGCTTTTCTCTTCGGGCTGGTCTTCATTACCAGCCATTACCATGAAAACCAAGAACAACCCCAACAATTATTAAAATAAAAACAAGAATAGAAATACAAAAAGTTATCCGAAGAACTGTGACATAAGCTTCGCAGTCAAACAATACCCAGAAACCCAAATTAATTAAGTCACTCCTCCCCAATGTCCCCGAGCTGTATCTACAGGGATATGTTTGTGGGGTGTGTACACAGGTTATTTATTTTGGAAAATTAATGTGGTTAAAAGACTTTCGGATGTCCCATGTTTCTAGGGAGATTCTAGAGAGAGACAGATTTATCGATCGTAATAAAACCCTTCTGAGAGAAAGAGTATAGAAACAAACTGAAAATTTAAATTTCAAACGATGGCAATGAAAAGCTGGTGTAGATGGTGCAACTACGTCGTTTATTCCTAAATGGTGATCTTAGAAAATATAACCAGTATTTTTTTTTATTTCAAATAGTTCATCTTACTATATGTATGAAATATTTTATTGAGTAATTACCTCAGTTCAAAGCTGTTAGACCAAACCTTTTTATAATATAACTTAATAATATACAACACCCTGGCTGCATAGTTTGTGACGTATATTTTTTCTAATAATATTGTATTCTTTTATTATGTCACATCTTTTTGGCTTGTCGAATTATACACTGCGATCTCTACTTTTGGAATTTCATTCCTTATTTTAGAAAAAGCAGCTATAAAAAATCTAAATAGTTGAGGTTCGGTATATGACAATCAGAAATTAAACACAAATCACAATTTATTACCCTTATGTCCTTTACTTCAAGAAATTTATTTTGAATATTCATGATACCTGAGTGGTACAACAGTATTATTGATAGAGATATGACGAGATAGAGATCATTTATTATAGAGATAAAGATATGCTTATATTTATATATCGTTTACTTAAAACTCGAATAACAAATACATGGATTATCATTTTCATTAAACTAATCCTGACATAACCTAAAAAATTAAGTCGGCTTCAACTATTGATTTTAACTGTTCATTTTCGTGGTCGGATCTTAGAACTTAGAACATGGTATTTTTTCTATAAATGTAGGGGGTGTGTAGCTTCCTATAGATTGAAATAATTATCCTTGCTATGGGGGTTACTCCGAGGAGTGCTAAATAAAACCGACCCGTTAGAGTGGTGATGTTACACTGATTTATTAAGTTATAAAAATAATATGAAATAGTAAACTGATGCGCAAGCGCAATTAGTTTATTTGAATTCTCATAATTATAATTAAAATGCTGAATATATACGTTGGCTCGTACAATAAAAGCTCGGCACTCGACACCACCTGACCGTAAGTAGAGGAGTCCATATGTGAAGATAGCTAACACAGCTGCATTGCCGACCCAAAAAGTGCTTTTTCACGCCTCTTTTGAAGGAACCCATTAAATGTGATTTAGCCACTGCGGCACAACGAAGCTTAGTGCAGAGACCGTTAAATTACGAAATACATTATATTTTTGTAGGAAAAACTTATTACTTAAGTTTCACTTGCGTTGTTTGAACAGCCGTATGAGCGAGCAGAACAGCCTGAGTTACAAAAGTACAAATGATTAACATTTTGTTTAAGGTCAGTTTTAACTAAAATGTTTATTTAACTAATAAAGTCTTTTTTAAACGTAGCAATAGATTGCGATTATCGTCGTAAGCCATAAACGGCAATGCGATAAGTCGTGACCATATTAGATGAATCATCTTGGCGTCTGCATGCAGTCGATAATTAACACTAGATTTACCAGACCAGTCATTTAGACAGGTCGTGCAATTTCAATTCAAAATTCCTACTATATTACACATTTTTTTTTTCAGAAATACATCATTTCTGATTATGACTTTTGTAGCTATAATTAGAGAGTACATTTTATAAACATAATATTATTTTATATACATACATTAGTAACAAATATAATTTTTGTTGTTGACATATATTCAAATCGCTGGTATATCTAGTGTTAAAATCGTCAGTCGCAGCCGATGGCCTAATTTATGTATGTGTCTTTTGCTCTTTGTTGTTCTATAACCATATCACATTCCTATTAATATATTCGGAGAAAATGACCTAATTGCATGCGATTTCTCTATGTCACACAATGGAAAGGGGCCCATGTAAATGCTCAATCAGTCTGCTTACCCACTGGAGACAAATTAGGGAATATACCTATGTAGAATTACATAACCGAAGGCCTGAAACCTGTGAAAAAACATACGAATATCATCACAGGCTTACCGACTCAATACTGAAATCTGATGTGGACTTCCAAGTCGATGAAACTAATAATTAAGACAAGGCTTGCTTAGGTAAACGTGAATTGAATTATCAATCATCAGCGTTCTCATCATCACAGCTGTTCTCTAATCTTCATGTAGTTCCTGGCTTATTCGTAAAACTTTGGGAGAATCAAATTAATTGCCTCGACCCTAAAAACATACTAAATTTTATTTCGTGTAAAGAATCCAAAGTTGCAGAAGTCACCGGGTCTTCTTCACTAAACCACTAATCTAATAACATTAAAAAGGTCACAATTCCAATGAGGTTTTGATAGACTTAATTATCTATTTCAATTAATAAAACGTTTTAATGTCGTATATTTTATCTATTGTACCATAAATGATACTCATAAACAAAGTGACTTTATAAGTATAATTTATGATGCATTCCGTTAAAAAGAATACAAAGTTATGTTTTAATTATTCCAGACGCGTCCATAGTGTAGTATAAAATAATAAAATAATATATAATCATAAGCTTATATAATTGGAAAACTGTCTACAAATCCACACTTTTTCAAACAATATTGTAAATAACATAAAAAAAGATATGTGATTGTGAAATATTGAAACACCAATTCAAATAGTGTTATTGATATACAAATATAAATAAAATTAATTATATACTATATTATACATAAACAAATATAAAAATCTACTTTATACAACGCTAAACATAGTGGACTAAAAGTTTACAATAAGCTACGCGCAAAAGTTTGCCTTCTCTGAAATATGGAGCAGTGAAATAATAACCAGGTCTTTTAATCCAAAATGCTCACGATGTCTACATTGATGATGCCAGCTGCTACAATGACGACAATGACGAACGCTGGACCGATACCAGTTGCCGCGGCAACCAAGCTCGAACCGAAGTTGCTGCAGCTACCACACCCGGCTTTGATGCCTCAGATGCAGCAGCAACCGCAGCCACAGCCTCATCATCACCAGCATCAACACAACAATAATAAATTGGGTAAGTAGAAGAACTTAACTGCCTAGAATACACCGACAATATTTCTATCGACATGCGTCACGATGTGTGTCGACAGTTGACATAGTTTCACGTGTGTTATCCAAATCATTACCCCAAGTAGAACTTTCATTCTTATCGAGACGTATTATCGATCTCAATCGGTTGGACAGCTAACAAGAAACACGATAGAAATGGATCGATTCGATTGAAATTTACACTTGGTGTACAGGACCATTTATATCGACAAGCTTTTACGACATGTGTCGATACAGCTTATATCATATTTGAGGACGTTTTTTAAATCGATACGCTTTTAAGATATGTGTCGATACAGCTTATATGATAATATGAGGACGTTTTTTGTATCGACACGCCCTACAATAAATGCTGCGCATCGAGTTGAAATAGAAAGACATGCTTTGTTCCTAACAAGAAATTTTTTATCGACACATGACTATTTCGTAATAAACATATTTCCTTATGAGGACAACTTCAACTTTAGGCGCTTACTAATAAAGATCATATTTTTTTAACTTTAAGTGAAGTTTCCACAAACGAAACTGCGTTAACCGATTATGGTTATGCCTCCCCCTCCTTTCCTACTCAGGAGCACGCGTGCTAGTCTACGCAGTCACTTTTCCCTGTCTTCTTTACGCACAAAGAGATTTTGTGACTCCTTTCTCTGTCGCACAGTCAGAGCGTGGAATTCCTTACACGTATTCCCTCCTGCATACAACATGGGTTCCTTCAAATGTGGCGTGTAAAAGCACTTTACGGTCCGGCAAGGTGGAAGTGGAGCTTTCTTCACTTATGGGCTGCTTTACTGCTTACCATCAACTGGTGTCCAGTCATTTGCTGAGATTTCTATAAAAAAAACGAAAACAAAGTCGAAGCTGTGGTAGGGTTGATTAGGAATACGCATACTAGTGTTAATTTTAAAATAATTTATTTAATACATAATTAAATTCTATAACTGGGACAATTTGTAAATACCCGGTTAAAGATTTCTCTATTACCTTTAAATACATTTATTTATTTTTTCTGATACATATTCCCTGTTATGACGATTTAAACTTAGTAAATGAGTCTATTTAAATAAAGATATTTTTAAATAAAGAAATAACGTTTATACTTACCAATAGATCTTGGTTATCAAAGTCAAAGTCAAAGTCAAAGTCAAAGTCAAAAATAACTTTATTTAAATAGACTTATTTACTAAGCTCTTTTAAATCGTCCCAACAGGGAATATGTATAAGAAAATAAATAAATATAATTATAAAGGCAATACTCATAATTTTACTGGGTATCAACCGGGCATTTACTAATTGTCCCAGTTATATTATTTAAATATGTACTAAATAAATTGTTAGTTTTAATTTTAAAATAATACTTATTTTAAAATTAAAAATAACACTAGTATGCATATTCCCAATCAACCCTACTACCGCTTCGACGAATTAGTAGCTGCAGAGAAGAAGCGGCGCAAGAAACTCTCAGCCTTTAGTATTTATAATGACATTTACAAATCAATTATGTCATTATGTATTAGTATTATAAACATATACATGTTTTGTTTTACAGTGCATTAAAAAATATATTTTTAAATATTGCAAAATATAATAAATAAGTGCAGAGAAGCAAATTATAGTGGCCACAAATTTTTATCTTTAAAATAATCTTCTACCTTGTAATACCCCTTTTTCATCAAACAACTTTTAATAGTTGACTTAAATTTATGCAGAGGCAATTCAATAAAACTTTGTGGTATCATATTGTACATTTTTATACTTATTTCTATAAAACAATTACCGGTCTTATGCAGTCTGTGGCTTGGAAAGGCGAGCTTATGCTTATTTCTGGTGTTGAAGCTATGGCAGTCTGAATTTCTAAGAAAAGAACCACTGTATTTACGTACATACATAATACAATCAAAAATGTATTGAGACGCCATATCAGATTAAATTTTGCAACAATAACTGTTAAAAACACCTCCGGGAACCCCAGCTTGCCCCATCACTACTCGAGAGAGAAATAAAGTAATATAAAGGTGTAAAAAACATTAACCCTACATAAAAATGTATGTAAAGGGCTTCATATATCCTAAATGCTTTTTACGTCTATTGACATAATGGCGTCTAGCTAAAAATTACTATACTACTGCCTGGAGGATATAAGAAAGCCGTATAACTGTTTTCAGGGTTTATCCGTAACACATGTTAACAGTTTTGTGAAAATTGCTAAATATTTTGGCGTTTCTAACATATATAATTATATTTCTTTACTTAGTTATACTTCTAAGCGTTTCATACATAATTATATTTCATTTGAAAATGAAATAAATGATTATACAAAATAATAATTATATAAATCGAGGACCATGTATGATAATTGGTTCATGGTATCACAGATTAGAGAGTATGCATGGTATTAACTGGAATGATAAGTAATGGCATAACTATTTATTTTGTTACATTGTCAGGGAAGGCAAAGGGAGCTGAAGCCATACAGCCATGTTTTATTCATCATATTTGTTTACATGTCTCCGTATCAGTGTTACGTATCCCTTTGCCATATAAAGTTTTAGCGACTTATGGTAGACCCCATTATTTTTATAGCATAACTAATTTGTAAATGTCATTACAATTATTCAAAAGTTGAGGAGTTTCTTATGCTGCTTCCGCTTCAAAGTTAAACTATTCGTGGATGCGGAGGTAGGGTTAAATTTACGTTATAAATCAACATAGTAATTGAGTCCATTTATTGGGTTATAAAATGTAATTTTTCCTAAATACACTATCTTCTAGCAGTGTTATCTTTTCTGTGCATGTAGATGTCACTAATGAGGATCCGGGCCTATCGGGTCTTAAGTGACCCATAAAAAGGGACCAACTCTGTGAAAGACAGGGGATTTTGTGTAAGTGTGTAGTAATCGATTGACATTATTAAAGTAATGTAGGCGCGTAATCCCTAACGTAAGGAGTATTTTACGAAAAGGTTTTTTTATCGTTTTTTAAAGAACAATAAATTCTTGACAGGTAATGGTGTTCTGAGCACTTTTCTACATAGTGGCAACACCTAATGAGTTTTAGGACGAAACAGTAGGTGGTAGATTCGTTAGGGTTCTGGTAAATCTTACCACTGCTTTTTTTCTTCTGGGAATCAATCCTCTGTGCTTCGGTGTGAAGAAAAAGATAGCCAATGTAATGATAATGGGAGACATCAACATCTATGACGAAAAAGTCCATTAAGGGGGCCTTGACATCACTCTAGGTCGGAAGTCGACATATTGTAAAAATTAATGTGATCTTACAGGCGAATACCAAAGCAAGTCACTATACATTGACTGTCCATACCAACATGTCCCAATGACCTTCAGGAGTCGTCTTTGCATGGATACCAACCGACCTGTAAAGAACTAGCTAGTATTTTTGATTAAAATTAATTTTGCACTGCTCACACAAGTTACATGAAACAATTCATGAAAAAGCACTTTTTGGGCCGGCAAGGTGGAGGTGGCTTGGGTAGTATGTCGTCGTATACTTCACTAGCTATCTTCACATATAGACTCCTCTACTGCTTATCATCAGGTGGTGTCGAGTCATTTGCTGTGCTATATATATATATATATATATATATATATATATATAATCATTCAAAAAAGGATGCATATTAAAGTCTATTCCAGTTACACTTAGATTTTCAAAAAAGGAATAGTTCTTGGAGTCTATTAAAAAACTCGGTGGAGACTAAACCTTGCTATTGGCTACGCCACTGACTCAAACTGAAGCGGGAATATTTGAAATAGGAATGAGTTTTACTAGTTGAACATCTTTAAGCACCAGAACAACATTTCCTTAGAGTTAAGACACGTAATGAACTTTAGTCAGACCTATCAAACCAGTTTCAAAAGCAGTCATAAGGCTAAATAGAAGAAGATCGTTATCAACATCATCTTCATAAGTCTTTAACCGTGCCGCTGTTTGGCACACCGTCTTAAATGGGAGAGGAGTTCGGGCAATACCACCATGCTCAATACAGGTTGGTAGTTGATAGCTGGACTGAACATCCTGGACCAATTGCATCACGTGCCTTCTTAAGCACGTAGGAGCTCGCGTTAACTAATTTTTGATTGACCCAATCAGAGAACAAGTACGTAACAATTTGCATTGTTATCGTTATCGAAACCAGAGCGCTCGAACCACTTCGCCAACTGGGATTGAAATGCCGAAAATTCTTCAAGGAATAAGGTATACACATATTCTGGCTTGAATCACTCAAACGACATTTTGCCATAGATAAGGTGCTCCATCAGATTTGTTGAGCGTTTGATGAAAGCCAGTAATCAAGGGAACATCTTTTGTATCAATATAGCAAACTGGCAAAAACATCACCTGGAATTGGCTTTTCCAAAGGCGAAGGAGTTTAGGCTGTTCCTGCCTAAGGATTGCTAGGCTTTAGGCAGATTTATTTATTTAATTTAACATTATTTCAACATAATTCATTAAAAATACATAGTGTAATAGAATTACACAGACATAAACCAATGAAAGAAACATATTATACTTTTTTAAATGGTAATAGTAATTTATCAAGAAGGTAGTTGCTTAAAATTAATTAATACATATTTAGAAATTCATTTCTATTGCTAGAATTATTATTTAAAAAAAATTTTAGCAATCAAGAGTAAAACTTAAAAGAGCCCTCTCTTTAAAAAACATAAAAGTCAGTCATCGAATACGAATGGTGACTTTCATGTGTGGGTGAACGTGTGTTGTGTGCGTGTGTGTTAGTCTAGACGCGCGTACCTACTCGTGTTGTTAGCAAATGCGAGTTATACTAAAGGATAGTTTATACGAGAGATATTTTATATGATTTAAGTAGAATATAGGATGAATAAACTGAAAGGAAAGCACAGATCTAAATAAAGTTCACAGTGGCGTGTTATTGGCGTCATGATAAGTTGAGATAAGAACCTTTTTTTACGAGGAGGAATCCATTTACGGACCTACCCGCCACTGGCTAAGCGACGGGCGTGTGTGGGGCTCACTCAGTACCTCAATAGAGCGGCACTGAGAATACCCACAAAAACTCCCCGGTAACTCCATTGCCCTTCACGGTGGTAACCTGGGTTCTGCACGAGCAATTCACCAGGTCGAGATAAGAACCTACCAACAAGTCTTAAGCAAAAGATACAACTGCATTGATATGAATAAAGCTTCTTCTTAGAAGGTGACTTAATCTGTGTTTTGAAAATCTATTTACAGATATCTTTTCTTACAAAGGATTGAATGTTAATTGTAACTCAGTTAAGTTAATTATTGAAACCCAACATATACCAAGGTAGGCTAATTAGTCTGATAATACCGTGTTATTATTACATCATTCGATGTGGTCGTAAAGAGCGATAAGGTCGCTTTTTGTACAAAATTAGTAAATAATTCCCTGTGTTTCTGTTTTGTACATTAAAAATTTTTCCTATTCTAGTCTTTTCTATTCTAAAGAGAATGTAGCCTTAGAAACCAAAGTTCGGGTTTCGAACCATCCCAACAAAGATGTCGGACTAATCGATTAATTAAGTAAGTAAGCCTTTGTGCGATGGCTTAACTACTTAAGAAGTGCTTTGATGGTCATTAGCCAAAGTAAAGTTAAGATAAACTTATCACGCATAGATCACCCCGGACTAAGTTAGAATTAAACTAAGAAAGGTCGTCATAATCCGCTCCATGTAAACAAACAGACTAACCAATATGGGTTCCGAGAAAAGGATCCTCTAATTTTGTCTATGCCTTTAAAATTACAATTCATTCAGCCATATAAGCCTACTGCTACTAGCATCTTATCCACAGCGCTAATCCTCACGGTTCTGAACCGTCTTCATCCAAAGGTCCCGCCACCATTAGACCATTGGGCTAGTGGTCTGATCTCCCCTCCTGGCCAATATTCCGCAAACAATATTATATCATGTTGTTGTTAAAATATAGTACATTATGATACAAGCGTGTTAAGTTGGTACACACAAGGCATTATTATAAGCGAGAGTGACGTGCGAACTCGGTAAGAGCTGATTGTGTAATGATAACTGCGCATGAGTTGCGACGACGTTTTTCAACATAATTGTAACACACACACACGTAAAAACAAAATATGAAAATTATGGGACGTGGTGCGCAAGTTTTTTTAATGCCTCCAGTGCATTATGAACATACGGCCTTCATAAAAATAATTCTAATTAATAATAAATAATTCTAAGTGATAAAATGCATATATTTTAATATATTATAACAAATTATTGTGAATAATTAGATAATAATAAAATTTTCTTTGACTGAATTAAGTACGAACACATTTTATTACAAAAATGTAAAATTAATTTAATAAAACCGCTTTTTTGTTACCTGCTAATAATAACTGTATTTCCCGGTAAAATTGAGAATGCTCTGTTTACTTACATATAACTTACATTATCGTACTTATTTAATTTTGTCGTGATAACTCTATTACGCATGTGTGAGTTATACGTCTATTTATGGCCATACTAGTGATGTAATACGTCTCTCTTTACGGGCAAGTGTGTTGAAAAATATGTTTAAGATATCATAAGTACAAGCAAAACTGTAGTAAATGTATTACTTAACAGAACTAAAGCTTTCTATTTACGTCTTTTACCTGGAGGTCTTGGCATTAGAAATATACATAAACCCACGTTGAGAAGACTTAAAATTGGCAGATAATTAAAATTTTATCTAATAACACATACTAAAATAAGACCAAAAATTTCGCACGAAATTTCACCCTGTTTTTAACGGGGGTATTTTAACTTTGCAAGGAAAAAACGCGTAATTTGAGAATCTACTCATTATGGTTGTATATCTTACTTAACCTCTTCGTTTTTCTACAGACCTGTCTATAAAATTAAGAGTTAACGGTGTAATATGTGGAGATTGCGAACCTGAAGTGATAGTGAGGGTACATCAAGGAAAACTGCCGACCATTGGTGCAGTAGGGTTCTGGAGTGATGGTGTGTACGGGAAAACGTAGCGTTGGTATCTACAAAATGGGCTGATGATCTTTCCTAAGTAGTCCCGTTTAGCTCACCAATGCCTGTACAAAAAGATTTTCCAATACTTTACCAGAAGAGAGGCGCTGCTATGGCTTTCATATGCTGGACATATACTTCTCTTAATAATCTCCAAACCAATCTGCCGGACTTCCCACCAGCTTTACCAGATTCTCCACCTTGTAGGAGACCTACTAGCGCAGCGTATTCTGGTTAGCGACCGCTATTCGAGGATTTTTCCGCGACAACGGCTGTCAGTCCTCCATGCAACGTGCTACTCACTGCCACTTCAGGCTCGCAATTCTTTGAGCTACGTTATGGATCCTAATTTATGAGAATATCATCATGTATGCTTCGATCACGCAGAGAAACTCCAAGTAAAGCCCTTTCCATTGCCCTTTAATTGGCTTTGAGCCGTCTTATTAAGCGGCCTCGCTTACTTAGTTTACGGCCTTCCTTACTTTTTGAGGTATTAGCTGAGGATATAAACAAAACTATTAATTATTAGCTCAGCTTCCATAAAATAATCAACAGATGGCGCTTTTAACAGTAACATATAAACTTTTAATGGCGTCTTACGAACAGCTGATTTTCAGTTATTAGCTCATATTTCAAATTACCACGTTACAATTTTATATCCTGCTCTAAATGTTTAATGAAATTCAGTTTATATACGGTACTGCAGACTTTTATAGGAGTTAGTACGTAATCTCGCAGAAATATTTGGCAGAAACAGGCCGGCTTCGTAGCTTTTATGTGTACAATATAATATGATTAAGTTATTATAAGCACTAATAATATTAATAATATTGCTCATAATAAGGCTAAAATTGGTTAATATCCGAAATGTCCTAACGATTCCGTAACTATTGTACATAAAAACCACTCAGCAGTTGTAATTATAGGTATGTCTTGTAAAACATATTATTATTCATTACATAATAGGTTGGATAAAAAGTTTCTTCGCATTTTATATAAAAATTCAGGACATTTTTTTAAGTTAATTTACATTTAATTACAGTATATATGTGCCATTTTTTTCGAGATTTTCTGCCATCTTGTAAGTAGGATTTCTGATCGAAACGTAACGAGTAGTTTTGGTAGTCATCTCTTGATGTTAACCTGGTCAGGGCTATATAGCCGATGGCAGCACCTCCCAGCCCAACTCTCTTAATTTTCAAAGGCTCTCATATAGTGAAACCGAAAACAAGTATTGTAAGTATTAAAATCATTTTAGTGTTATTGTTATTTATTAACTAAATAAATATTCATCGTCGTCATCAATAGCCTACAATCGTTACACTGCTGTGTGCATATAGGAAGCACACAGCAGTGTACACAGGGAGGAACATATGAGGAATTTTGAACCATAACACCTTATTTCACTTAATAGCTTATCTAGCTTTCCTAAGAACGGCAAGCAAAGGAATATTATCATTAAAAATTTATCGGATATGTATGTCGGCGAGATAGCATCTTACTCGCACGTTTGAAATCCTTATCCAACACAACTGTCATTATTAGTGTAACGCATAGACGTAGTATGGGAATACTGCGTCTATGGTATAACGTTGCCTTGTGAAACGTCAAGTAATGACCGCTGTCGCTGACATCGCTTGGGGGTAGTCTATGCTAGATTGGAAAGTAAAAGGCATTCAGACGCGAGCCCCCAGAGTGAACGGACGTTAGCACAGACTCTCCACGCTTCACAAAGCAATCGGTTTGCATCCTGATATTTATATAGTATTTTGAAGAGTGATTAAAAGACCTAAATGAAATAATCGATTAGCGATTTGAATATAGTCTTATTTTTGGAAAATATTATCCAAGATGGCGAATGATGACGAACTATGTTCCCAGCCACCTATTAAGCTCGACCCTCCGTCATGTAGATCAAATGAGTTCTCACCGTCTAACCCTTCTGTATCGTACATATATTTTTTTCTAAATTATATTCAAATGTAATATTGACAAGTGTTATTTACACTTACGATTAGACAACCCGGTGAACTTTGTATAACCCACACCCTGCTACTAACGCCATCTATAATTTGATGTGGAAAGAAGTTACAGTTTGTATCAATATGTTTTAGGTTTTCTATAGAATATTCCCGATTTCTATCTTTTTAACACACTCCACGCACACGACACGGCTCCCGTGTTCACCCTATAATGAAGGGTTTACTAACTTACAGAATATAGGTAGCGCTGTTGGAAATGTTCTTAAATAGATTATAATTTGATGTTTATGAATACACAGGGAGTCACAGTCGGCACTTCAATGTTGCGAAATAGTTAAGGTTTTATTGGAAAAAATATTTAATAAACAGTGCAAATATGGGCATTTTTATTGGGCGTTGAATGTTAGCACTCGAGGTATTATAGTGAACAGTTCCAAATTAATTTGATTCAAATCGTGATCGTTTTAGACTTTTGGGGAGATCATTTAAACACATTTAGATGGAAATTAAATAATGGTATCGATTTATAAAAGATATATACATCTCTTGTCTCAAAAAATATGATTGTATTGTTGTTGTATTGATATGTTGTTGTTATAAGGTCACCTTTTGTACAAAATTAGTTAAAAGTTTTTTTTGAGTACTTCTCTTCTTGAATTGGCTGATGTACAATAAATATATATTCTATTCTATTGTAGAAAGTAGTAGTATTTCGTGATGTAACTGACCTCCCCAATCTATGATTACCTTGCCATTACCATGGATTGTGGCTTATTTGATATTCATTGACATTAAAAATCTAGTTTTTCTTTCCCCTTTCACTGTAATAAATGCATTTTTGTGCACTAATTGCTTGACTGGTTAGCAGATTATCTGCTATTTGCACACAGGAATGCTTTGTCCACATTTATTTCGTATTTTCAAACGTTCACAAAACAGGTGCATATTCGCTCCAATTTTCAAGTGCACTTGACGAGAATTTCGTACGTTCGATGCTGCGAGCATTGGGAGGCAATTAGTTTGGCTCGTATAGCGCAAGATTTAAGTGAGTAAGTGAAATATACTACAATATAACTATAAGATGGCATGCCGTGTGTAAACCCTCACATAAAATACGAACTAGTTTTATTCGCCACTTCTTTCCTTTTTTAGGCCCATATATTTACAATAAATTAAATAAAATCAATAATATATATGCCCTAAACAAAATAACAGTAAAGAAATTAATCTCATGTTGGATTCAACGACTATCATATAGTGAAACTGAAAAGTTATTGGAAATATTAAGATAATTTAAAGTAATCCACATCAATAATCCCATTACTCACCCTCTCACACACACTCACACACAATCATTATACACACCGAGAGGACTTCTACACTCGTATAAGGTTCTATAAGTACTATATCAGTATGTATGTTTGTATGTATTGTTAGCTTGTATTATCTGTCTGTCACTGTTTTTTAATAATGACTATCACATATAATCATCAGCATTCTCATATAATTGCAAGATGTTAATTTTTTTATGGTTAATATCGTTTAAAGAGAGTATTCTTATAAAATTACTTACAGAGTGTTTTTTTGCTTCCCAGAGCAATCTGCCTCTGTCTTTACCGCAGAGAATTTATCTTATAACTTACGTACATCACGTTTTTCATTTCATCAAAACTTTGTACATGTGTTTGTACGTTTGTGTCTCTGCATCAATGAAAGGACACCCTGTTTCCTCAGAAATCACTAGTCACTGGTCTGATCCACTTCCTACACACATTTTATTGTTATTTCGGTTATTTCATCAGAGTGCTAGCGAATGGCTGACCATAATCACGGACATAGGAAACATTTTACTGTGAACACGTGACCGCCCGCTGCTAATACATAAGGCAAAGGTTGTAAGTGACCTTGACGCGACACAAGCCGCGATATGAACGTAAGCGGTTTAGAAATAAAGAACAATATTGTTATACTATATCCATAGCGAAAGTAAGCATCATCAAGAGCTTGTGTTATGACTACTAAATATCAGGAAATATAATTAATTTTTTTAACAAGCCTCACTTATAATTTTGAATGAGAGGAGGGTTTGAGAACGAAAACAAATCAACTTTCGCCATGGTTGAAAGTTGTATCCAGCTATAGTTACAACTTTCGCTATGATTAGAACTTTCGCTATAGTTACAACTTTCGCTGTGGTTAGAACTTTCGCTATAGTTACAACTTTCGCTGTGGTTACAACTTTCGCTATGGTTACTCCCTGGTTGGTCTTTCGAAATTTCTCACATCAAGCTCCTTAATATTTAGTTGCTTCCGGTTGTTACGTTGTTTTCAGTAGCGTTTCTCTCATTTTGGAAAGTCTATGCCCAGGTCGTATATAGGCGGTTGATGATATTAGCAACATTTATATCTTTTGTAGAAACTTATTCACTAAATCATTCGGTACACAAATCTGTTGTGAGTTAATAGTGCAGGTACGAGTCCGCTAATTGTACCTTTATTACGTGTGTGATACAATATATGACGTTATGACGTGACGAACTGACACGGAGCCAATCTAAATTTTTATCACGTAACAAATATTTTGGAGACGTCGTTTTATGTCAAGCGAACTGATTCACGCCATATCTAAATTTATGGCATTAAGATAGAATTAGTTGATTTAAGAAGCATCTATCTCGCTATTTAAATCAACTAATTCTATCTTTTATCTATAGAAGTACGACTGGAAGAGATTTGTTTTAGCAGTAAACAGTACTTTTCCACAATCTTTTCTCAAACGTCGATTTTTCCTGTAAGTTTATTAATTATTATATTAAATAAATAAATTTAAAAAATCTAGAGATTCATTCATTCATATATTTTATATTTACTTATTTGATGGCCGTCTGGTGCAATGGTCAGTACCCCCGTCTACTTGTCCAGAGGTACCAGGTTCTTGGTAGGAACAGATATTTGTATGATGAATACAAATATATATATAATATTTGTTCAAGAGTTATGGACGTTTGTATGTTTATTTAGTATATTTCTGATATTTATATACATATTACTAGCTATATTTCTCTGTTAAGTAGTTTATATAACACAAGCTGTTAATGATGCTTACTTTGGGTTAGATAATAGGTATGAATGTGAGAAATATTATTATTACATGAGTTTCAAAACCAAAACTGATAATATATCCTATATAATACATTATATCCTTTTTGCAATGATATCCTTTTTCCTAATTATATTAGGATTACGAGATTTGAACTTCAATTTTGATTGTAACTAACACTAGATTTACCAGACCAGTCATTTAGACTGGTCGTGCAATTTCAATTCAAAATTCCTACTATATTACACATTTTTTTTCAGAAATGATGTTATGACTTTTGTAGCTATAATTAGAGAGTACGTTTTATAAACTTAATGTTATTTTATATATATTAGTAACAAATATAATTTTTGTTGTTGACATATATTCAAATCGCTGGTATATCTAGTGTTAAATTATCTAAATTAAGCGTTTAGCATTAGAAGCAATACTTTTTTGTCTTCAAATTTGAAGCAAACGCGTATTGCAAACTGCTTGTCACCTGTTACATTAGACATTACACGTTACACTTTATAAACACTGGAAGTTTTAAACTATTGACATTGCCTACTTGACATTTTACCCAATTGACATATTAGAATTAAAAAAAAAAAACAATACAATATAATGATTTCTGATTATTTAATATTAATATTACTGACATCCAAACAATTGTAATACAAAAATACTATAAAATCTATTTTTTACATTTAAAAACTCACTGACTTACAAACAATCCCTAGATAATTAGCATTTTGAATGCATGTATTTGAATTGGACCGTTATACAAATTTAAACACTTAACTTAAACCTACCTTGAAATCTACCTTTCTCCTGTATAACCTGAAATTTTGTTGTGCCCGACAGGGTCCATAATGTCATTTATAGTCTTAAGATTCATATTGTATAACTATGGAACGCAAAATAAAGAATTGAATTGAATTGTTATTGCTTAGGCTACGCTTAAGTTTGCAACAACACCTATGTCAGGTACAAAAATCGACCGCACTTTCCCCCTCAACGCCTTCCCGTCCCCTTTAGGGACATGGCACGTCATAAATTTCACTAATTATAACTGACCCATATAGCGAGCGGGTTAGTCTACAACATGGAGTTAGTTATTTAATGACGAGATGTTTTAGTTACATTTTTTGTGCAAAAAAAGCTACAATTTTCATTTTGAATTGGGCTCTTTGATTAATTCAAGGAACAAAAGAAAATGTTAGCTAATTAGATTAGAAGTATGAGTAAAGTTATGTTTGTTTTGTAATCGTATATGCATACCAGTTGAACCGAAACATATTTGAGGCAAAATAAATATCTTTAATATATTCTCTTTATTATATATTCTTCTTTAAAAGCTCTATGCTTTGTGGATCATGTATGATAACGCTAAGCCGTTTGATCTTATTAAAAGGGCCTACTTACTGGTGTCTTTGATATTTTTAATAGGATAGCTCTCAGTCAATCTCATCTTATGGTCAGTGAAGATAAAGCCCAAAATGCATGCGAGCTACACCTGGTTCCCTCAACCATAGAGTGGTTATCCGTGAATTTGGCTCGAACTAATGGAACATAAGAATATTGTTCACCAGTCAGACTTAGGATAGCACTATCACCAACCTAACTACTCCACCTCCAAATCTGAAGTAGGTGGTCTCAGCCACTAGACCACAGAGACGATTAAGAGGTGGTATAATAGCACACGCATCATGTGTTTTTCCCACGTAGGAAAACCAGTTCTCAGCAACGGGACAAATAAGCTGATGATATTGATGATTAAGTTAAAAACGAGAGGAATGAATTGATCAATGAACGAAGCATTTACCTAGAGAAGCATGCAGTGCACCCGTAGGAGGTGCAATATATCACTGCCCAAAGAATCTGGAAATTCCTGGAATCAGCGGGGCTAGGCAGTGTAATTTAAAGGGCTGCCACAAAAGATCGACAATGGTCGAAGTGCTACGACCTATATAGTGCCTAAAAGAAACTGAAAAATAAATATTGCATACTTTGATTGGAGTTTCAGACTAACCCAGTCATATGAAATTAAAATTGTCTAAAGGTGTGGCCAGACTTATGAGCGCAGTTAGCCTGCTTCTATACATAAATATTGTTATGATAGGGGGAAATTGAGCTTTGTCTAAATTTATATCATATAGACATGTTATTAGTATGTCTTAGTACATTTTATTTAATTAGCTATGTTGCCGATAAAATATAATAAAATTTTATGTGAAAAGAAAGTCAGTTCTTGTTGACAAGTGACAATTTTAATCTTTTTTCCTCTAAAATTTCTATCAAAAACAAAAGTTACAAAAGTGTAACCTCTTTCGTCTGCAACAAGCTAGACTCTTGGAGCTCAACGGCTTTGTTTGCATTACTTTCAAAAACACAGAAACTTTTGCCATATATACAGGCTGATGATAAAACAATATTTTCATTAAAATTGATATATTTACAATTGAAAAAAATACATGATTAAGTTTCAAGTCGAATGTAAAAACCATTGTGTTGTAAAAGGTGACGTAATGAGTGCAAGAAAGGAAAAATGGGTGAAATAAAATAAAATTATATTACTGTAAGAAAGTGGAAATTTTCACAATGACAAGCAATTATAATCAATCAAATATATATCTTCTTTTTTAAAACTAAAACAAATTATATAAAAAGTAGGTATAACTGTTCATCCCCAACAAATTGCTTTCAATCGTTTTGTACAAACAATCGATATTTATATTTTTTAAATTTAGAATTTTACCTTTATCATGCAAAAAGTATTTTATTTTGAAATATCACATCTTGCAGGTTCAATTTTTATTCTAGTACGTTTAAAAGCAAATTTTATTTTTAAACCCCAATTGTAAAAGAATATACTTTGCTAACTACATCAATGGGTCTCTTTGGACTGGTCTATCCCAGTCCTGAAGATATAAGGCTGCTGACTCCGGGTGTACTTAGCAAGTACATCTTGGAGATATTCCAGGACAGGAACGAGGAAGCACAAAAGATTCCATTGGGTCGATGTGCTCCGGGAGTAATCCTGGCCCTACATCAAGATAAGATAAGTACATCCAACCGCATTATGTGAAAATATATGAAAATACCTTATTTTACTGATATATATTTTGAAAATCATAAATACATAAAGTCGATAAAAAGACTATTGAATACATAAAAAGATCTTACTCCGTCAGTTAGCACAAAGACAATAAAGGTTAAGTTATTATGGACTATAAGATATACTGTTACTTACTCTCAAACGTAATCTTAAGAGTACTTTCGATTTACAAACATAATGAAATGGTGATTTATCCGTTCACAATTTCAACTCATTAAACCTTTGAAAGTGCTACGAGAAATCGTAGCGCTACGATTCCTAACACTGCTACGGAACTCTACGATGTTGTCTACGAGAAATTTAATCAGAACTACGAATATTCCATCTGAAGTCGGTATTCAAGTCTAGATTCAATTTTAGTTTTCATGTAAAATATTTCAGTGATGTATGAAATATACTTGAGGCACTGTGCCATATATATTATTGTGATTACACTTGGGATTTGAGATTACAAAGGAATAAAATTTCTACTAAAACTTTTTATACGCGTTTGCTTCCCCTGTTACACATTTTATAACATAGTTAACATCACATTTTGTTTACTGTCTCAGACATCTCCTTTTTGGTCTATCAGAACTCGTAATTAAAACTCTAAATTTATGTAGTAATAAATGCCTAATTATAATTCTTATACTATCTAAAATATCTTGACTGCGAAATTTTATGTAAATTCATTTAATTAAATTAGTACAAAAGGAAAGTATTGATCATTTACATATGGAATTTTATCGTAGTTAATTGTGGCTAATTAAGTAAGACAAATGTTATGATTAGATTTAAAGTTACAGTTAAAGTTTTCTATTATCCATGAATCTTTATAGAAACTAAAACATATGTGTGTATATTGCAGTTAATTACAACTTGTTCATCTTTTAATTTCCTGAAAAGTAAAAACCAAGATATAACTGAATACCCTCACTTATACTCATATTCATCATTAACAAACGTTAACGAGGCAGACCATTCGAATCGTCGTGTGAAAAGAGACTATATGTACTACAGAACAGAGTACATAAAAATTGTGATCGTTCCGCTTGTGTGCTACCGACAAATTCTACAGTAACCGCGCTCTCGTCAAAGCAAATGTTATTATTTTTTGTCCCGCTCTCACTCAGCCATGCGAAATAACCGACAAGTTGGAGTTTGGCGCAAGTTGAAGGCTTTGCCGTTTCTCAAAATAAGTCTTATTGATAACAAAAGTTAAAGAGGCATCCACCCCACCTTTTGACGACAAGATGTGATGTTTGAAACCAATTTTAAAATATAAATATGAGAAACGAATTTTCAATCTCACATACAGATTTTCAGATCCTTGTATATCTAATTTTTCTTTAAGGAACTTTGATTTATTTTAAAAATTAATACGACTCTTTTATCTAATTAATCAATTTTATTAAAGGAAAAACTATTAGTACCCACTTATAAATTAATAGATAAGGAAATAATGGTCACCATTTTTTGAATGATATTGTAATACTACAACTTTATATTTAATTAATAACATGAAGAAATGGAACAATCTTCTCTCGGTTACTGAATAATACAATTTAATATTACTTACTATAGAATATTGTAAGAGATGCTAACTGGATGGCGCCAAATAACAAAGTGGCTTTTTATCGCTTGGTGCCCGTGTCATCGTACCAACGACAAAAAAGAGCGAGGTGAGTTTAATTAGCAAAGGGGTGACGCGTTCAACCATCTCCAGAAGTACTGAAGTTCTGTAACTTGTAGTTACTCTTAATGTTATGTTATATTATAATAGGTGCATATATAACTTATATATAACTTAAATGCATATAAATAAATAAAAAACAATAAATCCGTAGGTAGTCTTATAGCGTTTCATGATGATGATATTTAATTATATTTTATTTTCAATTAATATTTATGATTGTTATTTTGATTAATTAAGAAATACTAAATTAATTTAGAATTTGTTTCAGTATTCAAAGTGTTTTCTGTATGCTATTCTATAAGTTGGTTCTATATTAATAGCGTTTACATTTAGTTTACATTTAATTTGTTCTATTGAAGCATTACACGTTTGTTTGTGATTCGGATAGCTTGTGGTTTAGCTTTGTGGCGCCTGTTACGGTCTCAATTGGAACTATGGAAGACCAGCTCGGTGACCTCGCTGATTACAGCAGATGCTTAGTGGTGATCAGATCAGTTATAAGTGAAATTTTTAATTTTTGTGTTTGTAGCAAGTATTCAATTATATTCTCCAACTTATAACGAATAAATCTAATTTTACTTAATGCAATAGAAGCGTTTCTCATTAAGCCACCGTTAATGCGTTAATTGTCTTCCATAGTCAAAGTCAAAGTCAACTTTATTTAAATAGACTTATTTACTGAGCTCTTTTAAATCGTCACAACAGGGAATATGTATGAGAAAACAAATAAATATAATTATAAAGGCAATAGTTCTAACTTTAACTGGGTATCAACCGGGCATTTACTAATTGTCCCAGTTATAGTATTTAAATATGTACTAAATAAATTGCTAGTTTTAATTTTAAAATAATATTTATTTTAAAATTAAAAATAACACTAGTATGCATATTCCCGATTAACCCTACTATGTGTGTTTTCAAATTTTGAATTCATATGTACATTTATTTAACGCTTTTACGGTCAAGGAAAACATCGCAAGGTAACCCTGCAATAACCTGTGAAGAAATTATTCGATTGTATGATAAGTTTACAAATCCATGTTTAGCCAGCAATTTAGTCTAAGGTCTCTCGATGGGACATATATGAACTCTTGATGATGATAATGATGACAAGAAATGTAGCTTGCATTATGTATTTTTAGGCTTTAATGTATAGTACATTATGTACTGTTTGTGTATATAAATAAATAGATGAATGAATTTTGTATATGCGCTATCGTATTCTGTTAGTTATTATAATACAAGTAAAACTTGAAGCTGATTCGGAATGTTCCAGCCATTAGACAGTTAATTTAAATAGAGTTTATGAATTGATTCGATTTCATTTTATGCTTTTAATGTTAGCACAGAGTGTTACAACTTAGATGTCAACAAAAGCATTCGCTTATCTGCGATACAACGTAATAACAACCTAACAGATTTACATTTCATACCTTATCTGCCTCAGAGTGCTTCAAACGCTTCACTTTTAACTTGCACCAAACAACGCTAAAAGTTCGCCTAACGAACCGAGAGACGTCTGATGCCATAATTTACATATATACAGGCTGATCCACAATACGGTTATTAATTTACGTTTCAAACTTTAATTAACAGATCGAGTTATTTTTAAACTTTAGAATAATTGGTGTTTTGGGTTTACCTGTATAATTTGGGGATGATAACTAAGTTCAGTTTAATTAATAATATTTCAATGTGTTACTTACTCTCTTTTAAAAAGGTGTAGCAATATTTTTTCTTTAAACCTCGGTAATTCAAGTTAAGCATGTCTTGCTCCTTGCATCACAGACAATAAAGTATTTGACATTTTTTTATGATATTTCATAAACATATAGTACGTTTATAGTAAGAAAATATTGCAGAAGGAAAAACAATAAGTCGCCACAAAAATGCCAATGTAAATGTTCCTTGCAAGTGACGTCACACGCTATAACATCTTTGCAATGTATACGTCAACATGCATAGTGTTTAAAGGAAAATTGTTAAGCTTAAACGTATGTAAATTGATAGTGCAAATATTTACAATCATAACTTTCTTTATTTCGCATTTTTTTAAAAGCTATTAAAAAAACTTAAACTAATACCTATTTTGTAAATAAAAATAAAACGCATCGCCAATTTAATTTAGAATCGTCATCATATTATCAGTCGATAATATGATCCAAACCTGTTCAGATTTAGATTACCTGATGATATTTTAGAAATCAATGTGAAAGAACTATTTTTTTTTTACTTAAAGTCAGTAAAATTTGTTTTTATAGTATTTGAGTTACTGGATAGTACTGCTCGAAAATACTATATCCGATTTCACATCATATTGACTTGCTATAATAAGAATAGAATAATAATATTTCTCATAATCACAGCTATTATCTAGTTCAAATGAAGCATAATTAAAAGCTTGTGTTATGTATTATAAATAACAACAAACATAGAAACTCATGAATCGTGAAAAAAAAAATTTTTTCATTTTTTTTTAAATATATTTATTTATTTATTTATTGGAACAAAAATAGGCATACATAAAAAAGTAAACGATAATGGCTACATTAGTTTAAAATAAAACTGTGTCGTCGTACATATCATAAAAATATCTGCCCCTACTAGGATTAGAACCTGGGATCTCTGGCTAAATAGACAGGGCTACCACCCGACCCGTCTTTGCAATAAAAAGCAAGATATATATTATATGTCCTTTTGTCACGTTACAAAGAGCTTTATGAAAGAGACGCAAAGGACACTAATTTATAGTGGTTAATTATAGGACTCTATGCTGTCAATATAAGGTTCCTAGTGCTTTTACACTGATAATGGAGATGTGCGTTTTTTACTTCATTGCAAACTTCTTTCAGAGACTTCGCTCCTTTGGAAACACTGAATGAGGCTTTTCAAGACTTATTAATTTTTTAACTATCTTTTTTAACCTAAGTTGTTTGTTGTTTTCTGTTTAATACCATAATAATTATGACACCGGGTAATTAAGCTCATACGGAAATAGCAGTGAAACTACGATATGCTTCCCAATACCTTCCATTGCACTGTTCCCTTTAGTCATAGCGAGATGACATATTACTTAAAACATACCTTAAATCCGTTAATTACAAAAACATTATCAAAAATGTAGTCTTCCTTAACTGTTATGTCTGTAGAAGAGTAAGCATCATGAAGCGCTCGTGTTAAATAACAGAAAACCCATATAACATTATAACGTATTTGTATAATTTAATTGACAATGTGACTAATGCCATCTATTGAAATAAACTTGAAATAGTAATGGAAAAACAACAGCTTTCATGTTTAACATTTTTTTTTTTCATTTTAAAACTCCTGTTTATGATTTTCCGATGTATTCTTATTTTAAAACCGGCCGTCAAGCCGTTTTTGAGTTTTAGCGAGACTAACAAACGTCAATTCTTTTTTATATATAAGATTATAGAATCATAGATACAAAAATAAACATAATGCGATTGTAAATATTCATTTTCATCAACAGTCCTCATACCTCATCACTGCTGGGCATACGATTCCTACACGAGAGAAACACCACTTTTCTGGCCCAATGCGGGTTTTTGGATAAAAAGTGGTTGCCATGGCAACCGGGACCAATGAATTATATAACCTTCCGAAGCATGTAGGAGCTTAAGATGGCAAATTTAATTGGCCCATCCGCAGACCAACCACGGCGAAGGTTGCTTAGTTTTCACTAACAAAACCAGAGCGTTCAAGCCACTATGCTAATAAAATCTTCAATATTCATGTTATTTATACAAAAATATCTGTCCGCTCGAACCCAAGACCTCATAGTTACATAGCTAGTATACTACTTAAGTAGCTAATCGTAATTTCATAACTTACTTCTGTTATGTATATTTTTTTAATAAGCATACAGACAGACAGATGTTGGTAATACAGAAAACCTTTCGTAAATGTTATGAGATCGGCGCCATTTTCGATTCCAAACTTGGTAACTTCTAAGTCAGTAACCTTAAGTTAATGCCTTCACATCATCACATCACACCATTCAGTTTAAAACGTCGACACCCAAATAAGTGGATTTGATACATAAAAAATTCAACAGCCTGTATATACGAATGAAGTCCAAATGTTACCCCACAGAATAAACCATCTTATTTACCGACGTATTGAGCTCAATTTCGCATGTGCAGCGTTCTAGCTAACAAAGAACGTTAAACCCATAGCTTTAAGAGTCAATTTTCTTTGCAAACCATATATTTCGCTACAAATATTCCTACGCAGGAATCCCAGTGGTATTTCCTAAGTATTAAAGCATGGTTTTGAGTGAGTCACTCCATGTTTTCAGAATACACTTTCTAGAATATTTCATGGGAAAATGCGGGGAGATAAATACTTTACGGAGGTTATTGAACCTTCAGTCTACTTTGAAAATTGTACCATCTATTTAGAGTATAAAAAAAATAGTCAAGCCTGTATCGGACACATATTCGAGTAAGTGAGACATAATATTTTAAAACGCTCTTGGAAAGGGTTTCGTACGATGAATTTTCCCTGTTTTGATGTAGAACTCCTTAAATTGGCAACATTTTATTTATTAAAATATGAAGTTAATTAAAATTTAAAAGAAATATTTCCTTCTTTATTGAGCGTTTTCATTCGAGATTTTAAAGCAATATTGTTGAATATTGATACAACAATAAAAATTATTAAATGTTTTAATTCATTAACAGAGGCCATTTCGACATAAGACTGTTCCTTTTACTGTACACACACAAGCACGCACTTACACACACACTAACACGTGTTTCAGTTCCTGTGTGATAAATGTAAAAGTAACCACATTAAGTGGCTATTTTTCGAATGAAATTAATATATTATTGCAAAATTAAATACAAAATAATAATTAAATTCTTGATAGTAATGCTGGTTTCCAATTGCAACGGATTGCTAACGAAGCGATGAACTTTGATATATTTCGCATTAATATGACAAAATCCAACACCTCTTAAGCAAAACCATTGGTAGCTTATTGAAACCCATGAGTCAACAACTTCATAAACAATTTTTTTTAAATATATAAACATTCATTATTAGGTATAGAAATAGACAGATGTCAGATAAAGATTCTTCGCTTGGTTTCATACGAAAAAGCTACGGAATTCTTTCCTCTATTCAAACGTAGTCTGGGCTTGTTTCTTAGCCACTTTTTACTCTCTCTCACTATCCATTCAGAGCACAAAAAGTCACATTGTTAAATAACCACACTGACATCTTCCTGTCAGAGCATAGTAACTGGAGAACCAACTCTAGGACTTGCTGACACGGGTGATATTCGTGTAGCAAGAGAATAAAGGGATACCGTAAGTACGTCTTTTCAGTCGTGTTCCCTTTTATAACTCTCAGGATTAGTTTTGCAGCTTATTTTCTTGTAAGTTTTATGTATTTGTCAAAAACAGAGGCTGATAATGATGCGCAATGAAAACTTATTGATGTACCGGTAAAATTACCGGTACCATAAATAATATTTACCGGTATTGTGCAAAATGGCGATAATTTAAATGATTTCATGATAAATGAAATAAATACCGGCATCTAGATCCCGACTAATACCTAGCTCTGATTCATTTTACTTGTATATTCAAAGTCAAAATAGTCAAAATATCTTTATTTAAATAGACTCATTTACTAAGTTCTTTTAAATCGTCATAACAGGGAATATGTATCAGAAAAAATTAACAAATGTAATTAAAGGTAATAGTGATAACTTTAAGTGGGTATTAACCGGGTATTTACAAATTGTCCCAATTATAGAATTTAATTATGTATCGGTTAGTAATTTTTTATTATTTCAGGTTCTAAGGTATTCCCTACAACGCTCTGAATGTTTTGTTGTACTGCACTCATAAGGCATTGATGGCCTTCCGTATATAGTTGTATATTAAAACGCAAATAAATAAAATTATATTTACTTAAGCCAAGTATTCGTTACCATTCGAATATTCATCAATAATCCCTAACATAAGCAATTTTGTTTTTCCAACAGAATGTTTATAATTTAACAAAGCAATCACAGAATAAACATTGTCTTTGTAAAAGAAAGAGACTAAAGAACGTTTGTCTTGTTCCCCCGGCCCGCGGTTGAGCGTTTGTCAAAGGAATTCTTTTATTGAGCCACTTAAGTCAGCTAGCGTATCCCGCCATCTTTTTGTGTAAGCTAAAAGAGAATTCTGATATTTACGTACAGCTTGAAAGGGTTAGATTAACACGCGTAAATATATTTTGATTGACATCCAAGGGTGTCTCCGTACTACCGCTGTTTCTATTAGCTTTTTCGATATTGGATAAGGAAGCGATTTAAATAACAAAGCATACAGCTCAGGTCTATAATGTCAATATCAATAAGTAGCAAGGAGCAATCTAGGCTCCCATTCTACATTAAACAGGATCCAGAAATACTATAGCCTTCTTACTCGGAACAATAAAGTAGGAGAGTTGGACATATTTCACCTTAGTGCACGAAAATACAAGGCTAACTTCAAAATCATTAGCAGGAACGTAAACCCCCTGTAATCAGTGTTTCTATATTAACGTTAAAAAACATATATAAACCTAAGATATTATAACTATAACTGTTAGTCCACATCGCATGCCGTGGCTGTCTGTAATTAAAAACTATACTTAATTTAATGTCTACGCTACAGTTAAATATTTTTGTTAGTATGTGTTTTTGTTGACTTCTCTTAAAATAAATAAATAAATATCCAGCCATTTTTGTGATATTGCTGGTATCCAGTGATAGTGAACATTTACTAACTGAAGATCATACAACTTCTAGGTACAATTTAAAACAAAACATGTCTACAAGTTTCCTTATCTTTAAAAGAAGAAAAAAAAATTTTTCTTGATTCCTTGTGTTCTTTATTTCCTTCTGTGAGGCTGTGGAACTCCTACTCTACTGTAGAGTCTTTTAAGAGTCAGTTTTTAAATCACTATCTTGAAAAGTCCGTCCCTATTTCTTTATAAGAATTTCTTAAATATGTATCTTAAATATAATATTATACACCTTTCTTGCGCCCAATATATTCTTAATTATTTATATAATTACTCTAACTTAAGGTTGCTTGGAAGAGATTGCTAATTATCAATAAGGCCGCCTGTTGTATGCATATGTTTTCTTGTAGTTTTCGATGGGTTACCATCACTTTACATCTTACACATTATTACATTTTTAACTTTTATATACTAGATATATAAAAGTTATTATATACATATAACATGTATTTATATACTAGAGATATACCTTTTTGTACGATAGCAAAGTCAGTGTTTTAACAGAAAAGTACGAATAAAGAATAATATACGATAACAATATAAATATAACCTTACTGCAGAAAAATCTTCGAGTTACATACAAGACAAAAGTTTATATTGCTGGAAAAGATATTCCATCGCCTACCAAAATATATGAAGTCAATGGAGGGTACACTATTTAAACATAAATTAAAAAAATAGCTATTATAAAAAGCTTTTACTATTATAAATGAATATTATAATTGCAATTATCTTTAAGAAATTGTAATAAAATTAACTTAAGATAATATACGACACAATTTTATTGTGATTCTGTGTACAATAGATCATACAATTTCATGCACTTATAAAGCAACAGATTCCCATTTTCGAACGTACAATGTTTTATTAAGCACTGTAAGTCTCTTATCTTAAGTTAGAAGCTAACAAAAATTACCATATTATAAAAGTACCGCCAGATAATAATTTCACAATTGTTTCTGAAACCCGATTAAACCGACCCCGAGGCATAAACAGTCCGGACCATTCCACGGCTGTACATGAAAAGATTTGGGAGGGAAACAAAAAACAAAGCATTTAAAAAAACAAAAACGTGAAACTCCAGTACGCTTGAGTGCACCATAGCGCAAGGGACGAACTGAAGCGATTATTTTAAAGTTACTTTTGGAACTTTTTTGTTAAATAAAAGTATCAAATTTGGGGTCGGTTGGGTGCTGTATATTTTATATCATATACTGTGAAATAAAGTTTGTTTTTGACATGAAATTGGTGTAGTTTTATGACAAAAAGGATCGTTAAATCGTGCAATATATGGAACACATCATTCAGCGTTGATTAGTGAGTTACGTGAGATTTTTCAGTGTTACATTTCCATTTATTCATTTGTAGGGTAAGTTCATTTATTTAACGACATTATATGATTTCTTTCTCATTTACTTATAATTTCATCGTAATCTTTATCATAACATTCCATTTTCGTATCATTTTATCATAATCGCTTACATTGCATTCCATTTTCATAACTTTTTCCTAACTCATTAACAAAATAGCGGGCCTACCATTAGTCGCCAAGAACTCCATGGGGCAAAGGGCTACATTGCACCAGTATCCTGGATCCATTAACAATGATAAAAACTAAATTAATGATGGCTTAAAGGTCTTAGTTACCAGGCCAAATATTTTTTTTTGAAGTATCAAATTTCAATAACATTTTGAAGCTAGCAACATATATGTAACATACTCTAATTATTTCAAATAATTAATTTTGATTTTTTATTATTGATCGAGTGTGTACGAAGGTGCTATAAAACTAAAAACCAACGTATACACAACGGGTTTAAAGAATGTACTTCCCATGTGTTATCTTAGCTTGCGCGATCGCAAAAGTGCAGCGCCATCTGTTGCCACCGTTAGAAAATATTAATTAAATACGGTCGTACGGATTGTATGTAATCAATTTAGGAATGTTTTAACAAATTAAGTTTTAAAACGAGTATAACCAAACCAAATTATTTATACAACAATTATTTATAACTGACCCTGTAGTAAGTGGCTTTTTAAAAAATACGTCTAACTGTTATTATTATACCGATCAACTTTGTATCACCTACAAACTACCACTAGCGCTCTCTATTTAAAAGAAACCTAAAGTAGCGATGGGAGATATGACAGTGTTAATGTTAGGCATGTCAGACGATTTTCCATAATACAACAACAATTATCAACTGAATGTTTTTAAGATTTACCTTAAAAATTTACAAGTTATTTTCATTTTTAAACCACTCCTGAATCAAACCGAATAACACATAATCTGTTTATGGCCAAGCTGTTCTTGAGCTTTAGCTAGAGTAACGAACCCATTTGTTCAGGCAATCGCGTACAACCACCAATCCACACTGAGCCAGCGGCCACGCCGGGTTTATGGCAAAAAGTCTTATATCTTACTTCACTAAGAAAGTATTTTCCTAGTAGTGGGACAAATAGGCTGTAAATATTTTTTGTAAAGTGTCCATTCATTAAGTTTGCCATGGTCCTTGTTAACACTAGATTTACCAGACCAGTCATTAGACTGGTCGTGCAATTTCAATTCAAAATTCCTACAATATTACACGTTTTTTTTTCAGAAATGATGTTATGACTTTTGTAGCTATAATTAGAGAGTACGTTTTATAAACTCAATGTTATGTTATATACATTAGTAACAAATATAATTTTTCTTGTTGACATATATTCAAATCGCTGGTATATCTAGTGTTAAATCAAGAAAAAAAATATACATAACTTCAACGCATATTTTTATCTTAATTCTAACACACTCCGAAATCTATAAGCCTAAGTTAAAATTAATCATTTATTTATTTATTTAACAATTTATGTACACACAAACACAATTAAAAGGACACAGCTGAATAACAGAGAATTGTACTGATTTCTATAAGATGTCCCTTCCAGCGGCCCCATATACGGATAAAGAATGAAAAAAGAAAAAAAATGAAAAAGTTTGAATGAAATTGAAATGAAATGTGTGTTTTCTCATTTTATATTAAATTACTACTATTTGTAAGTTACAATACTATATGTTGTATATGCAATTTTTACATTTCAACAAGTGTTATAATACCATATTCGACGCAATTAAATTTACAAATATTAACAGACTTTGGAGTATAATAAGCTACACAGAATTGACAACAAAAATATAATAGGTATGGAAGACACCCGCTACCGCTTGTGCCTTGAACAATAGTAATGAAAGTCTAACTAGAATTCTCGGGCTTTCAAATAAAAAAAGTAATTGAAACATCCCTCCCTCTCCCCTTCCCCCGCCGGATCCGCCTAATATCCTTCAATCTTCTTACTGTGAAGTACTTATATTTCAGTTTAAGTTAATAGATATGACTGTTTTAATTAGATTATAACCACCATCTGGATGCTTCATTCATATCAGATAAGAGCCCGCTGCTGGGCATATTCCTCTTCCAAGGATCTTCAAACCAATCAGTCCTGCACTACTGGCAACCAGTGGCTTCCTTCGACCTTTCCAGACCGTTGGTCTATCTTGTGACGAGAGGCCTATCGACGCAACCTCTCTCGATACGCCGACTCGTAAACTTTTCCACTACAAAGACCGTCATTATTCAATAAAAATATAACGTAATATGTTAGCTGGAAGAATTTTTTATCGAGTCCACCCTTGCTACTACTTTCTACTTAATCTTATATAGGCGAGTAGCTTATATCTAGGGACACTGACCAATCAGCCTGTTATTATTATTAAAATATTTGTATGTAATTAAAATGTCATTATTTAAATAAACGTAGTTGAGATTTTAAAATAATAAACTAACCATCCAAAAAGGTACCATATGCTATAGGTATTAGGAACTAAAATAAAACCGAGCTTGATTCAGACAAATCCCCAACCAGATAAGGCCCTCTCCAACCTAAAGTTAAAACAAACTTGGAGTAAAGTAGATAAGAAAATTACCCTTGAAACCTCGGAATAACAATGGACGGAATATTTTAATACCGGGACTTCCGCAATGGGAAAGGGATTTTGAAATTGTCTTGGTTCAATTATTTACAAAGAATTTAGGCTGAATGTCATACTTATCCCTTTGCCTTTACACGTTCAAGGTGGAGTCAGTTGGGTGCTGTAATTTCATTGCGCATATTGTACCGTTGTGTATTTTACGATGTGAAAATGGGGATTCGGCCAAAAGGTTACATTCGTGCAAATTATGGAATAAATAATCCAGCATCTGTTTGGTGACTGCCGTGACATATTTTTAGTATTATATTTATGTTCATTAATTATCAGGATATATTCATTTCATTTGTTTATAATTCCCATATAGTTTCGTATCCATTCTTGTATTAGTTTACCTTTACCATTAACATTAGAATTACATCAATTTCATGATGTTTTTCTATTAAGGCATTAAAAAAATGAAAATCCTACAAAGAAATGAATGACAAAGTAAAACTGAAATAGCTAACGAAAGTGTTATCAATATTAAATTTTCTTTATTTTAATTTTTCACAATAAATATTCATAAGTTTTAGTACGGAACGGACTATAACATCGACGGATAAATTCTATCTACAAAGGTCTATGCTTTTGCCATTTCATAATGAACGTTAAAATATTAAACAAAATATTACTAACCTCTTTTATAAATAAAACCAAAGACACCGGCTATATAATTCAAGAATTAAGATAAGATAAAATTTTATTGTCATTCTGTGTGCAATAACTAAACAATTAGATTTGAGTGATTCTCTTTCCTTACATCCGGAGTTGACGTCATTTAACGTTTCTAAAATGGCGATGTGACGGATTTTTTGAAAAGCACTTCATTATAGCAACATACTTCACGATCATATTAAATCTATATTTAACCAAATACATCAAATTTGCAGCCCACCTGCAGAAATTATTAAATCCAGATTGGTATAATAAGAACCATCAATTTAATTAGCCTTAATCTTATTTAATATTTATAGTTAAATCAGAAAAAGACAGACTAAATGTGACGTTACTTGACGTAACTAAAATGGCGGATCTTTAGTTGCTTTATTTCAACATTCCTCATAAAACATCCCGGTTAAAGTGAGTCAAAAGTTACTGCTTGTCCAAGTGCCTACTGATTTGGCGTTTCTAAAAGTTATTCTATACGTTTCATATTGAACTGGCCTCTTTCAAGCCAGGCATAAGTTTTAAGAGAATCTTTCTTTTCAATGACATCAAATATAAGCTCGATAAAACCAATAATCCAACTCACATCTTGTGAGTTAAAATGGAAGTCGTTCGTTTAAATCAAAGTAGAATAATATGTAAAACTTTTTGAACAGAACTTTTCTATTTCATGAAATTCGTTACGAGTTTCTACTTGCGTTTTTTCAAAGTCAAAGTCAAAAATAACTTTATTTAAATAGACTTATTTACTAAGCTCTTTTAAATCGTCACAACAGGGAATATGTATGAGAAAACAAATAAATATAATTATAAAGGCAATAGTCATAATTTAACTGGGTATCAACCGGGCATTTACTAATTGTCCCAGTTATAGTATTTAAATATGTACTAAATACGTTCCAAATGTAAGCAAAAAAACAGTCAGTGTTGAGTCGAAGTCAATGAGTTTAACGGTGATTAAATTACTGTTTATTAACTTATGTTAATTGCTTACAAACACTGTTGTGTTGCCAGCTTTCCTTAGTTATCTCATCTTGATATAGGGCCAGGATTATTCCCGGAGCACGTCGACCCAATGGGATCTATTGTCTATCTCTTCTCATCTAAGAAACTCATGGTTTGATAGTAAAGATAGTTATTTAGACCTTCGATCACTAATTATAGCTTTTGTATCTAAATTTTGTTATAAATTTTATAAAGTGTAAATAAATATAAATATAAATGACACACAAATACCTAATCCACAAAATTGAAATTTTTTAACTGACATTAAGATAGATACATAAAAAGATATATTATATTCTATTCTATAAATAAGGAAGAGGTTGAATGTTCAACTGTATGTATTTATTGCGTGTATATTCATCATTTTCATGTCAATTGTGAACCGACTACTTCTATTTTTTTCGGTAAAGTATACTCCTGAGGTTTTCCCATCGTCAATAAGTCAGGATCTGATGACGGAATCCCAGGGAAATCGAGGGCAACAAACAAGCAATTAACACCCGTCTAACTTTGACATATTTTTGACATTCTAAGTTTTATTACTGACTGTGGATTTTAACATTTTTCAAACAATTCATATGACGAGTAAAGAGAGACAAATCTTTTTTTTTACGAGGAGGAATCCATTTACGTTTACGGACATACCCGCCTCTGGCTAAGTGACGGGCGTGTGTGGGGCTCATTCAGTACCTCAATAGAGCGGCACTGAGAATACCCACTAAAACTCCCCGGTAACTCCATTGCGGAGTACGGGGGTAACCTGGGTTCTGCGGAGCATTTCACCAGGTCACAGAGAGACAAATCTAGCTGAGTTTCTGTCCTGTTCTTTTACGGACAGAACCGGTAGATTTACGAATAGATGGCTTAGATGGACGTTCAATAAATGTATATATATATGTACCAAAGTTGAATAAATTAATATCTCTTTGTGTTTGATTTAACTTGAAGTAAAGGTTCCATTTTACCGCAAGGAAAGTCAGTATAGATCTTGATTCTAAATTTCTAGCGTACGAAGCAAGACGTTAAAATTAAATGTGTTATATTTTGTGTAATTGTAAGATTAATATTGGCTTCGAATTGAAAAACAGTACTGTTTATTTATTTCTTATTAATTAAGCACTTTATTGTACATAGAAGGAAACATCATACAAAAATATTGTCTTCTATATAAAAAAAATCATTTGTACAATGGGCGGCCTTATCGCTAAGACTGATCTCTTCCGGACAACCTTAGGATGGACTGGAGATACAAAAGATAGAAAGAGGGATGTTGGCATCGTAGCGAGATACAAACAGAAAGTTAATAAATACAAAAAATATAATATATCTAAAACTACATACAATGTTAAATGTCAAAATGAAGGCTTATAGTAACAAATAGTATTTTCTTTACAAACCTCTTAAATGTACTTATATCAGTATCGATAATAACAATCTAACATGAAAATGACGACCACTGCTGTCAGTGGCGTTTCTAAAATGACGAGTTTCATTCGAATATATCATATTTAACGCTCAACATAGAACAAGCCAGTTTTATGATTGAATAAGTCAAAAGTGTATGGATATTCTTGGTGTTAACTAACTTGTGGCTCCTACAAGTCATTCCTTCCCTTGTATATTGAATTAGAACGACAGAGAGGCAAGTAAATTAAATTTAGTGGGAATGCCAGCGGAATTGCAACCGTTGTATATCTATTGATTAAAGTTGCCAGTAATGACGAACTCAGAGAAAGTATACTCTGATTATTTAGTCACTCTTGATGGAACCCCTCGTTATAATGTAATTACCCCGTAAGAACGAGGAAAACTTTCATCCATATATATAATATATTATATATAAAAATCATATACATCATATACTTTAATATAATCCTTTAGGGATTATGTACAACATTGCGTCAAAGATCGATTAAGTAAGTTCGAACTAAAACGTGTTCGTGGATTTTGTCGGCTAACAGTAATCTCTTAAAGGAAAAAGCACCTAAAACCTTAAGCAATGAGTACATTATACGACAACTAACATTCCATTAACCTGCCAGATTACGAAGACTCGTGATATAAAAGTTATATTTTCTATTTATTTTGGCTTTTTTAAGAATTAAGTTAAATATAACTTTTACCTCACTTTAGTTTACATATAAAGTAAGTATTAAATCAAATACTTTTAAACTTTTTATAAGGAGCTTAGTTTAATTAATGAATAGGTTTTTTACTAAGTTATTGTAGGTATATATCTTAACTATGTATTGTAACTTCAAGTGTACTTACCAAGTACATCTTGGACGTTTGCAGGATAGCAGACCCTTGGATAAGGGAAGCACAAAAGATACCATTGGGTCTTTGATAAGATAAGATAAGATATATAGTTATTAGTTTACTAACAAATAGAAAGAAGTTACTTCATATAGACCCAGTACGCTTAACTTAAAACAGAATCTAAGTTGGATTAAATTAGGTTATTTTCTAGAATTACGACGCCCTAGAGTAACATTAATTAAAGTTTGTGTTAGTAATTATTTAATTAAGAAGTCGACTCAAAAGGTACGCGCACAGGTAATTTGTAAAATTTTTACTTTGACATTTCTATGTTTGAAAGACATTAGGTCTAATTCTAAAGTAGATTCTCTGATTTTAAATTTGATTTGACAGCTGTCATATCACGAAATATTTAGAGTGCGTTCACTTATTCACCTTAACTTGTATATGAAAATACAAATTTGTGGAAGCTATATACCGTATAAAATTGACTATAGTTTCATTGAATCTGTCTAGATTTAAGTTAAACGAGAGAATGAGATATAAGTAGTTAATAAAATACAAATAATGGTCGAATTTTTTACTACTACTACTGGGAGATAAGTACAGAACCTAAATTAAGATTGAGAATCATAAACATATCCAAACTACAAAAAATCACGACCTGGGACGGGTAATGAACCCACGACCACCCATCAGATGAGTACTAGTTACCCAGACTTTGAAGAATCCAAAGAATACTCCAGTCCAGAACAAAATTATGTCTTACGGTGTGAATTTTCCGCTTCAGGAAATGAATTTCATAGGGTTCACCCGAGCCCTGCCTAACGCAACAGTCGGAGACAGAGGTGTTTTCGTTCAAAATATGATATATTTTTCGATGGTAATTGGTTTCGAGTTTCGTACACGGATTTATAAATAAACCAGTTTTTTTTATACCTACAACAATTTTATTATTTCCATGGCTGATTAAATTTATCTTGCTATCGCATTTGTAAATGCCCGGTTGATACCCACTTAAAGTTGTGACTATTGCCTTTAATTACATTATTTGTTTTTCTCATACATTTTCCCTGTTGTGACGATTTAAAAGAACTTAGTAAATGAGTCTATTTAAATAAAGTTATTTTTGACTTTGACTTTTGACTTTGGCATTTATATGATATATATAATAATATATTAGCATATATAAAACTCTTACGTGGAATAGAGTAGAATAAATCTTTATTGTACATCAACTAATTCAAAAAGAAATGCATGAGGAATAGTTTACCAATTTTCTACAAAGGGCGACTTTATCGCTAAAAACGATATCTTCCAGGTAAACTTAGGATTTAAAATAAACCGGTATAGAGGTATATTTTGAAATTTATTTTGTACTATCAGTAATGCTTACAGCCTAATTGACGATATAAATATACATAATGGTCCATTATAAGCTAATAACAAGCCTCCTGATGTAGAACTGATACTGTGCACGAAAGCATATTAAATAAATAAATACTTTTTACATATTTTCTTTACTTTTTGCTTTTATATATATATTGTCTTTTATTTTTTAATGTAATTATTTCTCTGATTATCATAATTTTTCATTGAACTATTCACACGTATTCCCTCCTTCTTATAACATGGGTTCCTTTAAAAGAGGCGTGGAAAAGCACTTTTTGGGCCGGCAAGGTGAGGGTGGCTAGGGCAGTATATCACATGCTTCACTAGCTATCTTCACATGTGGACTCGTTTACTGCTTATCATCAGGTGGTGTCGAGTCATTTGCTGAGCTTTTTATATAAAAAAAAATCAACCGTGTTTCTTTTAATTATCAAGTTCGATCATTTTATTCATTAAGAAAACACATGATAGTTGAGTAAAGATATAGTAGAGGACTAGATGCATCACTCTTCAGTTACGTGGCTTCCTGTCTTGCGTTAAACTGCAGTGAAATAAATCTAGCGTCATAGTCCCTGACCTTGATGTTAAATAAACTTTCAACATACTCGCCCGTAAAGAGAGACGTAATACGTCTCTAGTAGGACCATAAAACGACGTATAACTCACACATGCGTAATAGAATTAGCACGACAAAATTAAGTAGGTACAATACTGTTAGTTATATGTTAGTAAACAGAGCATTCTCAATTTTACCGGGAATATTATTAAAATCTGTAATATTATTAGCAGGTAACAAAAAAGAGGTTTTATGGCGCTAAAAATTCATATTACAGTTTCGGAATAAAATTCAGTCAAAGAAAATTTTATTACAATCAAATTAATCACAATAATTTGATTGTAATATATTGAAATATATGCATTATATCACTAGAATTATAATATTGATTCCCTTGTAGCATCATTTTCAAATTTTGTTTTTATCGTATCTGTAAAAGCAAAGCTTCTTCTATATTTCAAATAAGTAAAAGCAAAGCTTCTTATATATTTTAAATAAAGTTTATTTAGTGATAATTACAAAGCAAAGCTTAACATAAAATCGTACATCACTTTTTTTCACATAATGACATTAATGTAATAAAAAATAAATTGACATTATTTTAATAAATAAGGTTTTATATCGATCCGCAACAGTATCTGTCGCCGTGTGATAAGCGATTTTTACGTATGTGTGTTACAATTGTGTTGACAAACGTCTTATGCAACTCCTGCGCATTGATCATTACATACTCAGCATCCTTACGGCTTGCAATAATAATTGTAGCTGCAAGGACATACATGCTCTCAGGTGTAGCGTGCCGATCTGCCGACACAAGAAACGGACGCTCACTATTTACAGCAGCGCTAGAAAGAGACATATGACGTGCGAGTGCGACAGGAAATCACAGCGTCAGCGCGCACGCCCTCTTGCGACTAAACTAGTGTCTCGCTAAGACTTACAATAGTTGCAATACCTTATATTTATATATATATATAACGAGATGATCAATAAACGATATTCAGATTTTCATATTTCATATTCCATATTCCATATATTCAATTCAATTCAATTCCATTCAATTCCATTCCATTCCAATCATCATTCAACTACATCGGAGTTTTATCCAAACCATCCAGCCTCTAAATAATAATAATAACCAAAATAACACACTTGTATCTTAATGTACTTCAACCAACTGGAGAACATAGCTATTACTTTTCTAACTATAGCGAGCGAAGGGAATGCTTGTTGGCTGTATAATCATCATTTCATATAAAAATGAATTACCACCCATCTGCCAATATGAGGAATATAACATATAACATATAATAATATAACATAGGAATATAACACAGAAACAGTAGATTACCAATTTTTTAGGGTAAATCGCCACATTTGAAACTTTCTAAACTATTTTAGCACTATCGAATTATACAGGTTGTCCAACCAACGTTGACATTATACAGGGTGTGTCACAAAAACACGCGACTGCTTTAAACAGGCCTTATTTGTGTTAATTTATGGATCCAGGACGGTGCCGTGTGGACACATAATGATGCGGTCTCATGTGGTGCTGTGTATAACACTATATTGCAAAAAGTATATCTTGTGCAGCTAGTAGTTGGGTAACAGAGATTTTTAATGCCAATGGTGGCGGCAGTCGTTGGTTTTGACTTAAAACGGAGTAAGTTAAGCAAAGTTACGTAGATCACAGTCAAATCAAGATTTACGATGAAATTTTTTGTGTTTAGATAAGATAACCTAAATGGATCTTGATTTTGATAAATTTTATCTGGATCTGAATATCTTTGGTAATAGATAACGGAACTTGTTGTTCTTAATACTAATAATAATTACATAGGTAATTTGTAAATGTCATTATAAATACTAAAGGCTGAGAGTTAATTGCGTCGTTTCTTCTCTGCAGCTACTAATTGGTCGAAGCGGTAGTAGGGTTGATTGGGAATATGCATACTAGTGTTATTTTTAATTTTAAACAATTTATTTAAAACGTAATTTAAATCTATAACCGGGACAATTTGTAAATACCCTTTAATTACATTTATTTAATTTTTCTCATACATATACCCTGTTATGACGATTTAAAAGAACGTAAATGAGTCTATTTAAATAAAGATATTTTGACTTTGACTTTGATTTTGTACGACATTGTAAGCTTTGATCAGTCTCCGTACACCTAAGTTCTGAACTAGAACAACCGCACTTTTGAATACACAGATGCATCACACTAATTATGCGCAAAACTCGCTAATGAGTCACCTAGATACTTTGTACAATAAAAACTACAGTCAAATGTTGTGATTTTGTTATCTTTACTAAGAATTATGTTGTATTCCTTTGCCTGCTATTGATTGTCTTGAACCGGAAACTAATGAAAAATCAGAATGGAAATTGTTTAGTGATCTTTTTGTCCAAATTTATATAATTGTTAGTTTCTAGTATTGCAATTACTTTCAACACATTTAATTATGTGTATAACGTTACTTTATAGCAACATTGTTAAATATAGTAATAATAATAATAATGATATGTTGTAATGACTAAGAAAAAGCGTAATACACAATTTGGTGCGGTAGTAGGGGAAAGTGTTGTAAATTGAAAATAGGCTCTGCTGGGCACTTCTTCGTCGACCGCGCCATTGAGCAGTTGTAATAAGTAATAGCTTAAGTGATTTATCATTAAAAGTGTACCAAGTTAAAAGTGAGTTTATTTTTACACAAATAAACATTTTTAATGTAACTAGAAGTGAATTCAAAAAGCTTCTACACGACTGTATCTTAAATAAGCAATTTAAATATTATAGTATATCTTTGGGTAACATTAATTATGTATAAATTCATTTTTCAAAGTTAATTGCGAACTGTTCGCTCGCTAAACGCTCTTACCCTTAATAGAATGGTAGGGCTCTTTTATTGGCTTAGATTTAAGAAATAATATAACTAGTTATGATATCACTGTTAAATGAGGTTCTAAATAAATAAGTAAAAAGATGTTTTAACAAAACTCCAAAACACAAAAACTAATATTAGTTTTAGGAACTCTGTTTCGTGTCGCACATTTATTAAAATAAAAAAAGAACTAAGAAAACTATATAAAATAAATAACAAAAGTGACTTTGAAAAAATTATTCTTTGGTATTTTAACCGACTACAAAAAAGAAGGAGGTTGTATGTTCAACCGAATGTATATTTGTATACATGTTCGACTATTGCTCTGGGTTGACAACTTTGTTTTTTTATTGATGTAGCATACTCTTGAGCTGAACCCATTGTCACCAAGTCTGGATTTGATAATGGGATCCGAGGGAATCGACGGGAACTTTTAAAATGGCACGTGTGTCGTACTATTCGAGTATTGTAATTAACGATAAACAGGCTATCAAAAATGACGGTAACCCATCTAACTTTGACCTTAGAAGCCTTTTTTTACGAGGAGGAATCCATTTACGGACCTACCCGCCACTGGCTATGCGACGGGTGTGTTTGGGGCTCACTCAGTACCTCAATAGAGCGGCACTGAGAATACCCACTAAAACTCCCCGGTAACTGCATTGCCCTTCACGGGGGTAACCTGGGTTCTGCGGAGCATTTCACCAGGTCACCTCCAGGCAGAATGACCTTAGAAGCCTATACTGACGGTCTTGCTTAAACTCAAAAACGGCTTGATCGATTTCAATGATTTAGTTTTTTTTGTGGTGGTATAGTGTCTTTAATGTGTGGGTGTATGTGTGTTTATGTGTGTGTGCGTTAGTGTATATGCGCGTACGCACTCGTGATATTATACTAAAGGATAGTTTATACTTTTTATTTAATCCTTATTATTTATTAGTATATAATATCATTACTGGTAACAAACAGTAGTAATACTGTTTGTTATAAATTATTGTTATTTAATTATCTTCTATTGTAATTGTCAGTCATAACTACGTGAATTATTAATTTTTTGCCCGCAAGAAGGTAATAAACATACAGGCAGGCAATCAACAATGACGGTCACACATCTAACTTTAACCAGGCCAAGGCCGAGGATCAGGACGAGAGAGAGGAATCGGCGGACAATCCTGCCATTATTGCTCCGTCACCCAGTCCCAATCTCTTCAATAGGTGGGAAGAGGGCAGACAATAAATTATTATTCTTATTTATTTCAAATATAGCTTATTTCTTACCTTAACACGTTCAATGCGAAAAAAATATTCAGGAGATTCACGCGTGGCGGACAAATGTTATAATACTTAAATTGACACAAAAAACTCCAAATTTTATAAAAGTATTCGAGAATTGTTTCTGTTAAATGTTCAAGATCAATTTATTACAGTAAATATATATAATAATATTCTTGATTAATTATTTAAATGAAACAAAGACGTAATTGCGTTTCTCTGTAAAGACAAAAGATTTATTTCAGATACGTTTTTTAACAACATTAAAATATAAATAATAATAACAACATAAATTCACTCACCTGTAAAGACAAAAGAAACAACATTTAAAGCCTTTATTCCAGGGTTCTTATCTTATTAAATTCTACAAATAATTATCTTAATATTAAGTAACATTCAATCAATAAAATTCACATCTGACAACTGTCAGTTTACACACTTAATACTGCGCCGAACACAACCAGTACTAAATTAAGAAAAGAGGTTTTATATCAATAAAACAAGCTACTACTTTTCTTTACATATATATATATATATTATAATAATAATTCGTTTGTCATACGTGTGAATAAGTTATGATGTGTAAACCAGCCTTTATGCAAGCGACGTACATAGAAACAACCGAACCGCAGCACTTCCACATTAAAACTAATTTTTTTTATGTGGCTGAGATGAAATATAAAGGACAACAGAGACGCTAGAATTTATAGATGTCATATTTCTTGATTTTTAATTGAGCACGCCTCGCGTGTTCACCGCACGCAACGTGTTAACTCCCTGTGCTAATTTGTGAGTGAGTGGAGTGTGCAGGGTGAGTGTGTATGCTACTGATGTCGATTAAATTTCTATTATTTAAAAACTTTTTTGTTACCAATAAACATAAGATAAGACAAGATAAGCAATCATGAATTGGGTGCAGAATAACTCAGAATGAAGTATTTTAAACTTACTACTCCATTGACATGTTCTTAAAGAATATTCCAATGTTCTTATGTTTATTTCTAACAAAAAAGTTTAGACTTAACCCAGTAGGTTAAGTCAAATTAACCCTGTTTTGTCAATTGTAAATCGACCTACTTTTCGATTTACGAAAACTAAATCGTATTCTAACAAAAGATAAAACATGACGCGAAGTTGTTTCTTTAATTTCCTTAATTGTAGTTATCAATACATATTAAACAGGATTACCTACATCGTCTATATACTGTTGTCTGGGTAACTACCGTCTTTCGTAACTCGACGATGTAGTTAGGTTTTGCAGTATGAAGTGCAAATCCCCATAGACAATATGCTTTTCGATAATAATTGATTGTATTTTATATATTATATTCTTACACTTAGACCTATTATTAAGTTTAAGTTTAAGTTTGGACACCTATAATCTAGACCATAGGTCTCCAAACTTTGAAGCCTTCGGGCCATAATCATTTTTCAGTTTGTTACAAAGGCCAAATCAGTTTCAATTTTTCTGCCCTTAACTATATTTCTAGACTAGATTAGTCGCAAAGTGCGCGACATAAGCAAACTTACGCTTTTTTTGCATTTCAATTATTAAAAAACTAAATCACAAACTTTAGCCCGCGGGCCGTAGTTTGGAGCTAGCTGATCTAGACCATAATTAGCATCACTTGAATTATAATTTATAATATATAAATACACAATGGCGTAAATGGTAGCGAGCTGTACACAATGATTCTTCCACCACGGAGGAAATGGCTATCTTACCCCTAATTGCCGGAACACAACAATACATTCAATTGTTCAAAGTCAAAGTCAAAATCAAAGTCAACGTCAACGTCAACGTCAACGTCAACGTCAACGTCAACGTCAACGTCAACGTCAACGTCAACGTCAACGTCAACGTCAACGTCAACGTCAACGTCAAAGTCTTAATTTAAATAGACTCATTTACTAAGTTCTTTTAAATCGTCATAAAGTTGTTAATGAGGCAAACTTAGGTAAAATATTAAACAGCCATGTGGATTTATTATAGAAAACTAAAGCACTCTTAGTGCTTTAGCCTGGTGGACGAGAGATGGATCTTCTTAAGGCCGCGTGTGTAGATAGCTCCCATGTACGACTTGCATAGGCTGCCATGTCTGGGATTCCAACTAACTCTGCGCAATCTCCATCAACGCGAATGGACTGCCTGGGGGCGACAAGTTGAATTGCTTCGGCAGAATCCAGGTCAATCCAGGATGGGCAATGGAGTTACGGGAGTGGGTATTCCCAGTGCCGCTCTGATGATTTACTAGGTGAGCCCACACATGCCCAACGCTTAACCAATGGCACGTAGGTCCATAAGCGTATTCCTCTTCAAAAAGTAAACTCTTAGCGCAATATAACGCCTTATAACGCGGTCACCATTGGGAAAACGTTATAAACTCAACCAATCAACCGTGAAATTTCCCCTGCGTGTCAAATTGATTGGCGAACGGAATGACGCTAAAATGTACTTACTCCTACATACTTTGTATATTTTCTACGGATATTTGTTGAATTATAGTAACATGAACTGAACTGACAACCATTGGAGTCGTAAAGGGGTTTTTGTTTCAATTATTTGGCCTGGTAACTAAGACCTTTAAGCCATATCTTCATTAATGTTATTTTAATCTTTATTTATGACTCCAGGATACTGGTGCAATGTAGCCCTTTGCCCCATGGAGTTTTGGCGCCTAATGTTAGGCCCCGATATTTTGGTAATGACTTACGAGAAAATTTTTGAAAATGGAATGTAAGCGACTATGATAAAATGATACGAAAATGGAATGTTATAATTATGATTACGATGAAATAATATAAATAATAAACTTAGCCTTCAAATGAATGAATAGAAATTAAACACTGAAAAGTCACTAATCAACGCTGTATTATGTATTCCATTTATTGCATGACTTAACGATCCTTTTTGTCATAAAACTACACCAATTTCATCACAAAAATATGCGCCAAAAACTCGAATAATTTTGACGTCTTTACATATATTAAAAAACTTGTCAAAAATCTAGATAAAAGTCTAGATAAATTTTATTATATACTCTCACATTGTAACATTCGAATTACAATCATCAAAACCAGTTTTAAGAGAAAAAATGAAACAAAAGAATACATAAGACAACAACAAAATTAATAAATAAAAAAGAAACAAACAAGAATACGTTTAAAAACAGAATTGAATTAAGAACTGAACTTTTTACAAAAAGCTTACAGTAATATTTCAACAAACCGTTGCGTTTCGTCCAACCGTATCATCGCGTACATTGGAATGCGTTACGGGCTCAATTATTATTAAAAGTCACGAGACGCACTAATTTATTTCCTAATAAAACTACGATTAGGTTTTTTATGTCTTCAGTTCACGAATGCTTTAATTTGTTTAAAGTGTAACTAAAGAAACATATACGTAATAAAATAGTTATACTAACTTAAATACAATGGACCGACATAAAGAACTTATCCCAATAGAGCGAGATAATGTAATAATAATATATAAATTAGGGTGTATATCTGTATATATGTATGTATATATATTCATGTATGTATGTATATGTGCGTATGTGTAAGTTGTATCGCATTGTAATATATAGTATGAATGATAGGACTATTATTTACTGTAAATAAGCATTAAATAATCTATCTTGTAAACCTAAATGTGGGTAAAAATCTGATTTTTAATTAGCTTTTAAGGAGCATTGTAAACTAATTCTTATTAGGTACTCGTTGTCTATGGTTACATGTAAAATAAATAAATTACCTCATTAATGTAATGACTGTTTGTACCAAAATAAAGAGAAAAAAAATAATAATTTAGAGACGAGAATTCCAAGATCTGACACGCTTGATGTGAAGCAATAACAATAGCCTCTCGCATGTAAAAGTAAAACTTACGTATTATAATTAACAATCTATGGATGTCCTGCTGGTTTCTGGTCTTATTTAATTGCCTTAATCACGCATATTCTAAGTTTAAGCGTAAGTTAACACATTCAATGCCCAATAAAAATGCCCATATTTGCACTGTTTATTAAATATTTTTTCCAATAAAACATTAACTATTTCGCAACATTGAAGTGTCGACTGTGACTCCCTGTGTATTCAAAAACATATAATCTATTTAAGAACATTTCCAACAGCGCTACCTATATTTTGTAACCACCACCGACCCACATTGGGCCAGCGTAGTAGTATTATGGCCCAAACTCCTCGTGTGTTTCTACCATGTAGGAATACCAGGCCCAACAGTGGGACGTATGTAAGTTGAAGATAATGATGATGTAACTGTTATATTGGTAACTGCCACACTCAATTTAAGTGTGTACTACAATTTTCGACAAAATTTTAGCGGCTCGTGTAATACGAGAACAGACGCCGTTATTACATCCGACCCTGGAGATTAGATTATGAATATTTAATGTCATAGGTATCAAATTCTAATTTTGTTGTTGATTTAAACCTATAGGTTGAAAAGCCAGTGAAAACGAAGTTCTTTGTATTGCAAATGATAGGCAGATAACACTTTACATAACAAACACGCCGAGATACGATAGTACACTATTCTGTTTACATAAAACGATTCGCATTCATTTTCTATAATAAAATCGAACATTTATTATATTCCATGAATTTGCAGCAAAAAGGAATATTTTTATCCAAAATAATTTACACCAAAAACTAATAGGTACTAACAATACAATTTTTAAAATACATAATTTGACATAACTTTTTTTTGTACTAAAAATAATATTCAGCGTTCGTATCTACCATTTAAAAACATACTATTTGCTAAAAATGTTGAAAATATTTTTTTTCAGTCTATGGTTCATAAACTTTTCCCATGCTTTTTCCTCTTTCGTAAATGTAAACTTGTATCCGGCAATTATGTCGAAACAAAATGGCGGATTGATTGGGACCTCTTTTTTGTATTGTAACTCATTTCACGATAAAAAAAGAAATGATAAAATGATAAAAATCATTATCATTATGACAATGATTTTTATCATTTTATCATTTCTTTTTTGTCGTAAAATTACAATGATAATGTACGTTTGATATGATGATACCTATGTTTTTTACAATTATCAGTATTACAATGATAATGATATTCGGTATAAAGAAATGTCTCTGCCTTGTATATGAGTAAAAGTTATGCGTTTTCTGCGCATTATCTTGCTGATGACTGACCGAATAAAATAAAATAAAATAATTATAATTAGATCTGGTGAACTTCCTCCCTGCTAACACACAACACTACAACGTATATATTACGCGTTCATTCAAATATTTTATAGCATTACTGTTAAAAGCATAGAAAATTCTTGTAATTGTTTCAGCTCAGGTAATTCTCGAATTAGTGAAAAACGGCTAGGTCAAATTATTTCGTATAATTTCTTTAAAATTAAAAATACAATATTGACACGTATATAGCACAGTTCAGTTCAAATTGATTTAAGCCACGCTTCATGCCCCCACTCGACCGTCGCGCATGTGTTTCTCGCGTTTGTCAATAGGTGGCGCGAACAGTAATTATTATTATTACTTAGTTTTAACTTACCAAATCTATGAAGATTAAATTGTTTACGTACGTATTGACTTGGGAATAGTTTCTATGCACTATATACTTACTAAAAAAAGTTTCTAGAAATATAATATGTGAGACGAGACCAAACATTATGTATACTATATTTGTAGTGAAATAAATTTATTTATTTCTTTCTTTACGTAAGGTTCGAGGCAAAATATGTTTATTTAAATAGGCTCATTTACTAAGTTCTTTTAAATCGTCATAACAGGGAATATGTATGAGAAAAATAAACAAATGTAATTAAAGGTAATAGCGATAACTTTAAGTGGCTATTAACCGGGTATTTACAAATTGTCCCAGTTATAGAATTTAAATATGTACTAAATAAATTATTAGTTTTAATTTTAAAATAAATATTATTTTTAAATTGAAACTAACACTAGTATGCATATTCCCAATTAACCCTACTACCGCTTCGACGAATTAGTAGCTGCTGAGAAGAAACGGCGCAAGAAACTCTCAGCCTTTAGTATTTATAATGACATTTACAAATCAATATGTCATTATGTATTAGTATTACAATAGTATTCGATTAACATCTCTAAATCTTGATTGTAGACTCATTTATACTGGGTTTCAATAAACTACTATTTTCAATCTATCCTACGAGGCGTTAAATTTAGACAGAATTATCATACAGATGAATTTGTCAAAATTAAATGCCAATAGATAGCTATCCGTGTTCGAGAGCAGAATAGAACTTAATATGTATTTTTGATGTGTTTTTTTTTGTTTTAGATATATTTTTCCTTTGTCTTTTTAATAATTACGTAATTTCTTTGTTTCAGAACACTATCACATCTTTGTCGGGGACTTAAGTCCTGAAATCGAGACACAGAGTTTGCGAGATGCGTTTGCGCCGTTCGGAGAAATATCGTGAGTATTATTTGTTGCCTAATAATTTAGTCAAAGTGATTTTATTTATTTAGCTAGGATAGTCAAAGTCAAAGTCAAAATATCTTTATTTAAATAGACTCATTCACTAAGTTCTTTTAACACTAGATTTACCAGACCAGTCATTTAGACTGGTCGTGCAATTTCAATTCAAAATTCTTACTATATTACACATATTTTTTTTCAGAAATGATGTTATGACTTTTGTAGCTATAATTAGAGAGTACGTTTTATAAACTTAATGTTATTTTATATACATTAGTAACAAATATAATTTTTGTTGTTGACATATATTCAAATCGCTGGTATATCTAGTGTTAAATCGCAATATGTATGTGTTGCTGGTGAATAATCTATTTCCTCATATCTTTGTGTAAAGCCTGTTTTGTTTATGTCAGGTTACTTTTTAATATATTTTGATGCTAGATTGTTTTTTTTATATGTTTTGTTGTTGTCAATATACCGGTGACGAGTCAAGACGTGGTTTCCTTGTTTTCACATTTATCTCCAAAATACAGTCCACAGGCTCCCCGAGGTAACTAGCGTAACAGTATGAGAAAAAATAATCAAATCTAATTAAAGATAATAGTGATAACTTTAATATTAACCAGGTATTTACAAATTGTCCCAGTCATAGAATTTAAATATGTATTAAATAAATTATTTTAAAATCAAAACTAACCCTAGTATGTATATTCTCAATTAACCTTACCTAGGATAATCCTACTACTACTAATAATCTAGGATAATCGACAATTAAGGCTCTACGTTGAATAATTCACTTCCGGAGCACTTCGACCCAATGGGATCTTTTGGGCTTCTCTTATCCTAATGTCTGCTGTCCTGGAATACTTTAAAGATGTGTTTACTAAGTACACTTGGATCCAAAAGCTTTCTGTCTTCAGGAGAAGGGTAGCCCTGACCAAATAGACCTAGCAAGAGCATCACTGACACTTTTTTTTAACGAGGAAGAATCCATTTAATGACCTACCCGCCACTGGCTAAGCGACGGGCGAGTGTGGGGCTCACTCAGTACCTCAATAGAGCGGCACTGAGAATACCCACTTAAACTCCCCGGTAACTCCATTGCCCTTCACGGGGGTAACCTGGGTTCTGCACGAGCAATTCACCAGGTCAACATCACAGTTACCCAGGATATGTTCCATTTGTTCTGTTCTAAAGATATGGATTATAATGTGTCGTGTAAACATAATCTTTGTAGCATAAAATAGACGACACTTCTTGAACGTTCTTGTATGGTATTTGTAACAAGAGATATTTTAACAAGAATCCTATCATTCGTACCAGACACACGATAATTAAGTAGAAACCTGGACTAAAATAACGTATTTGGCCTGACTGTGAAGTACACAGTCTAACACTTAATTTAGAAGCATTGCATCTCGTTCTATCAATCGATTACAAAGAGTACAGCTGACATATCATGTGACATCAAGAAAGGTATATACAATTTTCGACCTCATAAAACCCCAAAGAAGAAGAAGAATTTTCGACCTTAAAAACGTCCTAAAACGCAAGTTTTATTCGGTACCACCTCCGTACATGCTTCTAAAATTGTCTATGGTTCCTTTAAAACTGTATATATTTAGTTATTTGACATTTCTGATATCCTAATCCTATAACATAAAGCAAGAGAAGGATATATTGGATTACATTGTCAGTATGGAAGCACCAATAACTAAATCCTAGTGTCATTTTCAATCGATTTGCATCGTCTCGGACGTTTTTGTCGTCAACTGTCAAATTGTATATAAGGCACAGCCTCTGTTGTGTTGTCTGCGTCTGTGGTAAAGATTTTTTTTATACTCGATAAACTGAACGCAAAAACAATCAAGTGTTAGACTAGGGGTACTACTAATTTAAATATCGTGTTTCTCTTTAACTTTAAAGTCATATTTTATAGTTTATCTTGCATCTAAATCTTTATTTATTTGGTTTACCAGTAATTGTTACACTGATACTTACAAAACAAAACAATAATACACACTAACTATAAAACTAAACTAAGGTTACCTGGAAGAGATCGCTTTTAGCGATAAGGTCGCCCTTTGTACAAAATTAGTTAAAAAAAAAATTGTGTATTTCTCTTTTTGAATTGGCTGATGTACAATAAAGATATATTCTTTTCTATTCTATTCTATTCTAAACTATATGCATACAAAACAATATATATCTTAAAGCTAAGTGTACAATTAATAAACGGTAAACACTACATGCATATAGTAGATAAGTTGAAATTACAAATAAGGTATACAAGTACTACCACTTTACACTCTTAATATCACAGTTTCGCATATTGTTTCACCACTGAGAGGCGCAACATATATTTTGGCGAAAGACCCGATCTCAAATAGCTAGTATATCTCAAAAAGCTGCGGTTAGATTAAAAGCGGTTTCATAAGCTCCAATGTTGTTGGGGATCCGGTTCCATGTCTACGGTCCAAACTGATCCCGATGTTAAAATTTAATAATAAAAATAAATAAAATTAGCTACACAAAGAAAACGTGTTTGTAACTGTAAAAAATTCCTTTTAATAAAATATATTTTGACAGCTTTGTTCTTCTTGTCGCCTAGCAACCTCAACAAATGTATTCTTGATAAAATAAAATAGGTTTCTAACATAGTTTATGAAAAATGTCAATACAAAGAAGAAACGGCAGTTGACGGGTGGTTGCATAGCTGTCTACTTAGCAAAAGGTTTTGGGTTCTAATCAGAAGCAACAGATCGCGAGTCATAAATGTTTTTATATTTATTTAGTATATTCTTGTTATTTATATGAATATTTCTATATATATTCTCTCGTATTACTAACACAAGCTCTATCTATGCACCATTAAGGTGCATACTTTAAACTACAGTAAAAGTGAAAAATTATTTAACATAATAGTGTCTTGTAAAATGTCTGGCATGGCTTAGTAAAAAAAAAATTTACATAGTTACAACAATTACCTACCTTTAGTAATCTATCTTTCTCCTATATATCGTAAAATTTGTTGTGCCCAACAGGGTCCATAGTGTCATTAATAGTCTTAAGATCTACATGTTATGTAACTATGGAACACAAAATAAAAATTGAATTGAATTATTCAACATAAAGCTAAAAGCTTAAATTTAACCAATTCTCAACAGCATTACTATTTATATTGTATTACTATGATTAAGTATACATAAGCTAATGACAGAAACTCACAATGCTACCGTAAAATAATAAAAAATATTAAGTAAGTAGTTACACAAAAAATAAACATATTACAATATTGGAAAGATATTATGTTATAGTTTGAAAACCAGTTAGTTTTGTTGAGGTCATTAAATATATGTCTTTAGAGGCTGGATGGTTTGAATAATAAAAATATAAGGTGTTGCAACTATTGTAAGTGTTAGCGAGTCACTAATTTAGGTAACTAGTCGCAAGAGGGCGTGCGCGCTGACGCTGTGATTTCCTGTCGCACTCGCACGTCATATGTCTCTTTCTAGAGCTGGTTTAAATAGTAAGTGTCCGTTTCTTGTGTCAGTACCTCCCCTGGAGGTGATGCCTGTCGATTAGAACTCCTCCAGAGGCGAATCGCCTTTAAGGCTTGAGGACTCTCCAAGGTTCTCGCCTCCTTAAAACCCCGGTAACGCTGTAAAGGCCATCTGCGGCCAACAGTCCAAAAAAAAAAAAACTTAAAAACTTGTGTCAGTCGGCAGGTCGGCACGCTACTGTTGAGAGCATGTATGTCTTTGCAGCTACATGTCTACTTGTAACTATTACTGTTACTTGTAAATATTATATGTATCCTTAAGTGCAAAAAAGCTTCCATCTTGTTAATTTAGTGACATACTTGTGAGCTTACATAACACATAACAATGGCAAACGATTATCTATATACAAAATTGATAACGATTAAAAGAATTTTTTTAATTTTTAGTTATTATATTACTTTTAAGCATTTTGTACACGCCAATCCTACCATTTCATTATTATTTCTCTATGGTAGGACTGTTGGAAGAGATTTCATTTAGAAATAAGCCGTAACTTTGTACAATTTTTACACAAACTTCTTAGTTTCCTGTAATTTTATTGTGTGTAAATTCACTATGAAAAATGTTTATACATTTATCCCTAAGAAAATGGGTTATACACAGAGATAATACGGAACTCTACAAATTCTATTGATTCCGCAAGAGCGTCATAAGTACTCCCCGCTGTCAGTGAGGCGCCGGCCTACTGGCTGACGTCCAACTGGCATCTGTTCCATTTGTTTTAGACCGACCATGTTTTTGATGTCGCGAAAGATATTTTAACTAAAAAGAAACTAATCTTAAAAATACATCCGGCATTTTCAAGATAAGTTTCTTCTACGCTTTTCTGTTCAGGACAATCAATTATAATGATTTCATTTGAAATATATCTTTATTCACAAGATCATGTTTTATAACAAACTACTGACAGATATTGGAAATTACACAATTAGTTATAATTATCACATGCTCTATACCGCCAGGGTTGACCGCCGATTCCTCTCTCTGTCGTCCTGGTCTCCTCTGCCGAGGGTTATTCTCCCGTACCTCGTGTCGTCGAAGGACTGGGAAGAGTAAAAGATTCATTTTCAAATAATGATAATATTTCTAACACTCTATTATCTACCCTAAAGTAACCATCATTAAGAGCTTCAGTTATGGATACTAAATAACGGTGAAATGTATATAGAAATATAAATATATATATAATATCAGAATATACTACATAAATATATCCATTACTTGTGTACAAATATTCGTACTCATCATACAAATATCTACCCCTAACGGAGTTCAAACCCAGGACCTCTAGCTAAGTAGACCGGGGTACTTATCACTCGACCGTCTAATTAATATTACAATTTTAATAAATTGAACTTTTTTTTTTAAATTTTTTTCATATAAGGACTTAACGATAAATTTATTTACTCATACATTATTGTACCTTACAAATGGCGGACTTAATGCAATTAGGTAATTTCAAACAGTCAACCAGAGTTGCGTCCAGATTTAATGGTTGTGCTTAGTTAAATAATTAACACTTTTATGTCAAAATAAAAATGATATTTATTCGTTAATTTAATTTATTTATCATATTATATATATATATATATATATATATATATATATATATCATCCCTTTACTAACCTATACTACGTATTCTTATGTTACTAACAAGATGAGGTCAAAATATAGTCTGTAATAAAAAATACTTTAAACCGTGTGAATGTTCCACATTTTTTAAAGAAATTTTCTTTCCCATGGCAACACACCAGAATGATAACGTTTTTCTTTGAAGTTATCTCTGGTAAATTCTAAAAACCACTTACTTAGCAGAATTTTAATAATAGATTCTGTGCGAGAGAATTTATATTTCAGTGTAATTTCTAATTCAAATCTTTTTTTTTCCTACAATGTACAGTACTGAGAAAATATAGAAATGGAACAGTCTTTGCTAGAAAAGAAACAGTATATAATCTGCGTATGTTTACACAGTGTGTATATCACACTACAAGAATAAATTGAATAAATTTCTGTTGACATTCCGCGACTTTTAATCCATGATGTGGAAGACGAAACACAGCATTCAAAAGAGTTAGACATCTGTTCCATTTGTTTTAGACCGACCATGTTTTTGATGTCGCGAAAGATCTTTTAACTATAAAGAAACTAATCTTAAAAATGCATCAGGCATTTTCAAGATAGTACTATCAATTATTGTATATTCATTAGAAATATATCTTGATTTACAAAATCATGATGCAATTTCTATTGTTTTATAACAAACTTCTGACAGATATTGGAAATTACACAATTAATTATAATTATAATATGCTCTATACAGCCAGGGTTGACTGCCGATTCCTCTCTCTCTCGTCCTGGCCCTCAGCCTACAAGAACAAATTGCAGATGACAGTCCGCGACTTTTAATCTGTGATGTGGATGACAAAACAGAAATCAAATGAGTTAGACGTAGTAATTTAATGTCAAAGTATATTTTGTGGTGTGAAAATTGTGTAATGTCATGTCATATTATCGTATAAAAAAATTATAAAAATACACGTTTTTCTCGAGTACAATTTGGACTGAAAAAAAATAACTTTTTCTCTGGGCTTTGAAGATTGATCAATGAATACATATAAATCAAGCTACTTGTTTAATTCTACAAATAAGTAATTTTAATTTATTTATTTTTTATTCAAATATTGTATTGTCATCGAAAACAAACATGCATGCAAAATTTCAGCTCAATCGGATGATTAGAAGTGGTCGAAAACTCGATCACAAGATTTGACCATATTATCGTACCACATACATACAAGAAAGCAAGCTAAGAAAAACGTGGTAAAAAAGAATCGCTGCATCGTGCAATATAAGGAAAACATAATTTATCATAGTATTTCCTTACTTCATCGTTCTTTGTAAATTAGATAAATGATTGGGGCTTTATTAAATGATAGATCCTTTTTAACTTTGTACGAAATGATTTTATAGATTTATTTTCATGATACTTTGGACTCGGAAGCTACTTATGTCAGACTTCTAACCACAGAGAAGAGGGAGTGATAGATAATAATAACTTAAATGTTGACATTTGTATTTTTATTGTATTTTTATGGTGGTAAATATATATTTTATTTATGCATATTTGTGCCATTTGTAGTTGAAACTATGGGCCCATGAGGACCAAGTGCTCGTTCCTTTTTTAAGGACCTATCAAAGAGGCTCACCGAGGTGTCTGGTGACCGAAAGGCTGGCAGCTATCTTGGTCAACGGAACAGCCTTGTCATACAATGTGGCAATGCTGCTAGCCCTGGGGCTGATATATTTTTTAACTTATAATTTTTAAACATTAATAAATAATAATATTTAATATATTCTTATTTAATTAGAATTAGTAATAACTGGTGTAACTAAGTCTGCACACATATACATTAATGGTGGACGCCACTTCGCTTATGACTATAAATGAAAATGAACTGATGATAATGAACTTTTAATGATGAAATAAAATATTTGTCATTTTATTTTCATTACTATACTTTTCATCATTAAAAGTTCATTATCATTTATAATTTCTCGCCTAAGTCATAAGCGAAGTGGTGCCCACCATTTGTCGACAAAAACACGAGGCAAAAGTATACGATACATCGGCATTGGAATGGACATTTAAAAAAATGTTACTTTAAAGGTTGGGCTACACTTGAAGCACGTGATGGTGAAAATGTAAAACAGGAACATTTCTTGTTGTACCTTCTACTTTCGAACGGCTCACAAAAAGTGATTAGTTGATAAGATGGATAATTCATTGATTTGTTTTAAATTGGTATACCTTATGTCTCAATATAATTCATTTATTTATTTAACAATTTATTGCATAAACATAACAACATCGCATAAACAATGAGAAAACAGTTGTGACATAGTTATTAATGTTTGTCTTTGTACTATTAGGGCGAGCTTGTTGCTAAGAGTGATCATTTCTAGACAACCTTCGGATGGACTGGTCCCAAAAAGAGAAAGCAATTGATATACTTGAACATGGATTTGATGAAGGTGAAAGGTGGAAATTTAAAAAAAATTAAGATACGGCTCGTAAATAATAAAGTTTAGTATTTAATTTAACAGACTAGTTTGATAACTCGAAATACACAATTAGTAGCCAAGTACTATCGACAAATATTTTATTTTGAGAAGTGAATCTCGTTGCAAGAAGGCAAGAAGACTCTGTAAGCCTTATATTAATGGTTGTAATTTTCATAAATGTCATGTTTTGTGTGAGTTAAATAATTATTTTACGTTTTACGAATTATCGAATGATCTAGTACGGTTAATATATATTTTTAAGTATATTAATCATTAATAATATATTAGCTAAGATCTTAAAATTTATAAATGGATACAATATTAACGCCAACTCATGAGTGATTTGACGTACGATTTTATATTCATGTCACATTTGGAACTTTAACATGTTTATCCATTTGGAATTGTAAATCTCAATTTTAAATTCATTTTCTACTTTTGGATGCATTTTAAAAGGAAGACTAAGTATTTATTTTAATTATTTTCTATATTTATTCTAATCTTTTTTTTAATATAAAGCTCAGCAAATGACTCGACCCACCTGATGATAAGCAGTAGAGGAGTCCATATGTGAAGATAGCTAGTGAAGCGTGACTAACGACTTATATTTATTTATATACAATACTATGTTTAAATATAATTTAAACAAAGCATTTTATTATTCAACCAAATCTTTTAAATTATATCTACCACAGTTCAAACGTCATTTATAGATACAATGCATATTTGACAACTTGTGCCAGTGAGGTTATGTATGTTCAAATCTGTTTATTCTAGATCTGAGATGTTTACAAGATGGTTATACAGCGTCGTGTAAATAAAACGCACGAGATGTCCAAACGATATGAAAACAGCAACATTGTTTGAAAGTGAAATATCAACACGAAAATTGTTTGCTGACATGTATAAGCAGTTTAGTGTTTAGTTTGCGTTTAGTTTCTCCACTATCTAGCCAAGTCTTCGTATCACAGTTTTCTCTTCTCGTATTAGATACATTTATACTTCATTGAAGACTTGGCTTTGGAATAATGGCTTTGGTTATTCAAGGGATAACCGTCATAGGCCAAATATCATAGGTGTCATAGGCGTCGATAGGCCATAACTATCTTTCTCTTACATCGCCATCTTGCCCCACCAGCCATCTAATTGGATCACTTTCAAACAAAACTTCTTAAATTTCTGTCAACATAAAAGATCACAACCTTTATTTTAATTCAATAAAAAAAAAAAAACAAATTTATTTTTTTATTTTTTTCTCAAAAATAGTCTAACTTTGAAACGAGTTTTCATATTTTTATCGTTTTCAGGTATCCATAAAATGAAGATAAAAATAGTTCGGCCTTTACCTGTATAACGAGTTAATCTCTATAATTTTTTTAAGTTCCATAAACTTATAAAATATACATTGAAATTGGTATCCATTCGTAGTACTTGCATCGAGTCAAGAAGCATCTTATCAGCAAAACAGCCGCCTATAAAATTTTATGTTTGTCATTAAAATTCCAAGCACCCCATTTCTAAAAGGGAGTAGGATAGATACACCCGACGCTGCAGTTAGAATGAGAAGGATAGTATGTTGGTCTCATATAACGGGTGCTTTTTATTTAAATTATATTTTATAATATATTATTATTTGATTGATTAAGACACTGTTTTGTTATACACTATAGCAAATATCTAATGTTTACTAATCTTATCTAACATATTTAAAATGAATTATTCGTGTAGTAAATAGTATTAGATTTAGTAACTACTAATCAATATAATTTTCTAAAACTAAATTGTCCTTTTTGTTCCCAGGGACTGTCGAGTGGTGAGAGATCCGCAGACGTTAAAATCAAAAGGATATGGATTCGTGTCGTTTTTGAAGAAATCGGTTAGTGGATTTAAATTAGTTTTATTTTGATTCTTAACGGGTTAGCTCTTGGCATTCAGTAGAACGTTGGAACTTATGTTACACGCGGCTTCCTCAGCCATAAAGGAACTGGTTCTCTTACATTCCATAGCCAAAACACAACAACAGATAGAGACGACATTTCAAACTCAGCAGATGTCTCTACAGTAACCGTAGATGAGCCTGAACGATGGTCGTATCTGACACCGACTACAAAGTCTATCTGAGCACACTTCTCTTGAACTAGAATTAAAGATCTGTAACGATCTGTGTCCTTCCTCAAGCCACATTTTATCCAAGTATATCAGTACAGGTTTAGACGTGAATTTGTAACATATAAACAGAGTCATGTGACATTGATAATATAAGTTTGGATATCGTTATTATAATTGTAATCTTTGTATCCAGGAAGCGGAATCAGCCATCACGTCTATGAACGGGCAATGGCTTGGGTCCAGATCGATCCGCACCAACTGGGCAACCAGAAAACCTCCGGCACCAAAAAATGAATGTAAGCATGTGAAGTCCTTCAAAAAACCTACCTGTTTCTTTAGACAACTTTTTTGAACTTAACGGTAGACAGGACATTAAGATTTTAATGTCGTTTTCATTATTTCCGTTTACTGCCAATCTTTAAATGAATACAAGACAATGTTAGGCATCATTAGAGGTGTATTTGGGGAAGGTGCTGGGCTTATCAAGTAATAAGTATAGATAGGTATATCTAGATACCGATGCTCGGCTTGCACAGCCCAATCGGAGAACCTACGTACGGTATGTCTGACTTTAAATAAAATAGTCAGATTGCTCTTACAAGTCGCTTTTCCCCCCCGTCTTTACTCCAGCTGGAACCTTGGAATAACATCCCGCTCATCGGCAGAAAGCGGTCAGGTAGTGCGTCGCGGTGGGTTTTAGTGGGTAAGAACCCCACACATCCCCTGTTACTCCCCGGGTAAAAGGGAGCGTCTGGAAAGGATTGCTCACAGCGGTAAAAAAAGGTATAGCTAGATACATTACCCTAATGGTACCGTAGTCTTGGTCTCACGAGGTAGCCACAACACTGATGACTCTAGAATAGTACTGATCAGCACAGAATATGGAATAACGAGATCAAAGTGGCGCACATCAGGGGTATACTGTACTACCTAGATAGATAGATAGATAGATAGATAGACAAAGTCTTTATTTCCATTTCTACATCACACACAATCCATCCAGACAGTACATAGGTTAAAAGACAAACATTTTATAATATAGGTATTAAAGACCTTTGTGTGCGCTGCAGAAGTGCAAAAGGGTCGCAACTCAGTGACTAATTTTGTTCACATCGGAATGTGAACAAAGCACTGATATTCTGCTACAACCCGAGGGCTTTTTAGAATTAAAATTATAGATAGAAAAAAACAATTAAATATTAAATGTGTGTACATTAATATAACTAAGATGTGTGAGATATTAGATAAATAAAATAAGATAAATATTGTGTATTTTTAGATAATAAGAGTTTGTGATAAGTATTAAGCTACGTAAAAACAATTTGAAACCTGATAGTATAATTAAATAGCAAATAGCAAAGTCCGCCACCGAGTACCCCCTCGGAATACCCAAACGTTGTCGTTGTAAGAGAAATGTTTTAAAATATTTTTTAAAAGTAAATTTGGATGTCTAACTATGATATACTACTTATTTTTGCAATTACAAAGAATGTTGTCTACCCTACTACCGTATCAATATTATCACTGATGGTGGAAATCTCAGAAGCGTCTTATAATGATATTATATTGAGTCTGCATCAAATTTTTGGTACCAAATCAAACCATGTACTTCCACATAACTTTTTCAATTCACGTTTAAAGTCATATTAAACCAAGCTAGACCAAATAAGGGTTCCTATCCTGGTCAGGGTCCCTTAACTGTCCTCAGTTTGCAATAACGAAGCATAAAGGATATAATCCTAGATCAAACATTGTGAAAGATGCTTGGTTTTCGTAATCGAAACCAAAGCGCTTGAACCATTACGTCAGCACCTACACATATGCCATTAAAATCGAATACATCCAATAAAGCTCTAAAAGAAATCAATACTCGGTTTCAACAGCTCTAGCTATTTCTGCGGTGGTTATAGCAGTTTTGTATCAATTCTTCCACCGTTTCTAATTTCCGTTCGGTAGGTAATACCTTCCGTTGCTACTCGCATTCAGGCATTGAGTATTTTTATGGTTTTGTATTGGAATATCGTTGGAACATACATATTAAACTATGTATTGTAATGTTTTATATGTGAGAGTTTATCTAATATATATAAATATCGCCTTGACCGATTTTAATAACAAATTGTGTATATTTCTTACGTCTGACAATAAGCCGTAAGTTATTCTTTATAAACCTAGGTGATAGGGGTGGCACTTTACGGATTTTTTTAAATTATTATTTCTAAAACAACAATTACCGGTTCTATTCGTTTTTCTATTTATCTGTTTCAAACTTATTTCAATAAATAAACTAAACTAAACATACTATTCTCAGTAAAAATAAAACATTTTCTCATTAGTATTCCTCTGGCTTATCTTTAGAATTATCCCTGTTATCCACTATTGACGGCCGTCTGATACAGTTGTACTTTATCTACGTAACTATTATTATTTGTATCGTTATTTCTCCGTTATCCAGTATCCATAACAGGCTCTTAATGATGCTTCCTGTAAGCTAGATAATAGATGTGAGTGTTAGAAATATTATGTATTTTCATAAAGTGGCTAGGAATTTATTTTTTAAAAAAGACAAATTATTACAGCTGCAATGAAATTATTTAATTAGGAATTTAACAATTAACAGAACAAAATTTAAACAAAATAACAGAAACAGAGTAACAAAAAATGTGTGATCGCTCGACGAAGTGTACGCGCAGAGTAAGAGGCTCGCGTTTTTTTTTTTGGACTGACTAATACTGTTGGCCACAGATGGCCTTTACAGCGTTACCGGGGTTTTAAGGAAGCGAGAACCTTGGAGAGTCGTCAAGCCTTAAGGGCGATTCGCCTCTGGAGGAGTTCTTATCGACAGGCATCACCTCCAGGGCAGGTGTCCCGCTGTCTCTTAGAGTCTCCAGGGCGCTCAAACCATGAGGGAGCGACAAACCTGAGTAGAAAAGGCTCGCGCCGGGTTGCGACGCCTTATATAGTATTCGGAGGAGAAAAAAAAAAATTCCACCCTCCTACTTCTTCTTATCTAACAGTATTATCATTTATTTTTAAACCCTGTAAGCTTTTAGCGAGACAGTCAAAAATCTATTCCAAGGATCATTCAAGATTAATTAAGGCATTTTTATAACAATACTTCCCTTACACTCACACCCATTGTCAGCCCGCAAATCATAATTAAGAATAGGAAAATATTTAGATTTAACATTAAAATATATTATAAAGTATGTTAGCGACGCAGGAGGGATCAGATAATGATATTTTTCAATATATATTCTCGCTGATTGCTTTCACAATGCGAAATCATTGAATAATAAAGACAACGTCATATAAAAACAGTAGCAACGTATAAAAATATAATTTAAAAATGATAAAAGAGGTCGGTTCGCCACAATGTTAAATAAATTTTAATTAGAATTAACATTAGAATATAAAACATTTATATGTATATATTAATATATAAATAATCATGACCCGACAACAAATATTGGCGTTTATCACACAAAACTTTTCCCTGTCCGGGAGTCGAACACAACCCAAAGTAAGCTGTAGTTAAGTGTAGCCGTTGTAAGCAGGCGAGGTGGCCAGGAATGGTAAAAATGACAATTCCAGACGAGATAATTTTAAAGAGCTTTCGGGTACGCGACGTGCGTGTGCTCGCAACGGCTGTGACTGCAACTGTCCGATCAGTCGATAATAATTATAATTATTTGAAGGTGTCTCTAATTTTTATTGTAGCAGGCGAGCTTACACAAACCGCATACCCTACATAGTTACATATATGTATCTAACAACTATAATATTTTAATTTTATGACCGTATCGCGTCGCTTACATTAGGAGCCTGACAACATGGACATATGGTCGTAATTTATGACATAATATATAATTTGCGCCTGTTAATATCCAACTTTCAAAATGGCCTCCGAGAAATATAAAATCCAAATCTTATTTCATTGCACACATAGTTGTGCAAGTTTCGTTATTGGAACAAATTGAATCGGCTTGCTTAGGGTTGGCGATAAAAATAAATGAAAAATATATATTGCTACATATACGAGTCTCGGCGTCTCGCTTACATTACCACGTAGCTTCGAATATTGACAGTGCCTGTATTAAGTGTATTGAATAAGCAGATAACTATGAAACAATACTTTAAAAAGGACTATAGACGGAAACACACATATCACAGCGATTGAATAAAATAAAAATATCATCATATATATATATTTAGTGATTTAATTAAATGACATGGCCAGGACAAGCAGCATTTAAAAAGGTAAAATAAACGTCATTATTGCAGCTAGCGTTTAAAAATGTCAAAAGGCAGTCTTATTTCCGTTTTATATCTATTGGACTATAAAGTGTTACTGACTAATACCCAACTTATAACTGTCGTTAACTGACAGGACCGAGGTCTGTAATAACACTGATAACCTTTTTACATAGAAACACATCTAACTGCGTTTCGTATTTCTGCTGACAATCAATTAGCTATTTTTTTATTTCTAATATTATTAAAATTTGATATGGTAAGTTCTTGATGAACGTAATCTCGGAAACTGCTGATCCTGTATAATGAAACTTCGCTTCGTTCAGGATTCTTACCAAGATTCCCTCTATACGTTCGAGAATTAACATTTCGCTCAGTTTTAAATATGCTGCCCGTGACACAAAGTTCTGATTATCCCTTTGGTGCATAATATGTTATTGCCAAAGCTGTGTAGAAATTATTAAATAATTTTAGGAAGTAGATACCAACAGTAAATAATACCGACAATAGCAACTTGTTATTAATTATTAACAATATATTAAGAATATTTGTGAAGAGTATACAAAACATTGCTCAGAAGCCATGTTTCTAACTTTAACAAGAAATTACCTAGCCACAATTTAACAAATGCAATTTTGTTGAAAATTTGTTGAACAAATGCCGGCAAGGTAAGGGTGGCTAGGGCAGTATGTTGCATGCGTCACTAGCTACCTTCACATTTGGACTCCTCTACTGCTTATCATCAGGTGGTGTCGAGTCATTTGCTGTGCTTTATATTTTAAAAAAATTGTCAAAATTGGCATTGAACAAACATATTTGAATTTGTACTTGTTACAAAGAGATTGACAATTATTGTATCATTACCATTAGGTAACATGATTTTTTTGAGGAAAATGTTAAAATTAACCTTTGTGCCGTCCGTGACAACCCTATAGCTCTCAAGGGATTCCGCTAGCTATTTGGCTGTGTGAATTACGTATACATTTGTATATATATAGCTTGACACTCGTTTGGGCACCGTATGTCTGTGTAAAAAGATAAGTCTAGGATTACGGAGAAAAGTGAATGCGCTTGTTGTAGATTCAGAAACAATTTAATCAAAGTTTCTATTAACTAGATTGGAAAGGTTTTTTCATAATGGATTTTGAGTTTTACGGCGAGCTGTGTTAATAATCTGTATATATATATATATATATATATATATATATATATATATATATATATGTATAATCTGTAGGAAAACTAGCTGTCTGACATATCTACGTACAGTTCAAACTACTAACTTAGAAACTCAAACTTTTGCTTCCCAACAGACGTTTGCATATACTGAATATTTATACAAATTGACAGTTGACAAAAATCATAATCGAGACGGTTTAAATTGACGGAAATTTGCACTAGAGATTAAAGGCCTATTCCAAATAATATAACCATAACATTAATTCTTCTCCGCCTTTTAGTAAACTCCAAACCGCTTACCTTCGACGAGGTTTACAACCAGAGCTCCCCCACCAACTGCACGGTGTACTGCGGCGGGCTGACCACCGGCTTGACTGAGGAGCTGATGCAGAAAACGTTCCAGCCGTTCGGCACCATCCAGGAGATCAGAGTCTTCAAAGATAAGGGATATGCCTTTATCAGGTTTGTGCAGAGTTTAATGTATTTATTTATTTTTACAAAACTTATCTTTATCAACGCTGCAGCACCTACTGGGCACAAACCCAACAAGGGAGAAAATCTCCAGCTCCACAACACTGGCCAACATGTCTATCGAAGCATGGATAGTGGAAGCATCTATCGAAGGAGCACATAAAGATTGACACATCCAAAGACCAAACATGGCGTAAGGTGCTTTGTTTCCGCTATCAAAACTAAAGTGCTAAAATCACTGTACCCACTATCTGTTTATTACCCAAAAGTTATAACTTAACTACATAATAGCAATAGGAAGGATGGCCTTCACGATTTATAGCAATCTTGACCCCAATTGACCACATCTGATGCGTAGTGCTGAGACCACCTACTTCAGATGCAGATCCGATTTCTTCCTCCACCAGAAGAGACTGGCAACTTCAGATCTGGACGAGACCAGTTAACCCTTTCGTCCCGGATGGTACATATGTGTACCACAAATGTGTGAAAACCCTGGAACCTAAAATGATCGCTAGTTTTCAGTGGAAATTGTACCAGGCCGTTGGTACAACTACCACCAACCCCTAAAAGATTTTGTAACTTTTATGGTAAATAATATCTATTATATAGCTAGTGCCCAGTAACGTATATAAATTTTTTGATAAATTCCATGTTTTAGTATTCCGGGACGAAAGGGTTAAATATGTATAGTGCTGCAAATTATCTGCATTGTCTATGTTTTCCAGGTTCTCCACCAAGGAGAGCGCGACCCACGCCATCGTGGCAGTCCACAACACTGACGTGAACGGCCAACCAGTCAAGTGCTCCTGGGGGAAGGAGTCTGGAGACCCGAACAACGCGCAGGGACAAGGGCAGGTAGGTACAGAACATAAACTTATTTTTCATTGTTACTTAATCATATATTTATTTATACAAAAGTAATTAAAAAGGGGGAATATATTAGCTGCATTATTTATATATTTAACCTTCATTGCACAATTGCCGGACTCAATGGTGTTTAGGGAAGGTGCTGGGCTAAGTTAGTTTATTGTATAGGTAGGCACGTTACCCTCTCGCCGATACAGGTATGTAGGTGTATCCCGGGTCTCATTTGCTAGGCACAACACTGATGGCACTAGGATAGCACTGATTGGCACAGACGGGACAACGAGGGCAACGTGGCGCACACCGCGGGTACCTATGTCCGTCAGTCAAGCGTCGGGAAGGAAGTGGTTGATTGTTGGGGGTTACCGTAATGAAATGAGCGTGTCAGGTAGCTAGGCAGATATAGGTAGGCAAATATCATGCATCCAACGAGACTTTCCTAAACAAATGGTTAAGGTATTCTCTTTTGAGCACTATGGTATGAGCACTAGCTCATGGTGAATTTGACTATTAAGAGAATGACACGATGAATATAATTTGGTTACTATAAATACTAATAAATGTATAGTGATGCCTACAGCACTATACGGGCACTGTATTGATAGAGCACTTATGTCCCATCGAGTTTTTAGCTGCAGGTTACCAGGCAGAAAATTCTAAGCTTTCTATGTATTTAAATATATTTGATTGGACGATTGAATTACTTGAAAGAAATTTAAGTATATAAAGTGATTTAAAGTAACATATTATCAACCAATATTGTACTATTGTTTTCGCTTATGTTTAACGTTTAAATTAAAATCTCGTAAACGACTCGTATAACTCGTATAAGGTGACAAAACGATCATGATAGTTTTTGCACGTCATAATTGCAAAAGTGGCGCCGTAAGTGGTAAATTGGCGAACTAAACTTTCAACAGCTAAAAGTCTCTTTATACACACTAGATGGCGATAACAACTATTTTATATAAATATACCTTTTACTTAATTATAATTAATAATGTAAATGGAAATGTATTTTTGCCTTCCAAGTGTTTGTTTTGAATTCGGTGTTCACTGTAGTTAATAAATGATCTGGTATGTTATACCAGTTAATGCTGACTGCGTACGAAAAAGCTTCGTTATTTTCTATATACTTCCTCTACTTAAAAATCTTTGACGGCAAAGGAATACACATCAGTTAATTTATTAAGATTTAATGCATCTTGCTGTTTGTTTGTGTTTCCTTTCTTCGTACGCACTCCCGAACATAATTTGCTTCAACCTGATTTCAACTAATTATTTTAATATTAAGAAACTACATTGTTTAGAAAAGTTTATTAAAAATAATTATAAATTAAAGACCTTTGGATTTCATTTGCGAGTTCGCCACAGTTCTTTGGTACAGTTAAAAAGTATATCAACCCGTAATAGTTTCACCATAATAAAGGCTAATTTGACATCACACTAACAGTGTGTTAGATGACCTTTGTGCAAACTAAAAACTCCGTAATCAGAATTTAATAAAATATATCCATGTGATCACAAAAATAAATGAAACCTGTATGGAGAGGAGTTCCCTGGCATTGTTTCGTGCGTTCTCAGTTAAATGAGTAACCAAATGTCTGCAAAGCTATATTATATATTAATATTTACGGTATTATTGTAATGATTATTTACAACTCCTTCCTATAACTTGTTGTCAGCTCGGCAGTACGGCGTACAGTCCTTTCGGCGCGGCGTACACAGCCGGGGGGGTGCCTCCGGCGTCCTACTGGTACAATGCGTACCCCCAACAACTGGGAGGTTTCCTCCAAGGGGTGCAGGGCGTGCAGGGGTACTCCTACGCGGGGCAGTTCGCGGGGTACCAACAGCAATACATGGGGTAAGTAATTATAGAGCAAACCATTTGGAAATATTACTAATTAGTTAATTTTCCTCATAAAACTTTAATATTAAGTCCTTACATATAAAATTGACGTTTTGTATGGAAGGAACATAAAGTCTGACATGCATTTATTTAACTATCAATCTGTTGTGTATGTCATTTAATGACATAATGAAAAATGTACAATTCGTTCCATCTAATACTGGTTTGAATCATCACTCAATTCATGAATTTAAACAGTTTTGTCACTGACTCCAAACTTTGATTGTTTTGCGATGAATCTCCTTCCACAACAGCCATTATTGGCTTGTTCTGAAGATCGAAATTTCCAGGTACTTTTGTAGTTTCAAAAAACTTTGAAACTACAAAAGTACCGTGTTTTCTTTTGAGACACTAGCGCCATACACATCTTTTTGCAGAACTAGTGCCATGGTTGAAATACTATAATCGTAAATAAAGATTTATTTCATGTTTTCCATTGTGTGATATGAACGACGCCAAAGAAAATAGTAATCAGAAAATAACTAATGAATGACTGTAAATCAAAAACTAGCTAAATGGATTTCAAATTTAAATTTGGAATTCTTAATCAAAGAGGAGATATTTCAGATCAAAGTGGCCAGTACGACAAAACGCTAATTTCATATTTATGACTAACATATTGAAGCTTATCGCAGTTATATCATACCATAAACAAATATGGTGCCGAGCTTCTTTAGATAACGCTATTTCTTGTCATCTAAATATTCCTAAGCTTTATTTTAATAGTTTAAATAGTATTTACTTTGTCAAATAGTCATTTCTTACAAATGTTTTTGATTAAATCTTTTCGTTTAAATACTCCTTCATGCATTTGGATGTTAAGCTATTATTAGTGCGATCAAAAATAACTTTCCGCGCACTAATTTTGTTATTAGTGTATTAAAAATAGCTTTGTTTACAGAATGGGCGGTGTCCAGCTCCCATGGGCGCTGGGTGGGGGCGTGGGCGGGGTGGGCTCGGTGGGCGGCGTGGCGGCCATGTCCCAGCCGCCGCAGGTGCTGCACTACCCCGTACAGCATTTCCAAGTGCAGCCAGTAAGTGTGCCTTAACTCATTAGCTAATCTTATCATGGTGCCATGAATCTTTTATCTTGAATGCGGTTACCATAAGTGCAATGATGAACTAACCTGACCGAGTTCATAATCTGCCCGAAATTATTACCTGTTAAATTGTGAACCGTCTCTTATTGGCCATGTTGATGCTCATTATCACTAAACGACAAGTTTCTAAAAATATTTAATTTAATACCCTCACCAAACTTATAAATTTATATCCGGCTCGAAGGACCAAGTAACATAAAGATTTTCTGTAAAGATATATAATATTCTATTCTATCATATATATATATATATATATATTATTCAAAAGACTAGACAATACCAATGACTTTGTAAAAAGTTTTTATTTCGACAAAGCTAACAGTAACAGAATTTGGTATCGCCAGATCGCTGAAGACGAGTGGCTAGCCCCCAGTCTGTTGGTCTGAGGAGTCCGCCCGCCGCCGCCCGACTGCTGCTGCCCCCAGCTAGACTAGCACCACACCTTCAGTAAAACTTCCATTCAAGAGAACTTATTTACGACTACCATCATAACGTACCTCCAATCCAAATTACAAAGCTGTTAAATCGACTAAATTATTGTCACTGAATACGAATGTAAGACGTTATTGTGTTTTGTTATTTAAATACTAAATTACTCAAGGACAGTGTTTGATAATTTCCATATGGCTAGTTTAGCTTATATGTCAAAATATGTCACCATTCAACGCATCGCAAAATTAGCGGTTGATATACGAAATATTGCAACAAAAATACTAAAAACTTAAAAAAATACTAAATACTAATACTAGATAAATACTAAATAAAACTTATACTAAATACTTTATTCTGGTCTCCTAAGGTCTTCAATGGCCTCAATTCTGTTGGGTTAAGTACACATTATAAATCTAAATTTAATTTTAGTGCACCCAGAACTACCATTACAAATGCAATAAGAACAAGTTGAATATTCAACTTTATTAAACGTTATAATAGAAACCATTATAATGCTTCCTATATACATTCTTAAAATTGTATGTAGTTTCCTTACAGATGTCTTAATTTAAATTAATTGACTTAATGATGGATAACGATGAAATGACACGAAAATTAGGATAATATGATACGGTATATAACCTTCAAATCAATGAAGTAAAATGGAAAACTGAAAAATCTTACCATAAGCCAACAAATTGATGCTAAATTACGTATTACATAAATCACGACGTATCAATTATTTTTGTCATGGAAATACATCGTATTTACATCGATAACTACTCTACAACACCACTAAACTTAAATTTAGATATAAAGTACTTCAGAATTAGCACAAATGTAAACAATTTTAAAAAATTAGAACTAAGATTTAGTTATTGATTGCTTTGTAACATGACAATAATTCAATGTGACAATGGAAAACAGTTTCGCTGATAAATTAATTTGAAAATGATTGGACCTACGTTTCGATGGTTACGTTTCCCTATTGCTGGTAAGTGATATGCATTTATCGAACTTAAAATATAAGTTTAAGTAACAGTTAAGTTAATATATTAACGTAAAGTGTTACAGTATTTCATTTTGAGTTTAATTGTATCAACGATAATTAAGACAAAATGTGTACACAGATTAATAATTAATAAGTTAATCTTGTGACATTAATATTTTTTGATTTATTTAAGGCTGATTGTACAATCGACAGATATAATTAAATCAACAGATAATTTTTAGGTTTTCATAGGTTTTCCATAGACTAATTATCAACTCAACTTTTTGAAGTTGAAAAGTTATTCTGTGAACAGATTATTTAAAAGTTAATATTCAACATTTGTTGAGATATTATTTCTTAATATGATTGCAGGAAGGATATAAAATTTTAGCTATTCCCTCTTTCGTATATTGAAAAAAAAAGCAATTGTAGTTTACTTTTTAAATGTTCATACCTTTTTAGTATCGCGTAATGCATTTTAATGACAAGAACACATTCATCTTTGTACAAACATTACTCATGTTACATTTACATGAGTGTAGCAATAATTATTGAGTGAAATACTTTTTTTAGACTTATATTTCTTACTGGCAAGTTGGTTAAACGACTCTTGAAATAACTTTTCTTGTGACATTACGAGCCGGGAAACAGCGGCATAGATTCCTCAAAACTTCATGGAAATGGAATGGTTCTTATTGAACACACGATTCGGTCAACATCTAATGCATATAAAACGCATTTGGATTTTAAAACAATTTTAGAGGTTAGATTTATAAAGAAATAAGATTATTTTAAGGTTAAGTTATATCATTTATCACGCGGGCCCAATGTGGTGTAGAGATATTGGTAAAGTTTTCGGATACGAACGAATGGTGTACAAAACATCTGAAAAGCACAAGAATAGGATAAGTTTAGTGGAAAAAAAGTAGATTTTTGGAGACATGTTTCGTAGAAAACTATAGATACTTAGGCGTGGGCCACATCAGTGAGTGAGAGGTTTTTTAAGACAATTTTATATCCAGACGGGTATGCAAGGCAAGTTGAACATAGAATAACGGTAACTATACATACTATTACTTTCTTTAACTTTGTTTGAGTGAAATTTATGCCAAACCAGACCCTACACAAAACATGTTAATATAATACCATACTGTTATACAAAAGGTTGTGTCTAACTATTAAAGATACACATAAACATTCGAGGAAAACCGAAACGTAGATAAATATTAGATTTATTTATTAAATAGTTAACTAAGTGGAAAGAAAAAATATTTATTGCTTAGTATATAAGGTGCATTTAACCATTTACTGTAGCTAGTTAAAAGTCAGAAGTGTGGAACATTTTCAGCGTTTGGGTTCTCTCAAACAAACCGAATAGATTCGTTTGCGTCTAATTTTATTTAAACTCCCTCTTCTGGCTGTCAAGTTTTCTTTCTTTTTTGTTCTGTATTTAATACATTTTAAGTATGACGTATAAATATGACGGAAAAGGCCAAAACTGTGAGAACTTAGCAATGCACAAAAATTTGTCGACGCATGTCATCAAATTAGGTGTAGACGAGTGGAGCGAAGTTTTTAAGCAAACAAACATATCCCTTATTCCTAATAGCGTTAAGAACTTTTTAGCTTTACCAATGACATTCTAAGTGAATGGAGCCGTGGCGCAGCACTTTATAATGTTTAAAGCCAAAGGAATAGGATTTATTTTCGTTTGCTTAGTAAAGTTTTGTTCCGATCTTCTCCCACCCAATGAAACACGACACGTTATGAAATGTCGTGTCGTAGTGACGAATCTAACCTTAAATGCAAAGCGCGATACCGCTTGTGCGTTTAGTTATTGCAAATGATTGTCATCTGCATTTGCATTGATAGTTTTGGATGGAAAAAGCACAAATGTGAAAGCGCTTACGCATTTAGTGTACTATTTCAGCGGGTGTATACTCTCAGCCAAGTTTAAGCACTTGATTATAACAACTGAAGTTGATTGCAAATTCGCAAATGAGTGATTTCAGCAAAGGAGTGATGAATATGCAAATATCTGAAGATATGACTCATTACTTTGGACTTACAAAATATTGGTTCGATTTGAAACACGTGAGTTTTTTATACTTGCGTAGCGTAGCACAGAATAGAATTTTCTGTCTAGCGTGTAAACTTAAATGGTCTTTGATAGAATACAATGCACAGATCAAGAAGAAGCTAGGCAAGATATGTGCAACTCTCTACATCCATACTCGGCCAGCATTTATGCGTAACTGCTTAAATCAAGCCCCGAAAAATGACATGAACCTGAAAACTACCTAAAAAGGGGCACCGAGGCGAGACGAGTGAACTCGTCTACAATAGCACTAGGCTAGTTTCGATGCGCCTCGGCTTAAGGCAATTTACAGTCGAGATAGAGCGAGGCGAGATTAATACACACATTTACATTAGCACTCGGCCCGCCTCAGAGCGTCCCGGCAAGCCTCAGAGCATCTCGGTAAGCTTCAGAGCATCTCGGTAAGCCTCAGAGCATCTCGGTTAGCCTCAGAGCATCTCGGTAAGCTTCAGAGCATCTCGGTAAGCCTCAGAGCATCTCGGTAAACCTGAGAGAGAGTAAACATCCGCCATTTCGTTTTCGTGTGACCCCCTTTTATCGGGGACTGTTAGAAATCTAAAAGCGAAAATAATTTAAAATAATGTTGTAGATTGTACTACTACGTCTTTTTTGAAACTTTTTGGGTGGCAATATCGCGGCCATCATTACCTGATCTATAAAATATTTTGTATCTGATGTATTTTATATACATTGTATTGAAAATCTATCGTTTGAATGTAGTCTTGTTTCATTGTGTCTATTTAGCTTTCTAATTTTGAGCATGTAGTGAAAAATTGAGAGACATATCGCTAGATATTAGTATAAGATATTAATATATAAATGATAATGATAAATATATAGTTCATTTCTTCTAAGGAACGAATTGTGGTGTCAATTTTGTCATTTTGTCAATCGAATAACGTTGAGTCGTGTTTTTGGGCAGTGCAAATAGCCTTTACATTGTTAATGGCTTGTATATTGAAGTGTGTATTGAATTAAAAGGAATTCTGCACCTCAAAAACGCGATATCAAACATTAAGACGAGTACGATTTCTTTATAAAAGAAACTGAATTATATCACAAAATTGTTTGACAAACCAATAGATAGACAAATTTAGTTAATAATCAACATTATATTAATATGAAGATAGATTATAGTGATTAAAATGAAACCCATTTTTGCCTATAATTGCTTGGAGTAGTATATATAACAATAAGCGTACATATATATCCGATTAGCCATAAGCCTTAAATATAAAGTAAGTATATACATGCCGACCGTCTATCTTAATGAGAAGGACTTGTATAATATGTTTGTCAATAGATGTGCGCATAGTAAAATTTCATTTTAAAAAGAACATAACCACAAAACGTTATCAAAAACGCTAAATATAAAACAGGACCTTAAATTAATACAACTAGAAGCTACTTATATTAATTATATCACAAGACTAAGACCAAAGCAATTTGAATGTAATTTGAAGATATTGCAAGTAAAAGTTTAAATTTTTACAAAATAAAAATTGATTGTAATGATTAACTTAGCTAACTTAGCAAACTTATATCTTCGAGTATCGAAGTATAGTATACAATACTTCTGGCGTAATATCCTAGGGCAGGTACAATAGATTGAATCATCGAAGTAACGGATTACTAAATATGAATATATCTATTGACATGAAAAATATGTCTATTTCTCCGACGCGTGGTTGCCTTTTCATGTTAATATACTTTCTTCTGATTACATTAAGTATATGCATATATAAATATAATAAGGTGGTACGGCTTTGCTAATCTCCATTAAAATAAGTACATTTAAGTATAAATTAATGGTCAAACACTTCATTATAAAATGAGGATTTAGCTAGGTGAAATTGCAAGATATAAAAGTATATTATTATTATATATATATACAAAATTATTAATCAGATAAGACATTTAACATAATATATCTTTTAGATAGGCTATTCAAATATTTAATTGTTATTATGTTTCTTTTTGTGTAATTTTGTTTTGTCCATTCCATTGGAATAAGGTTTGATCGTATATATATATATGTATATGTATCTTATTTAGGTCCCAACGAAGAACACCAAATATATGTATATATATAATGCACGGCATTATATATTTGTACTATGTAGATTTGGCGGTAATTGTGAGATCCAATCAGAAGTGAGTTCAATCATTATGATGCCTTATTCAAAAAACTATCTGTGTGTTATTTATAATTTCTCTTCATAGATGTCACTGTGATAAAGATTGTATGTTTATTATTAATAATGTCAATAAAATATCAATTGTCATTGTTTTCCAGTAGCTTGTTCGTTTTATAATACAATTTCTATAAAAGCAATAAATACTAAACGAAATTTTGTAGTTGAAAGATAAAAATGCTATTTTAATACTTATATAAAATATGTAATATTATTTTGAAAGCGACATTTACTTAATAATTATGGTTTACAAAAGTAATAAACAAATTTAATAAATTCCAAATACATATCTGTCATTGCTGTTGTAGTAATATTGTAAGTTTTGAATCGCCGCACGGCAAGTGGGTCAACGACCTGTAAATTACGCCAATACATCAGGGCCGTGTTCAACGATTCATTTTTGAGATTTTTTTTTTTTGTAATTTATACAAAAAGAAAAAGTTTCTTAATTATCTGCAATAGAATACAAAAGTAATCATTCATATTGAAAAACTATAATAATTTAAATGAACATACAATTTTTACACATTTAGTGCCAAACTATTTGTTTGTGATAAATATACATGTTGTCGTATTATCCAATGATAACACCAATTAGACACTTTCGCGATTTACTTCTAAAACGATTCTTAATATCGATTTAAAGGTCTTGATCAATGATTCATGAAGTTTATCGTATCAGTCACTCTCAAATAAATTTTTAAAGTAAGATACCTCGTAATCTTTTTTTTTTGCACTGACTAATACTGTTGGCCGCAGATGGCCTTTACAGCGTTACCGGGGTTTTAAGGAGGCAAGAACCTTGGAGAGTCCTCAAGCCTTAAGGGGCGATTCGCCTCTGGAGGAGTTCTAATCGACAGGCATCACCTCCGGGGGAGGTGTCCCGCTGTCTCCAAGATTCTCCAGGGCGCTCGAATCATGAGGGAGCACCTCGTAATCAATATTGTCGCTTGTTCACGCGCAAAACCTGCAAGGAGGCTTCGTAGCGCCTCCTTGAAGTATTGAAGAGAGGCGTGTGACTTTTTAGAAGAATGCCGAGATGGGCTAGATCGTTTTTTGTTTCTTCTGTGACGACTTAAATTTTTTATTTTATAATTTATTGTGATTTCCATTAGAACATAGCTATGGCATATCATATAGGAAATTTAGTTTATGCCAACATACAAATTCTTTAAGGTAAAGATTCATTGATCAAGACTGGGTAATGAAGATGTACAGTAGATGCGAGTCGTGGTAATTAAAATTTGGTGTTTTATGTTTATTTAAATAACTAGTAGTGACATTTTAAAACTCTTTATTTCATAGAAGATGCTAGATTTTTGATGTTTTCATGTAGAGTTAAAAATGTACCCAGAAAATCGCATGCTTAGGTAAAAAACATTGTTTTTTTACACAAAGGAATGTTGAAAATGATATTTTTTGAAACGTGTTAGGATTTTATCCTATATGTCTCTAGCTTTCGAGGTTTTTTTATCTTTCTTTTTGTATGTAGAGCGTGGTTTTGATGTCAGTCTGTCCTTGTCTAACTTGTGATCGTTATGTCTCGATTGATTTAGCAATATCTATGATAATGTACGTACTAATAAATTCTTTGGTGTAAAAATCGACATTAGGTAATAAAGTGAGAAATATACTTACGTTAAAATGTTAGCAATCAAAAAACAAAAGCCTGTAGGGTGACTGAATAAGATTTTAAACGCGAATGCGGGTACTTATTTAATAACAACTAATCAACAAGTCACGTATTCCTTCTTACAACATGGGTTCCTTTAAAAGAGGCGTGAAAAAGCACTTTTTGGGCTTGGTGAGGGTGGCTAGGGCAGTATGTCTCATGCTTCACTAGCTATCTTCACATATGGACTCCCCTACTGCTTATCATCAGGTGGTGTCGTCATTTGCTGTGCTTTATATAAAATAAATAATAAGTCAAAATTATAATGCAAATCGACGCAGGGAATCGTTCAATATCAACGACTCGATATAACTCACCGACTAGAGAAACTTAATCGCGAACTCAACGCTGCGAATTATTCGGGTAGAGCCACGGAAGAGATTTTATCAAGTCTACCGTGTGTTATGCGATATTTTAATAAACTTTATTCGGTGAATCAGTAGACAATATGTAGTAACAGCAAGTTATTAAAAAAAATCTATCAAAAGTAATCAGAAGTAGTAATGAAGTGTATTTTGAATAAGCACATTAGTTAGACAATTTCAGAATAGAATATATATATATACAATATATATATCTTTATTGTACATCAGTTAATTCAAGAAGGGAAATACACAAAAAACATTTAACTAATTTTGTACAAAGGGCGACCTTGTCGCTAAAAGCGATCTCTTCCAGGTAACCTTAGGATGGTCAGGATTAAAGATAAAGTACTTGAGGAACTTTAGATACATAATTACTAATTTTCAACTTCGCTTTATAAGGCTGTACTTTAGGATTTTATTTGTTCTTTTTCATATTAAATCAACCTTTAATTTGAAAGAACCTAATGCACAAAAACAAAGAAAACGGTCAATCCGTTTTTGGGGTTTAAAGACACGAACGAACCGCGGTTCATTTGTATACATACATGTATATATATGTATATAATTATATAAATTATATGTATGTATACGATGGTGAAGAAGATATTATGTTAGATGTAGGGGATATATTAGTATATTTTGGAAATGAAACAAAATTTTTGTATTTAATTTTTTAAATAATAAATATCATTGATCTGCTTAACTAATGTCGATTTTTACATTAATCTCAAAGAACTAAATACAGCAATAATTACGCAATAGATGTGTGTAGACGTTTTATTTGTGGTAATGCTAGTTCATTATTAAAAAATATTTGTTGTTTAACGAATACTTTTACGTGTAATCTTTATAGAAATCTTTATAACTATGATATTAATGTCTGATGTGTTTTTTGCACCTTTATGTTTAAACCTCGGTAGAGGTAGGTACAGTTATATGTATTTAATCAAAACTAACAATCCTAAAGGACTATACAATGAGTCTTAAAAACTAGTAGTAATTGAAAACAGCTTCTGATAACAATACCATACAATAGAAAGTAAAAACCCGTTGCGCAGTGGATTGTACTCTGCTGTATTAGCCACATAGATAGATTCCTACATCAGTAAAAATCCTAATTCCTCGTTTTACGACACACAAGCTTTCTGCTTGCTTAAATCCAATATAATCTTAAGTTCATACATCGATTGCTTACCTAAAGCTAGTTGATTGGACTTGTAGTGGATATTTAACAATATCTTTCATATTGTTGCCTTCAATCCGAACCATCTAATAAAATACAGTCCACTTATATTCTCCAGTACTTAAAACAATATACTTTTAGTAAAATTCGCTCCCAATATATGTATCTATGTACATAATCAACAATAGAATATTTTGGGGAAAGTTTAAAATGATTTAACATTTAATGCTATTAAAAATGCAGCTTTTCAGATGGTAAGCAGTATCGTCTAGAGACGCTAACGCTAATTGTATTCTAGAGATAACACAGTTAAAGCTTCGTTCTGTAGTTACACTGTAATTTCGTTGGAATCAAAAACTTCTTAATAACCACTATATAAGATGGCAGTACCTCGGTGACAAGAAAAGCCTCCCACGCGGATATAGGCGCGCCATTTTTACACATACATAACTTTAAATTGTCGACAATTAATTCCAAATTAAAAAGAAACGTCATTAAAAACGTGAAAGACAATTGAATCTCCGATACTCCGTTATAAATAGACGCTTTGTAAACGATATTAAATAATAATTAATAATTACCTATCTACGTTTCATTAAAACTATAGTAAAATACTTCTCTATTTAGCAACAGCTAATGAGAAACGTACTCTAAATAGGCATATAAAAGCTTATTAAATGATTTTCGCCACACCGTTCGCCGATGCACTGTCATTGGACCTCGTAACTTTTGCTTCTATAGTTTTTCGAACCAATGATTTTAATACAGTCTGTAGTAGAGATTCCAACGTCATTCGGAACTAAACATTAAACACGTGAACTTTTATACTTAAACAGGTTTACCGTTTAAAACTGTGTTTAAAACAAGCAATTCTTTAAACAGATTGTTATCAATGGCTTTAATTTTGTAAAGATTTAATTAGAAACTTCATACCTACAACTGTACGTACCTCTTGTAAACCCAACTATCCTCCCATTCATTTTTCTACCGTCCATTGGTGTTGTATTGAAGTAGTATAGGTAAGTGATTATTCTGTTTCCGACTTAATATTCTCTTAAACGAAAGATTTTAAACGCACACTCGAAGTTGACAAAAAGATGACAAGAGCTTTTGTTTTTAATTTTAAATCGTATGTAATACTTCGAACTTAAAAAGACCACACTATATTAGTAATTATCTTCCCCATTTTAATATTTTAAAAACGTAGGTAATCTTATGCTACTTTTAACGATATTTATAATAGCAAAGTGATATTTAAGGTATTACGCTAATCCCGACACCTGCGCATGCGTGACGAGAAAACTTTAAAGAAACGAAACACGTGGCGCGATTATTTCACGCCACAGATTTCAATCTTAGAATTTGGCAAGTCGATGCGTTTAGTTATTTTGTATTTTAAATATTTACACCCCTAATAAGTTTTTATTGTGATTTTTTTTTAAAGAATTTGCATAAATTAGTGAAGAATGTAGTTTTAAAAGACATAGCGTGTTAAGTAAACGTAATTAATAAGAATTATTGCTTCTTTGTTATGTTTATATTGTTATGTTTCGGTGGTCGGTGGTGTATCTTTTTTCTGTTATCTATGACTGTTGTTATGGCGGGAAAACGTACAATATGGCTGTCTTGTTTTAGCACTAAATTAACAGAAAGAGATAAACTGTATATAAATTCTATGAAGAATTCAAGTGCATAATACTGGTTGAATGAGGGATTTGTTAACAAGTTTAATTTAAAAAATCTGCTTTGAATTTTCTTAAGTGTAAACGTACATTTTTAAATAGCGAAGCTATCTACAAAATAAATTATTGATTTAAATGTAATCATGGATGGCATTTGAATTTTATGTCATTTTTATGTCAAAATTACAGGATTCCATTCCAAAAACGGCGTTTTCCCGCCAAAAGTCTGTTGCTGGTTGATTTTGACTGTTTCTCGATTAACAAGTTAAAAACAAGATGAAATATTATTTATAGGTATATTACGATATACTCTGTACCTACCTATAGCATAAAAGATAGTTATAACACATACATATGACATATAGAATTAAGGATGATATGATGCGAAATAAAAATATAAAATTAAAATTGTCTTTTATTTCTAAGCCCTGTTTAACCCTATATGTACTACATGGAGAAATAATAAAGAAATCAAAAGAGTAATTAATTTTTAAATATTATTATGTTGCAAATCAGAATTCAAATACGTGACGGTGACTGAACCAGGAAATGTTACACTAAAAGATTTTAACTTAAAAAAAAAATCACAAACCAAACTCTTTCAACGGATCTGCCTTAGTTTACGATACTATACTAAAGATACCTATTTTTATTACATTTTATTTATTAATATTTTTACTTTATATCACGTGGAAACCCAAGTGATATAAAGTAAAATACAATTTTCTATTAACAGACAAAAATACCGTTATATATGAAATTATATTATTATGATTTCACTTATGAACCACACTACACCAACACAACCTCCGGCATAAACGTGTATTTTTCAAGCCGATAATTTTTTAGCTTCGAGTTCTTAAATATTACAATAGTATAGATCCTTCTTTTTACAAAATTTGATAGGTGTCATAATTAAATTTTACGTAATAAATAAACTTGTAAATTTGATAAAACGTTATATAAGTTAGAACTTATTAATAAATAAGTAATAATAAATAATAATAAACAAATAATTATTATTATTATTTAATTGGCATTAGAATGCCAATTTAAATGCAATGGAGTTGTTCATTCGTAAGTTCTTATCTAATGGGGCTAGCCACAGTAAACTAATATAAATATCGCTACTAGTCCGTTTGTTCCTAAATGGTGATGGTTTGCAAAGAAAAAGAGTAATTTTTTATGACATCAAATAGTTAAGGAGGAAGAAATTACTGTACCGACTTCACATAGGAAGTAGCTGTCTTAACATATTTCATATAAGATGGTTGAGTTTTTGGCGCGTAATGGCGGGGGGCGGTTTGGTGCTGTGTTTTATTTCATATATTGTGTTGTAGTGTTGTTTTTGTCATGAAATTGGTGTAGTTTTATGGCAAAAAGGATCGTTAAGTCATGCAATAAATGGAATACATCATACAGCGATGATTAGTGACTTACGTGAGATTTTTCAGTGTTTCATTTCCATTCATTCATTTGTAGGGTAAGTTCATTTATTTAAAACATTATATGATTTCATTCTCATTTACTTATCATTTCGTCGTAATCATTAACATAACATTCCATTTTCGTATCATTTTACAATAATCGCTTACATTGCATTCCATTTTCAAAAATTCTCTCGTAAGTCATTAACAAAATAGCGGGGCCTACCACTAGTCGCCAAAAACTCCATCGGGCAAAGGGCTACATTGCACTGGTATCCTGGAGCCATAAATAAAGATAAAAACTACATTAATGAAGATATGGCTTAAAGGTTTTAGTTACCAGGCCAAATAATTGGAAATAAATATTTGGAAAAAAATATAAGATGGTGTAAATACTCTTATAGTCGTATGTATCTATATCAACGCAGGAAAGCTAAACGCACAGGTGATTATAGATATTGAAAAGACACATTTACTAGTACACTTATCCCTCGATTTACGCGGTACTCGTTTTACGCGGTTTCACTTTTACGCGGTCGGGAAACGCGAAAGAACAACCAACGAAAAAGAAAAAACTGATTGAATTAGAATTTAGCAGTGATGAAACGGAATAATAAAATTACAAATTATAATTATGCTTTTAATTATAAACATGTTATAAATTTATGTCGAGCCAATAAAAATTTCTTTCTTAATATATATATATTTTTTATGCAAATATAAATACATATGTGTACATACAATGTACTCGTTTTACGCGGGTTTCTGGAACCTATCCCCCTACTTTATATAAACTTCAAGTCTCGGTTTACGCGGATTTTTTTTTTCTGGAACCTATCTACCGTTTTTGTATGAACTTGGAGTCTCGATTAACGCGGTTTCGATTTACGCGCTTTCTCTCGGAACGTATCTACCGCGTAAATCGAGGGATGAGTGTAATGTCTTTCTAACTATCCTCACATATGGACTCCTCTACTGCTTATCATCAGACGATGTCGTCATTTGCTGGGCTTTTTAATTAAAAAAATGTCCAAGTGGTTAGTGGTGCTAATATACATATGAAGTATACAGTTGTTATTATTTTTAAACCACCTCTAAATCAAACCAAATAGAACACATTAAAATTTGTTTAAACAGAAAAAGCTATTCTTGAGTTTTGATGAAACTAGTGGATTCATTTTTATATATTAGAAGTTTCTCCATTGATATGCAATAAAAAATATTTAAAAAATTAGTAACCACTTTATTGTAAAATTATCAATTTTTGGTAAAACCAGTGTTCTTTATCGCACAAATTAAAGATCTGAATAAACGACGTTGCCAAAATATTGCTTAGAAGAATGAAGAACCAAACTTTCATTTGTCGTTGAAGTTTGACGTAAAAGTTTGAGTTTGACGTAAAGACCAAATGCTGCCATATTAGAAAATACTGCCCAATGTGTTTTTTGCGGAAATATGTTTATTTGTACAATAGGGCACTGCAAATTAAACAAACACTTGTTTCAAATGGGTATGAAGCATGACGCGGTACGTAGGTTCTGTCAGAAGTCAGACGAAACCGCAATGCACGTTCATTGCTCCTGCAGATCTTTAATGCATTAACGAAGCATTTACCTAGGGAAAGCACACAGTGCGCCCAGAGTTGCAACATATCACTGCCCAAAGAAACTGGAAATTTCTCGAATCAATGGTTAAGCAGTGCACTTTAAAGAGTTGCCACAAAATATTAATTACTGGTCGAGTATCCTATAAGGCCCAAAAGTAACTAAAATAGTAATAATAGTTTGTACTAGCAACCCTGATAACTTTGAGATAGATAGTTTTTATTTAGTTCAGCAACACTATCTTTAACTTTCATTTAGTATCGATCATAACCGGCAATTTTGACGTACGAGTTATATTAAACAACCATTCGAAATATCCCTTAGTGTATGTTCCGTGTTTTAATATTTTTTATGAGGGTACTCTCACATCATATTTAAAATGTATCCCAAACCAATGAGGGATAGCCTCCGGACAGATGATAATTTAACGCGTAACAGGCTGTGATTTAACAGTTTAATCAAGATGGAAAACAATGCGTTAAATAAGCAGTATGTAACATTTCACAATTTATCAACATTGATCCTGCCTACCTTGTGGCATACGGATCGAATCACGGGAGAGCGCGAGGGTACTTGCATAGGGCTCTTTCCTCTTCGGTGCTGATCTGTGCTCCCTACAATTATCTTTATCCGTCCCTTCTGTTGCCAACTCTCCCCCTTCTGGGGGAACAATTTATCAACAGTTTACAATAACGGTATTTACAAGTTCACTAACTAATTTTAGTGCGCTCAAAACGCTGTGATTACAAATAAACGTGATTTGGAAGTTACCTTAGGCGCTGGGTGTTATTGAACCACCTCAATAGCCTAAGGGGTAGTTCGTTAAATAAATAATTTGAATCAAATAGGAATGGAAATAAGAATGAATTTTAAAGATTTAGAAATAATACTTTTAATGCAACTAACTCAAATAATCGATATCAATCCTAAATTCACACCTTTATCGTCCAATCTTGAATCTCCCAAAAGACGTGAAATAAAAGACAAAACTAAATAAAACTCTATATTAATATAATATAATAATAATTAATAATTGTGTATGTGTCAATTTTAAAGTATTCTTTGCACGTTCCCGGGTCCCCAGTTATGGCTTCAGTCGCTTGTACGACGCGAGGTGGCTGTTGAGATGCTGGGCGAGTTGGTCTGCGCGCGCGAAAGACGCCTGTAACAAAATCACATAGAGTCCATTAGTGCGAATAGATCTTTAAAATTACACATAATAAATCAAGAAGATATAGTCAAACAGTATACATTTAAAACCTTGTGCAATTGGATCCTAAATCGTTACAAAGTGATGAAAAATTTGGTTTTTAACCAGTGTTTGCCACAAAAACTGCCGAAAAGATACAAAGACAATTCAATTATAACTCAATTCGTGTTTTAACTTATCAAGGCTAATGGCGTCTTATACAGGTGCACCTGTAGTGGTTACTTTAAACAGAAGCAGTGGTTGATGTCAGGTAATTTAGTATGTGGATTAAGTGTGAGCCAGTTGATGGACCGCTGAGGCCGAGTGGAGTGGTGTAGAGTGGTTTAGAGTGGTGTAGAGCGGTGTAGAGTGGTTTAGAGTGGTTTAGAGTGGTGTAGAGTGGTTTAGAGCGGTGTAGAGTGGTTTAGAGTGGTGTAGAGTGGTTTAGAGTGGTGTAGAACGGTGTAGAGCGATGTAGAGCGTTGTAGAGCGGTGTAGTCACCTTGCAGACGACGCAGCGGTAGAGCTGCTTGGCGTGGTTGTGCATGTGTCTGGTGAGCGAGTGCGCGTGCGTGAACCGCTTGCCGCACTGCGGGCAGGCGTGCGGCGCGCGGCCGCCGGCGGGCTCGTGCGCGCACGCGCGGTGCCGCCGCAGCTGCTCCCAGCGCTCGAACACCGCGCCGCACTCAGAGCACCGGCCTGCCGGCAACAACACTCCTCATACAGTCTTGTCTTGTTACTTACTTATCATTCACAAATATGTTTACCCAATATTTATTCCATATAACATGTAATAATTTATTTAGTACATATTTTAATACTGGGACAATTTGTAAATGCCCGGTTGATACCCACTGAAAGTTATGACTATTGCCTTTAATTACATTATTTGTTTTTCTCATACATATTCCCTGTTGTGACGATTTAAAAGAACTTAGTAAATAAGTCTATTTAAATAAAGTTATTTTTGACTTTTGAAAATAAATTGTGTCACAAGGGACCATAACAGTTTATTGAGGGCGAGATTGATTGTTTGAATCCAGACCGAAGATTAAGATTTCAAAATTAGAATCCGTAATTATAGAGATTACCAGCGACATCCTCACAAACTTTACCTATTTATAATATTAGTACAATAAACCCTCGATATAACGGACCTCTATTTAACGGAATAATAAACTATATAAAACCGAATATAATACTATATAAAACCTCTGGTTTAGACAGCTCGATCGAGATACTACAAAACCAAAATAACTGCTAGGAAACGTTGCATCGGCAGTTCATGTATGTTCATGTTCATGTGTTCATGTTACTACCAATACAACGTTCCCTCTGAGCTCTGGCGAGATCACTCACCAATACAGCATTAGTGTAACCAATCAGCATTCTTCTATATGGAGAGGATATCCGAGATGGTATACGTACCGGCTCTCTCGTCGGCTGTATGCGTACGATCATGAGCGGCCAATTCCGCGTCGTCCTCGAAGCATTTGCGGCAGACTTCACACCGCACTGTCATTGATCCGCGATGCACTTCCGCTCTGTTAGAAATATATAGAATAATAGATATAAAAATACACAAACATGTATCACTTCTTTTTAATGAAAAACACAGCGAATCATAGACAACTCGGCTCGTCTAGCTAGTGTAGCATGTGACATTCTGCCCTAGCCTCAAAAACCGAAAAAAAAGTTGACCTATTTGAATAATTTTTATGGTTTTTTATTCGGTTAACCTCAGGGTTCAGGGTTGGATTAAAAATATATAAAAATCTTAAAGCTTAAAAATATAAAACTGAAAAATAATCATTTAGTATGGAAAAACGCCTAACTGACATGTTACACATTGAAACTATCATCTGTTACATCGCTTCTTCGGCTTTCATTTCATAGATGGCGTTAGTGGTTGTCTTTAGGTGATACAAAGTTCACCGGGTCAATACTGCAAAAGGAACTATTTACTGAGATATATCGATACATATTTGACCAGTTGTTGCAAGTCGCCCGAAAATACTACATAAAAAATTCTCCTTGCATATTATGACGTTGGTATGATGTTGGTAAAGCTGCCGAAATTAATATCATTTTTATTTGGGTGAACTTTGTATTATACCTGGTAAAGGTCGCCCTTTGTACAAAATTAGTTGAAAGTTTTTTTTGAGTGTTTCTCTTTTTGAATTGGCTGATGTACAATAAAGATATATTCTATTCTATTCTATTCTATTCTACCTGCCTACCAAGAATGCCATCTATGAAAAGTAGTCTGAAGTAGGTAGAAGTAATGACAATTTTGAATAGCACGTCATCTTAATTAGACAATTTTCTTTGCGAAATAACCTATTTTTAATTATAAATATTTTTAAGCTATTAAAAATAAAAATACTGGGGAAATACTAAAGGATTCTAAAGGATTTCCCCGGTTATTTTACCATACCTTAATTAGTTTACTTTTAAACCACTCCTGAAGTAAACATTTTTTTTGTTCTTCAGACTTCCCCGCCACTGGCTAATCGGCGCGTGTGGGCTCACCTAGTGCCTCATCACACTGACTCTAGGAATACCCTCGACCTGGTGAATTGCTCGTGCAGAACCCAGGTTACCCCCGTGAAGGGCAATGGAGTTACCGGGGAATTTTAGTGGGTATTCTCAGTGCCGCTCTATTGAGGTACTGGGTGAGCCCCACACACGGCCGTCGTAAATATTTTCAATACTCACTTGTGTTCCCATAATTTCTCTCGTCGACTGAAGGTTTCATTGCAGCAATCGCACTCGTATCTGTCCGAAGATCTTGGGCGAGATTTAGAATTCCCACCGCCCCTGTTCTGGTGGACGCGTCGATGGATTCTGGAGACGAAGATTTTTATAATGTTACTTAAATTTCATTCAAAATTCTGAAAATTCAGTAGAGAAGTCATGCAACCTTTTTGTCTTAACGTAATAGGCCTTCATCTTAACTGGTGGTAAGTGAAGATAAGGTCGAGGATACCAGGGAGTTACACTCAGATTCCTCAAACACATAATAACAGGCTATATTACCTTCAACAGAACAACAATGCTGTTAACATTATTATTTTGGCGGCAGACTTTAGTAAGATAGTTGTAGCTAGGCAGGCGGACTTAGGAAAACCATAAACCCTACCAAAACGGGCAGATTTTTTTTGTCCGCACTGGGAATTGAACCCCGGACGTCCAGGTCTGCAGAAAATAGTCTCTCGGTTGACAGACGCTAGCTTATAATATAAAGAAAATTTATTTGAAGAAATTTATAGCAGAATGGTATTCTGCTAATTTTAGGGACCTCTGCAATCCATTAAAACTGTCATCGTCATCAGATAAAAAAGTTCCGAATATGTTTGGATAGCGGCAAAATACCAGCAGTCAAAAGTATTTTGATCAAGGTCTGCGATAAAACGTACTTTTGATCAATATCTACTTCCAAAAGGACTTTGACCAATTACTGCAGTTATACAACTTTTGACCAAGGCCGACATCAATAGTAATTTTTCCCATACATACATTCAAAAGTAGTTAGTTACATCAAGGTCACGCAAAAGTACTTTCAACCTTTTCACTGTAAAAAACGATAGAAAGGATTTTGTTACATTTTCTTCGTAAATTGATTGTTCCTGTCATAGTTCATGTTTCGTAGTAAGCACTCTGTGCAGAAGTGAGAAATTATACTCACTTGAGTGTGACCCTTGTGGAGTACCACTTGCGGCAGATGTGGCACTGGAAGCTCTTGTCTGCAGATTCATTGTCAGACTCGCTTATGTCATCATTCTCACGAGGAAGAAGCAGCTCTGATTTCTCAGGGTCTGAGTCCGATTGGTTCCCACTGTTCGACCATGCACTGTACGATCTGAGTTGAGAAAGTTAAGAAAGAGAACTTAATTAGATTTGGGGATTTTAGGGTTTCCGAAGGTATATCGCGGGTCAATATATTTATTTAAATTTTAAGCCAGGGATTTAGAGAATTTCGAATACAATACACATAGTAGATAACATTTAATTAATGTTTTACCACACAAACTTCAATTACTAGATAACAGAGAAATAGAAATAATAAAATAATAATAATAATATCAATATTTATATTATATTATTATTATTATATTTATTTATATTATATTATTATTCAGTCCAGCTCCACTGGCACTTTAATGACTTATTGATTATGTGTTCGTACGAACACGTACGAACTCGCACGAATTCGTACGAACAGCCCTTATCTTTGCCGATCTACTGTGCAATACAGAACAATATTCATATGCATCATAGAACGACATTCTTCCCTGTTCACATACTAAACGAAAATACAAAATAAACGCACTCGTTTAAGTAATAACGTATGTTTTTGTACGGTACAACATTGTATCGAATGTGTGGCGGGACTACATGAGGTCACTCACAAATCGTCCTCGACGACGTTGTTCTGCTGCGGTTGCGGCTCAGTCTTTTTGTCGTCGTCTTCGGACTCGCTGTCAGAACTGTCAGAGGAACTGGAACTATCAGAGCTCGAGGATGAACTTGACCCTGAACTTGAACTACCTGGAAACAAGGATTAAAGGCCTTTGAGTAAACGGACGTGCAATGCTTCACAACTACCCTATTTACCTTATCAAATCATATAACAAGTTTATAGATCACGATAGTTTAAAAATGTGACCAGTAAAATAAACTTACTCGACTTTTACAAGACTCAATCGTTAAATAAGCCGTGACACCTCAAAAATGTCATAGTATAATACAAAATAAAAAAACTGTTTATTTAAACAGAACTCGATTAGTAAGTTGTTTTAAATATTAAAATAAAACTCGAAAACCACTTAGACGAATGCTTTAGATTTGGGGAAGAAGCGGTGCAAGATATTCCTCAGCGATTGTATTTACAAGTGAAATTTGTATTATTTTTTTATAAAAAGCTCAGCAAATGGCTCGACACCACCCGACGATAAGCAGTAGAGGAGTCCATATGTGAAGATAGCTAGTACAGCATGCGACACACTGCCCTAGCCACCTCCACCTTGCCGGCACAAAAAAGGAATCTATGTTGTATGAAGGAGGGAATACGTGTGTCGGTAAGGAATTCCACGCTCTAGCTGTGCGACAGAGAAAGGAGTCTCGAAATCTTTTTGTGCGCAAAGTAGACGTGGCGACAGTGAAAGACCGGTAGACCAGCAGTAGTCCTGAGGGAAGGATAAGGTTAAAGAGCTCTACAGAGCACTCTCCATGGTACAAACGATAAAAGGCCGTCCAGAGCATCCAGGAGTTACTGAGCGGATCCATCCCAAAGGTGCGAGCAATACTCCACACAAGACCGGACCTGGGTTTTGTTGTTGTTGTTTTGTTTGTTGTTTTCCGCGGTAATCACTGGGATTTAGATCAAAGCGTAGCTCCATGCCGAGCAAAGTAATATTGCTCTGAAGGGGCATAATAGTGCCGTGAAGAGAACTAAGGGGAAGGAACGGCGACTTACTTTTTAGCTGTAAACGCTATTAAACAAAATTAAATTAAAAAAATACTAAGCAATTAACGTTAAGAACTTTCAAAATACATTCTTTTATTGTCATTTTGCAATTGGGAGATACAAATGAAACAATATAGAACTAACGACATATACCGTCCATTTCCGTTCTTTTGGGGGAAGACCCCTGGTTATTTGTAAACTGACCACTTATCTAAGAAGAACGTATAGTTTCTCGAACGGACAAATTAGCAACTGAGCAAGGAAAATACATTAATATGACTCACCAGATCCCGAACTACTGCTATCTGAGTCAGAATTGGAACTATCTTCCAATTTCTCGACCCGTACTTCTGTTTCTTTCACCGAAGCACAACCTGTTAAAAATAATACAATATTAACACATATGCCCTGATTCTGCCTTCCTTCTAATCTGTATGCACAGTTTATCCCATTCTTTCATTACGTATAGGAAGAGGATAGCTAATATTTCGAACTGTCTATTAACTTAAAGGCTCGGATAAACAATATATTCCGAAAAGGTTTCCCCTTATACACTTAAGCAACGTTTTGTTGTTAAAAAAATAATGATTTAAAATCATTAATAAAATTTATTTATTTATCCACTTAAAGTTATCACTATTACTTATAGCACTAGTAATAGTGATAACTTTAATTACATTTATTTATATTTCTCAACATATTCCCTGTTATGACGATTTAAAAGAACTTAGTAAATGAGTCTTTTTAATAAATATATTTAGACTTTGACATCATTATTCGTTAATATTAAATATCAGATAAACTATGGTTAAATAAAGTAATATGATATTACACTTGACGCCCTTTACTGGTTGAGTGGTCAGTACCCCTGTCTACTTTCCCAGAGGTCCCAGATTCGAATCCGGGTAGGGGCAAATGTTTAATCATAGAAATATGTAAATAAATATCAATTTATATACATATTTCTATTTATATTTCACCGTTATCTAGTATCCACAACACAAGCTTACTTTAGGGTAGATAATAGAAATAAATGAACTAATAACTAATGTTATTGTGAGAAACGTTACCATTTAAAAATCAGTTAACAACTCTTCCTCAACTCGAGTCGTCGAAGGACTGGAGAATACCGCTCGGCAGAGGAAGCCAGAGGTACTATGGTCATTTTTTAAAATATTATCAGTGTATTTCAATAATTTCATTTAATTTTCATAAAAAGAACTTCAGAAATCTGTGTTGAACTGACATTGATGGACGTGATGATTAGTTCATAAAAGTAAATCAATTATTGATTAATGATTAACCTCAGGAATCATGATAAAGAACATTTCTAATCATGATTAGTATAATGTGATTAAAATTAAAATCATTGACTCGTTACAAAATTAAATGATTAATGACAACAATGGTCCTGAAAGATATGTTACCCATTTTTTTACAGTTTTATTTGTATTATATATTGTTATGTTACGATATTAACAAATAAGCACCCCTACGTACTAACTTTCTGAACTCCGAACGGATAACACTTCATCTTCATCACGTAGTCTTTGGACTTCTGCCGGAGGCTTCTTAAAATTAGCGGCCAGCAAGTGAGCTTCATACAAGTCATCCTGTGAAAAACATAAATATGTGAATAAAAAAGTTACTCGACTTTTTTTATTTACTATAGCAAATATATCTTTATTTAATTACTCTTTCTTTATATACCCACACACACACGAGCTGCACTGAGATGCATTTGTATGTGTGTTTGTGTGTTGTGTTGTGTTGTGTGTGTGTGTGTGTGTGTGTGTGTGTGTGTGTGTGCGTGTGTGTGTGTGCGTGTGCGTGTGTGTGTGTGTGTGTGTGTGTGTGTGTGTGTGTTGTGTAAGGAGGCATTTTAATAATCATTATTCAGATCTTGATATTTTCATTCAAAACCAAACTTAAGCTATCTTAGTGTTGTGATCGAATTGTTAATTTTTAGTGTCTTTATAATTATAACTCAGACTTCACTAGGATTGTATCTCAACGATATATATTAGCTTTAAGCGGAAACTTGGTTGACATTCTGTAAAGTTAAATTGTATGTCCCGTAACTTAAAGACAATAACAAAAAGAAATATATATTTCCTTACTTTGTCAATGTTTGCATATTTCTCGTGTATATGCCGTATCGCGCGTAGATTCTCGTCCAAGCTCAATGAATCCGAAGCATGGCTGGGTGAACCTATATATATATAAATATCACAGTAAGATCTAAGTATTTCAATCATGGCTACTTAAGAAAATTTAATTCCTAATTTGTTATGACAATATATATTATAATTGACATTTATATTATTGACAGTTTAGAGGAATATCATTATATATAATTATGTTTCTATATTAAAAATTGGACTCAGGCCAATGTTGGCATTACAAATAAAAAAGTGATTCAAGACCCGACGGTTTAATAAAAGCCGGTTCAAATAAATAATCTGAGTTTTTTTTATTTCTATTCAAATAAGTAATAGATTTTCAATAATGTGAAACGATTTTTGAGTCCGACAGAGGTTTCTTTATACACATAATGATTACAGATACAATGACAAAAGTAATTACCCAGATCAGGTTCATCGTCACTGTCCAAACTGATTGGCTCAGAATTTACCGGCATCAAATTATTTCGAACACGGATCTCTGAAAATAACAGTATAATGTTAATACTTGCAAAACCCATAATTTAACTAAATAATTATGCAAAACACCTCAAATATCTCAATATATTTATTCTTGTTTAACCAAGAATCTAATTTTTTAAATAAGATACGAGAAAACGAGTGTACCATATGATTGACATATCAAAAAAAACGTCATAAATATTTAAAGAATAAAATCCAGAACATTATTTACAATAGATTTTAAAATATATAGTATACGTGAGCGAGACATCTTATTTTCTTCGTTAGACTCGTTAAAACTCATAAAAAGCTTGACCAATTTGAATCATTTTCATTGTTTTGTTCAGGTTAATTCAGAGATGGTTTAAAAATAAAAATAACTAGGCAAATCCAAAAGAAAAGTAACAACAAATTAAAAATTAGTACTTTGGTATGGAAAATTTTCAACTGAAATACTATTAAAAACTGTCATTCCTTCCATCTCTAATTCCGATAACTTTTGATAGATGGCGGTAGTTTAATGTAGGTTCACCGCGTCAACTGGTATACATATGTAAACGTTTACTATATTCCAAAAAGTAATAAACAATTACAACTATAAGCACGCTTACCTATAGTAATAAATAACAACAACAACATTAACATATTTGAAAATCTTGCTAATAATTTGACTTCAATCGATTTGTATATCACACTCTTATCTTAACTTAGTTAAGGGCCAGGATTCACTGACAGCACTTCGACCTAATGGGATCTTTTGTGCTTCCCTTATCCTAGTCTCGGCTGTTCTGAAATACTTCTTACTTAGTAAGTACATGTTGTACTTACTAAGTATGCTTGGAGTTGTGGCGACCTAAGCAAGTCACTTCCACTGTTCTTTTAGGCATTCGCAGTGCTTGGAAGGAGGACCTTCAGTCATCGGCGGCTGAATTGGTTTACGGTGAGCCACTACGTTTACCAGGCCAATTCTTCTCCTCATCAGAACTGGAAATCATTGATACTGCTGATTTCACCAGAAGACTTCGTGAGCACATCTCCACGCTCACTCCACTGCAGACATCAAGGCACTCTAATAAGCCATTTTATGTTCCCAGGGATCTTAATACTTCTACTCATGTCTACCTTCGTCAGGGCCCCCTGCGCAGACCACTTCAGCCTGTATACTTGGGTCCTTATCGGGTACTGAGAAGAGGCAGCAAAACTTTCGACATTCAAGTCCAAGGGAAGACGTCGACGGTGACAATCGATAGGTTGAAGCCAGCCTATATTGAAAATTCCGGGAGTCCAGAGGAGGGAACATCGACACCAGATCTTCCCACTCCTGCGCCAGAGAAGAAGACCAGAAGCGGCAGAACGGTCAGGTTTCCGGACTACTATCGACCGTAGTAACGGTCTCGGTAGGGGAGTACTGTGGCGACCTAAGCAAGTCACTTCCAAATGCTGCCGTTTATGAGTTGGGCCAGATCCTTATCTACGTCACGACATGACGTAGAAATTCCTGCTCCGCCTCCAGACGACATGGCTGCGCGTGCGCTTTTGTTCTACACCCCGCCTCTTCGAGTGACGTCAAGCGCTGGGCATTGTTCGAGTCCGCGCGGTAATCATGGCGGGGGTGTTTCTTGTCTCCCACTACGCGAACGTCATCACGTGGTCGACGCGCAGCAGAAACCGGTCGAGCAGCTTGAGGGGCCCCCACTTCGTTACGGAACTTTCAACGCTTTGGCTTTGTCAATTTTATCTGTTTACCTGTTTGTTGTTAAAGTTGTAAATATAGTAATTATTAGTTTTTATATTCGTTTAATTACAATAAAGCTAATTCCGTGCGTTGGCTCATCCTTCACTAAATTCATTAGTTAATAACTTTTTCCTAAGTAATTCTTAGTGGGTAGAATCAAATAGTTCTACAGAGTCAAAAGCATTATCGTACCCTTAATATACGAGTAAAATACAAAAAAGTAGATTTTTGGGAGTCGCGTCTCAATATTTTTCCCTTTTATTATTCTGCGAGCGAATATGGACTCTTGCAGCTTACCATTAGGCAGTGGATTCATTAATTGTGCTTTCTTCAGAAAGCTATACTTACTGGGTGCTTGGGTTTGCTTGTTGTTACTGGCCAGTTGATCTATCTTTCTTGGTCTACCACGCTTTCCTTTCACACGCTCCGTATTTGGAGTCTGTAACAATGAACACTTGTTAGTACCTGCTATATTTCTGTCTCACTTCGAAGCACAGCAATATAGAGGGGAGTAATTTTTTTGAATGACAAATGCTGTTGGCCGGTGGCCTTTACAGCATTACCGGGGTTTTAAGGAGGCGAGGGTGTGGGTGAGGGGGAGGGTGTGTAGGCGAGAACCTTGGAGAATCCTCAAGCCTTAAGGGGCGAATCGTCTCTGAAGGATTTCTAATCGACAGACATCACCTACATGGGAGGTGTCCAGCTGTCTCTTAGAGTCTCCAGGGCGCTTGAGCCATGAGGGAGCGACAAACTTGAGGGTGCCTCTAGAGGCTCAGACCTCGGCTCAGGCGAGTCTTGTCGTGGAGGAGGAGAAGGAGTAATAATACTTTCTATTGTTCGAATTGTTATGCTATGCCTTAATTTAAGAGTTATATTAAGAAACACTAGATCTGACGATACAATTTTTGACATTAACTATACTACAATATTTAAATCGAATGAATCTTTTGAGTATTTGCTCAATGGGCTAACTTAAAATTTGAGTGTTGACTTACTGCGTCATTCTTCTTCGCATTCGGCGCACGTTTAGTATACTTGCGCTTCGTACGAGGTGTGCTTTCGCCCGCTGACGAAGACGCTGCTGAGTCTGTAGGGCATGCCAATGGTATAATTAACACAATTAAAAAGGTATCTCCCAAAATACAGTTACAAGAACTCTGGAACTAACAAAATATAACAACTCTAAGGACAATAAATAAGTATTTCTTCGTATATCACATTTAAAGGGGAATAGGCATAATTTACCTATACTACATTCAGAATGGCGTGAGACAAAATGTAAACAATGAAACCAGTGGTTGCCAAAGTTTTCTTCGGCGAAGTATAAAGCAAGCGCTGCTTGGACCATTTTCACATAGAAAAACATTCGGATAACAGAAACGAAATATAATAACGTAACAAAACAAAAGAACTTAACACAATTTAAACAAATAATAGTCGTGGAGAGAACGCGCTCGTGTCAACAAGTCGATCAAGACTAAAAATGGCGGATATAACCCGGCTAAATAAGAATGTTATAGCATTCTACGTTCAATAAATGTCATAGCTATTCATCATCGGTTGAGATTATTATATCGCGTATAAACTTTGAGATTCACATTATTTTAAAGCCAGAAATTAGTAAAATATTTATACACTTACGTAAAAAATCATTAAATTATTTTGTTATAAGTAATATAAAGGAAATTGTTAAAACGGTTATTCTACAATTATTTATTTACAAGAAATTATTAAAAAATAATATAAATTTATTGTATTTCATATGATTTTTCCGCGGTGAAGTACTGACACTTTAAATTACCTTTTTATGGTTTGTTTACATTTTGTTCCAGGGCAAAATGAATCCACTATAGCGCTTTTTTTTTAAAATCCCAAAATCTATATATCTTTTACTTAAAACTTACAGAACAAGTAATAATATAAATAATAATCATTCAACAAGCATATATCAATAAAAAAATCATTAAAATTAATAATAAAATTGAGCACAATGACCGAAGCTGTGTTTTAGAATGGTAAGTATTATTAACATCTATAAATATAGCTTATGCTGGGTTTCAATAATCGAACCGCTGACAGTTTCGCTTACAAGGCATTGCCATTTTAATGTTTTTAAGGAACATTTCATAATTCAACGCCTCATAAACAAAACAGATAAGATTATTGAATGCCAGAATTTATTCACAACATTTTATACTTGTAAATAATGCCGATGTGTCACTTCATTTTAATGATTTAAAGTTGCTCGGTTTAAAAGAGCTTAAGTAAAAATTACGGCCTTTTTTAATGATTAATATTATTAATTAAAAGTACTTTGAAAAATTGTAGTATGTCATGTCAATGTCAAACAAAAATCTGTCTTTTATTTCATTTATGTACGCAACTAATGGTTTATAGAAAACTTGGTAAAGACCGTAGTACAAAGACACACACACACACACACAGAACACAGACTGTTCCTGCACTAATTTTTACTAACTAAATTGTACAATATTTCACAAAAAATATATTATGTCAACATTAAATGCACAGTAAGGAAATCTATACAACGGTAGCTTAGTGAAACGTAGCATTAATCGATTAAAATCTTGACCCAGGATTATTGTTAGTGCAGATACGTTTAAATGGACTACATCTAGATGCACGAAAGAACTCGCGGCGAACAACCGAACAGAATCGAAGCGGAGCGGGGAATTCGGCGCGTGCGCAGAAGACTGGGCTCGCGATGATGCGCGCCGTCCAGCCAGCGCATAGCAATTCACAAGTTCAGAAGAAACTTGATGCAAACAATTAAAGGCGCTCAAACATTTATATTATTAGCGTAAGATATTAAACACTCAACGAATTGCATGTACAGAGGTTATATGACAATAACAAGCCCGTGACATAATACCGCATATTATTCGAGCTATTCGCGAAAGAGGACGTAATATTGGAAAAGATTAACTGTCTCAAAATATACTAGAAAATATAATTATAATTAATTAAATAATATCAATTATTAACAAAATTAGTTCAGAGTTACCCCATGAGGCTGACATAGTCGCCTAGAGCTTACTAAAGCCTAATTAAAAATGTTAGTTAAAAAAATCCGAAAAGTAACCGGTTTCACATGATTGTCAAAACAAAAACCAGTATAAAAGAATATGTTGTCATAACAATGAAAAATTTTATTTAAATAAATTACATCTTTTTCTTCCTAAAATATGAATGAAAAAATTAAATTCTATATGGCAGCACTTATTGAAATAAAATTACTTCTTTTAATTGGATTACGTAAAAAATATATAATTATCTGCATTTTTGTCGTTCTTTTTATATATTTTTTAATGGCGCTTCCATATAGAATATAATTTTTGATGAGTTAAATTACTTATATACAGCCTACAAAGCATGAGGAAGCGTATCGACGAAATAAGTGACAAATTCTTATGGCGAACTTACAATAAAAACAGAAAACCACTCGCATTTTGGGCACGTAATATTTTTTAACATAAAGAAGCTTCCACTAAAACCCATTCTTATTGCTATTGGAATATCAAATTTACCGTTCTTCATGCATATTCACAATTTGCTACAAATTTTCTACTACCATGCACTTAAAGAAGCGGTGTAATATGAAATCTTTATATATAATTGCTACATTATAACCTCTATTGGCTTGACGACTAATAAAATTTATAATTAATGAAAATTTACTTAAAAAATACTTAATTTAATTAATAAATAAAAAATAAAAAATATTCTGGCGGCACCCATTAAATCTAATTTATTTTCAGTTTATTTCAATCTCTCATTATGCAAAAGAAGTCGATAGCAAAAATTAAAACTGGCGAATATATATATATAAAGTTAATCTACCTTACAAACCCATACAGCCATGTCTCATGATGTTAACTCTTTTCTTAATTATGGCTAGGGAATAACATTTTAACGTGTCACCTTTCGACGACAAATGGAGGGAGCCGCCATTTACCAAACATGTTAAATTTAATAATTAAGGTCTAAAGTTGCACGCACCTTTCCAAATGGTAAGCGATATGACAGATGTCCTTTTAGCAATCTTATTGAGAGAGCGAGACGCACTGAACTTAACTTTAGAATCAATCACAGTAAAATATTATAATTTACATGCTGGTTACATTGCGACACCAATTTCAACATGGCGTTTTGTAATGTTAAATTATTACAGTTTTAATGATTATTTTTAAAACTTAATCGTTTTCATCGTCCCCTAGTCATGCGCCATCAGTTTATAAGTAATAAGAGGTAGTTAGATAGAGATAGAAAATCTTTATTTTGCACCTTACATCGACAACAAAGAAACACGCACACTACGCGATCTCTATCTCTCTCTCCCTCTCTCTCCATCTCTCTCCTTCTCTCCCCCCCCCCCTCTCCTTCTCTCTCTCTCTCTCTCTCTCTGTCTCTCTCTCTCTCTCTCTCTGTCCCCCCTCTCTCTCTGTCTATCATGGGTGGGAGATGCAAGTTTTTAATTTTTGTTATAGACTTGCTTTGGATACGAATTTTTCATTATTATTACAATTGTGATAGCTACGTAGTTATGCCGCGACATGCGTAGGAGTAGGCGTGGGCATATACATGGGCGTGTGGTGGGCATTTCAAAATTGTGTCGTTAGTCCTCTCGGAACAACCACGAAGCCAACATAGTTGTCTTCGTTATCATGTACAAGAAAGTTGCATCAAATTTGTTTCTAGTCATTCCCCTATATGCTGTCTTTGACGCAAAAAGAATTCTTACCCACTCAAACAAAGAAATAAAGTCACTTGGGATCCGACGGGATGACTTGGGAACTTAAAAGACAAGTCTTGAAATTATGCTTATCTATGAAGCTATTTCAAACGTTTCTTTTGTAAGTACATTAAACATTTAAAATAAATATTATGTCATTAAATTGGTGTCGTTTAAAAACAGTTGAATTAGCTGTATGGTTTTACTCCCCTTTGCCGTCTTCATAAAAAATAAGGAATCAAAGATAAAAGAATTGTAATATACTGCAATATAAAGACCAAATATCCTCTAATTAGAAGAAAGTCTACACAAATAAATATTTATTTATAATTACGTAACAATTATTTCACATTAAAATATAATTTCAAAATTCTAACTAACCCACGAAAAAATTACCATTCACAGACAAAAATAACTACGTAAAAGAAATTTTTGATATCAAAAAAATATCAATACATTTTTTCATTCGCAACAATCAAATTTTTGAAACATGCTCTAGAAATATCTATGGAATTTTTCATTCTCCGATATTGTCAAAATGTCATACAGAATGAAATTAATCAGTCAAATTTTTACGACGTCCTATAAATATAAAACTGATCAACTTTCTAAAGGGATAACGAATTCTTGGATACCTAACTCATACAGGGTGATATTTTTAAAGTGTTTCAAGGTACCAAAGTGAAATGAGGATGTTTCTAAGGACTTCAGCTCAATTGAGTCGTATCGTGGAGGAGAGACGAGTGTAGATCAATCTTATCTTGTAACTCGGATCTCTATCGATATCTGTCACATTTAAACTGACAAAAATAAAGACTGTTGCCATAGTGACAATAAATAACAATAAATTTAGAATTGCCACTAATGTTTCGGCTCCACCTACTGCTATATTTAGTTTCTCATTTAATTAGTAGTCTTACCACTACTGCGTTAAGTCAATAATTGTCTGCATCCATCAAGCATCACCCTATATATCCCAGAGAGTATCTCAGTTTATAGATCACAGGTTCATTAAAAATTTGACAAACGATAACAATTTCACTGTACAATCGATATTAAGATGACAGTCAACCTAAGGCGTTATTCGCTTTCTGTGGACTCGATAATCTATATCAACGACTATCGAGTTCAAGCGCAAGCGATTATAGCCCTTAAGACAATGACTGGCACCTACCCCGACCGTACCATTCTGTATCAATTTACCTTTCCGTTTCATAAATTTCTGGTTTCTCCGGATAATCGCTTGTCTGTCAACATTTCTACCTGTGCCTAACTTTGTAGACACCTTTCGTAGATTCGGTATCGCCTTTTTTACAGTCTGCAGTACTTTAACTCGTTGGTTAACTGTTACTGTCGCTTTAAGCACTGGTTTAGCTGTTGGGAGTATAAATTTGATTGCTTTTTGACAACTACAAAAGGACAATTTGGAAAACTATCCGTATAACAATTGTCGGTGAATAATCCTCAGTACACATCAACCGATACACATTAGTTCAGTATACCTCAAAACTTTAACAAATAGGCTACAATTCTGTAAGCTATATTAATCTATATTTTATGTAAATCATGCCTCATTTATCTCATTTTCACATATACAGGCTTATTTTGTAAACACTTGGCAAATTTACTGGATACCGCCACTTAACAGATCAACAATTAAAATAATATACTGTTTTATTTGTCATAGAATTATTCTGGTCCAATGAAAAATATATACATACCAGAATAATTTTAACGCGCGAAAAATATATAAAAAAATACCCAAGTTATCAACAAGAATTACAACGAAGTATGAAGTGAAATCGAGAATAAATTAGGATTGCGTGGCGCGAATATGAGCCTTATTTTCTACTTTTTAAAGACCATTTGCAACAAAGGAGTGACCAGCAGCACTACGTAAAGAGTGACGCAGGCGGCATAATACAAAATCTTGTTATTCCAATATTCCAAAACGATAACGAAATTGCAACGTATGTACACTTGATAAGGTCTTTTCTGGTTCGCTCTCGATACGCCTTTGATTTCTATTGGCGTCTCCCCTCATCAATTTATTAAGCTAATTTAAGATTTATTTTATCATAAGTTGCTTTAAAATACTAACGATATATATTTATTAATAAGATTTTCAAAATTTGGCAAGTCATTTTCAAAAAGCCCTGTATAAAAGAAACATTAATGAGAATTGTAGAGTAGATTTACAAAACCGTCAAGATAATTTGAGCCTTAATGCAAAAGTCATAAGGTCACGTGACTAACATCATTAAATCACTTTTGTGTTAGTATAAATCCTATTAGAGTTATTTACAAAAAAAAACATTGAAAAATCATTATCTTATTCCTTACCTCTAAATTCAAGTTCAGTATATCCCGTTCCTTTATTATGAATAAGAAGAGGACAACAATATTTAGTCACATAAATTTTGACAGCTTTAAAGAACAACAATGTTATTTAGCATGTAAAGAGATGTTTTCTAAAACTGTCAATTAGGTCGCAATTTTAATACATTTTTTTGATTGCTACGTGATATGACAGCTGTCCTTTTTGCAATCAATTTGGGAGAGCGAGACACGCTGAACTTAAATTTAGATTTAGTGTGCATTATTCCCATAATTATTGCTAACAAACTAAGGTGGTTTTAATGATATTATGATTAGTACTTTCCATGTAAATAAATGTAAGTTAAAAAGTTAGTTCATATTAATTATTAGTGTTACTAAGCTGTATTCAATAAATAAATAAATAACCTGCTGTTCCACGGCGTTTGTATTCCTTCTTCGCCTTCCTTTCCAATGCTTCTGGAACAGAACGTATAATGGTGACATATAAGTCGTATATGACACATCAAATCAGAGGTCTACATGAGGGCTATATATATGAGTCACTTATCCGATAAGTGACTCAAAGCAAAACTTTTTGAGTTACCAATATTAAAATTGTATTCTCAAACACGTAACATGTACATTACAAGCGATCCGAAATTAAAGTAAGGTAGTCAAACGTGTAGTTTCTCATTCTATTCCTTTCTTATTTTAACAGAATAAAAGAGAGGCAGATAACTGATTTTAAGAATTTTCTAAATTCAGTTTTGCCAACAAAATTAAAACCACAATGGTAGGCGGTTACTATCGCCTATAGACACTACAATTCAATTCAATTCAATTCTTTATTTTGCGTTCCATTGTTACATAATATGAATCTTAAGACTATTAATGACACTATGGACCCTGTAGGGCACAACAAAATTTTAGGTTATACAGGAGAAAGGTAGATTTCAAGGTAAGTTTAAGTTAAGTGTTTAAATTTGTATAATGGTCCAATTCAAATATATGCATTCAAAATGCTAATTATCAAGGGAAACTACTCAAAGGAGTCATTTGACATATCGAGTTAGATGACATCTTGCAGACATGAGATGTTAATCCCGACATTAAGTATACGTACCCAATTCCCTCGCCCGTTTTCTCGCTAAATATTCGGGGCTGGTCTTATCCACTCTAGGTCTGCCGCGTTTACGTTTTTCACCTGACTCACTAGGTGGCGTCCTACTACTCATCACAGCCGCTGTAACAAAAAAAATATAAAAAGTGCTAAAAAGCGCTAAATTTTTTATTTATCAAAGAACGCCCAACGATCATATAACTTGATTGTAGGCGGCGACCATTGCTTTAAGGCACTATCAACATTCAATTTGCAACGTTTAGAAGACGCCTAACGTTCAAGTGTTTTGAAGAAAAATTCTATGAGTGTCCTTCCGTTAAAAATCGCGTTTAGAAAAGGATTTTGGGTCAATGGGAGAAGGTTTATTCTTGTAATTCGCTTCTTTTATTACACAACGCGTGTGAACCAAACTAATCGCTTAAGTTTTTAGGAATATTTCAGTATCAGTTGTCGTGTTATTTCGTTCTCAGATAGCAGACTAGCTCCGTTTTCCTTTAAGGGATGAAAAGGCCCTTAAAGTTTAGATCCGTTTATGTAAAACGGCTTGGAAGCCGACCCTGATGCTCTCCAAGCCAGTTTGTTCCAACTTAGGTTACTTGATACTTCCTAACTACTTAAAACACGTAGCATCTTCAAAGGCATGAAATTTATGCATTTCACGTGTTTTCGTTGATTACAACATCTAAAGGCGTTACCGTTTAATGTTTATAGTAAATTATCTTGATAAACGATGTAAATAAGCGACAGCGGCGCAGGCGCAGTCGATCTCGATTAGCGCAATCATGGCATTCAGATGCATTATATATGAACAACCTGAGGAGTATGTACAAACAATCTAAGCTATGCAGATGACAGGGTGCTGCTGAGTCCGTCAGTGAGTGGAATCAAAAAGATACTGCTAGTTTGTCAAGCATATGCCGAGCAGCGCGGACTTAAATATAACCCTAAGAAAAGTGAGTTTTTAGTGTTTCGAGGGGCATATATCAGTCCAACATATGCACCTCCCATTTTACAGTGAGTAACACAGTTTATATATCTAGGACACATTATGATCGAAGATTTAAATTACGACTCGGACATGGAAAGAGAGTGGGTGGAAGGTTGTGAGGAGTAATATGGTTGCTCGAAGATTTGCTGGTTGTTCAATTGCAGTTAAAATAACGCTTAAGGCTTTCTGCCAAACATTTTACAACAGCGGCCTTTGGAGCAGTCTAAAACCCTGACACCACCCTGCGATTACAAAACAGCAATAATTTATGCCTTCAAGGTGTTGTTGAGGCTATCACCTGTAGTGCAGCAGGCATGTTCGCTGATGCACAAAAGTGTGTGCATTAATTTAAGCTCAGCAAATGACTCGACACCACCTGATGATTACTACCCGATAATGTGTAACAATGTGGCATCAATAACACGCAAAGTAAGGGGAAGTACCAACAGGATTCCCAAGGTATTTGCCGAGACTGGATGCGCCGACCATTGGTAAATTCATCAAGTTATTTGTTATTACAGGACCTTGATGAATCTGTCTGTGGTAGCAGTTTCTATTTTATTTTTATTCTTAATTTATACTTTATTATGGTGGGGATGATATCATTATTCAATTTTAACTCTTCCCAACCCGTCGATGGCTCGAAGGATGGGAGAATACCCCTCGACAGAGGAGGCCAGACGGCCGAGGGTCAGGACGACAGAGAGAGGAATCGGCGGAAAATTCTGGCGTTATCGAGCAAGACTGCCCGCTGAAGCCTCGCAATCATTGGTCCATCACCCAGCCCCAACGGACAAGACCATTGGTTGAGACTACGACTGGTATGATCTCAGTGTATGTCACCCTACACATATCAGTAACCTCGTGTGCCAAGTTCAGATACTTGATCTTTTTATCTGATTTTTTTTTATTTATTTTTTTATTATTATCGTTAAGAGTGCAGGCGTACATATTTTGAGCACACGTACAAACCGTGATCCGTTTGCTTTTATGAAGATAAGTTATGATTACTTACTTCTCAAATGCTAAACCAACAAATGGTAAGTTGGAACGTATAGACATCAGTTAGATCAATTTTCTTAAACGTGCTTGGAAATTTGAGTGTTATTTTGCATACCTTCTTCAAGATAAATCGAAATTGCTGTATTAGTCAAATACATGCGAGCAGCGGTTGTAAATACCATATCTGTCGTGTTTTAGCGGTCAAATAAATTACTATATATACTCATTTCTGTCGTGTAATTTTTACTCCGTTACATGGCAAACAATGAATTATTAATAATAGGTTTTATTTAAATTTCGAACAGGCTTGCAAATAGCTGTTTATCGAAAAAAACAAATGGAAAACTTTGGCGCGTAAAAAATATGATTTTGAAAAGTTATTGTATTTTCGAATAAAAATTACTACTTGATTTTAATTTCCGTGCATTATTTGAGAAAAGTACTATACAAGCCTTGGCCACAACGAGACATTCATGGACTTACGTATGTGTATACATATTTACACGTTCGTCCATCGATGGCTCTTTTGCTGGCCCCTGCAGTAATGTACTAAAATCAGTTGATACTAAATGAACGCTGACAAGAGATATTATTACCATGCCATAGAGATATTAATACCATGCCTTACTTACTACCTTTCTACACACCGAAACACAGTCGAATGCTCCAAGACCTAAATAGGAAACGCATCGATACTTAAGTAGACAACCCATATTAAAATGTCGTCAGTATTTCAACAGAACTTTCTCGAAGACAATTGCTAAAGTCTGCTACAAAATCGAAATCCAGCAACCGATACAATTATATTATTCCTTCTTCGTTGCTCTACGTTTGTGATGCTATCTTATCTTGATGTAGGGCCAGGATTATTTACTCCCGGAGCACGTCGACCCAATGGGATCTTTTGTGCTTCCCTAATCCTACTGACCGCTGTCCTGGAATACCACCAAGATGTACTTCCTAAGTACACCCGGAGACAGCAGCCTTATATCTTCAGGACTGGGATAGCCCAGTTCAAAGAGACCCATTCTTTTCCTAGCAAGAGCTTTGTGATGCTAACGCGAAGGAGTTTAATAATTTCGCGCTAATTCAAATGTACATAAGGTGCTCCACGACGTACTTTTAACATTTATTGAAGACATCGCTTACAAGTCCAAAGATATCCTTAGAGTTCAGTTCGTAAATGACTCCAATCAAAACCCATAGACTAAACAAACGCCCGTGTCTATAATAGACATACCCATTTCTTTAGCCTGTTTTCTCGCCGCCACATTAGCTAAGTACTCTGGACTGGTCTTGTCGATTCTCGGTCTGCCGCGTTTTCTTTTCGCCGGCGTAATAGCACTCGTTTCTGCTGAGAAAAAAAAACACAAAAGGAGGTTGTAAAATAAAAAGAAAAAAAAATAATCATGCATGGTTCCGAAAGGTTTGATAGGGGGTTCAAAAACAGAGCATACATAAAAATACAGATTTAAAAGCTCTACTTAATGATTACATAAATAATTTGTCTACTCTAATAATATAAACAGGGTTTGGGAAAATAACTACATTTGTAACAAACATTCCTTAAAAACATAAATAATGCAGTACAAAAATAAGCACTTCCCAACATTTAAACGCGCTTCATGGCCGGATATCCCACTAATTGACCGCCGAAGGTTTCCTATACGCAGGTTATATTGTAAACCGTATTAAACAATAGAGAACATATCTCCAATAAAGTTAATAATGAAATGTCGTAATTTCGTGACTTGCCCAAAAATTTTTGGGCAAAAAGAAATAGTGTTATGACGACTCGCCTAACCCTGGGGAATTCCCCATATTCTGTATTCAGAAGGACGTGAATTTTTATATGGAAATCAGTTTTATGTACATATATTTTGCATTCGAGTGAATTCAATAAGCCTAATTCTGAAGGCAGACTCTATATAAAGTTCAGTAGGTAAGTCCCATTCTATCATTACGTAACGGAAAAGGATAGCATAAATTTAGCTCTGTCAAATAACGTAAATTGAGATAGCTTTTCAAAAACAATAGACTCTTAGAAAATATGTTTTCTAAATCCGACATTATACGAAACTACGATTTATTTAGACGTCCGAAAATTTACGAGCATTTTGCCAGCCGTCTGGTTGAGTGGCCAGTACCCCTGTCTAATTAGCCAGAGGTTCCGGGTTCGAATCCCAGTATTTCTATGATGCGAACGAATCTGTTCATGAGTCGCTGATATTTGTACGTTTATTTCGTATATTTCTGACAATTATATACATATTACTATCATATTTTTTAAACATCTATAATTGCTTAAATTGAGTTAGATCAGGGATTCCCAAACTCTTTTAAGCAAGAGGGGTCTATTTACCCAAATGAACTCATACATCAGACCCCCGAAGCCAGATTACTTAAAAAATCCTATCTCTTCTTATTATTGATTCACAATACTTAACAATTTACAAGCTTAATAAATTTTCATTTATGTCCGCACCTTGGAAACCAATTAAGACTTCGAAGGGTATCGACCAATTTGTTAATCACTGGGCTAGATAAAAGGTTAGGCTAGGCCTGGGCTAGGTTTGAGTGTGAATATTAATATTATTATTATTACTTTAAGGTCAAAAAAAATTACGTCAACAATGCAAGATAGATGAATGAGACACATATTGACGTGCCTAGCTCAGTTCGTTATAGTTCGGGCGAGTGTCCCCCAAATAATAATTTTATTGGTTCCAAAGAATCAACGCCCCCACATCGGAGGCAATACAAGGACGTACACCTCTTCCAGGCGTTCAGGGCGTGCTGTTCAGTACATGAACGGTAGATATTAAGCTCAATTATGGCAACACCTTGTTAAAGTTTATTTTCTGTTGTCACCTGAACAGTATTCTGCTCAGTTGAGTACTATTATTGCTCTGCTATATCTATGGCACGATACAGTGCACGAAACATTCGAAACTTTAACTTTTTGGTAACTTGATCCAATTTCCTTTTGATCCAAATCTTTTTAAATCTAGCGCTAAGTACTTACGACTATTTATCTGCTCTGGCTTATGTCTTGCAGCGTACAGCTCCACAGCTGGTGGTACGAAGTGTGATACCGGGGAACGGTAGTCCACACTGAGAGGTAAGCCACCTGGCCCTGCTAACAAGACGCTAGATCATTGTTTGTACACAACTAACAGGATAATAAAGAACAGTATATAATTTGTAATTTGGAATGTTATCCCTCTAACTCGTTTTTGAATGGGAAGGCAAAGGGATCTAACCTATACTGTTGTATCTTGTGTATTTGATTATTTCTGCAGAAAATATTTCCATCTATCACAGAGTTTGATGGCAAATAATGAAAAGTAGGATCTTACTTCGTACGTTGTAAACTGCGAATAACATACTTCTCCATATTTATCGAACACAGACAGTTGTAAAGCAAAACTACATTTATTTCTGGGACATAACATTTTTATTACGATTTCATAATCATTATAATAAAAATGTTGATCGACGCCATCGAATAGCCGACATAACTTTACCAACAGACAGAAACAAATTGTTGTAAAAATTTGTGCATTATGAGTTAGCTAAATCCCTTAAATTAAAGAATTTCATTACCATTATCCAATCCATATATATCTCCATTTTCCAATTTAGTCTTCTTCTGTGGGGACTCCTTACTCTCATCCCCGCTGCTTTGGTGTGGGGAGGACTCTTCACGTTTCAGTTGAGGGAGAGCTGAATCTAACTGACTCTCACACAAGGCCATGATGCTTGATGATAAATCAACTCTGAAAAGAAAACAAAAAAGAAATTGTTTTTGTTTTCTTTTTTTAAATTGTTTATTACAGGTACAGCCAGGCACATAAAAATATGAGCACTGCATTAATTTGTTAAATTTAATATAGTTCCGAGGACCTCAAGATAATTAAATTTTGTTTAAAGATAAATATCACATGTTTATATTAAAGTATTCAGGGGGAATGTCTCATAGAGAATATAGATCCACCAAATGTATCAAATTTTTCAATGTTTCAAATTTTATTGATTTAAATATTTAAAACTTCTATAGTGCTCTCTCTATGTCTGTTTTTGTATGTCGAAGAGTAACCAAACAAGCAGAAGGCTCATTTGCTGGTAAATGGCAACTATTAAATCGTTTGATATTCTGGAGACAAGAGACGTTAATGCCTTAAATACACTTTAATTACACTGGGTACCTTATCCTTCATAGCGTAACACATTTACGGCTAAAATAAAATAGGTTGTTCTTTTCCAGACAACCCTGTAACTGTCCACTATGGAGTTCTTACAAAATTTTCTAAATAAATAAGGAACTATGTATAATTAATAAGTTTTTCTTCGATCCAAAAGCCAGGAATATTCATATTTTGTAAAAACTTTTTGTTATATCATTATTGCATAGAATAATTAAGTAAATGTACAACTATCTGTGCTACGTGCAGCAGTGGGCGTCTATAGGATCATATGATGATGATGATGTATATGATCTATGCACAATCGATACTGTATCAATAGATAAAAATAAATCAGATACCTTGCTGTTTGCAAAAAAATGTTTAAGACCTTGTATATTAATTTTTTTGGCATTTTAGAATTAGCACCAAATGGGCAGAAAATCTTAATAATAAATCCAGACAAACGGAGTAAAATAATAATGTAATGTTAACTCTGGACAGACATACAGAATGCAATAGAGATACACTTTTTGCTTTCCTAAGAGGATTATTTTCTTCAAAGCTGTAATCCTTTAGTAACCAAAATAACTAATCAACAAATAATGTATATTAATTCATCATCGAGGTAAAAGTTGATGGAAAATAAGTCAAAAAGCTCCCAACAACCAACTTCAAAGTTTCTATGACATTTAGTATCAGACAGAACCACCATAGAAGTTAATAGCTAATAAATACAAGGATAAATTAATGAAGATAGTGAACTGTATTTAAACATATCTTTATAAGCCCATATTCACTATACTGGATGGAAAAAAACTGTGGTTGGAGGAAAACTACCCTAAATATTGATGATGTAGCTAATTTTAGTCATAGATATGTCTGTGCATGTGTGAAAATGGGTCTCATTTTGAGCAAACATAAACTTTTTTCTGTAGATAAAAAGTAAGCATTAAAATAAAAAAATATTTTTCTTGGTTTTTCTTTAACTTAACATATTCAATGCCCAATAAAAATGCCCATATTTGCACTGTGACGCAATATTTGCGATATCTTTAATAATTTTATTAAATATTTTTTCCCATAAAACATTAACTATTTCGCAACATTGAAGTGCCGATTGTGACTCTGTGTATTCATAAACATCAAATTATAATCTATTTAAGAACATTTCCAACAGCGCTACCTATATTTTGTAAGTTAGTAAACCCTTCATTATAGGGTTAACACGGGAGACGTGTGCGTCTAAGGAAAATATATTACTATGTTGTATAAAGATATTGATCCTTATAAATGACTCATTCAGTTGGTATCATAATACAGGCTTTATGATACTTCATTCATAAGGTGCACAACAAAATCGAGAAGATGTTCTTTGTTGTTCAATCAAAACATTACTATCATGAGAGTTGAAGTTATATCCCAAGAGAGCGGCTCAAGCAAGTGATTTTAATTTATTTTTTAAATACAGGAATATTTCCTTTCAGTAAAATTTGCCATCATCGATATTAAGAGTACTTATCCTCGGTCCACTCTTTTTTTTCACCTGTATATAGAAAAGAAGTTGTAAAGACTTTTAGACTGTTTCACTAATAGTAAGTCTCAATTTTAAAGATTCTAGCACTTTTTATAGAACTGAAGTTTATTCTAGATTTTGTTATTAACCTTTAGGACTGTGAGCAGATCTATTATATAACAATTTAATCTTATGTAGATGTGACAAGTTATCTTTATAAATCACAAGTAGCCCTATTCACTGACAATGGCAGCAAGAATTCTAATTACTCGCCCAATTTCTTATACATTTAGCAGGGAAAGATTTTATTAAAATCCTTATTACATTTGATCTAAGAACTAAATCTTCTTTATAATTAAAAGATAAATATCATATCAATGTATTATTCCCACTGTTGATATAAACAAACGCTGATATCCCCCTAATGCAATTCAGGTGTGCAATAAACTATAGGACCCATGTTCATAAACTTCTAATCAGTTGCTTAGGCAAATGATAATTAAAATGTAATTGTAAATCTCTGTCCGTTATAAATTTTTCTTAATCTGTGGAAAGCGAATGATGTTTTAATAGTCATTTAGATAACCAGCATATAAGAATGTTTAAGATCATGGCTGGAATTCATCAACACATAATGAGGTGATTATTATTTAACCATAAGTTTTAACATTTACAATTTGGGAGTAATGCCAAAAACTGACCATTAGCTTTTTATCGTACACATAGATTGATTGTGTCAATACAATACTGACACATTACTTTAGCTATCAATTAATATGTTTACTCATATGTATACATTATTGATTATTAACACAACATCAGCCTATTTTCATCCCATTCAAGCCTCCTAACATGAAAATATATATATCCTTTAATAATACAAAGTCAAAAGACTCCGAACCTAATCAAACACTGTCAAGCACTTGTCTTCTTCAACGTTTTATCTACTCTTTCAGCTGTGTTAAGAATAATAACATTAAAATTATTGTCTATCCTAACAAGGTTATGTCTGTTTAATTATAAAATCATTCTCTTCTAACAAACTACAAATGTAAACCTATAGTGGTCAGAGCAGATAAACAAGGTGGAATCTAAAACTGAAATTTATTAATTATTTTATAAAGAAACTATATAATACTCATTAAACAGAGCTATTATTGAAAAATGAAAATTATAGCATTCATATTGTTGCATAAATGAACTGTTCAGTGTGAGTGAATAGGTTAAAGTAGTTCTTACTAAGTACTAGTCTTATTATGAAATATTAACAATATTTGAATCAAAATAATGCTATTGGTTGTTATCCAAAATACAAAATTGTCTAAGTTACTACGTATTTTATGTTCAAAACTAATGCAGTTGTAATTACAAATCTTATCAACAAATAAGAAAAACAGTAATCGCTAGAACTTAGTAGGGAAACGACGTATGTCACGTACCTGTACGTTCAGCACGAAACCATTTTGTTTCAAACGACTAATAAAACACTATTGTACACTTATAACCTCGTAAAACTTATACAATAACAATTATAATACAATATACAAGTCAATAGAAACTTAATAAAACAACAAAAATCGATTTTAAAACAACATTCGAAAGGAAAAATTCATACTACACTTCTATAAAGCAATCAATTACACTAGTAGCAAGTGGTGTGCATAAAAGACACGGTAAAATAGGTAAATAACACAATTCCGATTAATATTAAATGCGCGCACTACATCCTCGTGCAATATATATGATTTTAAAAGTGATTACAAAAGTTTTCTATGGAGATTAACGAAGATATAAACAAAAATCGCGAAACCTAAATACTGATCCGACGTCCATTACTGTTCCAATGAACTTACGCGACTGCCTACGGAAAGTGTGAAAAAGACGAAAGTATTTTTGTAATGGCAACATTTTTGATTACTCGACCTTTTTACAGTTATGTAGCGTCGTCGTGTCATTTTGGTCCGAAATGCTCTCCAATATCGGATAAGGTGACGTCACGGCAACATTCGCATTCATACTTGTGACAGCTTACCAGTTTGTTTGACATTTTGGGATATACTTTATAGCATTTCGGACTTAAATTACAAATTTACTGATTGAAGCCACAGTATACTTAACTTGGTCGGTTAGTAAATTTAATAAACTAAAATTGTACAATTAATTAAAATAATAACGAAAACATTTTCTATATTGCCTAAATTATTAACTTTCAAAAAATAGTCGAATATAAAATTGTTTCACTCCAATAAAAATGATAGTTTATTGTATAGTCAAGCAACATTAAAATGGGTGTGGGACAAGCGTGTAGAGCAAGACAGTGTAAAAAAGCGGTAGTTATAGGTAGGTCGGGTGTCGAGTTGGCATTGTATTATTACCAAGTAGACTTCGTTATCGGTGCTTGTGCTATCGCAAGGCGAGGTTATCTTTTGTGCGGTTTCACCTTGTAACTTGTATTTTATTCGTCGCTGTAGAGTTTGTATGGAATTCATTAACTTACGTGCTGACCTGCATTTTAATTACTTAATTTAAATTTCACGCTTTGAAACTTTTTGTTTGGGAAAGTTCAAAATAGTTTTTATTATTATATTCTTAAACGTAACAATAGAAATACTGATGTGATAGCAGTGTTAGAAAAAATAAGTGGAATAGGAAGCAGTTTTACTAATTAATATTTGAGTATGTAACTAAATAGGTCGGTAAGACAGTAAGTATCCAATAATATGCTTTTAAAATCTAAGAATATTACTAAAATTCGTTTCAATAATATTTTATGTTTCATGAAAATATTATTTATGAATAAAAATGTATGATATTCATAATGTTTAGTTTAATTATTATCTTTTGGTATTTTCATAGATTTATACGATCTTTCTGTCCGTGTAAATTAATGATAGATACGATGCGGCGGCAATTGATTTGAAATTGTGTTACGTATAATATTTTCGGAATGAGTAATGTCGCCAGAGCTTCTTAGGTAATTTCGTGTATTGCCGTGCTTTAATAATGAATGTACGGATAATTTTGCTAATGAGGTGTTTCATTAAACATTTTATAATTATAATTGTATATTACAACATATTTTATAAATATGTCAACACCGTAACGTATAAGAAAAAAGTAGATTGAAAACTAATATGAGTCGTCTTCCTCATCTTCTATAAATAGAAATTCAATTAATGATAGGCGTATTAAAATAACATATTGATTTTGATTTACAACGAGAGGAGTAATTTTAGAACAGACTAGTAAGTAGATAGTAAAATACTGTCTACTTAGTAACCTCGTTTATTAAGTATATATTTTTAGTTAAAGTACCATATTTTTTACAACATAAAGAAGCTTTGGAAGATTTTTTTGTATAAGTATTCGTTTTCTTATTTAAAAGTAAATGTAGTGAGGCTTCCGATAATATGGGTATGCGGTAATGTATACGTATCCTTGACATTACAAATGGCTGTAATAACTTGAGGCGCTCACAAATAATAAAAATTGTGTTTAATAATAGGGTACGTCCAAATTTTAAAAAAAATATAAATATATATACTAGTCATTAGGTTTTTTTAATTCCGATTTCTAAAAACCTCGAAGGAGAAATCACTGGCATAGTTAATAAGAAGAAATATTCTTTACGAACAGGCGCTTATAACAATATAGTTTTACAGTTTTAAATAAGTGTTAGCTTAAATGACTCGGTTAAGTTTTCTACAACTTCGTTGCTGTTTTAATATTAGGTAATTGTTGTTATATTCATTATTAAGAGCTTGTGTTTTGGAGATTATATGACAGAAAACATATTTCTCATTTTAAATATTTTTGTAGTGGAATAATATAGAAAATCTACATTTAAAGATAATAAAAACTAAAAATAATATACAATATAAAAAGATAAGATAAGATTCACGTTTTAAATTAATTAAATACTTTATTATTTCTAATATATATATAATATATAGATGTATATATAATTTTTTACTCCGCAGGACAGTAAACACCATTTGTAATTAGTGATAAACCTTATGTTAATATTTTGGCTTAATGTCCGCGTTATTCTTAACAACGTCCTCAACATTTATGAATATTATTTATACTTTATTATTATATTATTATATTTTCTAGCCCCCATAAGATAAGTTTACCTAATTTAAGCGCTATGGTTATTTTATTATTGTTATATGGTTTTATGAATAAACGATTTTATCTATTATTTTTCATTTAAATTTAATTTTTGTGTTTGACACGAACCTTCAGCCCCGGTCAGGACTACCTGAGACCCTTGATCAAGGAGGCTGTTGATAAGGATATTAATCTACTTACCACTCGGCTATGGTATTACACTATGATGTTATTGTGAAACTTGCCTTGTAGCATTGTTAAACTTTTCACTATAAATGTCATAATCGTTAAACGAATTCGCCAGCAAACAAAGCGATTCTCATCATTATCGATTTCGGATGCACTTTGTGATCATATCCATGTATTTTTTTTGTAAAAAGCTCAACAAATAACTCGACATCACCTGATGATAAGCAGTAGAGGAGTCCATAGGTGAAGCTAGTGCAGCTTGCGACAAAGTGCCCTAGCCACCTCCAACTTGCCGGCGCAAAAAGTGCTATTCACGCCTCTTTTAAAGGAGCCCATGTTGTATATTTATAGGAAAGTTTCGTGTTCCCTACACATGTGCCCCGGTATAGTATTCCACGCTCTAGCTTTGCTACAGAAAAAGGAATCACAAATCTCTTTGTGCGTAAAGTAGACGTGACGACAGTGAACGAGTGACTCCGTAGACCAGCACCTGTAATCTTGACTAGGAAAGGAGAGGGAGGGATAAGGTCAAAGAGCTCTTCAGAGTTAAAACATACACGATGTTTTAATATGCCATTAAGCTTCTGGTACAGGTGACTGCAACGTCTATGACTAAATTGGGTCTTCGATTTGTTATAATGCCATGAAAATTTAGGTGTTAAAGTCTAGGCTAAACTGTAAGACTTACAGCCTGTAGACTAAGTCAAAAACTACAACTATTCTCATTAAGAAGTTTTTTCTCGACTTTTCCAATCATCATAAATACGATGCAATCAACCTTACGTTAACAAAGGGATTATCGATCGGTGTCTATGACCTACGACGAATAAATCAATACTTTTGCAGAGGCGTGGAGTTCTTATCGATTATTAGAGGGGGAAAGTATATATATCTATGTAAAGTAACTTAATATAAAATATATCATGTTCAGTTAATGTTTGTTTTGCTTTGAGTTTAGCTGTAAATAAGAAAATAAGATAAATGAGTAATAACTCTGCCCCATGGCTAAATTACTATTTTAATTTAACGCTCCTACAATGTATGTAATCAGTGCAATACACTATCCTCTTCTGTAGTGTTAAGATCCATTAGGTAATGTCACGATTTGATTAAAATCGTTAAAATTTTACATTAAAATGTTAAATAAATAAATAGAAACAATTGAATCTTTTATTAAAATGTATATGCCAAAAATATATTTAAAATTAAAATTTCACAAAATTAAGCGATGACATTAGACAGTCCATAGAGATTTCTTGTTACAAGTCATAAACTAACAATTAAGGTTACTTAATTACTTTAATGTTGGCTGTACTTTGTATGCAAGATTAAAATAATGAGATACGTAGATTAGTTGATTGGTTTAAAAATATTTTAATAATTTCCAGGACTTGGGCAACATTGCTAAGTATATACAGTCGATAACACGTTATGCGTGACAGATTTAAGTCTAAACTGTCCGCACTCTATTCATCATGTTTTAATGCCTCCGCTGGGAATTGAACCGCGACCTACAGATCTAAAGTCAGAAGCCTTAGATTTAAACATGATTAATAAGATTCCATAATTTTTAAAATTGAAATAACTATTCACTCGAATTGTGAAAGATCGTATTTATATAGGCTGGTAGTTGGGTCTCTGCTCCTTTTCATATACAACACGTTATTTATGCTTAACAATATTAGCAGAGGGCCTAAAGAAGATGCATTTTGATTAATCTAATCCCTAAATATAAATATTTTACATGCGCTTTCGCTTAGCGCTCGTTTCTACGAAGCGTACTTGTCAAAAAACATGTGTACATATTTACATTTATGATTTCTATTGCGATAATCGCATCTTGTCTACGCCCTCAGAACTCATTACAATGTGAAGACTTAATTTTCAAGGTTTGTGAGGTATTAATAAACAAATCGCCCGCTTTCTATGATCAAGGTTAAAACTATAATAAATGATGGATCCTATTTCCGTTATAAGCAATGTCAACATAATTATAAGAGGTTCATAACATGTGGGTCTCACATAAATTTACTAGAACGCATCTACTAAAATAAATGCTTTTGACTATAGTGACGATGTTTGAAATCTGTATTAAGAAATTAGACAATGAGAATCCATCGATGTAAATACTATATACCTACTACGACAACGGTAGGTTTAATAATTTTATTATTATCGTATTTCAATAGCATTATAGCTTCTAATTTGTTGTATATATATTTTTGTACTACTGAAAGCATAGACACTGTGGTTAAGAAGTAATGTTATAAAGTTGTTTATAAGAATAACGAGGAGAGAAACGATAAACGAATTTCCTGAGTCCCTTTAACATTATAATGGTTCGTTTATTAAAGTTTCCAGTTTGTGATGTTAACCCGTCATAATAGTAACTTTAAAAGTGAATCATTCAAAAATAAAGTTACATATTGATCTCCTAAATAGACTTGCAACCAGGCCATTAAAGATAATTTAAAAAATATTATCTGTCTTTGTCAGACTTATCAGTGAGATAATGACAGTGACAGTCGTTTGTTATGACTTTTGTAGGTTGTGTGTGAAGCAGGCGTGTTTATTTGATGCTTCGTCTATTTTCCTTTGTATAATTATGATAATTGTATAAAATAGAGGAGCTACATGTCCAGCGAGTTAAAAGTAGTGTATCGAGATACAGTGACGACGCTTTATTTAAAATGAGTCGTTGTGATTTTAAAATTGTTTTATTAGGGAGTGAGCATGTCGGAAAAACTAGTCTAGTGTACAGATTTGTAAATTGCACATTTACAGGAGGCACGCCTTATCAAAACGTGAGTTAGTTAATAAGATACTAAAAATAAAGTTTTTATTACGTATCAGTTGTGGCATAAAGTCCAATTTCCTTTGTTTTGTATTCACTCTACAAAGTTTCACCTTGGTAATGTTATTGATAAACAATTATGCCCTTTATGGACATGAAGATTGTGCTGATTCATTTTGCACATTTGTGGCGATAACAATGAGAACTATTTGTTTTGTTTTTGTTTTCAACTTTGTTAATTGCAGTTCAATGTTAAAAATGTCATATATAAAAAGTTCTTGTAAAAATCGAAGTAAATAATAAAAAGTTACCCCAAAAATAAATGTATTTAAAGTGAACATTTTGATTGTTGCGAATAATTAATCTCTTAGCTTATACATTATACATTGATGTATTTGATTCTATGAAGTCACTAAAAGTAATAAATAAAGATAATTTTGTTTGTTTTATTTATCTTACTAATTAGTGCTAAATAATTGTACCAGTTTCTTTATATAATTTGAAGAATTTATTAGAAACATCCATTAGACATGTAAACAGTGTGAATATGGATATTATCATATAAAAACTAATTTTTATTAATATAAATTACATTTAATGACTTGATAATGTCTAACAGTAACCAGTTGAAGTGCATATGCATAATTAGCTAGTATTGCTGACCTTTTTCTCTTGAATGAGGTAATATGTATCCCCATAAGCAATTCACAGAGTGAGTTATGATATAACTATATGTGTAAAGTAGAGCTGGAAACATTCAATGAGTGGGTTCATAGACCAACATGCCTGCTGAGTAGGAAAGAAGAGGGAGGGACTTCTCCCTTAGTCAAAAAGCTCTTTAGAGCACTCCATGGTGTAACTGATATCATTAATAATTAATTAATTATAGGTTTTGTTATATTTTGCATATTAGAACATCATTATCAATTGTAAATCTTGCTATTTCAGACAATTGGTGCAGCGTTTTGCTCTAAAGCAATGCAATCCAATGGTAAAACCTTTAATGTTGGTATTTGGGACACTGCTGGCAGTGAGAGGTGAGTAATATTTATACATTATTATTAATATCAAAATCTATGTTACTGGGTTATGACTTAATGCATCTCAAATAAGTGCATAGGCCTTCTTCTGCTTGTTTCATGAATGCCTAGTCAGAGTTGTAATAATAATATAGCTATTTATTCCATGACAAGTAAAATTTGTGATTTTTTCACTATTTTGTTTATTTATTTTATAATATGTTGCTTGTTGTGGAATGCCTTTTGACAAAAGCCTACTCCATTTGGTTTTACTGTACTCTGACCAATGCAACCCTGGTCTGCATGGTTGGCCCTGATCTCGTCTTAAGACCATGCAGTGACTATCGCCACCATTAGAAGCACAAAAGATCCCATCGGGTCGAAGTGCTGCAGGAAGAATCCTAGCCTATATAACCATAATAATCATATAACTACATAATAAGTTATAGAAGAGTGTTCCCTTCTGGTACAGGTGTAAGACGAGGGTTCCCACCTTTATTAATAATAATTGCAGAAGTATGGTCGTGTAATATACAATTTTATTTATTTTATAAAATAATAGAGTGTCTATGTCTAAGTGTTGTGTAGATTTTTATTTTTCATCACCGCCTTCTCTTTCTGGGGTTAAGTTTAGTTTGTTTATTTGCAAGATTGATATTGTAATGCTAAACATACAATTTGCCCACCCAAAGGTTAGTTTTGGTTACAGCACTTGCAATTTCAAGCAATCATTTGATATTAACGATGAATGTGTGGAAAAGGATATGATCAGCCGGTCCATAACACATGTGGTTTACCTTTCAGGTATCAGGCTATGACTCGCATGTACTACAGAGGTGCCCATGCTGCAATAATATGTTACGAGCCATCTTGCTCACACTCCTGGACCAGGCTAAGGCACTGGCTCCATGAGTTGAGGACCATTGAAGAGGTATTACTGTTTTGTCACAATTTTTGACACATACACACATCTGTGTAGGATTTCCCAAATGTTTACAGCATCGCAGTAATTGCTTTTCATGAGGTGAGCCGTTTGATTGACTGCTATTTTAAAAGTTTAAAAAACTCATGTTCTCAGTACTATCATACACTCATGAGCTTTGAAGCACTCCTATACTTTCAATCACACATGATCCTACGCATTATCTCGACGAATCAGGATAAAAGAAGTCAAAAGACTTGTTTTTTTTTCTTCAAATATGAATGTGTACACGTCTAAATATAATTATACATTGGAACTCAAAAAGTTGAGCTTTTAATAATATCCTTTGTAGTTCACTGTTATTTGAGTTGGCATGTTTTATCTATACGTTTTACACTACATTTTGTCTCTTTCTTGCATTGTGATGAAGAGTAGAAGCTTACATAAAATTAGTTTAAGTTGATAATGTAGGAGTTTAAAGAGGTTGTAAGTAAAGGGTAGCTTACTAGCTAAGTTGGTTTGAGCGTTCTGGTTCCTATAACGAAAAGGAAGCAAATGATATGGTTGATACGGGATTGATTAATGAAAATTCGCACGTAGTGCACGTTATACCATTAGTCCTGGTTGCTATGGTAGCTGCTGTCACCCATCAACACGTATTAGAGAGCATGGTAGTTTTATGGCCCAAATCATCCTTTCCATATCAAAAGGTTCGGAGTTCTATTCCCATGGGGCAGTAATCTGATGGTTAGGTTGATGGCTGGGCTTTTGTCTTAGTCCGCCACGGTAGCTACCACGATTTTTACCTAAATTTGCCGTCATAACAGCTATGTTTGCAGCATAGTTATGTTTCGGCATTTGCAGGTATAGATAGCCAGTTCCCTCGTGGTCGAGGAAGGTGTAGCTCGCTTCTATCTTCAGCCTTATCATCATAACCTTCATCAGGTGAGATGAAGGTCAGCTAAGAATTAAAATAAAAAATAAGACTAAATTTTTTATTCGATTTTTTTTCAGGATTGTAAAGTCTATCTGTGTGGGACCAAAAAGGATTTGCTAGATTCTGGTGCGGTAGAAAGGAAAGTACCAGAAGACATAGTAGCAACATATTCCCAAGGCCTTAAAGGTCATTTTCTAACGTCAAGTGCCACTGGTGAAAATGTTGGTAAGTTATTTATGTCAAAAAATAGTTACCGACTAGATGATTTCTCTAAAGGTTCGTTACATAATATAAATTAATCTCTTGATATTGTAAATCCACCAAGTCAGGTTAGGTGCATGGAGATAAGAGTCAGAATCGTTAATGTCGCCTATGCTACCACACTGACTATCTTTCTCATAACACTTAAATACAAACATACCGCCCCACTGCTACATGATCAAAATATAAATGATTGGTTTAAGCTGGTGTACCTGAGGGCCTCTGTTATTCTGGCATTACCGATAAAAGTATAATATAAAATTAATATTCAACTTAAATAATAAAATATTTGTAATTGAACTGAAACAGATATGCAAATTACATATACTAACATCTTGGATTCAGTCATCAGCAATCCAATTTTCATTTCCCGTGATACTAACAAAGTCAACCAACAAATTTCTACGTTCGTAGAATCGTACAGGGGTGTAACCTGGTATTTCCATTACGTTTAATAACTGTTGTTTTGTCACATTATGAACTCTATGGGATTGCTAATAAGGAACATTGTTAAGGAAAATTAGATGAGTACACACCCTATACAAACATTGCGTTATTTTTGACTCTTTGACCTCATTTTCGTTAACGAGAATGCTGTTTTGTCGTCATCAACAGCCTATGTGTCCTAATACTGGACACAGTCTTTTACATCGGGAAAACAAGGAATTTGGGTTACACCTACCTACTAGCCCAATCGGAATCCCTATCTTGATATTAATATAATTGAGACGAGATCGAAATGTATTATAAATATAGTTTTTGTGCTGAAAAATTTTATTAACATCATAAACAATCATCTTTCAGAGGAGCTTTTCCAAAAAATCATAGACGACTGCGCGGCAGACGAAAGAGTGATTCGGGAAGTAGAAGAATTACGGGTTCAAATTTTAAAAGAAGAAACAGCTTACAAGGCAAAGAACCGAGAGTATTGCGCTTGTTGATACACAGCCGATAGATGGCGTTATTCACAAAAAGCACTGAATTGTCAGTAGATGGCGCCACCTTTAGATTTCGTAAACTGTCAATAGGTGGCGCTAATTTTATAATTAATTTAATTCTTAACCGACATTGCTCCAGGGCCAAGTTTTAGCTTATTGCATGGAAGTTTTCTATAAATGTACTCGCCTTATTAGTGATATAATGTAGTTAATGCGAAGTGTAGGAGTTACTTTTGACTTCTGTAAGCATAAGGAATTATCACAAGCATTGTAACGAGATTTAGAGGAGAATTCTATATTTACCAATTTATCTTTCGAATTATCTCGATAAGAAAAGCTTTTTTAATATTTACGGCTGGTTCCAATATTAACTACAGATAGCGGTAAGCGTGCAACAGAGTTACCGTTGCTCGGCATTGGGATATTTAGTAAATTAAAAAGATTGCTAGACTAGTAAACTTATCTATCTCTGCTTATAATATTAAAACCGGCCGTAAGTGACGCGAACCAAAGTTTTTATGAAAAATACATAAATTTATTGTTAAGAAGAAAGGCTAACAATTACATGCTAAATGTAAATTTAACCTCTTAAGTGCATCTCTATGTATCAAAATTGTTGTAAAAAGGACAACTGTTTTATCACGTGACATTCAGAAAGCGTCTAATATTCGACTATATTATAAGTATTTAATTTAAAGTTGTAAGAATCAGGTCTAAAATTGTCTACGGTCTCTTTATAGTTGTCTAATTTTCAATCATTTGACAGTTCTAAGTTTCTGCTATCCCTTTCATTTTTACATAATAATATTAATACATTAGAATCAGGTCTAATATTTATATTTGGTACCGTGCGAAAGAACACGGCTAGCAAAATTTGATTGAATTGCCATAAATTATTGTTTACTATTTTTATTACATGATTTGTTTGCGCTAGAGTTTAAACATTGAGTGATGTATTGACTTAAAAGACTGTTTGGCAGCATTGTTGTTAACGCTCACTAGATGGCGCTGAGAAAACCGTTAGACGTATATTTAAATACAACCTTGAAAAATATTTAGGAAATATATCAAATATATAGAAAATAATGACGTAAGATGGAAATTGAATCTACGGCATCTCCCAATCCTGGTGACCTTATGAATTGACTAGGCTATTAGATTAGTGACTCCCAGAATATGGCAAGAAAACCCTTTTGCAAAATGAACTGATACCTCAGTTTGCCATAGACAAATTGCTTTAAAAATAATATAATTTTTTTCCTATTGATACAAAATACTTAACAACGTAACCAGTTTAATTAGGACCCTTGGGACACGAAATGATTTTGGTAGCCCCGTTCTTGATTTTGAGTCATATACGCCTAAGATAGGCGTCTCATAGCAGGGCACAAGCCTTATTCATCACAGGGTTGGTTGAACGTGGTTGCTTTCATTACAGTAACCAACGTCTTAAAAAGTTTTCCGAAACATTGAGGCGCTCGAGATACAAGTTTGCCAGCTATGGCGAAAGTGAATTTGTTTTCGTTATCGAAAGCAGTGTTTTTACTACGAAAACAAGTTACACGTCTTTTACAATGTCTTAGTTGTTATGTATTGACATCCGAAATACTGACGATTGTAAGTAAGGCATTGCTCTTAAACATTTATTTAATAACTTATGTACACACAAAGACAATTAAAAGGACACAACAGAATATCAGAGAATTGTACAAAGATACTGCTTATTTCTATAAGAAATCTCTTCCAGCAGCCCCATATATGGGAAAAGTGACATCGAAAGGTAGAGGGGCGTGTACCAATACTAATATAATTAAATACATAAAAACTAATATATATCATATTTACCCTAACATATAAATACATAACATAACATTCAGCGTCACAAAAATTAAACATCCTATGATATCTTATTATCCCATTAGGGTTGCTTTTGAACATATTGTAATGAGTGAAATAAATTTTATTATTAAGTATACACACAATTTAAAAAATATAGTGAGTTAGCGAGTTACTCGCTGACATCCTAGGCTTAATGTTCACTTCCCATCAGGTGAGATAAAAGCCAAAAGCTACGCTGTTGAAAATTAAAGCATTTTTTTAAAATATAAATCAGAATCTGCTTTAGTTAAAAGAAATATCACTAATTACAACTAAGCAGATAGAAGAAGTGTATTTATTTTAACGAAGAATATTTATTTTAACTAAAACTATATTTTGAGTCGTATCGTCCTCACCACACAGTATAAACTCTGAGGGTTTTAATCAGGCGTTTATTTGGTTTTCAAGTTCCGTCCTAATAGTTCTAGACGACATAATATTCCCAATAACTTATCACGAAGCGCTTAAAGAAAACCTTGATTGTTTTGGTCAAGTAATAATCATTGACGTGTTCTATTAAAATAATGAAGACTGAAGCACCGATGTTTTGTTGACCAAAACCATCGAAAGATGGCGCTTTTTGCAATGAAAATACTTTGTAGCTAATATAATGTAGATATGCGATTAATTGTGTATCTGTGATGGCTTTAAGTTGATTGTGTCTGTAATTTTAAGAAGCCAAAAATAATGCCTTAACACCTGTATTTATAGTTAAGAATTAATTCGAGTATAAGAAATAATATTCGTTGCCAATACATCTGATTAAAACAACTAGATTATGCAAAACGCTGACAGCTATTATTATATCGGCTTTAAGAGACAGCTAGTAATAAATATTTGTATAATAGTTAGTAAAGTTCTTCACTGTTGAATATAAGGCAAAAATGTAATATATTTTTTGTGATAATAAAAAGATCGCTTTCTTTTGTCAACTGTGTTTTTCTAGCCGTAAAAAATCAAGGATTAGATTTAATCGCGTAGATCAGAAAACATGCGATATCTATTTAACTAAAATGTGCGTGTTCAAGGTCAATATCGTACTGCGCTCAGTCACAATATGACAGAAGTAAATGATTTCAGAAAAACTCACAAAATTCAGAAAACTAATTTTAATGTACAATTCGTTCATTATATAACGTATTAAACCTTTTTTTGTAGGGTTGGTATCAGATATGACTTCATACCAACGCTAAAAATAAGCCATGCCTAAGGAGCTCCGCCATCTTGGATGGGGTCGGGACTCGGCTAGGTTGAATTATTAACCTGTGCTATATTACAATTATATGTCTGTGGCAAATAAAACTATTAAGAAATACGGAATCTTTTATTATTCAACTTACAGTAACAGAAGCATTACAAACGAGTACTTATACAATAATTTTAAAGCAATTTGTATTTACGGAGGCGTCGTAAACAAAGATCAAATCTTTGCTTGAGCGTAGATTTTGATTAAATGTCCTGAAATATGCAAGTACTTAGCTGAGTTTTGGGCAATGAATTTCGTTTCAAGAAACTTTAATTTTAAAGCTAGTATTAAAATTACCGTACGACCCTAAAATGCAAGCTAAAAAGTGTATACTTTTTACACTTATTTTAATACGTTATACTATAAGGCAGATACAAAAAACACATTAAATTTTTATTAGTTAATTGTTAGGTTATAATCTATAAGGTTGAATTCAGATGTTTTAAAAAACGTTTTGGTTTTCGCTTAAAAGGGCGCGAGTTAAAAAATACAAAACACTTTTGTGTCCGACCGTAGTCGTGGAAAGTTAATATTTTCATATAAATATAATTAATGAGGTTTTTGATGAAAGCTAATTGCTTAGGCAGAACCCGGGTCACCCGCGATGGGCAATAGAGTTACCGGGGAGTATTAGTGGGTATTCCCAGTGCCGCTCTATTGAGGTACTGAGTGAGCCCCACACATGCCCGCCGCTTAGCCAGTGACGGGTAGGTCCGTAAACGGATTCCTCCTCGAAAAAAAAGCTGTTACGGATTAATAACCGTTGAAAAGTAAAATGGAGATATTTATAGATATTGAGTTTGATTCCAAGTTACACTATCGTAACTCTTATATAATTTACTTATCGTCTTTTTTGTTTTGATTATACGCTATCCAAGTCTGCCCATAAATGTTTTAACGTTTCTCTTGAAGGAACCCATATTTTTATTTCTTTCATTTCATTTGTTACTGTTGCATGAGGTTTATGTTTATATAACTGCAACTTGATTTGTAAAAGCAAATATCTGATATACATCACGGTATTTGTCAAAATCTCATTTAATTATTATTTAATAGAATAGAATATATCTTTATTGTACATCAGCCAATTCAAAAAGAGAAACACTCAAAAAAAACTTTTAACTAATTTTGTACAAAAGGCGACATAATATTAATAATATTGTTACAAGCCTCGTTTCATGTACTCCACTAATTTTGTAACATAATTTCAATTCCCTAATACAGTATTTTACTGTAGTCCTCACGAATACAGCTATGATAATAAATAATTTGTCGAAATGTTAATAACAGGATTAGATAACAATTAATAGACGACCTCTTTCAATTATTTGAAATGTAAGCACTTTCTGTTATTTACTCTCGCACGAGTTTTTCGAGGCTCTTTAAATGTCACAATTCCTATAAATAACTAAATCATATGTAATGTTTGATTTAAAGATAAATTAATAAAGTCAATAACTAAGAAATGTTTATTCAATCAGTTATCTTGTTGTAATTAGTCTTGTAAATGATTTTGTATCTTCATGTTCGTCCATCTTTAATTTTTTGACATTAAAGGACGTTCGTCGAATACCGACATCGTGGTTATTTCTTCAATATACTTTGTTGTATTCTATCTATTTTGACAGTATTTCAATAATATTCAATTATGCAGAAGCAACTGTATATCTGTAATCAATATATTCTGAGATACATCGATATGTTTGACGAGCTGTTAGGTAATCACCCAAAACGTTTACAGACAATATTCCTTGCTTGTGGCGTCGCACACAAGGAAGTGGCTATCAACATATACGAGCGTACAGACAAAAGTAATCATGTATAATATTTATGCGTTTACCTGATATCTCTTTAAAATTGCAATGTAATTAATTAAAATTATCAAAGATTTATCTGGGAAGATAAGATATGGGTTTTCCGACATTATTTTGCTATTTATTTAAAGTGCCAAGTTCTTTGTATTGATTTTAATGAAATCGGTCATAATGAACGTGTTCGGTGTAATTTTATTGTGCGCCTCCATTTTAACTGTGTCAGGTAAATATTTATATATTTCATTGTTACTGAACATTAATGTTTGTGGGTGTGTGTGTCGTACTTCAGAATGCACGTGAAGCCTGCAGCCTCGGTTGTTATAGCAACCTATTTTAGCCATTAACACGCATTGGGCCGTCATGGTGGTGCTACAACCCAAACTTCTCATATAGGATGGCTTATGCGCAACAGTAAGATCTATAGAGGCTGTATTAAATTATTTCAATAAAAAAAAAAGTTAAAATAAAAGTATAATTGAATTTTGTTGTAACGTTATGGCAAACCATAGATACATATACCCATAGATTAAGACTACCATAATTTATGGGCGCTTAGACCAAATCAATGAGAATTATTTAGTTATTTATGAATTTACATGAATGTAGGAACAACGCATTGAATTACCTTTGCCTTTTAAATGTTTTGAAGATGGTTTTATTTTTTATTTTTGGAAATTGATTTTGTTTGGACTCTTTATTCATAATTTTGAGTGGTATGTTTCCAAGGTTAAATATAGGTGACCGTTAGTATTGTCGACTTGCCTGTTTATCTGTCGTTGGTTCAAAACACTCAAATAGCTTCAGAAAAAAATATGAAACACGTTATAAGTGTCGATAATATATTAATCGTAAATAAATGTATAAAGTTTTAAAATTTTCCTCGATTTCTCTGGGTCATTAGAATTTGACTTGGTGACAATAGGAACAGCTCGGGAGTATACTCTTTCGAATTAACTAAGAATTTTGACAATCGGTAGACAGTTGCCAAAGTAACTCAAATATATTATATAAATATATATAATCTCCTCCTTTGTGTCAAGTCGGTTTGTTTAATATTTATAATGACATTTTTGAAAATGTGTACATCACGTAATTTCGGAATCATATGAAAGGCAAATATCTAGCTTGGTACTTTGCAAATATGACGGAATTCCAATCAAGAATAACAGTCGCTCCGCACTGTTGTAATTGTCAAGAACAAGTATCGAAAAAATTTACTTTTAAAACTAACTAAACTTTCATTAAAAATATTTAGAAAAATATCGAATCCAATTTAAAGTTTCCGAATTCTTCCTTCCGAATTCTTTAAATATTTCTTAATGAAAAACAAAAGGTTATTCCAAATCTAAATATTAAATCATCAAAAAAATGTTCTGAGACCCATTGTTACAGACTGCCTGTTCAATACCGCTCAGGGAATGATACAATTTAATACGCACATAATTTAATACGAAAAAACTAATTAATTGATTTACAGTAAGGGTTTATAATAAATAGCGACCACTTAACAACTTTGTTCATGGCTGTATGTATCTAGTACTATTGCCATAAAGTTTTATAATAAAATGATATGAGTACGTATCTCTTTCTTGGTTCCTGTGTCTATCAATAAAGTTCACCATTACAAAGGATTAAGGAATTATCATTTAATATAACACTTACTTTTACTACTAACCATAATATTTATTTAAATGCAATGCATCTCGTTCTAACAATGTGATTACAAAAAGGGTAGCTGGCATATCGTATTTAGAAAAGTATATTAAATTTTGGACCTTAAAATACGGCCTAAATTTGCCGATCGTAATAATTCTGATTGTTGCTGTCCTTTTCCTATAACATATAACCTTCAGAATTAAGCCCACAGATGGAAATTAAATATTTGCAGGTGCCTAACATTGATTAAGTATTTTTTTATTTATCTTGGTAAAAACATTATTAACTTTATTGATTACCCAGGTGATTAGATACTTATTCAAACTACTAGAACATTATCTGAATGATCAACACAGTATTCCTTACAAATTACTTATCACATAAACACGTGTTCAAATTCTTAATATTTTCTACGCAGATAATTTTGCGCAGGAGTGACGTTAACTAGTCATCATGACAAGAGCTTAAATACGTACGACTGCTAGAAAAAAGCCTTTCCTTTCATGGAATTAACACAAAGAGCCAAAAAATTTATAAATTTAAACACACAAAATAAAGTATCACATCAAAAGCATAGACAAAATGTTTGAACAGGTTTGTAAGCGACATTTTACAGTTATTTTTAAAACAGTGTTTTTTCATGTGTTGCAGTTTGAAAATAAGTTCGTCACAAGAGTCCCCGTAAGTGTAAATGGCAACACTGATTCTCAGCTATAACCCATTGTTTTAAATTTCGCAGAGTAGCTGCAATTTCAGGATTTACCAACCTTAAAAGTGCACATTAGTGTGAGATTATCTGTGACCAATGTGATATACAGCAATACCATAAACTATAGTGTAGCACAAATCATAACTACCGTCAAATAAACAGACGCGTACGTGCTTATTTCTCGCGTATGAACAACCTCAAAACAAAAATATTCTAATGTAGTTCGTAATGGCGTTCTCCTTAAAGGTGCCTTTGTTATTCAAAATAATCTTTGTGATAACGTAAACTACCAAAGGCTCTTATGTTGTTAAGGTAACAACTATAGCTATAATATTATTAAGTATTGCAAAGGTTTTCCGGCATTTCAACCGACATCTAAAAGGAGAAAAGTCTCATTAAAAAAAAACTACTCATCCAAAATGAATAAATTTTATGGGACATAGTTACCATTTGGTCCCATAAACATTTGATTAAGTTTAGCCGAAGAGTTCTTCTTCAATCGTGCGGTCGGTCTCTGCAAATTGACGGTTGTTGCATCTGTTATGCGTTGGAGAGTGATGAGCTGGGTTACTCGAGCCATCCCAGCTCCTCCAGGAAGTCTCCCAGCGCTTTGTCGTTACTGATGACCTCCCGGATTCTACCCGGGAAGAGTTTATTAATTAATTAATTAATTTATTTATTAACTCCAACAAGATTAACATTTTAACATGTACAAAGAAATACAATTATAAGAATTAAATGCAATCTTAATTATAGGAGTTACACTATAGCTATACAGAATACTTTGTGATAACTCTAATTACAAAATTACAAATAAAAATACATGATCACTAATTTAATTTACAGGATCCCCAAAAAGTTTTTAATAAATGAGCATTTTAAGATGCACCACCACGAAGGTTCAATGTGGCGAAAGCGCGGTAACTATCACAACCAGGATTACGAAGCACAGAGGAGCTTGTACTCCTAGAGTAAATTTGAATCGAATTGAACTGTCTCCATCTTGTTTTTCGTCAGCTGTTAAAATGTATGGAAGTGACAGCAGCGCCTCTCTTGTGAAGTGTTGCAAACGATTTTTTGTTATGCGATTATCAACTGAATGCAACTGCGATCGCCAACGTCTCGATTCGATTGAAACTCACACTAGGGGTATAGATAACTAATTTTTATTCTCTAATTAGAAACCATATATTGCAGAAGTTAATTTATTATCAAATTCTAAACCAGAGTGCTCAAATATACTGCACATGAGAATTACCACATTATTTAATTATTAGTCCATGATTTGATAGTTTCTCGGCTAGAGTTCACCAACGGAAACTAGTTTTTGTTATTGGTGAACTACTAAAAATATGTTGCACAACTGTTTAACTTAACTAAATAATATGAAAAGATAAAACCGTCAGGTCTTCTAGTGTAGCTAAGTTACAACTATATATATTATAGGAAGTAGTTTTAAATTCTTCACAACAGAGTTGCTGACGTGCTGACGTATTCACGGCTGATTATAACCTACGCTAGGGTTACAGTGCGATAAGATAGATATGAATGAAGTGTATGGTATTGGAAGCCGGTTACAAAGGCCACAGTATCATAAATTAAAGCAAAGATAATATAACTATCGTAGAAAAAGAAGAGGTCTACGTAACACTTTGATTCTTCAGGTCTTCCCCGACCGGATCCAGTTCTCCTCAAATTAGACGACGGTCTCCGTTACCAGTATGAAGAGGACTCGGATGGTGGTATCCACTTGGCAGATCACTGGCAGACTGTGAGCGACCTGGCTGAAATCGCCAGGTTTGACCCAGAACGGCAGATAGTGTACCATCTGTTCACCAGGTTCGTATACAGTTTATAGACCTACTACACCCACAGTTGTACATAGGTGTGGGAGAACCACTTGTGCAGTTTGGACATACCTCGCTGATCCAATTCGGGTTAGTGGGTGAAAGCTGTTCTCGTTAAAACTAGGACCAATGGCTTAACATGAGATATCAAATTTTGATAAATTGATCCAGTGACCAAAGTGTACAGGCCTCCAAATGTTTATTTTAATGATAGATATTCACTGAATCCCATATGATGGGCACGGCCTCTAAATTTAGAAGTATCACAATAACATTTCGACATTCCACTCCATTCTTTTCAGAAAGATTAGATCCGAAAACGGGAAGCTAGTACAACTAACGTGGCAAGCGTCGAATTGATTCCTAAAGTATAAATTAATAATGTTAGTTCGAACTCGCAGCACGAATATTAACGCACTAAAACCCTTTGATGTACAACCGTCAGCACGATAACTCACTCATGCGCAACTTATGATATTTGTGTGTATATATTTTCGTATTCTACCGATGGTTCGTGATGATGGACGCAAGTATATACCAGAGTAAAAGACTAATCTTTATGTGTGTGTGTATTGTACAGTAACATGAGGTATTATTTCAGAGCCAATCCTACAGTCAGCCAGCCTCTTCTTATGGGCAGTGAAGGACTGCTTGGAATCACCAACTATGACTCCAGAAGAAGGACAATTGTACTTCTGCATGGATGGAGGGTTGGAGCTACAGCTGCGATGAACACTCTTTTGGTACCAGGTAAGGATGATAAGTAAGCAAGGACCGCCTGACGATAGCCTCATGGCTCCAGGCAAGATTCGTAGTGCACTTTGAAGGTACACTTAAGTACTTGCAATTTTTTATAATGTAATCTGCTGGTAGTGACTTCTGGGAGGGTCATCTGATGGAAAAGTCTTTATTTTTACCTTCATTTATTGTTTTTAAAAAGGGACATATGCCAAAATTAATATAAGTGGCAAATGCAAGATTCGGCATGGACTTTCTTTTCTGGACTGTCGGTGCTGTGTGCTACGTAATTGTCAAGCAGTTTTACCAGTGTGTACTGATTACAGTAGGCTAGCAGACTACCCTCAATTCACCATAATACTTGGTAATATTTCAGCGTTTCTATCAGCTGAGGACGTGAATATCATAGTAGTGGATTGGAGCGCAGGCGCTGGAGACATCAACTACGCCAACGCTGTAGCCAACACCATCACTGGCGGTAAGTTCACCTTGCCTGATCAATGGTTGAGGTTGACGATATAAAGAGGCGCAACTGCATAAATAAATAAACTGTACAGGCTACCGTACAACAATATTGTAATTAATAATATTGTTTAAGTGACCTAAATTATACGGCGAGTCATTGACACCTTTAAAATTATTGTACGGTAGCCTGAACATAAACCAACTCTCTGTTCTAGCGGTGGAGATCAGCTAGTTTGCTATTTAAATTTTGATGAGAAAATTGTTTCATGTTTTACTTAACCAACCGATATTTGATCGATACCAACAAGTATTTTGTATCTTAAAAAACCAGAGATTGTTAAAGTACCGGCTATAGGGCTTTGGGGTATCAGTTAATTTTGTGAAAGGAATCTATTGTCCAAAATATTTTGGTTTAAATCCTGTTTTAAATCGGCAAAACTTAATTCTACCACCGCTTACTGACGTTAGTTTTGGAGAAGAAACGACGCAAGCGACTCCTCAGCCATTTAATACTGGAGCAATTTGTCTTTGAGCATTTTACTCGTACGCTTTAGTATCATTAAGATAATTTTTAATTTAAATAAAAAATAAATTGGCAGGCTCAAAATTTTTCCTTTTACAAAATTGAGTGTTATTCTTCTAAGGTCATAGATGGGTGACCATCAGATAGTCGACTTGCCTGTCTCTATCTCGCTTCTTAAATATACTGGGATAGCTTTGGAATGAAACACGTTCCAAACCACCTACCACGAACCAACCAACCGCCATCTATCAACCTACTCCTTACCTGTCCAGAAAAGGCATGCTCAGTCACAAAACAGTTTTAAAAAGCTTGTTTGAACATTATTTTTTGGTTGATACTTGATTTGTACTGATACTACATCTCCTTAGTAGTCTGTGATTATATGTATTTTAGTAGATATATATTTATATAATTATGTATTATGTAGTGTATACATGCTATCATTAAATAAGTACCTATGTATGTATATATTTAATATTTGTATGTAATAACTTTTATCATGTATGTATTCGTTATACGTCGCCAACTTCCCTCAAGTACTTTATCTTTAATCATGTCCATCCTAAGGTTACTTGGAAGAGATCGCATTTAGCGATAAGGTCGCCCTTTGTACAAAATTAGTTAAAAGTTTTTTTGTGTATTTCTCTTCTTGAATTGGCTGATGTACAATAAAGATATATTCTATTCTATTCTAAAGTTTAAAGATAGCCCTCGATCACCCTGGGATCCCATCATCAGGTCTTGACTTGGTGACAATGTGACTACCTCAGATGTATAATATATAGAATAAGAAAAGAATTTTGGTTCACAAATACAGACATGCAGTCGAATTAGTAACTCCTTTTATGATATCGCTTGGTAAATAGGGAAGAGGCCTATTAAAATCATTCGTCATCAAGTGATTGCGAATTTTCCAGGCCAAGAAATAGCACGTTTCATCAACTGGCTGAACCAGGTGACTGGTGCTGTACCGACCCACTACCACCTGATCGGGCACAGCCTCGGCGCGCATCAGGCCGGCATCATCGGCAGGAACGTCAACGGGAACATCGCCTACATCACTGGTAAGTTAAACAAGAAGGAAAATAAAATTACCACTTTCCATCGACCTGTTAAGTTGTGCAATCCAGAAACAATTCGTTTTAACTGTCTCAAATTTCCTTTTTGATTAAGCCGCTAATAAACAATAAAGATTATCTAACACTCACACATACGTCACTCTTACTCCCTATTTTCGATCATGCCAATGTGTGCTATTTCGACGCAACAAAGGCAGAGCTGCATAAGTTGGATTCCGCTCAGAGTTGAAATGGCCGCTATTAGGCATCGGCAAAATGTACACATCCCCTGTCTCCTATATCTTATCTCGATATAAAGCCAAGATTATTCCCGGAGCACGTTGACCCAATGGGATCTTTTATGCTTCTGTCTCCTATATAAAACTGTGAACTATCCTCAGCTTCTTAATTATCCCCGTACCCGGTTCCAATATCTTCCATTCCATAAATAATACAATCACAATACAAATAAAATAACATGAGAAACGCAAGCGTCACTACACAGCCATTAGCATGTTGAAAATACATTTGTACGTCATAATAAAATGGCCGACTGTGCTGATCAATATTATTAAGCTATTAGCTGTCGAGTAATATTGTATTTCTCATATTAGAGATCTTATCTCATGTCTTCTGGCATAAGGCTCTTCCAGCTCTTTCTAGTAATAAGAGCCAGCAGTCAATCTAAGTTCGTCTTCCCATCTGTGGCGACCTCTCTTTCATTGTCCGTTTCTTTGATACCAGTTTGATATTATTTTACTCCATTTCTCTTGACCACGCAACAGTAGGGTTGCCAACATTTCTTCAGTGAAATATAGTATAAATAATTCAAATTAAACTATGAAAAAATAGTACACTTACAAAAAATATAGTATTTTACGGATTAAGACTCTTAATAAAAAGAGAGAGAGAAGAGAGAGATGATGAGATTCTTAATAAAAATATTTTAAACAGATCTAGCTAGACGTTTTTTACGATTCGGGATGTATCTTTAGAATGATATTAAATAAAGAACTTAATGTCATGGTTTTGATTATTTATAAAGTGACAATCTCATTCTTGCATTAATTTATATGACAATATAAAAACCATATTACAAAAACAACATATGTTTTTAGCTCTACAGAAAACTCGAATTTTGTCTTTTACGACAATTAAAATTGACGGTAGCGAAATTATTATTATTCTTATATCTGCTTTTGCAGCCCTTGAAGCCGCATTGCCAGGCTTCATATCCAACGACAACCGTTTCAGAGCTGATGACGGAGCGTACACTGAAGTGATTCATACCAATGCCGGCACTCTGGGCTATATTACCCCATTAGGACATGTTGACTTTTACCCTAATGGTGGCACTAACATGCCTGGATGCGCTTCCTCAGACTGTGATCATGCCAGGTAAAGCGGTGACAGTTCACAAAAGTTCTACAACTTATTTTATGTACAATGAAAAGCTTACAATGGAGTACTCAAGTAACCCAATGCGTTGTAGCTACGTTATTACACAGATATAATATCTTCCTACATCCACATGTCTACAATAAACTCGTAAGAACTTGTGATTTCAAATATTGAACCGTTGAGAAACATATAACTCATTATAAGGACATAACTCAAATCATGAGAGTCCTAAAATAGTCACACACGCACACACATACACGCACGCATACACACACTCAGATTAATTCCTTAGTTACTAGAGTTGTTAGAAACTGGACTTCTTCGTGAATTATTATTTCTTCCACTGTTTGTTAGTTATTCATAAATATAACTTTAAAACTGTTTACTTTCCCCGTAGGACAGGCTTGGCCTGTTGTCTTTGGTGGACTTGTCAAATTTGTATTTTCTGTGTTCTTTTGGCAGTTAACAAATTATTATCATAATCCATCTCAATTCATTCAACATAAGTTTATTATTTGAAGCGTCGGCGGCCATCTTGTCACTGCAATGGTCGTAATCAAACAGGCGGAGTGGAAACTCCCGTTCGGATACGTTGTCCCCACTCCTATTAGTTTATTTATTAAAAAAAATTAAACATGGCGCTTAAAATGTATTCAGTTATTACATTAAGCACTTGAAAGCCGTCATCAACATTAAAAATCTGCATTCCCTTAGGTCAGAAGAATGACTAACTGTTGCATTTGTATTCTGGAGATTTGAACAGATCTGTCTTCTTAGATCTTCTCTTCTCTTTCAGGTCTTACTTCTACTTAGCGGAGTCACTAACATTAGGAGGTTTCACTGGTCGCCGCTGTGCCACTTACGCCGGTGCTTTGGCTGGCAATTGTTTTCTGCTTGGCAACCTTAAGATGGGTGGATTGGTTCCGAAGACTGGGTAACTATCAAGCAATGATCTTTGATTTAAAACTGGCCAAGTTGCCAAGAGTCTCATGGTTGACCCGTTCCAACAAACTTTTAATTAATCTTAAGATACATCTTTGAATTTTAAGCATTTTTGATCATGTATCTACAGTCTATTATTTTTGCTTCTAAAATTAATTATGTCCATAATGTTATTTAACGGTTCCAATATTACCTTATCCTTTTCCTTTTCATAGTGAGTGAATGGGATATGCTGATTTGAATTTAGATAGATTAGAATCTGGCGCACAACTTATTAACATGTGTAGCCAGTTATATAATGGGATAATATATAATAAAATCTCTTATATGTATATAAATGAATAGCCGTTCGTTAGGCTCGCTACAACACAGAAACGCGTGTTTTATTAGTTATTATTTTTATATGTTTTCATTCAGAAGTAGTTAACAACAATAATTATAATAACGAAAACATTAGTGAAGACAAAATAAATTGACAAACAAAAGTTCGTAATTTAGTATGGATGACCTAACTGACATGCTTAATTTAAAACTTCTTGCATCGCTACTTCGGGTTTCTTTTAATAGATGGCGTTAATGGTAGTAGGTGATACAAAGTTCACAGTGTCCACTAATTCGTAAATAAATCTTAACTTTTAGATTTATTAATATTTTTATTTATGATTTCTTTCAGTTCTTCTGGTATATTCTATCTGGAAACCAACGCGGCTGCTCCATTTTCGAGAGGATGATAATGGGTATCAATATGAAATCCGTGAATATTGTTAATTAATAAAATGATGTTTGTATGACAGCGCGGTTTTATTATTTCACTTTATTATTTGGAGAAATTTAAAAAAACCTTTTAAAAACCACGCTTATAAATATATATAAGCGTGATTTTTAAGAGAAAATAAGAAAGAGAAAATAATATTTGTCTGGATAAACGAATTTTTCAGAATCCATTTAAATTATTAATTCTAAGCGTGGAGCGCCCCGAAGCTATATATTTCAGGATGAGGATTAAGCGCTAAAATTTTAATTAAATTAAATGTTATTGAGTATAAATTTTAGCAAAATCGGATTAAAGGAAGTACCTTAAAAATCGATTACAAAATCTGGCTCAGTATACAACAGACTGAGTTAATATAAGCGTTGTAATAAAATATGAAAGTAATTTAACAGATTTGATTGGTGCTTATAATTTTTTTATATATAAAGATCGGGTAAATGACTCCATTCCACCTGATGGTAAGCTGAAGTCCAAAAAGGTGGCTAGCGCAAGTGAAACTATACACTGCAGTAGCTAACTTGATCTTGCCGACCTGCAATGCTTCTTCACGCCTCTTTTAAAGGACCCAGGATTGTAGGAAGGAAGGAAAACGTGTGATGGCATAGAATTACATTTCTTGATTGTGCAACAAGGAAATGAGTTACCAAATTTGATTTGAATGAGTTCCAATTTTGTTGTTGTTTCCGCCCCAACGGCGGTTAATTTCTCCCAATTCTTTGTACTATATAGGCAACCCTAGTTCTAAGTAATAAATAGAAAAAAAAACAAAATATGTATACCACATATAGAATACAGGTTCGGTTTTCTTCAATATTAAAAGTGTGGAGGGAACGAACGATTTTCTAAAATTACGAATTTTAATTAAATCAGTCTTATTATAATACGAATCAGTCAAAAGTCATCCAAATAGAGGCCTAAGGGCGAGTTGTTTCAAACGATTGATCAACGTTATATACGTACGTCAAAATTATCTTTTTTAAAAAAGGTTTAAATAACTACTACACTTCACTATACTAATTTATTTGGCCAAGAACACAAATAAAATTAAGACACTAACTGATTTCCCGATTTCCTCAGAGCGAGATTTAACCGCCTTCCGCGAGTTCCAGAGTCTAACTGCACTCTTGATGCGTTAAAATTATAAAGAAAGAAATCAAACCTTGCAATTTAACATAGTGGAGATTTACATGTAACTAGAATTGTGCTGACGCAGGAATCAGGCTATAGTGAGTAAGGTTATAACAGAACGAACATCTTGCTCTTTTCTCGAGGCAAAAACGCATCATACTGTCTTGATGACTTTAAGTTAAGTCGCTAAAGGAGTTTACACCCGCTCTCTTAAATGCTTGTACCCATTAGAATCAGAGGGTAATGCTTAAAATATTTGTTGATTTTATATTGTTTATTATGATTATTATTACGTTTATGCGACTTAGAGGATGTTGTGGTTACTAAGCGACAAGAAAATAACAATTCTTTTTGACAGCAACTTGACCCACCTGATGATAAGCAGTAGATGAGTCCATATGTGAAGATAGCTAGTGACGCATGCGACATAAATTGTCAATATATATTATAAAAAAAGATTTTGATTTTAGTTCCTTTTATTATTAAAATTTTACATCTGGATCAGTTTGGACCATAAACATGGAACCGGATGGACACTGGCGATTGCTCTGTGGTGACAAATGACAGATTCATTTTGTTGTATCGTTTCTTATTTGATATTTCATCTTATATTTATGACTTTAAAGTTAAAACCCCGAGTTCTTCAATTCTTTTCGTTTTTCTTCTTCCCTAAACCTGAATGTCAAGGTCGATTACCCTGAACTCTTGGATTGACTGTGCACCGACTATCCTCAAGCTGGAGAATGCGGAATGACTCAGTGATAAGAGGCAGTTGTATTAGTGTCTCAGATTGATTATCGTCGATTCCACGACCCTGTATTCTTTTAATAATTTTACTAACTTACTTTTGATTTTGTTGTCTCGGGTTAGATATTTTCTACACACTAAAAACGTGTCAAGTGCGTCTTTTCTATTTCTATAATCTCTTGAGCCTTTAGGCTTCCTGCGCTGATATAGATACATACTTCTTTAGGAGTTTTAATACCATCTTCTATGCTAAAAAACAGCTACTTATTTGTGTCACGTTTCCTGACAATAGATTCTTCCTCTGTTCGCTCTTCCTAAAGTTGTTTAACTTCTTTTTTCAATGAAGTTAGACTTAAAAACTGCCATAAAGTTCATTATGGCACGATTACTCTGGGCAGGTAAAGCCTGGAGTCTTTCGTCTTTTTTTTATATCATTCCCAGTAGGGTGATTCTGATTCTAGCAAGAGTATCACACCATAATTTGTATCAGATATGTAATGTAGTTAGGTACTTAACATATTCATAGTTTTATTTAAGAAATTGATAATACTATCTGTATTTATGGCGAAAAAGATATGACTTAATCTTTGTATTAAAATGTATTTTAACATGATAAACCATTCATGGCTAATCATGTTTAATTATCTTGCTAAATCACTATCTTCCAATGTTTCTTGATATACACACAACTACCGAAAGACCACATACTCCTGCTTATCATACAAAAACCTGGCCTAGACGGGACTTAGCCTGTACCCTGTAGCTTTCTAAGTGGTCAGTAACTACAGCCAGGTAATGACCACTACACCACACGAATGGAGTACCATTGCACTCCACACACAATATCTTAATTGTTTGAAGTGCACTGTGACTTGATCATGGCCTCATGATAAGATAAGATACTATCGTTTATGACAAAAGACAAAATAAAAAAATATATAAATAAATCATAAGTTATTATATAGTAAATAAATAAATAGTTTTGCCGAAATATATGACGCCTTTCATTCTTAATTAAGTCTTAATACGAATAGCTACAATTTAAAAATGTCATTATTCGGTTGCAAGATTTGACCTTAAGCATAAGTAGGCTACATAACTCAGAATTTTTAGTGAAGGTGCTGGGCTAAGTTAGTTTATTTTATAGGTAGTTATATATAGGTACGTTACCCTCTCGCCGATACAGTATGTAGGTGTATCTCGGGGCTCACTTGGTAGGCACAACACTGATGGCACTAGGATAGCACTGATGGGCACAGAAAACGGGACAACGAGGGCAACGTGGCGCATACCGCAGGTACCTATGTCAGTCAGTCAAGCGTCGGGAAGGAACTGATAGATTGGTGGGGGTTTAACATAATGAAATGAGCGGGTCAGGTAACTAGGCAGATATAGGTAGGCAAATATCATGCGTCCAACGAGACTTTCCTAAACAAAGAATTTACTAAACGTTCTGTTTTGTCCCTAATTGTGTAACAAATAAGACTGAGTTCTTTTCCAAAAGACTTGGAAAGTAGGTCTTGAAAGGGACCATAATTTACCTGATGCTCTCGTTGATGGAGCTAAGGTTTCAGGAGATCATAGACTTGTCTGGTAGTGTTATTCCTAAATGTTATAAGCTAACGTCAGACAAATGCCAGTAACATGTATTTTGCGACGCAAGTGACCAGGCATACTCTTGCGTTGCTGATTGGCGTTTACTTTTATCTGACAATTCTGTGAAGTAAGCACTGATCACGCCCCTGAAACCAGCAACTACCCCAAAGAGCTTCAAGCAGGCCTCATTGCTGTACGTTTCACTAAGACGTAATTTTAAAAATGTAATTGAAAACATACTTGAACGTAGAGAAATATGATCACAGTTCAAATCTATTCTTGATTCTAGTTTCAGCTGATTCGCTGTTAAAACGCGACCTGTATTAATCTGGACAATTGAGAAGTGATCTACACTTAAAACTGGCTTTACGTGATGCGAGTTTGAACACGGCTTGAGACACGTTCGTTCACAATACGGGCCTATATCAATGAGACACATAAAAACCTTCTAAAGATACCTATGGTCCAATTTTGTAGCGGTTCTTAAGTGGCTGCGAAATCATAGCTTAAAAATCATTGTGGAAAAATTAATAAAAAAAATTTGTGTGAAATAAAAAATTACAAATTGTTACTTAGATAAAATATCACGTATTAATTTTTTTAAACAATTTACTTCATAAAAGAAACAAGTAGTTCAACATCATACAAACTAACCGAGACGGTTTAACAGTGCTAAAAGTGCACCAGGCGCGATTGCCTCTTATCATTCGCCTTCATTACATTTTATTTACGAATATTTATTAATGAAGCTCCAAAGTTGGCTTCGTATCGATAAAAAAAAATATTGAAGTGTTGTTTAGTTGAAAAATTAATAGAAAAAAAACGTTTTTAAATACCACGTTTATATTTAAATGCACTAAAAAGTAGAATTTTTTCCTGGCTAACCGAAATATTCACAATCCATTTAAATGATAAATTCTAAGCGTGGAGTGCTTAATACTCATTGTGAAATATATAGCTTCGGGGGGGACTAATTTAATAAAATTAAATGTTACTAAGTTTAATAAACATTAAAATATTGTATTGTCTCCTGGACCTAACTTGTATGCAAAATTTTAGCAATATCGGATTAAAGGAAGTACCTTAAAAATCGATTACAAAATCTGGCGCAGGCATACAACAGAGTGAGTTAATATAAGCGTTATATAAAATTAAAGTAATTTAACAGATTTAATTGGTGCTTATAATTTATAGAGTGAGTAAATATAAGCGTGCTATAAATAACGATTAGGTAAACGACATTTGACTTACTGAAACATAAAATTAGTAAAATATATATGTTTTTGACTTCATATTGATTGTAAGGAGGATTAAATGAATTATGAGATTGATCAATTCAATTTTATAATACAAAAAGTAATTAATTTATTAATTATACATTGGGCAACAGCAAAATTAATGTCTAAGACATTTTATACCAGTCCACCAGTAGAAAAAGGCAAGTGTAGCGATTAAAAGGTAAGAAAAATAACATCATAAATCAAAGTAATACGGTTAAATTAATACTAAAGCAGTATTCTATCAATTTTCGCATTAACTCCGCAATAAATGCGATGTTTAGTTCTTTTTCTATAAAAAATAATGCAAAAAGTTCTTATTTAAATATAGTACTAAAAATAATTACTAGATGGCGCTACACCTTGGGGTGATTCTGGACATCTAGATTTCTATTTAATGTGAAATAACAAAAGACGGTGTATTTTTGTTGACTAAGAAAAATATGTATGCACGAAGGAAGATGTATGAACGATTTTAAGTTTTATTATATTCTATTTTATTGCCTTTATATATTAATTTGATTGGTTTAAAGTGGATTTAGCATAATAACTTGCGACATCCCTATATGAATAGGGTAATGAGTCGGCTTTTTTCCTTTAACTATGATATTAACATTCAAAACTATTATTCCTAATCATGAACTAATCGTAATCTGACATAATATTGATACAAAGTTCACACTTTTATCAAGTAAGTCCCTTTACAAGCGTTTAATTTATTACATTGACATTAATTTTTAATTCAAACGTAAGCAACAAAATATTTATGACTGTTGCTGTGAAATCTAGTGTATATAATTGCCCTGTTACTTCTAAACACTATCTCATATTATTTACGTGTCTGGTTTAAAGTGGAAGTTTTTTAACCGACTTAAGAGTTCTAAGTTGTGGGTCGAGTTTAAAAAATCCTCTTGTATTCGTTAGAGTTAACTTCTGAAGTCAGAGTCTGATGATGGGATCTCAGGGGTTGTACTTATCTTGTTGTAGGGCCAGGATTGCTCCCGGAGCACGTCGACCCAATGGGATCTTTTGTGCTTCCCCAATCCTAATGTCCGCTGTCCTGGAATAACCCAGTCCAAAGAGACTCATTCTTTTCCTGGCAAGAGCATCACAGTTACATAGGTTTGTAAGTCGTCTAATACTAGATAGCGGAGAAATATAAATAGTAATATGTATATATATATCTGAAATATACTAAATAAACATACAAACATCCTTTATTTACGAATAAAAATTCGATACTCATCATATAAATATCTGTTCCTACCGGGATTCGCTCCCGGGACCTCTGGCTAAGTGACAGGGGTGCTAACCATTCGACCAGACGGTAGTCAACATGACAACGGTCGCTTACGGATAAGCAAGTCAATAATACTGTCGGTCACGCATCAGATTTTTCTCTTAGACACATAACACTTAAAATCATTGAAAAAATGTATAAAAACAATTTTTTTTTACTAGTCACGATATTTATGTATGATATTAACATTATAACCTTAACACAAGCTCTTAATGTTGCTATAAATTAAGACTTAAGGCTTACTTTCCCTTAACACTGAAGCAACAAATTACGAAATAGTTCAACGACAACTCCTCAAGAGAGAGACACGCACGTCATTTATTAATTAAATTATTTGACGTAAAATCAGAATCCAACCTTTAATACAAGGAAAACATAATGATTATCTTTTTAATTTATAACATAATCTTGCAATAAAACGTTGCTTAGATTGGTGTGTAAATCGACACTTGTTATTCTAAAATATTTGATAAGGTACGTTACAATAATGAATAGAATTAGGTACTTGAACAAACTATAAATTCTGATAAGTATTAACTGTGCTTAACAATCTCACTTATACACTATCTAGTTTATTTTTAAAGGGTAAGCTAATTTATTTTTTACACAAATTTAACTAAAATCAAAGCGTACTTCATAGAACAAAATACTGAACAATACCGAATGCGATTTTGATGACTGTGGCCGAGAGGCAGGTATCTACAAAACAGGCTATTACGTGTTTCGTACATATTTATAATCGTTGTAATAATGTATAGCTGCAAATCCACATAGCCAGATAAGCCACTAAGGCTTTTAGTAGTAAAATTATACATGCTTAGGAAAGTCTCGTTGGACGCATGATATTTGCCTACCTATATCTGCCTAGCTACCTGACCCGCTCATTTCATTATGTTAACCCCCACCAATTTACCAGTTCCTTCCCGACGCTTGACTGACTGACATAGGTTCCCGCGGTGTGCGCCACGTTGTCCCGTTTTCTGTGCCCATCAGTTCTATCCTAGTGCCATCAGTGTTGTGCCTACCAAGTGAGCCCCGAGATACACCTACATACTGTATCGGCGAGAGGGTAACGTACCTAGATATACCTACCTATACAATAAACTAACTTAGCCCAGCACCTTCCCTAAACAATACAAATTGAAAGATTTTAGGGAAAATTTACATATTCGCAAAAGAGTCTCTGATAAAATGTTGTATTTAAGTATGTAATTCTTCAGTAAAAGTCGTATTTTCACAATCAGTTCAGACACGTAATTAAATGAATACGCCGCTGTCCTATGTCCAATTTTATTAGCAAATGACTATTATTAATTAGTGACACCAAGTCAAGTAAGTAATTGTAGGGAGCACAGATCAGCGCCGAAGGGCAAAGAGCCCTAGGCAAATACCCTCGCGCTCTCCAGTGATTCCTTATGCCGCAAGGTAGGCAGGTATGTATTGGTGGAGGGAATGGTGTAAAGTTGAATGCACCCCAAACTGCTGGCATCAGAAACACTCTGCATTCGTGGCAAAGATTTAAGATAAAAACTATTGATGCTTCGGACTTAACAACGAATTTATTATCGAAAACACAAAAACAATGCATTCATTGCAGAATTTATATCAAACAGATAAAGGGTTTAAAGCTATAAAGATTAATGTAGTTATCTGAAGTATATAACGGTCAGTAAATAATGTATTTGGCACAGATATGTTCGTTTCTAAAGTGATTTTGGTTGCGGTCGGGCTGGCTTATGTGTCAGGTAGGTCATTTTTATGATAATAAACTGACTGGTTCCAACTACGACATCGTAGTACATACGTAGTCACTTTTGTTATGGTTAGCCTTCAAGGATCAATCAGATTGGTGGTGATTACCACCATCGTTGGTCCCGGTTGTTAGCAACGCGCTGTTGCCCACTGACATGCACTGGACTAGCAGGGTAGTCTTAATCTCGTCATGTAATTCTTCTATCTACGAAGGCCTACCCAGCATCACCAATGGGACGCATTTCATGATGATGAAAATAAGCGTAAACGCAAGATAGTGCAAATTTACAAAACCAATTTACGAAACCAAACAGTTTTTGCTAAGATTATAGTTAAAATTAGTGTTGTTACGTTTAATTATGACGTACCTATCTCACTGTGTTAATCATCCATGATAAGTCAGTCAACGAGTCATAAAACTAATAATAATGATAATTTATTTAAATTTGAAAAGGGTGCAATGAATACAATATGTCACAGCCTTTCTAGTTAAGTTTTACTTTATCATATTAGTGCTTAATAATTATAATTAAAAATATCATTTCATTACATATATATAATATTAAATCAGTTTGAAAATCAATCAAGATCTTTCATATATAAAAAAGGCAACAGTTTGAAGGTTAGACAAACAGATAGATTATAAGCTCAAACAAACAGTTTATAAGCTTTTGCGGAAAAGTTCTGTTGAGTTTGAGATTTATAACTTTAGTATCATTGTAGACAGCTAGATGGCGCTGTACGAATCTGAATCGCGCTTTTGTTGTGTTTACCGTAGATCGTTATAGTCTTTCGATTTATTATGTCGTTATATTAGGTATAGAACAGTGATCACGATTTACGACGACAGTTAAATTTGAGATCAACTGAGAGTGAAGTGGATGAAGACAGTCGAAGTATTTCTTAGAAATCTAAGTAAAACGGAGTCATTCAAAATGTATGGTGTAAATCGAATTTGATATTTTCTTTGTTTTACGAAAGAAATTAGTAAGTAATGGACCAGTGAGTGCCAAATATGTCAATAAGTGCACTGGTCAAAGCCTGTTATGAGTTTTGCAGAAACTTCTGAAATATATTGGTTTCTATTGTATCTTTGGGGAGCTTTCAAGGTCAAGTCTGTCAACCATACATTTGAGAACTTTATACAAAAACAACAGTGCCCCTAGTGTGAGTTTCAATCGTATCGAGACGTTTGCAATCGTAATAGCGTTCTGTTGACAATCGCAAATAAAAAAAACGTTTCCAACACTTCACATCAGAAGCGCTGCTGTCGCTTCCATACAGTGTGGCAGTTGACAACAAAATCGAGTCCTTTCAATTCGATTGAAACACTTGTAAGGGTACAGAGCAGTTCTACGTGTTTCTGATTGTTATCCAAAAATTTCGAAACGATTTCTGTAGCTTGCGATCTGTTGTCATATTTGTCGAAAGAGCCAAGTGATTAAAGCGATAGCCAAGCTTATAAACATTATAACTCATTTAAATTAATTTACAAATATTAAAAAATATGACATATTTGCTTTCATAGTTATTGAAAGTCTCTATTATATACCATTTAAGCGTATACAAATAAATAAATGACATGATTATTATCTTTCAATGATAATAATTGAGTTAAAAAGTAACACATATTACATTATCGTATTTAGATCATAAGTCGCCATTTATAAAACCGCATACGACGTCAACAATTTCCTTCCTTTTCTAGTCGAACTGTAATGAAAGAGCACGAACATAAATTTAATTACTTATTTGTCTTGTATATACACTCATTATTTTATATATTTCTTTCACAGCCCTTCCGAGGCCGCAGGATAGAAGCTTCAGTAGTAAGTTTAATTAATATTTATTAGAATACGTAACAATGAAGACACAATAACTTAACGATATTAAATTTAATAGGGCAGGATGGGTTTAGTGTGACCCGGTGAATTGCTCGTGCAGAACACAGGTTACCCCCGTGAAGGGCAATGGAGTTACCGGGGAGTTTTAGTGGGTATCCTCAGTACCGCTCTATTGAGGTACTGAGTGAGCCCCACACACGCCCGTCGCTTAGCCAGTGGCGGGTAGGTCCGTAAATGGATTCCTCCTCGTAAAAAAAGGATAGGTTTAGTGTAAGAAATATTATAGTTATTGTCCATCAAGTCTTAATTGTCAGCTGCTAGTTCTATAGGGTCTAGCCCTCGCTGTTATTTATTATTGCAATTTATTTCATAGCATCCAATTAATCTAACATTGATACATAAATTCAATATTATCTAAAGAAATGTCTGAAGTAATACGAAATTGTTTTAACCATATGAATTTTGGGCACAAAAACGGAGTTTCTACCTTAGAAATTATTATTCATAATATCATTCACACATAACAAGCTATAACCTTAAAAGATTGTCTACACAGCATGATCAAATATTACAAGAACGAGTATTTTAATTAACTACTATCAGACAAAAATTTATACTTTATCGTTTGTACCATGGAGTGCTCTGAAGAGCTCTTTGGCCTTATCCCTCCCTCTCCTTTCCTACTCAGGAGCACGCGTGCTGGTCTACGGAGTCAATCTTTTCACTGTTGCCACGTTTAATTTACGCGCACAGAGATTTCGTGACTCCTTTCTCTGTCGCACAGCTATAGCGTGGGATTCCTTACCGACACATGTATTCCCTCGTTCATACAATCTGGGTTCCTTTAAAAGAGGCGTGAAAGGTTAGGGCTGCTCACTACTGCTTATTATGACGTGGTGTCGAGTCATTTCCTGAGCTTATTATATAAAAAAAGCAATACTATCATGGTATATTTTACTTTCTTTAATTACTATTTGGAATTGATGCAAAGATGTTGTAGCAGGAGTTTCACATCAAGATTCTTCCAAAAAAGTTGTACAATGAATTATTTTATCATTCTTAATAATAATTAGTCAATTAAATAAAAAAACATACGTTAAAATTTGGAGTTTTTTATATTAAGCTCAGCAAAAGACTCGACACCATCTGATGATAAGCAGTAGAGGAGTCCATATGTCCATAAGAAAGCTAGTGAAGCATGCGACATACTGCCCTAGCCACCCTCATCTTGCCCAACAAGTGCTTTTTCACGCCTCTTTTAACACTAGATTTACCAGACCAGTCATTTAGACTGGTCGTGCAATTTCAATTCAAAATTCTTACTATATTACACATATTTTTTTTCAGAAATGATGTTATGACTTTTGTAGCTATAATTAGAGAGTACGTTTTATAAACTTAATGTTATTTTATATACATTAGTAAAAAATATAATTTTTGTTGTTGACATATATTGAAATCGCTGGTATATCTAGTGTTAAAAGAACCCTTGTAATTACAAATATTTGTATACCATAATGCACAAAGATCTGTTAAACTTTTATATTACAAAGTTTGGGGTATCGAGTATCATAAAGTTTATTTTTTATATATTTTGTATTGTCGAAGTAAAAGATTTGCAATAGGCTAACATCAGATTGAATACTAGAAGACTCGCATACTCATCGTCATCATTCAGTTCATATACGTCCCCGCTGAGAGGCTCGACTCTATCCTAAATTAGGATTAGACCTTGATGTAGGGCCAGGATTACTCCCGGAGCACGTCGACCCAATGGGATCTTTTGTGCTTACTTAGGATTAGACCTTAGTCAACCAAGTCAAACTTCGACGAAACGACTAAAAAAGAAGAGGAAAACACGTATATTTTTCGGAATTTCTGGTAACTTTATACCTTTGAAATAGATTGAATATGTAGATAATTTTTTAACAAACATAACTTATTGAATATAGACAGTTGTTATCACTGCTTATTGAAATTTAAGTCTTAATCGATCAATATAACATGTCGTTTTAATAACGGTCCGTTGATAACATAGATACTTAATTGATAATTTCTGAATTTGACTATTTTAAAAGTGAAAAAATATGATATTTTAATCCACAATAAACCTTTTTTTTGTAACCTCTGGGGAGGAAGAAGAGGGGGGTGTGTGGGGCTCTCACCCACTAAACTCCTCAGCGACACACCTACCTAGTCGCCTTCCATCGATATCACGGGATGGCCCGAAGACATTTCGCCGTAGTATCGATGGAGCGGCCAACACAATAAATAGGTTTATTGTCCAACTAAAATCACCACCATGACCAACTTATAGAATAGAAATAAAAATATTCAATAGTAAATAGAAACAATCGTAAAGAATTCAATCTTATAACAAAATCGTAAAATTAATTGATGATTACTATTATATATACAATATATTTATTACTCTGTACTTATGGCTATTGGCCAAAATCGATTTGTAGTGCAAAAATAGCATATAAACTTTATTTTATAACTCACAAAGAGGAAAATGATTTTACAATGTGTATGTTTTCATGTTTCAGCTGATACAGTTGGCTCGATTGCATGGCCACGTCCAGATGTAGTGGAGTCCATCCAAGCTGAATACGAGTCAAATGATATACCGGTGGCGTCCATCCCATCTTCCATAGCATGGCCAAGACCAGAAACGAACGAACCTTCGGAAACTGAATCCGATGTCGTTGATGTCCCTTTGCCGTCGCTGCCGGGATCTATAACTTGGCCCAGACCTGATTCTAATGAGCCAGAAGTAGATAGCGAACCCAGTGATGTACCAGCTCCATCTCTTCCTGGATCTATCACTTGGCCTAGACCTGACCCCAACGAGCCAGAAGTAGAAAGTGAACCAAGCGATGTACCAGCTCCATCTCTTCCTGGTTCTATCACGTGGCCTAGACCTGACCCCAATGAGCCTACAGAAGTAGAAAGTGAACCAAGTGACGTACCAGCTCCATCTCTACCTGGTTCCATTACATGGCCCAGACCTGATCCCAACGAGCCAGAAGTAGAAAGTGAACCAAGTGATGTACCAGCTCCATCTCTTCCTGGATCTATCACTTGGCCTAGACCTGACTCCAATGAGCCTACAGAAGTAGAAAGTGAACCCAGTGATGTACCAGCTCCATCTCTTCCTGGATCTATCACTTGGCCTAGACCTGACTCCAATGAGCCTACAGAAGTAGAAAGTGAACCCAGTGATGTACCAGCTCCATCTCTTCCTGGATCTATCACTTGGCCTAGACCTGACTCCAATGAGCCTACAGAAGTAGAAAGTGAACCAAGCGATGTACCAGCTCCATCTCTTCCTGGATCTATCACTTGGCCTAGACCTGACTCCAATGAGCCTACAGAAGTAGAAAGTGAACCAAGCGATGTACCAGCTCCATCTCTTCCTGGATCTATCACTTGGCCTAGACCTGACTCCAATGAGCCTACAGAAGTAGAAAGTGAACCAAGTGACGTACCAGCTCCATCTCTCCCTGGTTCCATTACATGGCCCAGACCTGATCCCAACGAGCCTGAAGTAGAAAGTGAACCAAGCGATGTACCAGCTCCATCTCTTCCTGGATCTATCACTTGGCCTAGACCTGATAATAATGAACCTTCGGAAGCAGAAAGCGAATCTAACGGTATCCCTATACCATCTCTCCCTGGTTCCATAACTTGGCCCAGACCAGACCCTTCAGAAGGTGATGGTGAATCTGTTGATCTTCCAATTCCATCCCTACCTGGTTCTATCACCTGGCCTAGACCCGATCCTGAAAACGGAGTGGATACTCCATCACTACCAGATTCTATAAACTGGCCGATTCGCCCAGACTCAACGGACGATGACGAGTGGTCACTTCCTGGATCTATCACATGGCCAATTGACTCTGAAACTGGTTCTATTAATTGGCCTATTAACCCGGATGCTATTGCTGGTCTTGAACGCCCTGATGATTGGGAATGGCCTTCTCAACGTCCTGATGGATGGGAATGGCCAATCGAACTTCCTGAAGGATGGGAATGGCCAATCGAACTTCCTGAAGGATGGGAACTGCCCAGCAAACCCCCGAAATGGTTAATCTGGCTTCTGAAAAATCCTCAAGTATTACAGTGGCCTAAAATGTACCGCGACGTGGTTGTCTGGATGATAAAGCGCCCTGATATGGTGAAATATCCGTTCCTCAGTCCTGAATGGATTATGTGGTTCCTGCAGCGTCCTGGCATCGTGGAATTGCCTTCATTGTTCCCGTCTAAAATTCCGCCTTGGTGGCCCGAAAACATTCCCTGGCCTCAGCAGCATCCTGACTGGCTTCCACAATTACCTAGTCCTGATAGCTTGCCATACGTACCTTCAAGGGATAATCAGTTCCATCTTTTTACCAGGTGATTAAGTTTTGATCATGATAAATATTATTGTATCTTTTTTTGGTTCCTGTATTTACCTTGTGTGTAACAAAAGAAGTTTTGATAGAATATTTAAAATACTTATTCATAAAAAAATGGCTGAATTGCTACTTTCATATTAATCGCATAGAATTAGTCATAACTTATTATTTATTTCTTTAAGGGCTAACCCTGTCATGAGCCAGCCAATCGTATATGGCAACGATGGAGTCCTCACTAGCTCAAATTTCGACGCTTCACACAGAACCATCGTGATCATTCACGACTTGAAGGAATCTGCCGTGTCTGTCTCCAACACCATTCTTGTCCCAGGTACCTATATTTTCCACGTTACTTTTAGATAAATTAAGCATCACCGTCCCTTATCCTGTCTCTTGACACCCAATGACTGCTATTTTCAACATACAGGAAAAGTACGCTGAAAGATTTAAAGTTTTACTTATTTTTGAAAAATAACCTGCTTGAGCCGGGAATCATTCTATATTTTATGATACCAACCGAAACAGTCATTCATAAGGATCAATTTCTTCTAGATATACGTTATCTATGATTAAAGATGACCAAGAAATTTTTTTTTAATGGTAATATTTACTTACTATCTTAAAAAAATAGACGCATTTTTCGACTAAATCCACTTTATTCGACTAAGTCGTTTTATTTACATTTCTACGGTTCCATTTTCGGCTCAGACAGATAATTTTTAAGAAAATCTTCAAATGCAGTTTTAATTCTTTTTGAATATGCAAGAATGTTTCCTTCTGTAAAATTTGATAAATTAAGGGTACTTTTCATCCAACCACGGTCTGTTTTCCATTTTTGGATAGAATGACTTTAAGAACTAAATATTAAATGGAAATGAAAGAGAGGCAACTTAAATTAATTTTAGTTTATAAGAATACCATTATAATTGCGAGCGTTGTTTGATTTGACAGCTCTTCTGGGCGCTGTCGATGCCAATATTATTTTGGTTGATTGGTCTAAGGGCGCTGACTCGACTGCCTTCTCATCGCTATACGCAAGTTTGTCTGGTAAGTAGATAATTTATCGATTTAAAAAAAACTTTTTTTTTCACAAGCCGAATCACTATACTAGTGGTTGAATGAGTGATGAATGATGAAACCATTGAACGGAAGCAAAGTGTGAATATAGAATAGAATAGAATAGAATAGAATATATCTTTATTGTACATCAGCCAATTCAAAAAGAGAAACACACAAAAAAAAATATTTTAACTAATTTTGAACCTTCGCGGTAACAAAGGGGAAACAAAATAAATAGTAATTTACTTGTCTGGGGTGATTCAGAGTTTATTGACCGCCAGTCTCAGAAGAGCTGGTCTTTATAAGCTTCCGCCTCCTGCAATTTAAACCAGTTAATTTAATAATTGCTTATGTGTTAGGTGAGTCCGATGGGACTGAAAAATCCAAATAAATAAATTGAATTAAAACAAAATAGGTGTCATCAAATGAAATTTCATTACCCAATCTAGAATGAGTTCTAAGTACCATTTTATATAATTTTAGGTGACTTCGTCGCTAGTTTCCTGGGTTGGCTGTCAGCTTCCACAAACACGGATGTAGCCGACATCCACTTGATCGGAGTTGGTCTTGGAGCACACAACGCTGCTGTTGTTGGCAAGAGACTGAATAATGAAATTGGATATGTTACTGGTAAGATAATCTTTGACGATGCAATTTTATAACAATTTTATAGAAGATAATTTAGAAGGCATGTAGGTATTTTAGAAACCTGCATTTTAGGACATTTTTTAAGTTTGAATACTCAAAGTGAATGCCTTTCTTAATGTAACGTGACATGTCAGCTATCCTTTTTGGTATTACACGGATAGAACGAGATGCAGTGAACTCAAATGATGTTTGAATTTTTCTTTCTTTTTGGCCTTTGTTTCACTCCTTATTTAGTAATTAAAATTACAGCCTCAAAGGTAAGCATGTTAAGTCACATATAGCATATAAATAGAATATAATATATATATATATTTATTGTACATCAACCCATTCGAATAGAAAAATACTTAGGGAACTGTTAACTAATTTGAGAATAATGGTGTGGGCTTCGCAATAATCAATATTTGTACCTAACACACGCGCACAAATCCACACATAAACACACATACACACACATACATACACATACTTACATACATACACACATACATACACACACACATACACACACACACACACACACACACACACACACACACACACACACACACACATAGCATCGTATATGGGGAATATTCCAAGAAGGGTATAAACACACATTTAACGTATTTATTAATTAGTAATTTTAGCTTATATTCAGGCTAAAATGATATAAATAGTATATGTATAATTTCAGCTCTCAATCCAGCGAATCCAGCTTCCAGCATACTTCCCAGCAACACCCTCAAGGCTGGTGTCTACACCGAGGTCATTCACACTGACGCCGGCGCGAGTGGTTACCTTCCCCCTCTTGGTGACGTCGATTTCTATCCCAACGGCGGTCGTAACATGCCTGGTTGTGGCGCAGACAGTGATTGCAATAATCTGAGGTATGATTACATTCTTATTACGAATAAAAAAGTTAACAATGCTTTCAAAATATTACACTCTAGCCTAAAGTTACATAGTTAGCAGAAAAGTTAAGTTTAAATTACTTTGAAGTCAAACTATGTTACCTCAAGATCCTTCGTGCTTCATCGTGCACGTTAAACTATTGGTATTTGGTTGTTACGACATCCATTGGTATCGGTTGTCACGACAACCATTGGTATCGGTTGTCACGACAACCAGTGGTTCCGGTTGTCACGGCAACCGGTTTACCCACCAAGCAGCAACGGGGTGTTGTTAGGGTCTTAACTCCTCCTGTGATTCTCCTATGCTGGCCTGTGCCCATCAGTGAGATATTACATACTCTGTAGATGATGATGATAAGACTATATCTTGATCAACTTCTTCATATATATTACATTGATGAAATGGATAAAAGATGTTGAAGGTTGTTGCCTTTTTTAGTAAACTTAAATCCTTTTAATTTTTCAACTGACTTCATAAAAGGAGGAGGTTCTCAATTCGACTGAACGTTTTATTTTTTATGTTTGTTTCGCGGTTTATCTGTCAATTGTGAACCGATTTCCTTGATTCTTTTTTTATTCAATAAAGTATACTCTTGAGGTGTTTCCATTGTCACTTAGTTAGGATCTGATGGTGGGATCCCAGAGAAATCAAGGGCCACCTTAAAATTTTAAAGGCACCTTAAAAGTTTTTTTCTAAAGTTATGCGAATATTTTCAACAAACTACAAACAGATAGGCAAGTCGACAATAACGGTCAATCCACTCAAAATTAGAAAAAACCAAAAACCAAAAGTTGTTTCCAGTAATAATAGAAAGTGTATCTCTGATTACAAAAATTAATTTTAAACTGGATAACTTGTTCCTTTAAATTATACTCGACTATTAATACTGTATGTTTTAAACTTAACATTCTTTTTACTTTTACTTAATTTTCAGTGGAAATGTTTATGATTTCAGAGCTGTGTACTATTTCGCTGAGTCCGTACAGTCTGGTGGTTTCACTGGAACACAATGTGAAACCTATTATACGGCTTCAAGCGGGTACTGCAGGGGTGAAGGCAGACTGAACATGGGTGGCCTTACCGCCAAGGCTGGGTAAGCAACACGAAATATCGTCACAGTGCAATCAATGTGTACACAAATATCGTCAATAGAAAACTCCTTAATACCCCGGTAACGCTGTAAAGGCCATCTGCGGCCAACAGTATTAGTCAGTCCAAAAAAAAAGTCAATAGAAAAGCATAAAAACCAAAGTGACATAAAACCCAAAAACATTAATGTCAAAAAAATTATACTCGCTTAGAAATGTTAAAAAATCATAAGAGTGTAATCTTCATTTCAAAATTTGTCCCAAGTAGTGGAATACCTCCAAGATGTACTTACTAAGTACACCCGGAGTCAGCAGCCTTACATCTTCAGGACTGGGTTAGCCCAATCCAAAGAGACCCATTCTTTTCCTGGCAAGAGCATCACAGTTACATAGGATGTGTGCCATTTGTTCGGTGTGCTCCCACAGGCCCTACATAGAGGTGATCCAACAAATTTGTCCAGTGCTGTAGTGGCCAGTAATAGCACCACTTAAGCCACGTAGCATGCTGTTCAAAGAGTTACTAAAACATCGTGGACGTGACACCCTGCAAGGGCACTCTAAATTTAAGTGAACGACACTGATAGAGACATACATTTTATTAAGAACTGTTATACTTTGATCACACCGAGTTAAATATTAGTCTTATCGGCAAAGAAGTCATTTAAAGTGTTCTATGATTTTTTAGAAAGATATGGATCCAGTTTTATTGAAAATGCCCTTACATTTTGTATATGCACAGATCTGACTGATTGAAGAGTTTTACACGGTTTCATTTATGTTTCTATTTTTCATTACGTCTTGATTTGGTATTAGAGAAAATATACATATACAAGATATATTACACAATATACAAAATTACAATATATATATATAAGCAAGTTACAGTGAGAATATTATTTTTATTTATTTAACAATTTATCTACATAAAGACAATTAAAAGGACACAACAGAATATCAGAGAATTATACAAAGGTACTGCTTATTTCTATAAGAAATCTCTTCCAGCAGCCCCATATATGGGAAAAGTGACATCGAAAGGTAGAGGGGCGTGTACCAATACTAATATAATTAAATATATAAAAATTAATATATATCATATTTACCCTAACATATATAAATATATATATTAAGTTTTATAAAATAGGGTTTAAATGATATCATTTGGTTAATATTATATGTCTATTGATATTTACGTCATCATCCGCGTTAGAAACAAATCTATTGATTATTAATTAGTAAAATACACAAAATATTGTATAAAATAAAGTTTTCATTTCTTATTTAACATTTGATTTCATTGATTTCAGGTCATCCGGACTGTATTACCTGAAGACTAACCCACTACCGGCTTTCTCTCAAGCATAAATATGAGATAACTATAAAAAGTGATGTTTACATTACAAAGCTACTATTAAAGTAACGTTAAAACCTTAATAATTATACTGAAAATAAAACATGGTTATATTAATTTCATTAAAAGAAATCTATAACAGTTTCGCGTTAATTCTTTACCCCAAATTTCATGTACCCTTTAATTTGTGATTGTAATTTTATAATTTATAGTCAACTGATGCACTCATTGCATCTTACGTACAGTGATCGAAGATAATATCAACTATTTCTTCCATATTAATTTGATTAGGAATGGGAATCCCCTGGAACCGCGGCACTATTGAAAAGTAATTTTGTCTGGATTACGTGTGTACGAGTAGTGTAAAATAATGTAGCGTATTCGTAATTGTGTACGGATTGACGTCATCAATATCTTAGACATGAGTTTAATTTACATGAGCTCCTTCAAAAGAAGGGTTTATAAAAGCAGCAAATTTCATGTACCCTTTAATTTGTGATTGTATAATTTATTGTCAACTGATGCACTCATTTCATCTTCAAAGATATTATCAACTATTTTTTCAACACACTCGTAAAGTCTTACATCACTATTAGAGCCATAAACCGACATAACACACATGCGTAATAGAATTATGACAACAAAATTGAATAGGTACCATAATGTAAGTTATATGTAAGTTAACAGAGTATTCTCAATTTTACCGGGAAATACAGTTATTTTGTAGTTATGTTGTAGCAAAGAGGTTTTATACCGCTGAATATTGATATTACCTTTATGGAACGCGCCACTTCCAATAATTTTCATATTTTGTTTTTATCGTGTCCGTCACTATGTGCTTAACTATTTTTATAACTTTCTAGTCACTTAACTTATATATGGGTAGAGTAACTTTGGTGTCGATTACAAAAACAAAACAACTGTCTTCAATCAAAATTTATTACCTTTAGGTCCTCCGTGTTTTGGAAGGTAGGTTAAGACGTTGATCCTTGTTGTTACGACAACTTCTTTCACCTACCAAGCATTATGCTAGATGATGGTGTTATGAGCCACACAAGTTCTTTTAAATCGTCATAGCTGGGAATATGTATGAGAAAAATAAACAAATGTAATTAAAGGTAATAGTGATAACTTTAAGTGGATATTAACCGGGTACTTACAAATTGTCCCAGTTATAGAATTTAATTATGTATTAAATAAATTTTTTAAAACTTAAAACTAACATTAGTATGCATATTTCCAATTAACCCTACTACTTTTGAGGAAATACTTATTAATAATATATATTAAAATCCATATACAAGTATTATATACTCGGTCATTTCACCGGGTCGCCTCCAGCGCCTGCCTTTGCGGGTGTTACTGTGCACCGTTTTAACCGGTCCGTCATGTTTTTGCACTTTTTAATGCGTTATGAAAGCTTTACAATATTTACCGAAGTACTATTGATTTGAAATAAAAGTAATAAATGTTTGTTACATATAAAGCTATAGATGTAGGTATGCATAGACGCAGCTCTGACTAATAAATCAGTATGCAACCAGCTAGTGTGTGTGCTAGCGTGTTTGATTGACGTACGACCCTTCTTAAGTAAATTTCATCAGTTGTTGTTACACTTTAACTTTAACAAATTATTCAATGAAAAGCAATTTGGTTTCACTAAAAATAGAAGTACTACGGATGCAGGGGTCGCACTCATTAAACATATATTTGATGCATGCGAAAACAAGCAAGATGCTATAGGTATATTCTGTGATCTATCAAAAGCGTTTGATTGTGTGGATCATCAGATTCTATTAGTAAAATTGAAACATTATGGTGCTTCAGATAATTCGCTACGCCTTATAGAATCGTATCTTACGGGTCGAGTACAAAAAGTTAACATAAATGGCACTAATTCTTCCGGCGCGCCTCTGTATATGGGAGTGCCCCAGGGCTATATATTGGGCCCCTTATTATTTCTAATTTACATTAATGACCTGCCTTATTTTGCTAAAGACCTCTGTGAAATAGTTTTATTTGCTGATGACACTTCTTTGATTTTCAAAACCGACAGACACAAAGACGTATCTGACGAGGTAAATAGTACTTTTTCTCAAGTTCTACACTGGTTCACTGCTAATAATCTTGTTCTAAATTCTAAGAAAACCAAGTGTATTAAATTTAGTATGCCTAATGTAAGGCAGGTCAATATTTGTATTGACATAAATGAGGAACCAATAGAAATAATTAATTCTACAACATTTCTTGGAATTACTATAGATTCCAAACTACAATGGAGCCCACATGGGGCTCTGGCAGGAAGATTAAGTTCAGCTGCGCATGCAGTTCGAAAAATAAGACGGCTTACTGATGTGGAAACGGCAAGATTAGTTTATTTCAGCTATTTTCACAGCTTAATGTCGTATGGTCTACTGTTGTGGGGTTCCGCTGCTGACATACAGACGATCTTTGTACTCCAAAAGAGAGCCATTCGTGCAATATACAACCTTAGACGACGTGACTCGCTAAAATAATTATTTAAGGAAATTAACATACTAACCGTGGCGTCTCAATACATTTTTGATTGTATTATGTATGTACGTAAATACTTAATACGTTCTTTTCTTAGAAATTCAGACTGCCATAGCTTCAACACCAGAAATAAGCATAAGCTCGCCTTTCCAAGCCACAGACTGCACAAGACCGGTAATTGTTTTATAGAAATAAGTATAAAAATGTACAATATGATACCACAAAGTTTTATTGAATTGCCTCTGCATAAATTTAAGTCAACTATTAAAAGTTGTTTGATGAAAAAGGGGTATACAATATTTACAATTTTTTTTCAAAATTTGTGGCCACTATAATTTGCTTCTCTGCACTTATTTATTATATTTTGCAATATTTAAAAATAAAAATTTGATTGCACTGTAAAACAAAACATGTATATGTTTGTAATACTAATACATAATGACATATTGATTTGTAAATGTCATTATAAATACTAAAGGCTGAGAGTTTCTTGCGCCGCTTCTTCTCTGCAGCTACTAATTCGTCGAAGCGGTAGTAGGGTTAATTGGGAATATGCATACTAGTGTTATTTTTAATTTTAAAATAATATTTATTTTAAATATTATTTTTAAATTAAAACTACATATTTTAATACTGGGACAATTTGTAAATGCCCGGTTGATACCCACTTAAAGTTATGACTATTGCCTTTAATTACATTATTTGTTTTTCTTATACATATTCCCTGTTGTGACGTTGTGTTGTGACGTAAAGAGTCTATTTAAATAAAGTTATTTTTTGACTTTTGAGTTTTGAAAATATAATAATTAAAATAAAGATTGTTAGTAAGAAGTAACTAACAATCTTTATTTTTATTTTAAGAGGCTAAAAATAATTTGATACATCTCGTAGAAATAATCATGCATTGATCTAATAATTTTTAAACTTGTCAAATCATCTTGTCTTCCTAAATCAACTTCATCGTTATCAACTACAGATGAGCACATGTATTCCAATATGACAGGAGCATATGAGGGGTTTGGGCCATGACCATGACGGTGGCCCAATGCGTGGTGGTGGGTGAAAACGAGTCTTACTATGGGGGCAGCATATTAAGCAATATGTCATCCAAATCACGGATGAGTTGAAGATAATAAATTTTGTTGACCCATCCAGAGACCAACCATGGCGAAGGTTGCTTTGTTTTTGTTATCGAATCCAGAGCGCTCAATGAAAAACAACTTTCCTTAAAACAATAAACCTTCTTTTTATGTCACGATAAAATCATGCATTTCCGGCTAGCGAATTTGGTTGGGGGACTTCACCAACACCATCGACCTGCATTCCCCGTCAACCCCCAAAAATGTGATCGATTTCAAAGTTCCTGTTGATAAACTACGATCTACGATTCAAATCTTTTCACTGTATCTCCAAGTACTTACGAATCATTTATTTAAGCTCATGTCGATAAGTTGTAAAAGGATTATTGGGTGTCGATGGTCGATAAACTTTATTAACATCGAAGAAATTGTATTGACATAGTCATACACAAACACTTGCAAATACAACGACACACACATTGATAAGAACCTAAATAAGAACAATCATTTTCTTGTCTTTGTTTAGCTTTCGATTTATTAATATAACATTCTATTAAAATAAATTAAATTGTACCTATAGCATGTAAGTTTAAGTTTCATTGTGTATCGATAGATGGCGTTGTCATATTATTATAATTTCCTAGTAGGCGATGTTAAGAGTTTTTCATCCAAATACTTATACTGGTTCCAAACCATCTTCGGTATGAGTTTTAATAGCAACTGGAAGAGAAAACCCGGGGGTCTAAAACGGTAACATTATGTTTCACACTCCGTTCATAATGTTAAATTGTTTGATGAATCATAAAATGAAACATTAACGATTCATATGTGCAAATCATCTTATATGACAGTATTGTATGGGAATTCGTAATATGGCACACTTATATGATTTGCTGTTTATGTCAAATTCGTGAATTGTAAGATGTTACTAGTTGACCAACATCTGGCTCTCATATTTTCCATTTATTTTATTTTTGTCGCCCGGTAGTGCAATAATTGCAAGTTTTGGAAACAATGTCAGACTTGGGTCTTTATGAAAATTTTCTTGAACATGCCCGTCTTGAAGAAGCTCTTTTATATAGACGGCGTAATGCTGATCTAAAGCCTCATTTACATGGAGAGAGTTTCTCGCCTCGAAGATACGATTATCGAAAGAAAGAAAAAGAATATCATCATGTAAACTATATGTACGATATCGTACGTCGAAGGGCGATAATCGCATCGTCTTTGAATATTGAATGTCTCTGTGTAAACAAAATTTGAAAGCACGAATCGTATTTCGAGATCAGCCAGTCAGTGCGTGAGGCAGTTTTAATTATCTTTGCTCTTCTGAGTTGTCTTAGAAGAGCAAACTCTTTTTTTACGCTTTCTTTTATTTAATTATTGTGAATTAAATAAATCTTTTATTTAATTAAAGCGTAAAAAAAGATGTTGGGTTAAAAATGGATAGAAAGAAGAAACACTTTAGAAGCATCTACTACTTTGTGCCTTGAATTACAACTAGAAGATGAAGAGACATTTAAAATTATGTTTCGTGTCACAAAATCACAGTTTTCATACTTACTAGAAAAAATTGGACCTTCTATACTAAAAAAGACACACATATGCGTCAAGATATAGCTGCTCATACAAAATTGGAAATAACGTTAAAGTTTTTGACTACAGGAGATTCCTTTCAAACGTTATAAGAAATATTGTCGGCAGATCCAAATTTAAATATTTTTCGTGTCATTTTGATAAAATTACCGCGCTAATCACTGAACTCGAATGGCGATTGTCGCCTTCAAATCAGTTCAACCCGATTTGTACGATACTCGCATGGACATGAAAAAATGTCATACGAGATCGTGTTTAGACAAGTCGAGAAATCGTAGGCGAATATCTCATTGCAATTTCTGCCGTAGTGTAAACAGAACGCTTGGCGATAATTGCCTTACGAATATCGTATGACATACTCGTATGCGAGTTTTTGTTTTTTTGGGTGAATGTAAACTTTTTGAATGCGATAATCGCCTGGAGATTATCGCTTACGATAATAACATACGATTCTCGCCTTAAAACGTGCGATAAGCTAGCGGAATGCGAGTTGATGGCATAGTAACCACTTTGTTCTTGCTATGTCAGTGACTATCTGAGCCGCTAAGTCAGTGAGTTTCTTCCAATGCTACAGTACAAACTCCCAGTCAAAATTCTATTGCAATGGAGATCTTTTGAACTAGTTTTGACTTTTCATTATCAATTGAAATCCTCAGCTCGAGAGAAATGATGATAGTATCGATGTAGAAAAAATCGTTACCGAATCTGTTAGTGAGTGCAAGGAACACGGTCATTTCAGGTGGTCGTAACGAATGGAACGTCACCTGCACTTCACATACTCTTGGAACCCTTTGTGCCTTTCCTGCTCAGTATTAGCAGTACTTCAAGTCCAAGTTCTTACGATAATAACATACGATTCTCGCCTCAAAACGTGCGATAAACTCTCTCCGTGTAAATGGCGCTTTAGGCATTTGGAGTTGGCTTTTGAAATGCCTGACTCAGAGTTTATTGGACTTTATAGACTTAATAAGTGTTTGGCTTTAAATCTTATAAGAGAGTTGGTGCCCTTCATCATATCCAGCAAAGGAGGCCTATCCATCGTTTCAAAAGTAAGTATCTATTAATTGATATTTTTTGGTCTTATGTAGTTATCAATAATGAGAACATATTTTGAAAAATCTATTTCATTTTTAGGTTTTAACCACTTTGAGTTTTTATGCATCTGGTTCTTATCAGAGGCTTATCGGATCTAATGCTCATCATAAAATGCACCAAGTTAGTGTATCCAATTGTATTCGTGCTGTGGACATTGGCCTTAAATAATGAGCATTTTAGACAAAAATATATACATTTTCCTCAGAATAGGCAAGAACGAAATGAAATTAAACATGGGTATGAATGGAAGCAATTATATGTTATGTAAAAATAATTGTTTACATATTTTTAATTCTGATATCATTTTCAGGTTTTATCAAAAGTTTGCCTTTCCAGGCATCCTTGGTTGTATTGATGGCACTCATATAAGAACAAAACACTTAATTCTTGGAAATTTCCATCGACGGTCCGATACTTGAACGAAACTTATAAACTAAACATGCTATGCAAACTTTAAATTATCCAATAAATTATGTTAACACCGCCATCTAACATGTCGATATTTAACTAGTATGATGACAGACAGCATTATTGCCAGTACAATCATAAAAACATAAAACAAAAGTAGTTATTTAAAACAAATATATCATATTCCAGTATTTTTAATTGATAATATTTAATACTTAATACATAAGGAACATTTAATACATATTTTTTTGTAATATAAATGAAAATTATTACTTTAATAAAAACCGTAAAATTACGATTCAGTCTTGTCACTATATTTTTTACGTGTAGCAATATCGACGTCAAATATGATTCTAATATGAAACGAATTGCATATGATTCATATTTTAATTGTGCCATTTTAAAGTGTAAAAAGCATTTCTGCTACAAATCTGCAAATGAATCATTTTATAGATGTTTCATACAATGTTACCGTTTTAGACCCCCTGGTCTTTTTTAGATATAATCCCTGGAGATTATATCTAAAAAAGACTACACTAGTCTGGACTAGTTTATAAATATCCGACGTTCCTAAGAGGTTTAACAGACTTATCTATGAAATGTAAATTTTCGTTAGTCTCGCTAGAACTCTGAAATGGCTTGAAGAACTCTGAAAAAAAACAGGAAAATCTGAAAGAAAAACTAAAAACACAACTGAAAGTTGGGTATTTAGTATGAAAAATCGTCTAACTGATATGCTAAACATTAAAACTGTCATTTCTTCCATCGCTACTTCGGGTTTATTTTTATAGATGGTGTTAATTGTAGTTTTCAGTGAAACAAAGTTCTTAGTCAACTAATAAGATATAATTAGATGCAGTCAACAAGAGCTCTGTCTCACTTTAAAATACGACAGAAGCGACGAAGATGTTTATGCTCAGCAATGTACAGTAAATGTGTAATAATACAGTCCTCTATATACCACTAGAGAACTTGGACTTGAAGTACTGCTAATACTGAGCAGGAAAGGCACAAAGGGTTCCAAGAGTATGTGAAGTGCAGGTGACGTTCCATTCGTTACGACCACCTGAAATGACCGTGTTCCTTGCACTCACTAACAGATTCGGTAACGATTTTTTCTACATCGATACTATCATCATTTCTCTCGAGCTGAGGATTTCAATTGATAATGAAAAGTCAAAACTAGTTCAAAAGATCTCCATTGCAATAGAATTTTGACTGGGAGTTTGTACTGTAGCATTGGAAGAAACTCACTGACTTAGCGGCTCAGATAGTCACTGACATAGCAAGAACAAAGTGGTTACTATGCCATCAACTCGCATTCCGCTAGCTTATCGCACGTTTTAAGGCGAGAATCGTATGTTATTATCGTAAGCGATAATCTCCAGGCGATTATCGCATTCAAATAGTTTACATTCACCCAAAAAAACAAAAACTCGCATACGAGTATGTCATACGATATTCGTAAGGCAATTATCGCCAAGCGTTCTGTTTACACTACGGCAGAAATTGCAATGAGATATTCGCCTACGATTTCTCGACATGTCTAAACATGATCTCGTATGACATTTTTTCAAGTCCATGCGAGTATCGTACAAATCGGGTTGAACTGATTTGAAGGCGACAATTGCCATTCGAGTTCAGTGATTAGCGCGGTAATTTTGAAACCAAAAACATTTAAATTTGGATCTGCCGACAATATTTCTGATGACTTTAAAATGTTATTTCCAATTTTGTACGAGCAGCTATAGCTTGACGCATATGTGTCCTTTTTTGTATAGAAGGTCCAACTTTTTCAACTTTTTCAAGTAATCACAGTTTTCAAATATGAAAACTGTGATTATGTGATACGAAACATAACTTTAAATGTCTCTTCATTTTCTATTTGTAATTCAAGGCACAAAGTATTAGATGCTCCTAAAGTGTTTCTTCTTTCTATTCATTTTTTAACCCAACATCTTTTTTTACGCTTTCTTTTATTTAATTCTTGTCTTAGAAGAGCAGAGATAATTAAAACAGCCTCACGCACTGCATACGCATGATAGCGACGGGCTGAACTCGAAATACGATTCGTGCGTTCAAATTTTGTTTACACAGAGACATTCAATATTCAAAGACGATGCGATTATCGCCCTTCGACGTACGATATCGTACATATAGTTTACATGATGATATTATTTTTCTTTCTTTCGATAATCGTATCTTCGAGGTGAGAAACTCTCTCCATGTAAATGAGGCTTAATAGTCCAAACAATTCACGTGTTACACCCATGCAGGAAGCCTGTCCCTACCAGCGGGACTTTTATAGGGTTTTGATGATGACGATGACCTCAGAATTAAGCCCGTAATCTACAGTAAATCCACTGTATCTGATAAACGGAACAACGAAGTATATATAACTGATAACATGATTAACCGACCATTTGTTAAATTATAAAATTTGTTATGAACAAATTATATTGTTAACCATGTTGTACAACGGTGTGGATTTTCTGGTGTTGGTATTAGTGGCTGTATCAGGTAAGAGTCTAAATGTTTGATTGTATTTTTCACAGTTCGTACAAAAGACGGACTCAATGCTCAAGCATGTCTTGACTTGAAATAACTAGTGTAGTAAAATGAGAAAGTATCTTCCATATTGATACTGCACTATGCTAGCATATATACTCAACTTACTGATTTCAATCAGGCGGTAGCGAATGATTTGCTGTGCTTTTATAGAAATAATATACTTAAGCATCTGTACGAGCGAGCAGCAAACACATTAGAAGGAATATGCCAGGGTGTAAGTCTGGAAAACTAGGATAGGTTATTAGGAAGCCACTACAGGGTGGTAGCCCTGAGAGCAGCCTTGACAGATAGCAGCGGAGAAGTAGGAGTGAGACCCAACACTAACAGTTGTAATCTGGTTTATTGATAATAATTTGCCGTTTATATATTACATTGTTGTATTGTACATAACGAAAGGTTTTTGTATGTCTCTCATAGTTGTAAACTGCAGTCGTTGCATGTTGGTTCAGTTCCGTCGAAAGTAGGTTGCCTCCTTGCTGAACAAGCTGACGCAAAGTCCAATGTTCGGCTGGTAGCTCCAACAGCATCCGTGACTAGTGACCATATGTTCTTACTCACAAACATCTGCTTAGATTCGAACCCTGGAATCCATTTTTTTTAGACAGGGGTGCTGTCCACTCAACTAGCCAAAAAATTAGATTTCATTAGCAAACTTCATCAATATTCCAGCGCTCCCAACTGATATTTTCATCAAGGAACAAGGAGAAGGTCTTCACCAACGCATTCAGGGTCCTGATGGTCAGCTGCAATTGGTAGACCTCCGGCAGAAGACCACTGACTTATCTGACGGGAACCCATACCATCCAGACGTTCATAATGTCTACCATCTGTTTACCAGGTAACTTTAAAAAAAATGGGTTTTATGAGAGAAAGAGGCTCGCTGGCTTAGAGGTCCCAGTATTCTGGTGGTTACGGAAACAAGTTAATTTTCACGATGATTGGATCGATAAATTATAACATCAAATTAGTGCTCTCCTCGGCTTTACACGGGTAGTGTAAGTAATGTAAAATAAATATAAAAGTTATACATACAAACCTTGTCCTGATATTATTTAAAAACACAATTATTCAATTTGGTGAATTTCGGAAAAACTGATATTATTATATTAGGATTTTGTTTCCAGATCAAATCCTACGGTGAGCCAGCCATTCCTCTTAGGCAATAATGATCTCTTGGCTATGAGCAACTACGATCCTCATAGGAGAACCATTGTCCTCATCCATGGAGGGATGGATAACGCCGGCGGTGATTTAAGCATAGTACTTGTTCCAGGTAACTTTAAACTTGATCATGGAAGCGATGAGTTGGAAAAACAATTTGTCTAAATATTATAAGTTTTTCAGACTTCTATATAATAAGACTGTTTCCAGCAATTGGACAGATACGATCAGTCATCGCGCTTAAAAATGCGGCAATAGAAACTTGTTGATTAGTAATGTAATAGTATAATTTGAGTCATCTATGGACCATGTTATCTGATCCAGATATTCCTGTAATTCTTTATCTGTTAGTACGCATATAGATCAGCCAGTGTATCAATGAAAGATTAAATAAACATGACTACTACACGCAGTTTCATCTGTCTATACGTAATGAAGACACATTGTGAACTCATGACAATCAAATCACGGATTTACTTCTAGTATCTAACTTTTATTGAAGTGATCAATATAACAAAGACTTGATTTTTCGGCAGCATTCCTAACAGCTGAGGATGTAAATGTTATTGCGGTGGACTGGAGTGCTGGGGCAAACACCTGGGATTTTATGACTACCCTCCACAACACTGTTGAATCTGGTAAGAAGTAAAACTATAAATAATAACCATCTTATAACAAACATGGACAAAAATTAAGCCAGTGAGCTAATAATGATACGATTTCTGAAGTTTTCGCCCAAATTATTAGAAAACCCAACCCTAATATATGATAACATATCTCAAAAATAGGGTATGAAGTTGGTTAAGCGTGTTTTTCAATTCTGATTCTCAGGCGAAGAGAGGAGTGGCTACTCCTGAGATGCTATTGATAAGGAGGATCAGTTCTTGTAGTTCTTGAAAAGTTCGTTTCTTTCGTCATTAAAGTTCTTCTTAAATGGTTTCATGGTAGATCCTGGTTTCATTACATGATACCATCACTCTGCTATCAAGAGTAAAAGCGAGACAGATTCTGTTTCAAACCAGCGTATGGCGTTATTATTTAACTCAAAGAGTAATGGCATTGGGTGTCATTTGAAGTATGTATACTGTCGATCTTCATTCCACTTCTGTCTACACTATTCTCTCTGTCACGTACTCGTTTGATGTGGAATAACGTCCCAGTCTCGGTTTTCCCATAACTCTTTAAAAAGAAATTGACAAAGCTTTTAAACAGAGATTATCTATCAACAGTTGTTTTTATTTATTCGCTGGTACCTAGTCCAAAAAAAATGTCCTTCGTAATTATATGGAAGCACTAGTCATTTAACATAGTAATGTGACTTTGACGAATCTTTCGGCAGGTCAGAGCGTGGCCCGTTTTATCAACTGGCTGAACAGCGTCACCGGGTCCAACCCAGCTCAGTACCACATAACAGGCTTCAGTATGGGAGCTCAACAGGCTGGGATTGTGGGCAGAAACGTTGAGGGAAAAATTGCTTACATTACAGGTATGATGTATATACATACAATATTTTTAGTGTTTGATAGTGCTAAGAAATCTCTGTCAATTAAGATACTGTTACTGATAAGGAGAAAAGCTAGTTGCTGGTTAAAAAATTTAATATTGAAAGATTTAATATTGCGTTAACATTCCACATAATATTTGGAGATTCCTTAGCAATATGTATACACATTAAATGTTCTACCACCACTCAAGGTAAATTCAGCTAAGGGTATATGATTTGCAGTCTCATAATTTGCTGAGCTACGATATATTCCGGGAACCTCGAAACAATTTAAAACTAAAAGTGTTAGAATGTACAATTAGCTACAAGAGGACGAGCTACTGGAGGCATATGACTACCTCCAGCAGTCCACATAATATCTGGAGCTTCAGAGATCGCTGCCTGGTTGATGCGAGCCAGACAACTCAGAAGGGTAGCAGTCTCCTGCTCCGATGGTAGTATATTACTACTGACATGTCACACGCAGCCTATTAAAAGTGGGCATTTTAGTAGCTTCAAGTCTCACACTCTTTCCATCTTCTTTGCCTTTCCCCAAGAAGAGCGGAAAGCAGACGTTTCTCTTGCCAAGAAAAAAGTGGTACGAGAGTCTCATTTAGTATTTCATCTATAAGTACGCATTCAATTGTATTTGCACGACATGTTCCTTAAAAAATGTATTTCCTTTTCCAGCTCTTGATCCTGCTGGAGGATGGGAAGACCGCGAAGAAAAATTCAGATCCGACGATGGTGTCTATACTGAAGTTATCCACACTAACGCTGGCTTGATTGGATACCTTGCACCATTGGGTCATGTGGATTTCTATCCCAATGGTGGAGTGAATATGCCTGGTTGTAATAATGATATAGGATGTAATCATGAGAGGTAGGAAAAATCATTTTGATTTTATTTGGAATCTTTAATGATACATCACTATCATCTATATGTATAGATATATGTCGCACAGGTCCTTCTACGTGAGTGAAAAACATAATACTTATATATTTTTTATATATATAAAATATTATATTATATTTGTCATGTATGTATTAGGTTTACTTCGCCTTGTACATTATTGTTAATCCAGTTCATCATAAGGTTACCTGAAAGAGATTTTTAACGATAAGGTCGCCATTTGTACAAAATTGGTAAACTATTCCCTATATATTTCTTTTTAAATTCATTGGTGTTGTGTATTGAATTATATTGTTACTATATAGTATGTATAAGAATATGTATGTGCGCTTTTACGAGGATAACAGGAAAAGTATTCGGCTAATGTGAAATATGGATTAAGTTAATTGTTAATATGAAAGTAATAATGATGCTTATTTTCTTCTTAATAAATAATAAAAGGCTGGTGCAGGGGTCCACGACAGTATGTAAAGTTAATGTTAACTGCACTATTGACCTTTGAATTATAAGGTAAAGAATGAAAAACACTGGACTATATAATTCTAAATGTAGGTAAACGATACCGCGATTCAGAATACAATCACCACCATCTATCGTTGTAAAAAGGACCCAAAATTTAATATAAACTTAAGTATCATTTGTGGCATTTAACGTTAGCGCGATTCAGCTCAGTACAGCGCCATCTATTGAGGAATGGATGAACATTGACATAATGATTTGTATGACTTAGAACAACGAACTTATGAGTTGGAAGACTCAAAAATAACAATTTATAATATTTCATATTTTAAAGAGCCACAAAAATTTTTCTTGACAACAATAAATAAATATATTTTTGATAAAAAACTTATATTTTTATTCATAAGAAAAGTGTCTATTGATTCATATATCTGTAGTGTTTTCATAACAAATTAGATGATATACAGAATGTCCAAAAAGTGGCCTCTGTGGCAAAATATATTTTTTAAATACATAAATACTGTTTGCGTATGTAACTATAAAACCTCGGCTTCGCATTTAAAAGAGACTCGTGTAGCTCGCGAGTGAATGGGTTTGCTCGAACACCAGCGTGACGGTGTCATGGCCTAAAATCCCTCATCAGTTTCTTTCTTGTTGGCCAATGCCCAGTAATGGGACGATTATTTTCCTGGTACTACAACTATTTCATCTTGCAGATGCTTCTACTACTTGAGCGAGTCTCTTCTATCGGGAGGGTTTACTGCCACTGCTTGCGACTTCTACGAGTCTGCTATTGCTGGCAACTGTTCTTTACCAGGTTCTTTGAAGATGGGTGGTCTGGAGCCTAAAACTGGGTGAGAATCGTTTCCACGTTAGCCGTGATTCTTTCGGCATTTATATATCTTAAATTAATTAATCTGCGTCTTAGTTAAAATATCATTAAATATCGATATTACAAAGTATTGAAATTGTAATGATTCGGTGTTCGGTGGAGGTTTGGAAATAACGCATCGAATCACGTCACGTGCCTTGAATATGAAAGGTATTTTAATACTGAAGTATGAAATATGATGTTTGATTTTAGGTTATAAAATATGCAGGTGATATATAGCTACAATTAATTAGATAAAATGGCAAAGTAACAAGGAGAAATGTTCCCCTAGACGGCAAAAAGTAGAATAATATCAATAGCAATGTAGAATAAATAATGTTATGGTCTGTAGTCATTACATAGGCAATCTATAATAATAAAATCACATAATATTCGTTTAATTATTACAATTATTTATATAAAAAAAACACATTTGAATAGAGAAAAAAAGGAATAAAATTCGCGCGCAATTCTTTTATCGCGGCAGCGGCCTTGCGTCCTTTTCCTCGCCGTATAGTCACCGCGCTGGCTGGCGATTTGAAAATGGAACGTGTGTTGGATGGAATGGCGTAGGTTGACAATTGTAAGAGTGATGAAATCAAAACCATTGACAAATTTAAGTGATTTATGCTTTAACAATATTACCAGTATTAACGAATTGGTGACAGGAGTTGGTATAAAAGTTATTTAATATTATTGAGGTAGATCCACAGGGATACAATACCTACAATATTTAGCTGTGGTTTTCTTGTAAGGACGGGTAATAAGGAGTTTTTGGCGCGTAATGGCGGGGGGCGGTTTGGTGCTGTGTGTTTTATTTCATACATTGTGTTGTAGTGTTGTTTTTGTCATGAAATTCGTGTAGTTTTATGGCAAAAAGGATCGTTAAGTCATGCAATATTTGGAATATATCATTCAGCGTTGATTAGTGACTTACGTGAGACTTTTCAGTGTTTCATTTCCATTCATGCATTTGTAGGGTGAGTTCATTTATTTAAAAACATTATATGATTTTATTCTCATTTAATTATCATTTCATCGTAATCGTTATCATAATATTCCATTTTAAAATTTTTTTCTCGTAAGTCATTAATAAAATAGCGGGGCCTACCATTAGTCGCCAAAAACTCCATGGGGAGCAAAGAGCCATAAATAAAGTTAAAAACTACATTAATGAAGATATGGCTTAAAGGTCTTAGTTACCAGGCCAAATAATTGAAAAAAAAGAAGGGTATCAAGAGTGGGGCTTTGAATACAATTGGCCAAAACCATACTCTGCCCCATCATGATAGTTTTCTTATTGTTTCAGATCAACTGGCGTCTTTTATTTAGAAACAAACGCCGCATCTCCATTCTCAAAAGGCTGAGTCATTTTCTATATTGAAACTGACAAATATAAGTGTACTTCAAGCAAACCTTTTATTTCAAGTCAGTTTTGACATTTATTTAAATAATAAATTTAATAGACAAATATAAAATTCTTTCGTAAATAAAAAGCAGTCCCGAACAAGCGACTCGTCAATCGTGACGTGATCCACGACCCGCGATCCAGAGCTTGAACCGAATCATCTGCGGTCCGTGCGGATCAAAAGCACTCGAGACTCGCATAATAAAAATAACTGGAAAAATCATAAAGAAAACCTTAAACATACAACTGAAAGTTGGGTATCTAAATACCCAACTTTTCCATACTAATATGGAAAAATGTCTAACTGACATGCTAAACATTAAATCTGTCATTTCTTTCATTGATGCTTCGGGTTTATTTTTATAGATGGCGTTAGTGGTAGTTTTTCAGTGAAACAAAGTTCCTAGTCAACTAATTAGATATAATTAGATGCAGTCAACAAGAGCTCTGTTTCACTTTAAAATACGACAGAAGCGACGAAGATGTTTATGCCAAGTAATGTACAGGAAATGTGTTATAATACAGTCCTCTATATACCACTAGAGAACTTGGACTTGAAGTACTGCTAATACTGAGCAGGAAAGGCACAAAGGGTTCCAAGAGTATGTGAAGTGCAGGTGACGTTCCATTCGTTACGACCACCTGAAATCGCTAACCTGACCTTATCACTAACAGATTCGGTAACGATTTTTTCTACATCGATACTATCATCATTTCTCTCGAGCTGAGGATTTCAATTGATAATGAAAAGTCAAAACTAGTTCAAAAGATCTCCATTGCAATAGAATTTTGACTGGGAGTTTGTACTGTAGCATTGGAAGAAACTCACTGACTTAGCGGCTCAGATAGTCACTGACATAGCAAGAACAAAATGGTTACTATGCCATCAACTCGCATTCCACTAGCATAGTGGTGTAATAGCCCAAACAATTGACGTGTTACACCCATGCAGGAAGCCCTGTCCCTATCAGAGGGACTTCTATAGGCTGTTGATGATGACGATGACCTCAGAATTAAGCCCGTAATCTACAGTAAATCCCTTGTATCTGATAAAAGGAACAACGAAGTATTTATAGCTGATAACATGATATTCCGACCATTTGTTAAATTATAAATGAACCATATATATATTATGTTATATTGTTAACCATGTTGTACAACGGTGTGGATTATCTAGTGCTGGTATTAGTTGCTGTATCAGGTAAGAATCTAAATGTTTAATTGTATTGTTCACAATTTGTACAAAAGACGGACTTAATGCTCAAGCATGTCTTGACTTGAAATAACTAGTGTAGTAAAATGAGAAAGTATCTTCCATATTGATTTGATTAGGAATGGGAATCCCCTAGAACCTCGGCATAATTGAAAAGTAATGTTGTGTGGATTACGTGTGTACGAGTAGTGTAATATAATGTAGCGTGTTCGTAATTGTGTACGGATTGACGTCATCAATATCTTAGACATGAGTTTAATTTACATGAGCTCCTTCAAAAGAAGCGTTTTTAAAAGCAGCTTTTGATTGAGTAACCTGGAGCTAGGGTAGAATATCGATACTGCACTATGCTAGCATATACACTCAACTTACTGATTTCAATCAGGAGGTAGCGAATGATTTGCTGCTTTTATAAAAATAATATACTTAAGCATCTGTACGAGTGAGCGGCAAGCACATTAGAAGGAATGTGCCAGAGTGTAAGTCTGGACAACAAGGATAGGTTGTTAGGAAGCCACTACAGGATGGTAGCCCTGAGAGCAGCATAGTGATGGTAGGGATTGCCTCAGGGAGTAGCCTTGGCAGATAGCAGCGGAGAAGTAGGAGTGAGACCCAACACGGACAGTTGATAATAATTTGCCGTTTATATATAATATTATATTGTTTTACTGTACATATCGAAAGGTTTTTGTATGTCTCTCATAGTTGTAAACTGCAGTCGTTGCATGTTGGTTCAGTTCCGTCGAAAGTAGGTTGCCTCCTTGCTGAACAAGCTGACGCAAAGTCCAATTTTCGGCTGGTAGCTCTAACAGCATCCGTGACCAGTGACCATATGTTCTTACTCACAAACATCTGCTTAGATTCGAACCCTGGAATCCATTTTTTTAGACAGGGGTGCTGTCCAATCTACTAGCCAAAAAATTAGATTTCATTAGCAAACTTCATCTATATTCCAGCGCTCCCAACTGATCTTTTCGTCAAGGAACAAGGAGAAGGTCTTCACCAACGCGTTCAGGGTCCTGATGGTCAGCTGCACTTGGTAGACCTACGGCAGAAGACCACTGACTTATCTGACGGGAACCCATACCATCCAGACGTTCATAATGTCTACCATCTGTTTACCAGGTAACTTTTTTTAAAAAGGTTTTTATGAGAGAAAGAGGCTCGCTGGCTTAGAGGTCCCAGTATTCTGGTGGTTACGAAAACGAGTTAATTTTCACGATGATTGGATCGATCAAATAATAACATCACATCAGTGCTCTCTTCGGTTTTGCACGGGTAGTGTAAGTAATGAAAAATAAATATAAAAGTTATACATACAAACCTTGTTCTGATATTATTTACCAACGTGACACAATTATCCAATTTGGTGAATTTCGGAAAAACTGATATTTATATGTAGGATTTTTTGTGATAGATAGATAAAGTTTTTATTTCCATTTCTACATCACACACAATCCATCCAGACAGTACATAGATTAAAAGACAAACATTTTATAATAAAGGTATTAAAGACCTTTGTGTGCGCTGGAGAAGTGCAAAAGGGTCGCAACTCAGTGACTAATTTTAACACTAATATTTTGCTACAACCCGAGGGCTTTTTATATTTTAAATTATAGATAGAAAAAAAAAACAATTAAATATTAAATGTGTGTACATTAATATTACTAAGATGTGTGAGATATTAGATAAATAAAATAAGATAAATATTGTGTATTTTTAGATAATAAGAGTTTATGATAAGTAGTAAGCTATGTAAAAACAATTTGAAACCTGATTGTATAATTTAATGTCTATTTATCAATTAAATAGCAATTTATGTTTCCAGATCAAATCCTACGGTGAGCCAGCCATTCCTCTTAGGCAATAATGATCTCTTGGCTATGAGCAACTACGATCCTCATAGGAGAACCATTGTCCTCATCCATGGATGGATGGACAACGCCGGCGGTGATTTAAGCATAGTACTTGTTCCAGGTAACTTTAAACTTGATCATGGAAGCGATGAGTTGGAAAAATAATTTGTCTAAATATTATACGTTTTTCAGACTTCTATATAATAAGACTGTTTCAAGACAGATACGATCAGTCATCGCGCTTAAAAATGCGGCAATAGAAACTTGTGGAATAGTAATGTAATATAATAATTTGAGTCATCTATGGTCAATGTTATCTGATCCAGATATTCCTGTAATTCTTTATCTGATAGTACGCATATAGATCAGCCAGTGTATCAATGAAAGATTAAATAAACATGACTACTACACGCAGTTTCATCTGTCTATACGTAATGAAGACACATTGTGAAATCATGACAATCAAATCACGGATTTACTTCTAGTATCTAACTTTTATTGAAGTGATCAATATAACAAAGACTATTGATTTTTCGGCAGCATTCCTAACAGCTGAGGATGTAAATGTTATTGCGGTGGACTGGAGTGCTGGGGCAAACACCTGGGATATTATGACTACCCTCCACAACACTGTTGAATCTGGTAAGAAGTAAAACTATAAATCATAACCATCTTATTACAATCATGGAAGTTTTCGCCCAAATTATAACATATCTCAAAAATAGGGTATGAAGTTGGTTAAGCGTGTTTTTCAATTCTGATTCTCACGCGAAGAGAGGAGTGGCTACTCCTGAGAAGCTATTATGGATAAGGAGGATCAGTTCTTGTAGTTCTTGAAAAGTTCTTTTCTTTCGTCATTAAAGTTCTTGTTTAATGGTTTTAAGGTCCTGGTTTCGTTACATGATACCATCACTCTGCTATCAAGAGTAAAAGCGAGACAGATTCTGTTTCAAACCAGCGTATGGCGTTATTATTTAACTTAAAGAGTAATGGCATTGGGTGTCATTTGAAGTATGTATACTGTCGATCTTTATTCCACTTCTGTCTACACTATTCTATTCTCTCTGTCACGTACTCGTATGATGTCGAATAACGTTCCAGTCTCGGTTTTCCCATAACTCTTTACAAAAGAAATTGACAAAGCAAACTTTTAAGCTGAGATCATCTATCTCACAGTCGTTTTTATTTATTCGCTGGTAACTAGTCCAAAACAATGTCCTTCGTAATTTTATGGAAGCATTAGCCATTTAACATAGTAATGTGACTTTGACCAATCTTTCGGCAGGTCAGAGCGTGGCCCGTTTTATCAACTGGCTGAACAGCGTCACCGGGTCCAACCCAGCTCAGTACCACATAACAGGCTTCAGTATGGGAGCTCAACAGGCTGGGATTGTGGGCAGAAACGTTGAGGGAAAAATTGCTTACATAACAGGTACGATGTATATGCATACAATATTTTTAGTGTTTGATAGTGCTAAGAAATCTCTGTCAAAGAAGATACTTTTACAGAAGGGAAGAAAATCTAATTTCTGGTTAAAACAAGCAAGTATTAGTTAACATTAAAACGATTTAATATTGCGTTAACATTCCACATAAATATTTGGAGATTCCTTAGCAATATGTATACACATTAAACTTTCTACCACCACTCAAGGTAAGTTCAGCTAAGGGTATATGATTTGCAGTCTCATAATTTGCTGAGCCACGATATATTTCCGAGAACCTCGAATCAATTTAAAACTAAAAGTGTTAGAATGTACAATTGGCTACAAGAGGACGAGCCGCTGGAGGCATATGACCACCTCCAGCAGCCCACATAATATCTGGAGCTTCAGAGACCGCTGCCTGGTTGATGCGAGCCAGACAACTCAGAAGGGTAGCAGTCTCCTGCTCCGATGGTAGTATATTACTACTGACATGTCACAGGCAGCCTGGTAAAAGTGGGAGTATGACAGGAATTTTAGTAGCTTCAAGTCTCACACTCTTTCCTTCTTCTTTGCCTTTCCCCAAGAAGAGCGGAAAGTAGGCGTTTCTCTTGCCAAGAAAAAAGTGGTACGAGAGTCTCATTCAGTATTTCATCTATAAGTACGCATTCAATTGTACTTACACGACATGTTCCTTAAAAAATGTCTTTTCTTTTCCAGCTCTTGATCCTGCTGGAGGATGGGAAGACCGCGAAGAAAAATTCAGATCTGACGATGGTGTCTATACTGAAGTTATCCACACTAACGCTGGCTTGATTGGATACCTTGCACCATTGGGTCATGTGGATTTCTATCCCAATGGTGGAGTGAATATGCCTGGTTGTAATAATGATATAGGATGTAATCATGAGAGGTAGGAAAATTATCATTTTGATTTTATTTGGAATCTTTAATTAAACATCACTATCATCATCAGCCTATATATGTCACAGGCACATGCGCACAGGTCCTCCTACGTGAGTGAAAAACATAATACTTATAGATTTTTTATATATATAAAATATTATATTATATTTGTCATGTATGTATTAGGTTTAATTCGCCTTGTACATTATTTTTAATCCAGTTCATCATAAGACTACCTGTAAGAGATTTTTACCGTTAAGGTCGCCCGTTGTACAAAATTGGTAAACTATTACCTAGATATTTCTTTTTAAATTGATTGGTGTTGTGTATTGAATTATATTGTTACTATATAGTATGTATAAGAATATGTATGTGCGCTTTTTCGAGGATAACAGGAAAAGTATTCGGCTAATGTGAAATATGGATTAAGTTAATTGTTAATATGAAAGTAATAATGATGCTTTTTTTCTTCTTAATAAATAATAAAAGGCTGGTGCAGGGGTCCACGACAGTATGTAAAGTTAATGTTAACTGCACTATTGTCCTTTGAACTAGGTACTAATAATTCGGGATTATAAATATAATAGTGATCTAATTGTAGGTTATATTGAATGAAAAAACACTGGACTATACAATTCTAAATGTAAGTAAACGATACCGCGATTCAGAAAACAATCACCGTCATCTATCGTTGTAAAAAGGAACCAAAATTTAACGTTAGCGCGATTCAGCTCAGTACAGCGCCATCTATTGAGGAATGGATGAACATTGACATAATGATTTGTATGACTTAGAACAACGACCTTATGAGTTGGAAGACTCAAAAATAACAATTTACAATATTTCATATTTTAAAATGCCACAAAAATTTTTCTTGACAACAATAAATAAATATATTTTTGATAAAAAAATTAATATTTTTATTCATAAGAAAAGTATCTATTGATTCATATATCTGTAGTGTTTTCATAACGAATTAGATGATATACAGAATGTCCAAAAAGTGGCCTCTGTGGTAAAATATATTTTTTAAATACATAAATACTGTTTGCGTATGTAACTATAAAACCTCAGCTTCGCATTTAAAAGAGACTCGTGTAGCTCGCGAGTGAAAGGGTTTGCTCGAACACCAGCGTGACGGTGTCATGGTCTAAAATCCTTCATCAGTTTCTTTCTTATTGGTCAATGCCCTGTGATGGGACGATTATTTTCCTGGTAGTAGACTACAACTGTATTTCATCTTGCAGATGCTTCTACTACTTGAGCGAGTCTCTTCTATCGGGAGGGTTTACTGCCACTGCTTGCGACTTCTACGAGTCTGCTATTGCTGGCAACTGTTCTTTACCAGGTTCTTTGAAGATGGGTGGTCTGGAGCCTAAAACTGGGTGAGAATCGTTTCCACGTTAGCCGTGATTCTTTCGGCATTTATATATCTTAAATTAATTAATCTGCGTCTTAGTTAAAATATCATTAAACATCGATATTACAAAGTATTGAAATTGTAATGTTTCGGTGTTCGGTGGAGGTTTGGAAATAACGCATCGAATCACGTCACGTGCCTTGAATATGAAATGTATTTTAATATTGTAGTATGAAATATGATGTTCAGTTCATTTATTTAAAAACATTATATGATTTTATTCTCATTTACTTATTATTTCGTTGTAATCATTATCATAAAATTCCATTTTAGTATCATTTTATCATAATAGCTAACATTGCATTCCATTTTCAAAAATTTTCTCGTAAGTCATTAACAAAATAGCGGGGCCTACCATTAGTCGCCAAAAACTTCATGGGGCAAAGGGCTACATTGCACCAGTATCCTGGAGCCATAAATAAAGATAAAAACTACATTAATGAAGATATGGCTTAAAGGTCTTAGTTACCAGGCCAAATAATTGAAAAAAAAGAAGGGTATCAAGAGTGGGGCACTTTGAATGCTCTGCCCCATCATAATAGTTTTTCTAATTGTTTCAGATCAACTGGCGTCTTTTATTTAGAAACAAACGCCGCATCTCCATTCTCAAAAGGCTGAGTCATTTTCTATATTGAAACTGACAAACAAGTATAAGAATAATTAAAGACATCAATGAAACGTCTCAATAGTTGTTGTTTTTCTTACTCCATGTACTTGAAGTTGGGTTTATTTCCCAAGAAGCTGGCTGGTCAGTGCCCATTTTACTAAGGCTAGTCAGTCAGGAGTTCTAGGTGCGAGTCATTGTCCAGGTAATATTATATTATGAATGTAATTAATGTTTATTTAAATTCTTATATAAAATATAAGTGACAATAAGGCTGGAATATATGACATATATTTCGTTCAGCGAATCAGTGAGGTAGTACGACCTGCCTTTTTGATTAAATCCTTCCTAATTCACAAGATGGTTGATAGAAAATAAATATTTATTATAATATTTAAATTACATTATACTAATATTTACTTGAAGACTAAAACTTATATATTTATATATATATACTTATTTAAAAAAAATTAATTAAAAAAAAATATAAAAAAAAATTAAAAAATCTTAAATTTTGTGATACGTTTCTTTGTCGCACAGCCAGAACATGGAATTCGTATTCGCTCTTACATACAATTGCCCCGTCTCCGTAGTGCACGAACTAAATTAAATTTATAATACAACCAAAAAAGACAAATGACAAGTGATGTCATTTGACGTTTCTAAATATCTGAGATGGCTAGGGCAGTATGTCGCATGCTGCTTTAGCTATCGTAGCATTACGGTCTTCTACTGCTTACCATCTGATGGTGTCAAATCATTTGCAATAAATAACTATTATATAAGCTATAAATAAGTGATCAAATTGTTTTTGGAGACGAATCTTCACTTTCCAAAGTTTCTAGAAACAATTTTTTTCCAAATACATTATTTTTAGAATATGGATGCAAAGGTCTTAAACATTATTACCGGCATATTATGCCGATTAATTTCGGTGCGCAAATGTTATTTAAATATGTTACTAAATTAATTTTGTACAATCAAAATTGTCAAATGGATACATCAGTCATTAAATCCTATAACAACCTCAAAGTTGATTGAAATGAAATTGTAATAAAAGATTAGATACCGCTCATTATTATAAACAACAGAATCAATATGTGTCATTTTAGAATTCACTTTGAATTTATTAAGAGGTAACAATTTAATACTGTCTGGTAACTAATTAAAAACTCTTATAGCCATACAAAAGAAGTTTCTAGAAAACAAACGTAATATTTGCACTAGATTATACCATTCGAACTTTTGTTTCACAATTTACAATGGAAGGTTTCTAAGGTTGAAGTAGATGGTCAGTATTGTCGAACTGCCTATCAACAGTTGGTTTGAATATAGAAATAGCTTTAGAAAAAAATATATGAAACAAATGTAATGCGTGCCTATAAAATTTGAAGATTGCCCTCGTTTTCCCTGAGATTCCATCATCAGATCCTGACTTGGTGACAATGTGACCACCTCAGGAGTATAGTGTATCGAATAAAAACTCTTCTCTTGCTCATAAAATACTTAAATCGCATATATAATTATGGGAACATAAACATGCTTTCATCAGGACTATAAACCAAACTGTAGGTTCGTCCTTTCAGTGCCGGACCAGCCACGAAGCAAGAGTAGCAAATCCTGCAGGCCCTGCTCAATTGGGGGCTCCGCGTTCCAACATTATCTGACCATAAGAAACTATTATTTATATATCATATTTAGTCACAACTCACAATTACTAAGAACAAAATATTTGCATCAAAATGATCAACTACAATTTCATTTTTCTGTCTGCTGGTACCGTACTACACTGTAAATATTTTTTTTTTACGAGGGGCAATCCATTTACGGTCCTACCCGCCACTGTGACGGGCGTGTGTGGGGCTCACAGTACCTCAATGGAGCGGCACTGAGAATACCCACTAAAACTCCCTGGTAACTCCATTGCCCTTCACGGGGGTAACCTGGGTTCTGCCGAGCAATTCACCAGGTCAACACTATAAGTACCTAACCTAAAACAATCTAAGGGCCCCTTATTAGAATTTGCTACAGGCCCTGGCTTAATCCAACACTGAAACAATTTAGAAATTGTTCTAATGACGGAGTGCTAAGTTAACAAACTTAAAATAAAATTAAAACTATCCTCTTTTTGTAGACAGTTACAAAAGAACATAAGGTTTTGTGATTTAAACTCATTTTTATGTATTAAAATGTATATTTACAATATTAACAGCTGACTTTGATTAAGTTAGTGTGTAAAAATAATCATCAACCCATTGAGAACGGAGGACTGGCGTTTGTTTCCAAAAAGTAGATACCAGATGATCTGCAAGGTGCAAAAATTAGAATTAGAAAATAATACTCCAAATGGATGTTACTATACTAGAACATAGTCTTTTACTAACAGTAAAAGACTATGTTTGTGGGAGACCTACAAATGTTGTGTCTCCCAGTTAGTAGCCACAATGCGACTTATCCGCTCCTATGGCCGTTCCTCCTTGCATGTGCCCTGCCACTCACCCACTGTCACTTTAGGCTCACATTTCTTAATTCATTAATTTCTTTCTACTAGTTCTTCACACATAAGTCGTTCAAACATAGGTAACATATAAACTGGAATATAGTCAGCTTCTTGCCAAGGCATTAGATCACTTTATAGATGTCGCATTGTTTCTGATTGGCCATAGAGAAAAGCATTTTGTGAAGAACATGTTCCCCAATAGAAATAACACCTTTATAGTTTCACTACTTACTACCCGAAATATTTGACCAAAAATCCTCATAACTTAACCAGGGAACATAATTTCTTACCCAGTCTTAGGCACTAGACCGCCCATTTTCAAGGCACCAGGTAAAAGACAGGAGCCAGTCATAGCTGTTACGTAAGAGAGACAGCGTCGCCCAGTGAAACCGCCAGATAGGAGAGACTCGGCGAAATAATAATAGCATCTGAAAGAGGTTTAATGTTTCATTGAAAACATTATAAAAAAAAAGAAAACCGTCTCAAAAATTTACTACAATTAACTGAAATGAAAAAATATTCGTATTCTTGTGTACAATTTGCAATCAACTAATTGTTTTTACTATGTTTTGAAGTCATGCTTCACTTTCTATTATTTCTGTAAATAGCATCAACGTGTAGTGCCTTATAAAGAACATTGTCCCCGATTACATAGTGCGTGCACTATATAATCGGGGACAATGTTCTTTATTAGGTACTAACAAGATTTTCTCGAATAAATGCTTAGGTTGGCAGAAAACTTGCAAAGCTAGTCGAACAAAGTAGAGTGGAAGGAGCAAAGCTAGTCGAACAAAGTAGAGTGGAAGAAGCAAAACAAAGTAGAGTGAATAAAATTAAATCTGCTGTGGGTGGGCCTTTGTTGGTATTTAGAGCTAGTAGAGTAAAATGGCGGGAAATCGTATGGAAAGTTGTATAAGTCTCCAACGACCAATGTGCCTCATCGTGGTTCAAAATTAGTAATTATTGCAGCTTAGTTGACATACTCTCCAGTATCAGTATGACATGACATTCAAAAATGTATGTTTCGAGCCATCATGTGCTTGAAAAGTGTGAGCAAGAAGGAAGTAGAAATGACGCACCGTTTTAAGTTTTTATTGCTTGAGAGCATAGTGTGAATTTCAGAACCAGTGGGTTAATTATATATCTTCAGCCTCCATATTTGTCTATTATTAATTAGTGTCAATCCATTGCTGGTTTAAGCGATGATAGAAATAACAACATATCAATTAGGGGGAAGTATTCGGAGTCTAATTCATAAAGCAAAACACGAAAGCGAAACTTCGTCAAATTTTGACGTAAATGTCTTAACAGCTGTGCGATACTTCGTTTGTTTTCCTCAGGTAGCTTTACAAACAGATGGCATGAATTGAGGCTCAAAAAATTTGTACACATATGTATCAAAGTTAAATAAAATACACAAAGTTATAGAAATGCAGTCCATGGCTTAGTACGTAAGGCCATTACATAAGGTCTTCCATGCGGAGGCAAGGGTTTGAACCCCGCCACGTATCAAGGTATTTTCAAATACTGAATTCATATGAACGTTTATTAGACGCTTCAACATCTAAAGGAAAACATCGCGAGGAAACTTGCACAGAACTGTAGACATTTTGGGTAATTTTGGTACAGGAAAGGTTGTGTGTGAAGTCGACCAACACGCACTTGGTCAGCGTGGTTGACTAAGGCTTTATCGCCCAAATTTAGGGTAGGCTCGAGCCTCTCGGTGGGGACGCATATGAGCCGTAGATGGTGATGATATGAATGATGATAATCATATAAATCTAATACTGAAATATGATACTGAAGAATGTAACCTCGTTAAGAACTTCGCTAAGTAATAGTAGGCAGTAGTACCTACCTGGACGACCATTCATATGGGTCTACCGAATATTCCACTTACACAATACTACTTAATCTATTTAATTCCTAAGAATCTTACCTCGTATGATCACACTCTTGACCATCACAACCAGGCATTCCAAAGCCACGGTTAGGATAAAAGTCCACATCACCCAACGGAGTCATATACCCAAGTACGCCAGCATTGGTATGAATGACCTCAGTGTAACCTCCATCATTAGACTTGAATGTATCTTCATTGCTCGTCCAACCTGGTAGCGCAGGGTCCAAAGCTGGAAGGATGAGAAGATCAGAAATAATTGGGATTCATATTTCAAAATCATGCATTCAATTTGTGTCACGCGTTATGCTTAAGTTACAGCATTTATAAAAGCGTACGTTTAAATATTGATTAACAGAAAAACGAGAGATTACATCATCAATTTAATACCGGCCGAAGTAAATATCAATTTTGGAGGAGTTCTAATCGACAGGCATCACCTCCAGGGAAGGTGTCCCGCTGTCTCTTAGAGTCTCCAGGGCGTAACGAGCGAGCCATAAGGGAGCGACAAACCTGGTGCCTCGAAAGGCTCGGATTTCAGCTCAGGTGAATCGTGTTGTGAAGGAAAGAAGCGCCCAGGTACGTACCTGTACCTGGTATAGCGCGACGAGTGTAGACCGGGTCTTCGCCACTTTGACAGCTACCCAATGATTACATAAAATTCAGCTAATATACCATAACATGGCTGAAACAGTTCGGTCTGTTGTTCTATAATGGAAATGCGTGTGGATAGCGAATTTATATTATTAAAAGATATATTATTAAGAGAAAGAGAGAGCACTAACCTGTGATGTAAGCGATAGTTCCTTGTACATGTCTGCCGATGATACCAGACTGCTGTCCTCCCAAGCTATGACCAACGATGTGGTACTGCCCAGGAACTGATCCAGTAACTTGGTTCAACCAGTTAATGAAACGGGCGACACTCAACCCTGCGGAATTAATAATATTAATCTAGGGAAATACAAGTTAAAATGATGTTGATGTTCTAAACCCCATAACTAAGATGTTTTTATACTGTTTATAAGATTTTGTACTCTAAGATATTAAGAATTATTGGGATTACTTTTATTGTTTGACGAACGAAAGATGGTTAATGAGCTTGCCCTCGTGTTTATGTTTTAGAGTCATCCGTACATGGTTTGCATAACCAATTATGTTGTAGGAATAAATAAATTTTTTCATAACTTTCTCTGTGACTCGTTTCAAACTAATGATGACAATATACTTTGCTCCTTATAAAACGATTTAATGTCAACAGTTACAACCGACTTTTCTTAGATTACAAATGTAAATGAGAGATATATATCTATTGAGCCTTGAATTTTGAGTTGAATGGAGAATCTTCAGCTTTAATATCCCCATACTAACTGGCTATCTCGTAATGCTGGTCTCAGATCTTCCTCCTGCGTGGTGGAAACACACGAGAAGTATGGAGGACATCACCACCCATTGCGCGTCCATGTTATATCGCATTCGCAAAGGCGAATACTTTTATTCAAATAAAGAAAAAATAATAACAAATAAATAAATTATTATTATCTATTTATTTAAAATTTTTTTAGCTTTATTTAAATAAATGTTTAAACAAATCAAAAACTTGTTAAACATTTAGACAATTCTTCTCTCTGTAAAATTTATTCTGGTATATTTGAGTATTATGTGAAGGTAGATAGATATAGCTTTGGGTCTCACCTGAAGTTACAGTATTAATGACAGCTGCTGGATAATTGATGGTTCCAGATCCGGCATTCCAGTCCACCACGATGACGTTGACATCCTCAGCGGCAAGGAATGCTGCGGAGTTTATGATGTAATTAATATAGAATATAAATAATGAAAATAATAAATAACATATATGTAATGATAAATAACTAGAATAGAGAGAATACTGGCTAGTCCACTCAGTCACTGTTCTTGTATACTGGCTAGTCCACTCAATCACTCTTTTTGAATACTGCCTGGTCCACTCAGTCATAAATTAATTGTCCTTGAATTCACAGATCTTGAAGTACTGGTTTTCTAGTGGAGGCAGATATTTTCAGCGCAGTTTGGTTGCTGGTATGGGGGGCTTTTCAAGTCCACCTGGTTAGCTTCCACCGTCTAACCTAAGTCTGCCGCCATTATAATAATGTTATCAGCATTGATCAATTTTATGTAGTTCCAGGTAAAATACCAGTACTTCTGTGGTTGAGAAATTCGGGTGTAGCTCGCTTTGATCTTCTGCCTTATCTTCAGTTAACATCATGTCAGATGAAGACCAAAAGAATAAAAACAAAACTTGACGCAAAAAGAATTCGTGGCTCTTTTCTTTGTCGCAGTCAGATCGTCAACATTGACATTCCTTACGTATACGTATTTTTATACTAAATGGGTTCCTTTTAAATAGGCGTGGAATGTCCCTCGCGGGCTGTTCACATCATCATCATCTTCGCATGTTTACAGCTCACTAGCAGGCGGTGTCGGGATAATTTTGAGATTTTCAAACTTTTACTTAAATTCTGTAACAACTATAACACAGTAACCACTGTGTTATCTAACGCCGTTAGTAACGCTTATCGTATTCACGGAACGGATCAGAACATGTGTTTGAATAAATTTAGTCATAGTAGCTGATATATTTTTTAATACATTTATCTATTTTTTATACGCCACATTTCACCCACGCTTCATCACAATTTAATCGTAGGAGTAGATAGATGACTTTATATCAAACATACACACAAAATTTGGTAATGTATCAAAAAATAAGAAAAAATTTTTGAAGAAATTCTTTTTAAAGTATTATAAAAGATCAAATCATTAAAGAGATTTCGTGACTCCTTTCTCTGTCGCACAATGTGGAATTCCTTACCAGCACACGTATTCCCTCCTTCATACAACATGGGTTTCTTTAAAAGAGGAGTGAAAAAGCACTTTTTGTGCCAGCAAGGTGGAGGTGGCTAGGGCAGTTTGTCGCATGCTGCACTAGCTATCTTCACATATGGACTCCTCTACTGCTTATCATCAGGTGGTATCGAGTCATTTGCTGAGTTTTTAATGTAAAAAAATAAAGTTAAAACTTACCTGGAACCAGAACAGAGTTCATTTCACCAGCTGCGGAGTCTATCCATCCATGGAGCAGAACTATTGTCCTTCTATTGATATTGTAGTTTGTGCTGCCCAAGAGACCATTATTGCCTGTTAAGAGAGGCTGACTCACTGTAGGGTTTAACCTGAAATACGGTTAACAGTTCTGGTATTATCAATAAGGCCTATAATTCTTGGATTTTTTCCTGCAGAGCTAGCCAGAGGACTTATGCATTTATTTATATAAAAGTGCAATAACACATCACCAAACGCACACCAAGGAAAATAGATATAAATATCTGATCCATGCATGAACTTCGCAAAAATTTAAACTTCTTTGAATTGGAAATATTTATATGCTATATAATCCTATATTGAGACTATTGACTGATACAAATTTGTCAGGTACCCACTACAGACATTAAAAGATACTCCAACAAATCACACCCAGTTACCGTTTACCATTTTTAATAACGGTCAAAGAGGGCATGGTGGCTTAAGCCTCTGGTCACATACCTTTAACATATACCTCGAGAGTTGAAAGCAAGATGTCTTATTCTGATCACAGTCAAGCCCCTGTAAGTGCACTACGAGTCAAGGATTCCATTTGCCAGCATACGCCAAGTTAGTGCGGTTAAGGCATTGTAAAAAAGAATATGTATGAAAACCCAAGCATCTGCGCTGACTTGGTGACGACATTATTAATATGGGGTAAAAACTTAAATTTTGCGTCCAGTTACCCTTGAGTCACGTAATTCACTGACTTCTGTCAGCTGCGTGCCCAATAGATTGTAACTAGAGGCAATCAATTTTTTCTTGTACATCTGAGAGTCTTAAGCTAAATCCTTGTCAAAACATCCATCCAGGCACCCTATAGAAACAACAATCTATCTCTGTGGAAATGCCACTTACCTAGTGAACAGGTGGTATATATTATGAGCGTCTGGATCGTATCTGGCTACATCAGACAGATCGCTGTTCTTCAACCATAGATCTACTAGATGAAGCTGACCATCAGGACCTTGCACATACTGGTAACGAAGACCTTGTTCAATCTTCTTGATGACAGGATCAGTTGGGAGCGCTGAAAATTCATCAAAGTATTAAATGTTGTTAGATTTAAGCTGTTGTGTTGAAATGGTATAGAAGCTAATATGCACTTGTGTGGTCTAGTGGCTTAGATCAGCTACTTCAGGTGTAGAGGTCTGGGGTTCAAGTCTGGGGGCAGATATTTTTTGCTCAGTTGAGTTGGTGGTAGGGATTTTCTAAGTCAGCCTGGCAAGCTAAGTGTTCCGCCACAACAATAATATTCACAGTTATAGCAGTTTGAGATAAGATTCCCTTGTACTCCGTGGTTTAGGAATCCAGGTGTAGTCTGCTTCCATCTTCGGTTTTATCTTCACTTACTATCAGGTGAGATTAACAGCCTAAATATGTCACACTCCTGGGCACAAACCTTCCTACCTAGGAGAAACGCATTAGGGGTTTGCTCCATAATACTAGTATGCTTCTCCAATGTGGCTTGGTGGGTGAAGACGATTGCCGTATTCATTGGAAGCAACGGTTTAGATTACTTCTGAATGGAGGAGTTGTAACATATTTTCTAGATCGAAAATCCCTGATAAAGTTTCAAGATTTCTTTCATCTATATTCAGAACAAGCTATCGCGGTTCAGCACGCGTCATGTCCTTTTGAAATTTTTAATATTCCGCCAAAAAATACCTGCCTTTGTTTTGCCTTAGGGTGTGGTATACCTACACTTTAAGTTTCATCATCGCTTTGAGTTTTTTTTCTTAAAAAAATAAGTATATCTGTATTTTAAGGTTACGCAAACGTGTGCTTGACAAAAGTATATGTTTTTTTAAAAATCTTTAACGAAGAAGTTCTTAGTCTACATTTCATCTGATAGTAAGTGATGATAAGACCGAAGATCACGTAAATGGACCTGGCTTTCTTACCTCCTTCTCCAAGAACATAGCAATGCTATTAAAATTACTGTTATGATGACAGGCTGAGCTAAGGTGATGATAGCTAGCCAGGCGGACTTAGAACAACAAATTCCAAAATCCAAAACAAGCAGAAAATTTCTTCTAACTTGGAATTAAACTCCAGTTTTGAGGTAACTCTGGACTAGTCTCAACAGTAGACCATAGAGGCGGTTAAAAGTAGAATATTAAAAGGTACCTGAAACAGCCGCGTATCCCAGAATTAACAAACTCCAGCCGTAATGCTTCATGGTCGATGTTAATTTGATGTGACGAGCATAATTAAGTTATTTTTTTATAAAATAACAAATCACGATTTCTTTATCTAATCATATGTTTTTACCCATACGTTTTCTTTATCAGGCTATATTTTGTGATTACAGATATTATTATTGTTAGTTAGATTAAAGATATCTTTCTAATATAAAAGATATATTTCACAAAAGTTCTGGAAAGAATTATACAATTTATCGACATTCATGTTTTAAATCCTCTATAAAAGGTAGTTTATTACCAACATTTATATCATCCAAACGCATGGTATAATAATGTACTAAATTTCATAATATCACCCCTTCGCTTTTTGGATCCCCTTCACGCAAAACTTACACATCAGATAACCACATTCTTACTGCAATTTCTTAGTAAAGAGGCATTGATGGACGAACGTATAAACATGGGCTGACGCGAAGTCGAAGCACACATATATATATATATATATATATATATAAATATATATATGCTAAAGCATGGAATTCCTTACCAGTACACGTATTCCCTCCTTCTTATAACATTGGTTCCTTTAAAAGAGGCGTGAAAAAGCACTTTTTGGGCCGGCAAGGTGAGGGTGGCTAGGGCAGTATGTCCCATGCTTCAATAGCTATCTTCACATATGAACTCGTTTACTGCTTATCATCAGGTGGTATCGAGTCAGTTGCTGTGCTTTATATATAAAAAAAAATCTATAACACAAGTTCATATTAACGTTTATTTATTTTAAGAATATGATTTAATGAACTGGATGCTGTAGCGTATGTTCACATCTTGTAATGATCCTTTTTGATACATTTATTTGTATATTTTTACGATTTACCTTTTGAAGTTTGGTTACGATTAGTTTTATATTTTTAATTTTAAAATAAGTATTGTTTTAAAATTAAAACTAACAATTTATTTAGTCCATATTTAAATACTATAACTGGGACAATTAGTAAATGCCCGGTTGATACCCAGTAAAATTATGACTATTGCCTTTATACTATTATATTTATTTGTTTTCTCATACATATTCCCTGTTGTGGCGATTTAAAAGAGCTTAGTAAATAAGTCTACTTAAATAAAGTTATTTTTGACTTTTGACTTTTTGACTTTTTTGCGCTGTCACTGATTTTGCATGTTTCTTTGTATAAGTCGTATTAAATATGTTTTCCGGGTCAAAACGATACTTTCCATTTTTATCATTTTCAGATACGATTATTAGGTAGAAATGAAAACGTAGACGCAGGGCGTGTTTTAAGCTAAGTATTCTAATGGTTTTATCATGATGTGTCAAAATTATCTTTTTAATCGCCATTGATAAAGGATGTTAATGACTGTCAGGTTTTTTCAAAGACAATGAATTAAATAACAAAGTTAACAATGTATATTTACATTAATATGTACATATGTATATATTAGATACATTAATAGCATAGACAATGACTTCATTCGCCTGATGGTAAACAGCAGGAGTCCCTAAGCGAAGCTAATGCAGCAAGCGACATACTGCCTTAGCTTCTTCCAACTAGCTGATGCAAATTTGACTTTACACACATTGTAGCCGACGTGAGTAGGCGAGGTGGCCAGGAATGGTAAAAAAATAACAACTTATGACGGATAATTTTTATAAGCTTTCGGGTACGCGACGTGCGGGTGCTCGCAACGGCTGTGACGGCGCAACTGGTCGATCAGTTGTTAATAATTGTTATTATTCGGAGGTGACTTTAATTTGTTTTTGTAGCCGGCGAGCTTACACAAGCCGCATACCCTACAGCGTTTGGTTTTATTTATGGTATATAAATACATAATTACATATATAAATGTAACAAACATCTATCTATTTTATCCCCATATCGCGTCGCTTACACACATCTTTGAAAGAGCTCGTTATATTAGGAGAAATACGTGTCACGATAAAAATTCCACGCCCTGGCTGTGGTACAAACAAACGAGTGTATTGTTGTGCTGGTAAGGAGCTACCAATTCAGCGACGGGTAGACGAAGGGCTCCTTAGAAAAGCACACGCCCCTGAGTAGGAATGGAGAGGATAAGGTGAAAATGGCCACTCAAACATCTTAAATACAACCAATAGACGGTGTTAAGCTATGCTGTATACGACACAGTTGCAGATGGTGATCGTCACATTCACGTAACAACCTGGACCAATAACTTAAAGTGTCTTTCAAAGCACAGAAGGACCCGAGATTACAAAAATTGAATGACTCGGGATATCGATTGTTTTAACCACTACGCCAATAAACTCCTACTCCTAATATTAATATTTGCATCACTATTTCGTCGCATACGTTAATATTGACTTAAGTATATTTAATTGAGAATAATTTGACAAGAGCTTTTATGTAAAATGTTTAAATATAAGATAATACAAAGTAGAAGATATAATTAAACTTATACTGAAGAAATATGATGCAAGAGATAAAAAATATATAAATCTTATTTATAAAACTGAAAAAAGTACATTTAAATTGTAAATCTTTATTGGTGTCAGAAAGGGTCTACTGTGGTTTGGAAACTACTTTCTGTTTCAATCATTGAAGATACCATCGCACATACAAGTATTATACACGCGGCAAATGACTCCACACCTGATGGTAATCAGTAAAAAGAGTCCAAATCCAAAGCTGGTGCAAAATCCTTTGCCACGTCAAGCTTTTCCGACCTTTCCCATATACCTTTAGACGTCACTTTAAGTGTTCTCCGTTATAAGAAGGTAGTAATTGCAATTCCAATATGTTAGTAATTCCAAGTATTGGACGGTAAAGAATCGATAACAAGCGTTATCATAAACAAAGATTAAACAAAGATTTTTATCGCGGATTACGAAATACTAAACTAGCCGTAAGCAATAAAGAAACATACTTGAATCGGTAGGGGTATTAATATTTAAAAGTTAATTCATAATATTTATTTACATATTACTAACTTTATTTCTCCGTCGTCTAGATCATAGGTCTCCAAACTTTGAAGCCTTCGGGACATAATGATTTTTCAGTTTGTTCCAAGGGCCAAACCAGTTTTGCTCTGGCCCGAAGGCTTCAAAGTTTGGAGACCTATGGTCTAGAATCCATGACAGAAGCTCTAAGTACTATTATACTTGGGCTATATAGAATATGTGGGAGCGTACGAAATATTATACTCCACGGAATAAAACACGCATTATTCCTGTGTATTAATTGTAAGAGTAAATCTTTAATGATACGTCATGTAATTTTGCATTACGCCGCAAACTCTCCTTAACAATGAAAGGTTCTCCCAAATCACATGGTAAGATTATATACTGGAAAGGAGAAAATACCTTATGTAGTGAACATCGTAGCCTATTAAATAAAATGACTCTAAGTGTACGATGTTTGTACTGTCAAGGCAGACACAAGCATTTTGTACTTTGTCCGCGACCTAAATACTAGAGTGCATTGACATAGCGAGCAGTCGCTTATTCCATATTTATAATTTTATTATTTTTAGTGTTGAATTAGACGTCATCCGAATAACATTGTAGTTTCATTTTGTTTCCCTTGCATAGTCACACACGTCAATCGCATTATATACTACATTTAAACGTATGTTTTATTTTCCACACATAAGACAGACTTTTGAGTAAACGTTTGTATTTTATTTTTTATTGATGATAAGTGCTAACAATACCGTTGAAATCAAGCTACCCTGGATTCCGTAGCCACAGAAAAACGGGTTACTTCCATTTGTCGAAGTATAATAGTGTCACATTTGTGTAGTAGTCTTAGCTTTCAGTGGAAATTTGTGTAGAAAAACGAACTAAGTAGGAAGTTTCCTGCATTCGGAAGCTTGCCTCTCGTTTTAGATAACAAAGTCGCCAAAAAACTCGCTAAAGAAGAACATTTCTTAATACTTCTCAACATTCTGGAGACAGGTGTTGTTAATACCTGCTATAATCTGTCATTGCTCCGGCTACTTCACCTACATAACAAGACAGGGAGCTGCTTCCCAGTATCTAAACAAATGTAATGTTAATACGTAAAATAAACTACAAGAAAGCGGGGCATATATGTATGAATGGTATTGTGTAGACTTTACACTTGTGCAACGCAATAAAAATATTGTTATCGAAATCCAAATAAAATATAAATGAAAGTATATATATATACTTTCATTAACTACACGCTATAATAAAAAACCTTCTTCGACATTTTTCGTGCAAGGAAAGGATGTTTCTTTAAGAGTAAATATGAACAATTACTAAATGGATTTCCGTGTTTTCCTTATTCTTATAGCAGGTAAATTAATTTGCTTTTCGTTTGTTTTCGCTCGAAGCTTCACCGAAGAGTAAACTAAGTTGTTATCCAATAATTTTGACGATTAAAATAATACTAACGAGGTGTGTCTAGATTCACAACCTTATTTGAATCGATTAATTATTTGGACTGTTAAAGAGGGTCTCTCTAAATACACGTTGGTTTTGAACAAGGGTACTCAATGCCGTACACACTATTAGCAGTTGCTTATGCAAACACCGCTGATTGAACACATTGATAGCATCAAACATTTGCGGGTAGATGAAGAAATGTCTCCCTCACGCAGACAATTGCCGCGGAGATCGTGCGCCGCTATAGCAGTCAGCCTGTGACCACGGCCAGTGCAATCTATTCGAAAAGTCAGGCAATAGTTTAAGTAAGACTAAAATATTCGACAGGCCTAATAAGTGGATACAACAGCTGTCTAGAGAGACACTACATCTCAAAAGACACAAAACCTGCGCAGCGACAAGAATCCTGACAGGGCATTGCTAATTAAAAAAAAACTTATGTTTTAAAAGGATATGTACATGTAGGTTTTGTCAGGAGACAGAAGAAACCGCAATCCACATTCTCTGCTTTTGTGTTCCTTTAATGGATAAAGAGAATATCTACCTGGGAAAGCACACAGTGCACCCAAAGAAAATCTGGAAATTTCGAGCGAGAATTACCACCACATCAGATCAATTTCTATAATCAAACTGGCCTATAACGCCCAAAAGAAATATATATTATATGTGTGTGTGTTAGGGTATATATATATATATATATTTATATAGGTTATATTAGTATTGGTACACGCCCCTCTACTTTTCAATGTCACTTTTCCCATATATGGGGCTGGTGGAAGAGATTTCTTATAGAAATAAGCAGTACCTTTGTATAATTCTCTAATATTCTGTTGTGTCCTTTTAATTGTCTTTGTGTGTATATAAATTGTAATTGTTAATGCCATCTGTAATATGTATTATTTATTTACATTTGCAGTAAGCTTTCAATTAACAATATCAAGGAAATATGATGTTAGAGAAGAGGCTATAAAACTCTATGGTGAAGATCTGGAAATGGTTTTGAAGCGGTTCAGAAGGACGCCCCAATATCTCTCAATTCTCACTGATAAGGTTAATCTGTTTGTAATTTGTGGACGTTTACACTGAGCCAAATAAGTCCTCTATCTAAAGATGTATACAGGCCTTCCATATGCTATGCGATATGAGGTGAAAGTACTTTAAATATTGAATTGATGCTGAAAGGAAGTGGCTATCAAGAATACGGCACTCCTAATGGAAAGCGGACTCTCGCGTTGGCAACCCTGTCAAAAAACATTGACGAACCCCATGCATGTAGATCGTTTGGGAAGACCCCAGCGTTCTACTGCCTGAACATACGCGGGAAACAATTTCTCTGAATACAGTACTTGGTGTTACAGTGTGTCAATGTTGTCATATCACATGACGTGTACGTGGATGATATCTTAGTTGGTTGGTCAGTTGTAATCTTAAATGTCTGAAAGCTAGTACTTACACGTGAAAAAATAACTTTATAAAAATTTAATTCGAATATTTGTACTGCAATTAACACTAGATTTACCAGACCAGTTATTTAGACTGGTCGTGCAATTTCAATTCAAAATTCCTACTATATTACACATTTTTTTTTTCAGAAATGATGGTATGACTTTTGTAGCTACAATTAGAGAGTACGTTTTATAAACTTAATGTTATTTTATATACATTAGTAACAAATATAATTTTTGTTGTTGACATATATTCAAATCGCTGGTATATCTAGTGTTAAACTTGTCGATTTAATAGTGAATTGTTGTACGATACTTTACAAATATTATCTGATCATCATTAACAGCTTACATACGTCCATAATAAGGAGTTTGGTATACGTACCACACTGACATAATGTTTGTTGGAGGATGAAAGTGGTTGCCCTTACAACTGAGACCCACGGCTTAGCTTTCTTTTCCAAAAACAAAGATCTGTTGTATCTTAAGTGCATGAAATTGTAAGATCTATTGTACATAGAATCACAATAAAATTTATATTGTCTTATCTTATCAACATCAAAAGGAAAGATGAGTCCGTTAAAATTTGTTATCATAAGCAGATAACCAATTTTTATTAACTCATCTCGGGCTTAGCCCTGTTTTTGTAATCGAAACCAGAGCACTCGAACCACTACACTAAAGAGCTTCTCTTCAATTTACAACTCAATATCTCTATCATTTTCCTTACAATTGTATCCTCTACATTTTCTACATAGAACGTATTAATCTGTTATGAAAAATGAATATTTTTTCCCATTTTGTAGTTGGCCTTAAAAGAGAATTGTAAGGCTTTTACAGTTACAGGACATTGTGTCTTCATGCGGTGATATATCTTTGCAAGCTATCTACCATTACGATCTAAAGCTCCTGGAGAATATAACAGAAATAATTAACAAAAGGGATGGGAAACCAGGAGACCAGCCAGTCGACCAAGAAACGTAATTTTGCCTTTTATCGAAAATCAAAATCAAAAAAACACTATTTAAATGGAGACGATTACTGAGTTCTTTTAAATCTTCAAAATTAAACCTTACTACCGCTTCTGCGAATGCTTCTGCTTTGAAGAAGAAGGTGGCGCAAGAAACTGCTCAGCTTTTAAATATTTGTAATGACATTTACAAATTATTAATACCATTACGTTGAACAACCACCAGTTGTCAAGGTCACATAAAGGTCGAGTGTGTACGAAGGTGCAATAAATCAAACATCCAACATATACACAACGGGTTTAATGGATAGTTATTTAAAAAAAAAAATCCTTAAGTCTATATACCTTCTATGTGTAATCTTGGCTTGCGCGATTCACAAAGGTGCAGCGCCATCTGTTGCCACCGTTCGAAACTAATCATTTGCTACGGCCATACAACGTATCAATATTCTTAGTATTAATTCATTTCTTATTTTTGATGAATCATCATTGCTTAAGTAACATTTAGGTAATCATTTACTTTATAGCAAGCTTTCTTTTAGATTTTATCGCAGTTTTATTTTGTTTAAATGTAATTTTCTGTTATTAATTGGATTATTGTAAAGCCAACCCTATATTGCCCCATATAAGAATTATTTATACTCTGGAGACAAGTAATTTCAACAAAATTATATTATCAGTATCACACAATTCATTAAATTTAACAATTGTTTCGTAGAAAAACTTTGATGCTAAAATACTATTAGAAGATCGCACTACACTGGCATCAATCAACATGTTTCAATCAGTTGATGATATTTAATTTAGGTCAAACATAAATTTGGGACTACGAGAGATAGTAAAAAAATTCCATATCCCATTTAAAGAAGTAGTTCAATCCACAAAGGCCTTAAACCCATCCAGTTTAGGCTTATTTCAGGTACAGGAAGTAATTATAAATCCCAGGGGAGGCACTACAGATCCCAGTGGGTCGAAGTGCTCCAGATAATACTTTAAAATAAACCGTCTTGTAGCAGCGGGGCTGGTCACATACCATTAAAACCCCAAAGTCTCAGATTCTGCCAATACTCGATTCTTCAAAAGAGGTTAAGTATTCGACTAGTGTGTATAACTGGTCGGTTTGGGTGGAATTTTCATAATTTTAATGCCAATTTTTTGGGAAGGGAGGACGGAAGGTATACACAAAGAAACTCTTCAATAACTTCTAGTATACTTACCGATATTGCTTCGATCGTATTTCAATGTATTTTTTCAGCGTTCTATAATACCATATTAAGCCTGTACGCTTAGAAAGGGTCGAAGATGTAAAAGGTACTCTAAAGGCTGCTACAAAAGGTCGATACCGATCAAAGTGGTCTATAAGGCCTAAAATAAAAGCAATAACTAGAATAATATCAGAAGCGGAACTGTGTTAAGTACAATATATATCCAAACACAGTACTCTGATATGCGGGCATTTTTGTCCTTTATCGTTATGATTTCTTTTAAAGAATTATAAACATCCTTACGTTGATAGCATGCAAGATGTGCTATATATACTGTTTCCAATAAAAGCTTCATTGTTATTTAAACAGATTTATTTACACAGGGTCCTCAGGGAAATAAATTCTCATATCTTCTTCCCGCATCAGCAAAATGTACAGAGATACAAATTGCGGCAGCGAGAGGGTGTTGGTGAAACAGATACATCCGAGAAGACACCCATTGATAGATTGGACTCCTACAAAATAGTTTCTACTGACCTGACATTGGAAGAGAGGAATATGTTCAAAGATATAGGGTACGAATTTGCTGAGTAAGTATGAACGATCTTGAGAGTATAAAGTTTTATAGGATTTGGTGTTTGCCAAACGATCTCTCAAATATGTAGAATAGAATAGAATTAAATAGTAATTTATTGCACATCAACAAAGTTATATAAAAAGAGATATAATAAAAATATATATAATTTAATGACTTTGATCACAGCAGAGAATATATTTTTGCAGTCAATTAGTCCACTCCATCATAAAATATATGGGTAACGAAAACTTCTCCACGAACTCTACGACAAATCCTCACAGTGGTCATGGTATCACCAACAAGCCATGGACCATGAATGCTGAAAATGAGGTTGGATTTACTGCTACCTTCTTATCTTTCATTTAATTTCCTCTTACATTGGGCCTTGACCACGTAACTGCACTTCAATCATTTTAATCCGCATGCTTTCGCTACCAAGGCATCAACCTCCCCCACGGGAGCGTGTCCGCCTCTGGGGTTGCCGTGAGAGGGCATCGGTATGAGAGGGGAGGTACTGCGCCCACACTGGGGCTCCTTACAGTGCCATCGACCATATCACCCCGTGATAAAGCCGATTGCACGACGATCTGGGCCACATTCGGGAGGATCCGTCCGAGCGCGGCTATAACTGCGCATTTCCACCACACAAAAATGCCCTTTCGCGCACGTTTTCAATGAGCTCATATTTTGATATTTTGCTTAGATTTGATTTTGAAGAATTTAGTTGTTTGCACTGGAAGACCCCACTCGTCCTCAATGCAATTTGTAAATGTCATTACACAGTTTTTGCCTCATTCATTACCAATGCCTCAAGAAATTCTGTGTGAATGTGGATGGGTGTGTGTGTGTGTGTGTGTGTGTGTGTTGTTTGTGTGTGTGTTTATGTGGTACACTTAATTTTAATTTAACATGTTTTCTCATAGATCAACCAAAGCAGAATACTATCGCTGCTACGACACAAAATAAAAATCAAAACTTCAAATACATGACAACTCGAAAGCAATAGCCGAATAAGAATTTATTAATAAAGAAATAAGCAGTCAAGTCTTTCTTTGATTTAAACTAAAGATATCAAGAATAGCCGTAATCTGGTAGCAGACAATTTTTTCTGTGACTAATCTCACTGACTAGATCCTCCACTGCAACGGTATGAACATTCAGATATGGTCTTAAAACCGGCGTATTGTAAGTAAATATGTCAATATAATACTAGATTATTGTACAATACAATACAAACACTCTTTTATTATCATCTAAAGCCGATGTATTTCCAACTGATGGACATGGGCCTTCTAGGCTCAGGAATTTAGTTTATAACACCATCAAGCTAGTTCAACGTGTGTTTAAGGTTGTAATTGGTTGCATTAACAACAGGAACTAACAGCCTGAAGTGCTAAGGCAGAAGGGACTTGAGATTACAAATTATGATTGCCCATCTGTTAGGTATCGCGGGATGAGGGGTACACGTCAGACAAACAAGCTAGTCGATTGCACTCTGTTTTATTGGTTACTACTCGAATCCCCGAATTTCAGATCCTAGAATCTCTTTTCCCAGAATTTTAAATCCCAGAATAATCGATGTATCGATGTATCTATTACTAAACATGGTTTCAACATTGGATTTCTTAAATTATTCAGTGCGCTTTATTTAACTACATTTTTGTTTCTATTTAATATTATTAAGTTTGATATTATCATTATTAGTGTTACTATTTTTGGTTTTTATTATTACTAATACTATTACTACTACTATATATATTGAAGATTCGTGATTATGGATGCAAGGCGAGTAGCTATTCTAAGTTCTCTTCTTCCTCTTGTCTCGGGTTTCTCTTGTCATCACCTATCTCCCTGATGTTTCGAGCTCGTGATCTCCTCTTTTCTTACCGACCGATAAACACTTCATCTTTAATGATCACCGCTCTCGCCTTGCATCTATAATCACGCATCTTTGTACATCGGCAGTACATTCTCTCGTCTTTTCGTTTTTCCAATTCGTAAATATATCCATGTATAAGAAATCCAATGTTGAAAACACGTGTAGCAATCAATAATCGACACACGGTAAATGAGATTCTGTTAAAAAGGATTCTGGGAAAAGAGATTCTGGGATCTTAGGTTTTTCCGTTTTATTACATATTACGCCAGGGCGTGGCCCGCTCCTGTGTATACCCACTTTCATATATAACACCGTCTAAGGAGCCAACACGGCGACAATTATCGTTATCAAAACTTAAACAGGTGAAGTACTATTCACTACACCAACGTTCTTTAAACATACTATATTTTACAATAATGATAAAAATGCAAAAACCCGACAAGCATTATTGCTAATAAGCAATCTCTTTCAGGCAACTTTGCGTTGAGGACAAGAATATAGAAAGATATAACGTTACATAAACATGCAATATGATATGTTAGTAGATGTTACAATTAATTAAATATATATGTGTTGAAATATTTATATTTTTAGAAGAATGACAAAAAAAACTAGTGGCGAAGAAAGCGATCGCGGCTGCGTGTGTGGGTGGCTCCCACGCACGCATTGCACAGGCCGCCACGTCTGGGATTGCCCAAGTAACTCTGGGCAATCTCCATTGGCGCAAAGCCCAGTTATAAAGCTGGGCTGCCTGGAGGTGACCTGGTGAAATGTTCCGCAGAACCCAGGTTACCCCCGTGAAGGACAATGGAGTGACCGAGGAGTTTTAGTGGGTATTTTCAGTGCCGCTCTATGAGGTACTGAGTGAGCCCCACACACGCCCGTCGCTTAACCAGTGGCGGATAGGTCCGTAAATAGATTCCTCCTCGTTAAAAAAAAGGGGCGAAGAAAGCGGTAAATAACCTGATTCACATAGTGTAGCATTTCCCATTATAAATAACGTAAATAACGTATATATATCATATCCTCATTTTGACCACAATGTTGTTTTTCGTTTAGTTTAAAAATCCGTAATAATATAGCTTTATCTATTCCTATACGATCAGTCTATTTTGCGTCACATCAATGTAATCTTTTAGTTCAATTAAAATGCGTCATTAAACATGTTTAAACACTCGTTGTGGGTTTACATTTCTATAAATAACCACATTTTAAGCTTAAAACATTGAATAATAATTTATTATATTCTATATACGTAATATAAAAAAAAACTTGCAATTTTATCGGAAACCTGAGCAAATATGACCAAATTTTCGGAGTGAAAATAACCTTATTGTTATTGTAACAAAGATTATTTAAATTCAAATGAATACTTAGTCTATTCAGTGGGTTGTGGGTTTTATTAAATGGGTTATGGGTTTTATATAATTGGTTTTGTAATCTTCATCAAAGTCTGTTGGTATTTTATCTCTGAGGACTGCTATTTTGGCTTGACCCTCGCTTGATGATGCCTTACTTTACATATATTGGATTCATAAAGATATAAATCATTGACGAATAACGGTACAAGAGTTGGTACCACATAATCAAATTCTACCAGCGATAGCTGAAACAACTTGTAACGATGTGGCCTCCTTCGGTCCATCGATTTAAGAGTGCTGGCTGTTTTTATTCGAACAAACATTTAAAAATATTACATGTCAAAATTGACATTTCTAAATTTATCATTTAATATTATAATTTTCGTTCGGAAGCTCTTTTATCTCTATGTATCTATCGCTTCCTATATTTTAAAGGAACCCATAGTTTGGGGTAAGTTACAATCATCACATCATCACCATCGCCATAATTAATCTCACGTCATTATCTATTTTATATATAATTTTTTATTATTTTTACAGTTCCTTCTTCCTCGTACTTTAAGTTATATTATCGGAATAAATGCATTGCAAGTAAATTAAGCTATGTTTTTATTGCATTGATCACCACCGAACCCACATTCAACCCTAGCCAAGAAGGGGCATGGTGACAAACAGCACACAAAAGCGTGACAGGGAATACATTCACATATCTTTAAATTCGCATTGTTGATATAGAAATCTTTTGGTGTGAAGGTAGAGGGTGCTATGTTAAAGAAGTTTTAGGACCTTGCATTAAATGTTAATTGTTTGAGTCAATAGTATTGCGATTGATCCAACAGCCAATTATTTGTCGAAGAGATAACAGGAGTAGAAACAATATGGCGATTTAATAAATGTCACTTCGAGATTTTAAAAAGTTAAGTGGGAATTTGTATTGGTTCCAAGGAGAGAACTATTAAACGTCTTTGTTCCTATCGATATCGAGGGACTATATACATTAATGAACTCGATTCTGAATGCGCTCACTTCATTGAAATTTAAGTACTATTCTTCACTCTTTGATATTATTTGAATGAGAAGAAAATAGTAATGTTTTTAGTAGTTATGTTTACATTACTTCTAAACTCTTTAAGTTATGGTTTACGAATCTTGCTAATGATTTAAACGTACGAAAGGACTCACCGATAGCTCTGCATAGGTTGTCTTGCTGCTTACTCGTATTCTATTACTTCCGTAATAGCACTTTTTGTGCCGGCAAGGTGAGGGATGCTAGGGCAGTATGTCACATGCTTCACTAGCTATCTTCACATCCTACTGCTTATCATCAGGTGGTGTCGAGTCATTTGCTTTGCTGTATATAAACTAAAATAAATAATAATAAATTCAGCAATGTGCATATAAAAATCTCACTGCATTACTCAACACACATACGCCAATTTTCGTGACAATGAAACACAGAAATTATGATGCCTAATAGTGTATATCTGTACTAATAGTGTGTACAATGCATATGTAATATTGTTACTAGTGTTAAATAGATTTAATTTAATGAATATCAAACAGCCGTGTTGATTGAATTGAAATTGTTGTTTAAAAATAGAAATAGGCATTACAGAATCAATAATTTATACATATAATAAAACTGCAGTATTTCAGTTTCTGTACATTGAATATTCTCCCAAAAATTGAGCCAAGCCCATGAAACCATAGTAGAAGAGTATAAATATCCGATTTTTCTTTACTGCCTGTCTGGTTATCTGTGCGCGATAATCTCTGAAACGACTAAAAAGGTTTTATTGCAAATTTGATTGGTAAACGCAAGTTTGCCTGTAGCTATATCTAGGCTTTGTTTTATCAAGGCCTGGTGAATTGCTTCGGCAGGCAAGCTTTTCAAGAAAAACAATTCGCAACTGAAATGTATTGTAATGAAATAATGTGAAACAGCCTCAAAGGCAATATATTTACAACAGATTTTCCAATTTCGACATTACTTGAACTACCTTCGAAATTTGAATCTTCAAAATATTAGCATCTGATTGCACTTTAGTTTCTACGTCTCTCTGTAGATGTTAACAAAATGGTCGCTTTAGAAGAAAAAGTTATCATGGGATCTATATTTCTGGGACAAATATTATCGTAGAGTCAATTTTCTCATCATGATTGATTGCGATGTCACTATAACCAAAGAGTTCCTTAACAATCAACTCTCATTTTCCAATAAATATTTATCAGGTATGGTAAGTTAACGATAGACTAAATTTTAAACATAAAACAAGAAAGATAAATATAAATTTTGAAAGAATTTTGTGAAACAAAGCTACTTTCTCCCAGTTGGTCCTCGGATGGGTCAAATTTGCCTTAGTTAATCCTTTGGTTTCAGTTTCTGTGTGTGTTCTTCCTTAGATATATTGTTTGATATATAAGAGCGGGATGTCCTATTACTAGTATGTATAACTTAAAAAAGGTCACAACACATAACTTTGTTGACTAACTTAAAAAATACAACTGACACAGTTGACTTTTACAATTAATTTTCCGGGACTTCCCAGAAAGTAAAAAGTTGCATTGCGTATTGCATGCGGTTAATGGTAAAAATTAGGGAGCTCATGTTCAACCATTTTCTTAAATGAAACAACTTCACCGTCCTCCGTCCTTGCCAAATTCTTGTATATACTTTGAGTGTCCACTTCTACTGAGTAGTATGTTTCTTATCCCACATCATTAATGCGAATTTAATGCAAAAATCAGTCCAAAACTACAAAATTCACTTCTTTTGGCAATTATCAACGTATTACAACATTGTTTACACAACTATCCATTTGTTCCTGTTTAATAAATATTAACGCATTGGCCATAAATCAATTTTAAAGTTTAATTAAAATTAGTTGACGTGCAACAAGGGCAGCTGAAAAAATATGATGGGTAACATCTTGGTATGGCTATAAATACCGTGAGATCTCATGGTGCCCCCAAAATAGTGGTTACATCCACCATGGTTGGTCTGAAGTTCCTAGTCTTGACTTGCCTGGTAAGTTTTTAATTGTTACAAAAATATGATCAGAAGATTAATCTAAGTAACATTCAGTCTGGCTTCAAGACTTTTTCTATCAAATAGTATCTAAAATACACTTTTGTGCAGTTTTAATATTTTTCTACGTCAAAACTAATTCCAAATTTTAACATATTGCTGATATTGCATTTTATGTATCAGCAATCGTCACCACTAAATAAGCACCACTGGCGCATGACTATATCATCTAAGCAATTGGTAGCATCAATAAATTCAATTCAATTCTTTATTTTGTGTTCCATAGTTACATAATATGTAGATCTTAAGACTATTAATGACACTATGGACCCTGTCGGGCACAACAAAATTTTAGGTTATACAGGAGAAAGGTAGATTACAAAAGATTTAAGTTACGTGTTTTAATTTGTGTAAATGGTCAAATTCAAATATATTCAATCAAAATAATAATTATCTTGGGATTGTTTGGAATTCAAAGTCAGTGTGTTTTTAAATGTAAGAAATAGATTTTAAATAATTTTTGATTTACAATTGTTTGGGTGTCAGTAAAATTAATAATAAATAATTAGAATTAATTATATTTTACTGTATTTTTTTTTAATTCTAATATGGCAATTGGGTAAGATGTCAAGTAGGTAATGCCAATAGTTTAAAATCTGTGAAAACGCAGAACATATCTCGAATTTCATTGAAATAAAATTTAACACAGAAATCATTTTTTTAATCGAATCATTATTGAAATTTAAATTAAAGGCAAAAATATAAATCTTCACTTCTCTATAACAGTGTTAAAATCTGTGAAAACGCAGAACATATCTCGAATTTCATTGAAATAAAATTTAACACAGAAATCATCTTTTTTAATCGAATCATTATTGAAATTTAAATAAATCTTCTCTTCTCTAAAACAAAGTGGTTTTTTTGTTTGCAAATCAATAAATAAATTTCGTAGCATTTGACTTTGACTTTGCACCTTGTGAAGCCTCACTGCTATATAAAGAGCGACGATTTCCAAACATCAGACCCAACTTCCAACTTTTAACTTTATCAAGTCATTAGCAATTAGCTACGTACGCAAGTAGGAATAGAAATTGTAAAGGTTCGATGTGTGATGATGCCCGAATATTGTGTTCAAATAATAATGTCTTCAAACAAAATAAAACGGCGAAGATAAACACAATAAAATATATTCTTCAGTTTTCACAAAAAATTATAACATGACAGAAAGAAAAGAAAACAGTAAATCACATTGACATCAACAAAAAAAAAGGTAAATTCAAATAAATACAAACAGCCAGCTACTGCTTCAAACCTCAACAGAAATATATACTCAAAAGTATATATTCCTAATTCTCGTAAACTATTCTGTAATGTCGGTTATCTTGGTCTAGAAACGTTCCACGAGGATCTTGAGGTCCGTAATTGTTCACGCGCAAAACTAACAAGGAGGCTTCGTAGCTGGAGACATGCCGCCTCCTTGAAGCATTGAAGAGCGGCGTGGATTTTTTAGAATAAAGCCCAGATCTTTTCTTCTTGTGGCTACTATTTTCTTTTATTGTACAATATATTGTAAATACCATATTTTAATATTATATTTACTATGATACTACTTTAATCTATTGTATTATGGTTCGCACGAACAGTAATCAAAATAATATAAACATCGTTATAAATCAGTTCGCTGTATGTAGCTGTTAAATAAAAATGCATTAAAAATTTGCGATGATATTGTTTAGGTTTGATTCTATAGTCATCATTTCATGCATCAAAAGATCCTTGTCACGCCATTTAAGCCGAGCATTGCGTCATTATTCTTAATTTGCCAGGCAATATTGGTGTTGATGATGGAGGTCGCGGGGAAGGGAAAAATGGAAACGAAAAGTTTTCGAAGCACGTGGACAATCCGAGCGCGGACAACGCAACACGGACGTTCTTTAGGGCGTCGTCTTGTCACTGGTGTATGTTGCCACTGCCGATTCTATGGTCGCAGACATACGGCGGAGGGGATAAGGCCCGCCCGCGATGCGTTGTTCGCGCTCCAATTTCTTTATTTAATAAAAATACAAAGAAATACTTAAACATAACATTTTAAAATAATATAAAGAGATTAAAAAGATATTAAATATAATATTTAAACATGTATTTACAATCTATTGTAAAATAAAAGAAATAGTAGAAGTCAACAAGAAGAAAGAAAAACAAAAAGCGATCGCCGAACTCAGCTTTTTTCTAAAATGTCACACGTCGCTTTTCAATGCTTCAAGGAGGCGGCATGTCTCCCGCTATGAAGCCTCCTTGCAAGTTTTGCGCGGGAAAAATCAGCAAGTTTATTTCAAAAATAAATCATATTACTAATTTTCGTTTTCAAATCAGAATCTAGCATCTTGTTATCACTTGTTAATAAAACAGGCTGCCTTTGCCTTCTCCTGATTGTCTATTTAAAATTTGCTTCAACTTGTTGAGAATAAACCTCATCAAGACGACAATAGTTTTTCTTATTTAATATTAGATTCTCACTCAATCAACCATTACAAGATCTAAGATCTAAAAATATCTTCAACAGTTGGCAGTGGCGATTGCCAATCCCCTCTTCTCTCATAGGCGACGCGGTGGACTAGGAAAACGCAGTGATTGTAGAGACTGCAGCTCCTATGATAACTCCAGCGGTGACAGTGGCGGTGGCGGGTTGGAAGACAAAAAAGGTGACGTCTTAAAGATACATACTATATAAATACTCAGACCTGTGTGTAATACGCTACCACTGTGATTAGATGTTAACACGCTCGAGTATATTGCAACAAATAATACGCAGCTCTGACATAAATCTAATTTGGAGAGAAAATACTAAGAAAATAAATATAAAACAATCAAAAATTTAAGAATATTAACATAAAATATCCATGGATTTTTCCTGAAACACATTTTCTTAGTTAGATATTTCAACGTGTATTAGAATTTAATTTAGTATTTTAAATGAAATGAAATGAATATACAAAAATTAAAAAGACTTCAAACATTAGATTACCAGTGGTCATCTGGCATAAATGTCAAATTATATGACGATTAATATTTCTATTTGTTACAGGTGGCGTCTTGGTCAACAAAAAATCAGTAAGTGTTATTAATAAAGATGGAATTTTTGAAAAAGAAATCTGAAATCATTTAATTTCTAATCCATTATTAACAGCCTTCACTGCTACCGGAGTTTGGGTAATAATCCCAAATCTCTGAACAATATAGGTCGGTAGATAAAAGCACCTGAAGTAAGAGAGAAAAGGTTAAAACCCTGGTAACGCTGTAAAGGACATCTGCGGTCAACAGTATTAGTCAGTCCAAAAAAGACAGCAACTGTTGGCGTCCCTGAATTAGAAGAAAGGAGAATTATGGTCCATCTGTTAAAGCTTCCTATTAGTGATCTAATTACTTTCAAGTTTTTTGAATAGCTTTTAATTCTGTTCCATTTCTGAAAATATTCTTTTCTGTTTCTTCTAGAACCTGCTGTGTGGCGCTCTAGGTGAGTTTAAGTAAAATAATAATAAACTCGAATTTTTTAGTTACCACAATGGCTACCGGAAATTTTAAATCATTTTTCCTTTTTTATAGGACCTCTTGCGAATGGACTGACAAGTAAGTGACAAGTTTTGTATTCATTTATTATTAATGTAAAAGTAATTTCACTTATTAGCTCGGTAGGGAATTGGATTATCTACACACACACATACACAAAACGCCAACTTTTCATAAATATTGTTTTTTAAGGTTCCGTACCTGAAAAAGACAAAACGGTACCCTTTAAAATCACTTTGTTCGTCCGTCCGTCTGTCTGTCAGTCACCCCTTTTTATGTACCCTTTACGTTACGATATCTCTATATCAACCATATACGTCTATAGTTTCTCGAATCTGTGCAAACATCAAACTTCTAAGTAAAGATACGATAGGAAAATAAAGGAATCAAAAATTGTATGGTATTTTCCGTTGACTTAGACAAGTATAAACCCAAATATAAAAACTATAAATTTGTAGTCAAATTGTTGAAATAAATGGAAATATTTCTAAGGTTATTTGGCAAACTCATTCAGCAAATAAAGTCATTATGTAGGTAGATAGACATATAAAAATAATTAACTACCAGGGTGCTCTGAATTAGTATCATGGTACAATACAAATAATAAAAAAATTAATAACACCCGAGGCTCGATTCCTGAACTATTTATAGTATTTACCTACAAATTTGTACGGAACTTTAGAACATTATTTTCGGAGTGATTATTTTCAGTCATTGTCTATTTATCACGTTCTTTGTTTATGATCTCAATACGCTATCGAAGAGCAGCTGCTTCTGACACAGGTATAATACATACAAATGAAGAAGTCAACTTTATAAATTGTTTTGTGTTTCATCATTTAATTTTAAACTCAGCAGTTCGGTGTCGGTAAAGTGGTGTCATAATGTAGATAAAACAGTCGCGTATTGCGTTAATTTAAAATTCCCGCGTTACGGACTATGGGTAATGAAACGTGACATGATATTAAGTTCAAGTTACTTATCTGTTTAAAATACAAAGTTAACTTCGAATTAAACATTTGATTCACACGCATTAGACTATGGATTGCTTGTAAAAATATAATATTATTACTTATATTAAAATATAAGTAATAATATTAGGCCGGCAACAAAAGTTGAATCTTTATACAATATCAACATCAGATACAATATTTATTTAAACTGTGTTTCAGGTCTTTTGATTTTATATTGCATGTCAAAGCCGACGGACTGGACGAATTTAATTTTCGAAGTGTCCATATTAGACACAATATATTTAACATTTTTGTAACCACATATGAATGGGATCACCCACGAGCCTTGATGGTGCTATTGCCCAAATTGCCCATGTATATTTCCCATATGCAGGCAAGCTTGTGCCCAGCAGTGTGATGTATAGTTACTTGAAAACTTAAATAATAAATTATTTCTCTCCATTACAGAGATCACTGGTAATGCTCGGAGCATTCTAAAGGATCTTTCATTGCTGAGTAAGTATTCCTGTCTTCGTAGAATAGAATAGAATATATCTTTGTTGTACATCAGCCAATCAGCCATTATATTTATATTTGTTTTATGTTTTTGTATCATCACAAAATCTATTCCTTCTTCCAGAAATCCCAGGCACTGTGGATGACGTCTTCAATCTGCTCATCAATCGTAAGTTTCAATATTTTATTTTCAAACGTTTCTACGATATCAAAGTTTATATGTTATCAACACTGAAGATCAGTGCATTTGACAGCTCATATGACGTGACATTTAGAAAGGATGCATTTGATATTAAACCTTAATGGTCTTTGAATTTAGGTTTTGTTGACATCTTCCTAAATAGCTTTAATTACCTATGGTTGTAACCTAACACTTCGGGATATGGCGTAAAATAAAATTAAAATATTTATATTCACAAATTAATAAGGAATGATCAAAACTTTTAAGGTTGTACTTTAAATGTCGCATCGGCGCTACCGGACACATACCACAGCGTGCCAAAATACTTAAACACATCGTTCACGTTTATATAATATTGTTTAATTCTAATGTACCGAGCTTTCCTTTACACAATGAGAGAAAGTGATAAACTTAACTTATACTATATTCAGTAAATCGTGAACAACATGTAAACAATGAAACCAGTAGTTTTTCTTCGACGAAGTAAAAATGGAAGCGCTGCTTGGTCCGGCTTGGACCATATTCACGCAGAAATATTCGCCCATAACAGAAACGAAGTGTAATAACGTAACAAAAACAACAATTTAAACAAATAATAACAATAATATCTAAAATAGTCGTGGAGAGAACACGCTCATGTCAACAAGTCGATCAAGAGTAAAAATGGCGGATATAACCCGGCTAAATAAGAATGTTATAGCATTCTACGTTCAATTAATGTCATAGCTGTTCATCTTCGTAAAATATTTAAAAACTTACGTAAAAACTAATTAAATTATTTTGTTAGAAGTTATATAAAGAAAATTGTTAAAATAGTTACCATTATTTATTTACAATACATTATTAAAAAATAATATTAATTTATTTTAGTTCATAGGATGTTTCTGTTGAAGTACTGACACTTTAATTTACCATTTTTATGCTTTGTTAACATTTTATCTAAGGGCAAAATGAATACATGGTAAAAATAAAATACATTGTTTATTTATTTATTTATTATATTTAGTCAACAAAAACACATACTAACAAAAATATTGAACTGTAGCGTAGACATTAAATTAAGTATAGTTTTTAATTACAGACAGCCACGGCATGCGATGTGTACTAACAGTAACAAAACTTAACGTAACGTTATATTTGAACTAAGTACGTCATTAGTTTCTTTCTCATTATCTATACTAAAGAAATATATCTTTTGCAGTTGGACAAGCTGTTGGTGGTATCATTAACGCCATCTTGCCAGGAAGTAAGTACAATATTTTTTATACCACAGAATAAGGATATTTTTTATACCACGAACATTGGTTAAGACAACATGAGTGTCTAATATATATTGATAATTTTAGTGTGGTTAGTTCGTTCATAAGAAAGTCGGCTATTCGTGGTGGGTCACTGATACTTTTACATAATAAATTTAAATCGAAGGAACGGAAGGATATAATGGCACTATCTATTGAACGAACAATCGAATTGTCATGTGCAGAGTTGGAGCATTTTATAATTGTGTGCGTGTATAGACCTCCATCATCAGACTATGTATTATTTGAAAACACTATGGAAGAGGTACTAAGGAAACTTTGTAATTCCAAAAAGAAGGTTGTTGTCTGTGGCGACTTTAATATCGATATATTGGGTGATTCTCAAATTATTGTTAGATTTCTAAATCTTTTTAAATCTTTTAATTTAGTTCCTCTTTTCTCGGAACCAACAAGAATAACTGCCACTACAGCTACCTGCTTAGATAACATATTCTGTGAAAATGGTAAATTTTTAAATAAGTCTATAATAAATCGTTTGCAATCTGACCATACTGGGCAGTTCGTGAGTTTCGAACACCTTTATGTTCCAAAAAAAATTATTATTAATTGTAGGCCGGTTACTAAGAGTCGCGTAAAATTTTTTAATAGTAACATTAACAAAAAAATTATAAATTTACCGTTTCATGAGGATAATAATGCCAATCACCTGTACGAAAATCTTTTTAAATTAATAAGAACTGAATTTGATTCCGTTTTCACTGAAAAGACTGTAACAATAAATCCATTTAAAAGTAAATTCAGTGATTGGGCCACTCCCGGCATCTATAAAAGTAGAAATAAACTGTATGACTTATATGATCTTAAATCAAACGCTAGTGATAATAAATTCCATGAATACGTTAAAAAATATTCCAAAATATTTAAGAAGGTTTGTAACAATGCAAAAGCTATATTCTTGCGTAATAAAATTATTAATTCTAAAAGTAAAATTAAAGCCACTTGGAATATTATTAATAAAGAGACTTGCAAACTTAAATCAGAAGATAAAGAGTTCTGTTTAAAATTTAATAATAGTATTGCTACAACAGATAAGGATGTGGCTGACGGTTTTGAATCTTTCTTTTCTAATATAGCTGCCACAACCACAAAACATTTAAATTCTAGTACTGATCATGCCATATCATTACTTGAGTCAAGTATTGAGATATGTAAAAGTACATTTAACTTTACTTACATAACTCCAATAGACATTTTTAAAAACTTTAAACAAATTAACATTAAAAGAACAAAAGATCTATGGGGCATATCAACAGACCTTCTTAAAATAATAATAAACAAAATATCACCTTACTTAGCATTTATATTCAATAAATGTATTGATGAAGGGCAGTTCCCTGATCTAATGAAATATAGTAAAATCATCCCACTATTTAAAGCAGGTAATAAGAGTGATCCATCAAACTTCCGGCCAATTTCTATCCTACCTGCTCTAAGTAAAATTTTTGAAAAAATTATATTTCATCAGTTGCTGTTACACTTTAACTTTAACAAATTATTCCATGAAAAGCAATTTGGTTTTACTAAAAATAGAAATACTACGGATGCAGGGGTCGCACTCATCAAACATATATTTGATGCATGGGAAAATAAGCAAGATGCTATAGGTATATTCTGTGATCTATCAAAAGCGTTTGATTGTGTGGATCATCAGATTCTATTAGTAAAATTGAAACATTATGGTGCTTCAGATAATTCGCTACGCCTTATAGAATCGTATCTTACTGGTCGAATACAAAAAGTTAACATAAATGGCACTAATTCTTCCGGCGCGCCTCTGTATATGTGAGTGCCCCATGTATATGTGAGTGCCCCAGGGCTCCATATTGGGCCCCTTATTATTTCTAATTTACATTAATGACCTGCCTTATTTTGCTAAAGACCTCTGTGAAATAGTTTTGTTTGCTGATGACACTTCTTTGATTTTCAAAACCGACAGACGCAAGGACGTATCTGACGAGGTAAATAGTACTCTTTCTCAAGTCCTACACTGGTTCACGGCTAATAATCTTGTTTTAAACTCTAAGAAAACCAAGTGTATTAAATTTAGTATGCCTAATGTAAGGCGGGTCAATATTTGTATTAAGATAAATGAGGAACCAATAGAAATAATTAATTCTACAACATTTCTTGGAATTACTATAGATTCCAAACTACAATGGGCATGCAGTTCGAAAAATAAGACGGCTTACTGATGTGGAAACGGCGAGATTAGTTTATTTCAGCTATTTTCACAGCTTAATGTCGTATGGTCTACTGTTGTGGGGCTCCGCTGCTGACATACAGACGATCTTTGTACTTCAAAAGAGAGCCATTCGTGCAATATACAACCTTAGACCACGTGACTCGCTAAAAGAATTATTTAAGGAAATTAACATACTAACCGTGGCGTCTCAATACATTTTTGATTGTATTATGTATGTACGTAAATACAGTGGTTCTTTTCTTAGAAATTCAGACTGCCATAGCTTCAACACCAGAAATAAGCATAAGCTCGCCTTTCCAAGCCACAGACTGCATAAGACCGGTAATTGTTTTATAGAAATAAGTATAAAAATGTACAATATGATACCACAAAGTTTTATTGAATTGCCTCTGCATAAATTTAAGTCAACTATTAAAAGTTGTTTGATGAAAAAGGGGTATTACAAGGTAGAAGATTATTTTAAAGATAAAAATTTGTGGCCACTATAATTTGCTTCTCTGCACTTATTTATTATATTTTGCAATATTTAAAAATATATTTTTAATGCACTGTAAAACAAAACATGTATATGTTTATAATACTAATACATAATGACATAATTGATTTGTAAATGTCATTATAAATACTAAAGGCTGAGAGTTTCTTGCGCCGCTTCTTCTCTGCAGCTACTAATTCGTCGAAGCGGTAGTAGGGTTGATTGGGAATATGCATACTAGTGTTATTTTTAATTTTAAAATAAGTATTATTTTAAAATTAAAACTAACAATTTATTTAGTACATATTGAAATACTATAACTGGGACAATTAGTAAATGCCCGGTTGATACCCAGTAAAATTATGAGTATTGCCTTTATAATTATATTTATTTATTTTCTTATACATATTCCCTGTTGTGACGATTTAAAAGAGCTTAGTAAATAAGTCTATTTAAATAAAGTTATTTTTGACTTTGACTTTGACTTTGACTTAAGACATAAGATAAGATATTTATTTATTTACATAAGTGTGTTGGAATGTTTTTATGTTCGGGAATAACAGTTCACCCATTTCGGGTGTACAGTCATGTCTGAAAAGAACAACAAATTGTTGTATACATATATCTGGAATCTAGATGTATAAACTTAATCAGACGTAACTGTATACATAATTGCATTTTATTATTTCTAATAAAATTGTCAAAAAAACTACGAGATCAAAGAGTTTCTATAAAAAAATAGTTTCTATAAAAAAAATTCTATTTTTTTATAGAAACTATATTTTTTTTGACGTTTTAAAAAAAAACTTAAACTTCCTGGTTCTAAATATTTTCGTTAAGACTTATTTAAGTATTTTTAATATCCACTTTAAGACTTGCGGATTAAGAAATCTTCTTGGAAGGTTTGCAATGTGATGCGATGATGAATTTGATTATTAGAACTTGTTTTATTTATTATTTCAAATTTAATCATGGAACTTCTAAACGATTTTAGATCAACTATTTCTCCCACGAGTTATTCTATATCTGATTGTTTTGCCATACCATTAAAAACTTATGTTACATTTCAAAGGTATGTTAATTAAATAATGCTATTTATTATATTAATAAGTTAATTTGTTCTCTTATTTCAGCTGGGACTGCTTTATCCAATCGTAAGTACTTATTAACAACATATCTTTCAATTTCATTTCAAGTTTAATAAAGAACGTCTTTAAAACCAACATTGTAATCAGATTTCAATACGTTTTACTTATGTTACAAATGGTTATCTAAAACCATTCTAAATCACATCGACATTTAATATTAAATTGAGTATTGTTTGCAAATTCATTAGAAACAATTATATAAAATCAAAATGTTACTTTAAGTTTAATTTCTTTTGCCAACCTTTTCTTTTTTTTTCTAGTATTGGTTGGTCTGTTCAGGCTCCTGCTCTGCTCTTTGGGATCTCCAGGACTCACTGGTACTCTCCTCAATGATAGACGTCCAGGTTTGTATATATTTAGTGAATTAATCTTATACTAAGCATCACAATAGATAATGTCAGAAGACGCCAGTGGGCTGACAAGAGACCTAAAACAGCTGGTAAACTGACTGGTTCTGTATTGAGGTCTATCATTAGAAATATTAATTCACTTATCCTTTGAAAATTACTAGTTGTCGTATCTAGAGAATGTAGGAAAATGGGACACTGAAAAATATCACCACACTGATGCAAAGTTATCTATTACGAATATTGTACGTTGCAGCCTTTTACTTATGAAATATACATACAAGTCTACAAAATATATGAAATTGAATACTCAGCATCCCACAAAAACCCCTCAAAACTTGGCTAAACATGTTTTTTTTTTAATTTTGCCAGACAAAAATGAAGAGTTTTATCGTTACTCGCAAAAATTTATATTCTGAAGGATCTATTTTGTGCGTTTTCGTTCCCAATTGTGTACATCAACTTCCAGTTAAGAATATCAAATCAACATTTTGTATTTTTACAGGATTTGACAACACTTTTGTATGCGCTCCAGAATTTGGAACTAAATGTGGTCTTAAGCCATACCATGGTGGAAACAAACCGGAAAACATTATTGACTTCTACGCCCTCGCTAGCATCGAAGGACAACTGCTCACCGCCATCAACAAACTTACCAATGGTGCTGGCTTGGATGGTTTGACTGGTAAGAGCTCTAAATCTACCTCTACTATGTTGTATATTCTTTATTTCTTAGCTTACTGTAATATAAAGATAGTTTGGAGTGATAACACGCTTATGTTAGGAAGAACCGCTCTTCCGTCTATACTAAATATAAACGTTCCTAAAAATTCTTAAATCTTTCTTTTCAGGAAACGTAAAAATCATTCTTGGATTGGTTCTTGATTTTGTTGGTCTCTGCAAGAGTAAGTTCACCATTTTCTTTTTTGTTAGATTCAGTTTAATGGTTCATCATCATATCAACTTGTGTTTTCTACAGCTAAGCAATGGTCTCTCGCATTGGTTCACATGTGGAACGGTTCTATGCAACCTGCATCTGACCATCGTATTCATTATTAACTTCAGTTCTATCCACTTTGCGAGTAATTCCTGACAGCCGTTGAGTGGCGACCGCTCTGATAAAGGTCGCTGGAATCCGCTGGATGCAGTCAGCGCAGCGGCTTGGAGATCCTTAGGCTTATGTCCAACAGTGGAAGTCTCGGCTGATATTGTGATGATGATAATGATAGCATTTTCATTATAAAGCTCGCTTTTTCCTTTGACTTTAGCAGTTTCTCATTAATCTTTTTAATTTGACTGTTGACCAATTATTCGCTTTCCTGTACAGAGAGTAGCTACACCAACCAAGACTTCGTCTCAATCATCGTCTACCGTAAGTATAACATTCAGTTTCAAATCTATCAATCCTAAGAAAGAACTTCGAATTTTGCTACGGCTGTTGTAATCAGTTAAACTGAATAGCTTAAAACATTATTACTAGTATAATAACTGCACCAACGTTAACTGTCGTTGTATTGACTGGAGTAATATATGATTCATTAGCAAGAAAAATGTGACATTCTACAATATTTTTTAATTATAAAATTGTAAATATTATTAGTTCACAATTGATTAAATCAATTTATATTTGTTCTTGTTACGTTGAGTACGGAGAGAGTTCTAGTTTTGGTAACATAATTTTAATTAATTAAGTTTGTACATTTAAAATATTACCTTCTTTCCTCAGTTACAACCATTATTGGAGGCATTGGAAACAGCGTTCAAGATGGACGTAAGTATCCTTAAATTCTTATTTATTATTCGTTTCTAATAGGTTTATTCGTTGGGTTTTTATCAATTCGTTAATTTTTGAAATCATATAAAAGAAGAGATTCGTTTACAAGCTTTGAATAAATTTTAATAGATTATGAGATTTAAATAAGTCCTTTAATTTCGTTATCGTTGCTAATTCAAATATTTTTCTTTTCAGTTGGTGACACGATCGTCGATGGTAAATACATAAACCGAATTTTTGAACTAATTTTAAATTTGGAATATTAGAATATGTCAAAATTTTGACCATTTTTTACTCAATTCATGCTGCGCTCAAAGTAGTTCTCTCAAAACAGTTATTAACATCAGATTTCCAATAACTTTCATTATCCTACTTTCGTTATTCTTATAACTTTCAAATCTCTTGTTTTCTATAATAAGGCTTAAGCTTTATTATAGAAAACAAGAGATTTGTGTGAGGCTCTGGACTCGATTACACGTTTATATGTCTGTGTTCTTATCTAACTTAAATTTTTTTCAGATATAATTAGTAACATCTCGGTCGCTATCGATGTGAAAGTTCTCGGAGGAGTTGGTAAGGATTTTATTAATTGTTTTATGTCTCAAGAACTGGGCTAGTCTGATATAACTAAGAGTTTAGAAGGAGTCAATAGACACTTAAAAAGAAGTGTCTGATTGTTCCTTAAGTAGGATAAATTGTCGAAGATACTGTACCCTAAGTTCATAAACATGACCGGTGCTGTAGGGTGGCTTCTGGTTTTTTCAATCATGAAAAAGTTGCAACAGATTCCTGCTCATAGCATCAGGGGAATTACACAATCCAAAAGATATAGTTAATAGACAAGATCATGAAGTTCAGAAACTCCAACCTTGGGCGAAATCCGTCGAAATAGAAAATACATATACGTTGTCATAGTGACACTCTTTGAAAAAAATATAGGTGAAAAATGTCAAATCTTACCAATTATCACTCTAAACATAACTTTGATACACTTATCCCAGGATCAAGGAACAAATAGTTATGTTTTTGGGGATTCTGAAATATAGATAGATAGATAAAACATTTATTTCCATCTCTACATCACACACAATCCATTCAGACAGTACATAGATTAAAAGACAAACATTTTGTGATAAAAACCTTTGTGTGCGCTGCAGAAGTGCAAAAGGGTCGCAACTCAGTGACTAATTTTGTTCACATCGGGATGTGAACAAAGCACTGATATTCTGCTACAACCCGAGGGCTATTTAAAATTCAAATTATAGATAGAAAAAAACAATTAAATATTAAATGTGTGTACATTAATATAACTAAGATGTGTGAGATATTAGATAAATAAAATAAGATAAATATTGTGTATTTTTAGATAATAAGAGTTTATGATAAGTAGTAAGCTACGTAAAAACAATTTGAATACTGATAGTATAATTAAATGTCTATATCAATTAAATAGCAAAGTGTCTTATACACTTTTAAACATTGTATCAGTACTGTTAATCTCGTTCCCTTGATATATTGCAAAAAAGCAGCTATCACGTGCCATTTATACAGCCTTTATGGTATTGCAATAATGTACATCATAAAATGTAGGTAATAGAAAGCATGGTACATGACATATCAAATTGTCTTTGGTTTTTTAAAGATGTTCATAATTTAAGGGGATGTATTTCACCTCCATTAAGGCATGTATAGAGAAATAAGCTATAAAGTGCGAGTTGAAAGTAGAAACTGTACACAAGAAGGACCATAATGGCTTAAAGAAATAAACCCCTTTCCTGATTCACATGTCTTAAATTCACTGAGTACAAAATAATGAGAAAATCCGATAACATTACAAGAGGTCCTATTTAGAAGTGTTATTTATCTGCAATGCAATTATAATAAAACAATTCATTTCAGACTTGAAAGTTTACATTTCCACCATCAAGAAGAATATTTCCCGCTGCAAAAGAGACACTCTCAACGGCGCTGTAGTTATATCAACAGACATCTCAATTTCTATCGGTGGTTCTAGCTCCTCTAACTCGGACTCAAATTCTAACTCATACTCCAGCTCCAACTCCAACTCAAACTCTAATGCTAATTCTAGCGCTAACTCCAACTCCAACTCAAACTCTAACGCCAATTCTAACTCCAACTTTAATTCAAACGCCAATTCTAGCTCCAACTCCAACTCTAATTCAAACTCTTACTCCGGCTCCAACTCTAACTCCAACTCTAACGCCAATTCCAACTCCAACTCTAATTCAAACGCCAATTCTAGCGCCAACTCCAACTCTAATTCAAACTCTTACTCTGGCTCCAACTCTAACTCCAACTCTAACGCCAATTCCAACTCCAACTCTAATTCAAACGCCAATTCTAGCGCCAACTCCAACTCTAATTCAAACTCTTACTCCGGCTCCAACTCTAACTCCAACTCTAACGCCAATTCCAACTCCAACTCTAATTCAAACGCCAATTCTAGCGCCAACTCCAACTCTAATTCAAACTCTTACTCTGGCTCCAACTCCAACTCTAACTCTAACTCTAACGCCAATTCTAACTCCAACTCTAATTCAAACGCGAATTCTAACGCCAACTCCAACTCTAATTCAAACTCTTACTCCGGCTCCAACTCTAACTCTAATTCTAACGCCAATTCTAACTCTAACTCTAATTCAAACTCTTACTCCGGCTCTAACTCCAATTCAAATTCTAACGCCAATTCTAGCGCTAACTCCAACTCTAATTCGGACTCTTACTCCGGCTCCAACTCCAACTCAAAGTCTAACGCCAACTCTAACGCCAATTCTAATTCAAACTCTTACTCCGGCTCCAACTCCAACTCAAATTCAAACGCCAATTCTAGCGCCAACTCCAACTCTAATTCAAACTCTTACTCTGGCTCCAACTCCAACTCTAACTCTAACGCCAATTCTAGCGCCAATTCTAATTCAAACTCTTACTCCGGCTCCAACTCCAACTCAAATTCTAACGCCAATTCTAGCGCTAACTCCAACTCTAATTCAAACTCTTACTCCGGCTCCAACTCCAACTCAAATTCTAACGCCAATTCTAGCGCTAACTCCAACTCTAATTCAAACTCTTACTCCGGCTCCAACTCCAACTCAAATTCTAACGCCAATTCTAATTCAAACTCTTACTCCGGCTCTAACTCCAACTCAAATTCTAACGCCAATTCTAGCGCTAACTCCAACTCTAATTCGGACTCTTACTCCGGCTCCAACTCCAACTCAAAGTCTAACGCCAACTCTAACGCCAATTCTAATTCAAACTCTTACTCCGGCTCCAACTCCAACTCAAATTCAAACGCCAATTCTAGCGCCAACTCCAACTCTAATTCAAACTCTTACTCTGGCTCCAACTCCAACTCTAACTCTAACGCCAATTCTAGCGCCAATTCTAATTCAAACTCTTACTCCGGCTCCAACTCCAACTCAAATTCTAACGCCAATTCTAGCGCTAACTCCAACTCTAATTCAAACTCTTACTCCGGCTCCAACTCCAACTCAAATTCTAACGCCAATTCTAGCGCTAACTCCAACTCTAATTCAAACTCTTACTCCGGCTCCAACTCCAACTCAAATTCTAACGCCAATTCTAATTCAAACTCTTACACCGGCTCCAACTCCAACTCTAACTCTAACGCCAATTCCAACTCCAACTCTAATTCAAACTCTTACTCCGGTTCCAACTCCAACTCAAACTCTAACGTCAATTCTAGCGCTAACTCCAGCTCCAACTCAAACTCTAATTCTCAATCAAACTCCAACTCTAAGAGTAATTCCCACTCTAGTTCAAATAATAATAGCTCGAACATCTCAAGTTCTAGTACTCAGTCCTCCTCAAGTAACTATAACAGTGCTTCAAGCTCTAGCTCAAACAATAGCGCTGCATCATCCAGCAATACAAACTCTGGCAGCTCTGGCAAAAGTACTAGTAACTCAAACAACTACAGTAGTTCTGCTGCCTCCAGCGAAAGCCAAAGTCAAAGTCAAAGCACCAGTGCGGCACGCTCGACATCCAGCAACTCTCAATCCACAACCAAGGAATCTAACTACGAAAGCCAATCAGGACATAATTAATAAATTGGTTAGAACTCTGACTTGTGTAAAATAAGTTCTTTCATAACTAATAAGATGTATATGTACTTAATCTTGTTGACAAATAATAAATATTAAAGCAGTTTATTGTTTTTAGTAATTTTATAATTAAAACTAAGATACTGATCTCACTTTCATTATGGTTCAATCAGAAAGGGATAGTAACACAAACGTCAATTTAATTGACATTAAGACGTTCTATACACTTAACTAATTTAATCGGCAATTTACATGTGGAAAAAAGCGCTGGAAACCTTGGATTAAGTAGTTGTGTTTTTCTTTGCTGTTTATTCTAATTCGAGTTAATAGATTATCAGATGAGTTGAAAGTAGTTATATAAATATATTTATTTAGTGTTATTTATTTACTTTTTGCTTCTCCATAAATCAAAATTTTTTAGTTAGTGGACAAGCTTCCTTTGATGTAGATAATAGTGATAATTGTCAATGTCATAACAAAAATCAACACATTATCAAAGAAAAACTTTGAAATATTAATCAATTCCAATTTTTTTCACCATTATCAAACACACAGGCAAACAAACAGGATATGACGAATGTCCGTTCACCCATAGGAATGGCTGATTGATGCTTCAGGTGCTTCCCCATTTATTATTCATGTGTTTCGTGAAAATACTGATAAAACACATTAATTCACCCTTTGGACATTTCTTAAAGAAGAATAATATTAAAAATATCATGGAAGAGTTAAGTAAATAGGAAGAAATAAAGTATCGTTGATGCTAATGCTTTTATTGATAATGTGTCCCTTGTCAAACAGAAATTCAAAACCTTTATACCTGTTTTTAATGTAACTCTTATGGAGGTTGTTTGAGGTGTCTCTGTTGAGTGGACTGATGAGAAAATTCTAGAAAATATAACGGTCACTATTGGTTGCAGTAAGATCCTTAGAGTTAGGCGTTTTACAAAGTTTCTTTCAATAGAGATGGTTGTGTTAAAATTTGATGGGCAGGTGTTACCAAAGAGAGTATTTTTATGTTTTGATTCACTTCCAGTTGACTTGTATATCTATCCTACAATACAGTGCTTCCCTTGCTGTCGATATGGTCACAAAGAGTCATTGTAGGTCTACTCCTTGCTGTTTTAAATGTGGGGGTGATCGTTCTGGAGATAATTGTTCTATTGAGAAAGAAGATATTGTTTGTTGTTTATGCTCTGGTTCTCATATAGCTACAAGTCGCAAGTGCCCTGAGTTCTTTAGACAAAGGGCTAATAAAGAGTCAATGGCTAAAAGTTGCATCTTATGAAGCATTAAAAATTCACCCTGCTGTAGTAAAATCATTTGCAAATGTTTCAATGTCTCCTTCAGGATCTACACATCCTGATAACTTTGAATTACTTAATAATAACAAGTCACTTGATGACAATAAATGTAAAAAAATTGTATTTTTAAAGAAATATGTTAACCAATTTGGTACTGACGGTACTACAGGATTTGACAAAGTTTCTCATGCAGCTCTTACCAAAAATTATAATATCCCTTTACCCTGAATAGGCACAGGTTTAAATAATAGCATTTACGATAAATTGCCAACAAGAGATCTTATTATTGACTTAATCAAAACATTTTCTCAATCTGATATTCTATCTGCTAACAATTTACCGTCCAACGTTGCCCCTAATACTGTAGCTGCAAGTGATAGTATTAACAGCAATGGACAAATAGTCCATAGTGGTCCAGTGGAATTGCCGTAGTAGCAATTCCAAGAAATCTGATTTACTTTATATAAAATTTAACCCTTTCGTGATTGGCTTACAAGAAACTTGGCTTCGGCCAAATACATATTAATTTTAAAATTTCAGGCTATTCTTCTATTAGAGAAAAGATATCTGAAGAATCAGTTATGACAGTGTTGCCTTACTCATTAAAACTGGTATTTCATTTGACTTTTCAATAATAGCTGCTTTTATTCATAAAATTTGTTTCTTTAGGTATACCCTCATCCCTCTTCTACCATTTTGGATAAACTAGAACGCATTTTTTCAACGCGTTTGTGTGTATATATATGTATATATGGGTAAATATTATATATATTACTTTTTATGTGTTTATTATATTAGTGTTGATACCCACCCCTCTACCTCTTGATGTCACTTTTCCCATATATGGGCTGCTGGAAAATATTTCTTATAGAAATAAGCAGTAGCTTTCTGTTGTGTCCTTTTAATTGTCTTTGTGGGTACATAAATTGTTAAATAAATAAATAAGAATCCCAAGTCCTTAAGCACAATAGATCCCATTAGGTGGAATTGCTCCGGGAATAAATCCTGGCTCATTTTCTAAGATAGGATCCCAAGATTTATCATAAATTATTACTTTGCAAGCAGATTTGGCGATTGCATCAGAGCACATATTTATAATAGCGCACCTGTTCAGTCTCAGAAGGAAAGTCATGAGGAAGTTTACTCAAGTGCCTATTAAGAGTCCAAGGTAGGCTTCTGTAACGATAGGCGAAACACTGCACAAACTATATCATGACCACCATTTTCTCACCCATATTCTGTGACATGCCCAGCTACCCAGGGGTCAGTCCAGTAACAAAAGCTGCTCTACCAGTGGATTTTATTATTATTATTAATTATATTAATGCTCCTTAATCCACACCTATTGGTGTGAGTGGATTATCATGTATATGTAATAATACATTTCTAGATTAACTCTACTGTGGTGTCAAAATCATTTTTATACTATTAATGTATTCTATTCTTTTCCATTCTATTTTCTTTGTTATATTCTAAAACATAATATTGTCTTTGGTTCCATAGGCAATGCGAGGTGCGAATAAAAATTATTCTCTGAAAACTTGCGTTTGGGGGCCGATGCAAAAAATACTCATTATTTCCATTTAAATTTTAATTTCCATTTTGCTTATCCTCGGGAGAAAGGTGGTGAGCCATTGGTGCGAACGAAGTAACTGCCTTGAGACCTGTAATAAAGCCACAACTATACAATGGTATCGACTTCGAGACTCAATAGCGATTCAATAACGAAACAGAAGACAGTAAACTCCAGACGAAATACGTTCTTATTAACGGTAGGGTAAGTATTTTATTTTAGCAATCGCTTTTAGCTATAAGATCATCTTTGAACGAAATAAGTAAACTGTTCCCTGTCTTTTTGAATTGGCTGTTGTAGAATAATGATATATTCTATTTCATTTTCTCTTAATGCAAATTGAAACAAATGATACTGAATATCACGATGTTACTGTCGACTGCGGAAAAAGAGCGGTTAATTATTTATTTCAATTTTGTATATTTCTAATATTTGACGTTGGCCCCTTATTCAAATACTTGATATTGGCAATGACCTCAATTCCGTAGTGCACGAACAAAATTAAATTATAGTTATTCGCATCTCTTTCAAACCAATTCATTAAGAAGGGATAGAATGACTATAAGGAAGTCGTTAGTTGACAGTTAGACGATCCATTCAAACAAGGCAAAATCACTCAAGAGACGCCATTTTAGCAACGTGACGTCACTGGTCATCTGCCTTTTTGGTTGTATTATACTGAAAGAGTAGTTCTTAACTTAATTTTAATTTAGTTCGTGCACTACGGAATCGAGGTCATTGCCAATATCAAGTATTTGAATAAGTGTTTTAAATTTAAATCAGTTTTTGACGACTCGTTTCTGAACGAAAGATCACAGAGTACTTTGTGTTGTTCTAGACTGATTACTTGGACCTTACTCTTAGATTTGACTTATAATTGACTCAAATTATAATTGTAATGACTGAAGTACATAAGATTACACCATTTGGTAAAAATCTCGCCTACTTTATTTATCAGCGCTGGAGAACTGACTTCCTAATCTGACTGATCCCCAAAAGTTTAATGATTTTGAACGAATTTGATGCTTAAATGTAAAACCGTTAGAGTTTTGTGTGCGGTGACAGTATCAATGCAATAAATCACTTATCATGTTGCATCATAACAATGACCTTAACAAAATAAGCCTGCAGTTTTGACTGTTATTCTCAAGTTAAGACCCCACGATAGATTATGAAATGGCATAAATGAAGTGTACATACATGTACCAAATAATACTAAATCAAATAATAGTGAATTATTAAATTTACCCAGTCTTAGGAGAACGCCCACCCATCCTAAGCGTAGCCCCGCTGCAGCTTCCCAGGATAGCGTCCCAGTGAGTATTACAACGGTTGCCGGTAAAGCCACCGCTCCTTAAGGATTCCCCCATGTAGTGGTAGGATCTGGAATATACGAAGATATTGTAAGCTAATATGTTTAATGATTCTTTTCCGAAAGGGGTTTGCAGCTGTGAATCTCGAAAATTTGACATTACCATAAAAGACCATGTTAAATCTTTGTTATTGGACCTAGATTGTTGTTCATATAAAACACTTAAGGCTATTCTCGCCACCTTCACCGACATAAAATGCATATTTCACTCTTCATTGAGTTCATTTATATGAAGCTTATGAAAGAGGGAATACGTATGCCACGTAGCCTGTTACGTTGCTAGTTAAAAATCGCCTTCTTTGGACCTCCAAATGGATACACGAATCTTTGGATCCTCCAAATGGATACTAAATTTGCACATTTGCATTTAAATACAAGTGTAAGTAACTAATGAGAAGTACAATAAAAAACAGTCTAGATTTAGCCAAAAATGTAGACAAAATATAGACAAAAACGTAGACAAAATGTAGACAAAATGTAGACAAAATGTAGACAAAATGTAGACAAAATGTAGACAAAATGTAGACAAAATGTAGACAAAATGTAGACAAAATGTAGACAAAATGTAGACAAAATGTAGACAAAATGTAGACAAAATGTAGACAAAATGTAGACAAAATGTAGACAAAATGTAGACAAAATGTAGACAAAATGTAGACAAAATGTAGACAAAATGTAGACAAAATGTAGACAAAATGTAGACAAAATGTAGACAAAATGTAGACAAAATGTAGACAAAATGTAGACAAAATGTAGACAAAATGTAGACAAAATGTAGACAAAATGTAGACAAAATGTAGACAAAATGTAGACAAAATGTAGACAAAAATATATTGTGGAGAGGTCTACGTTCAACAGGGGACTGCAAGAGGTCGGTTAAGATGGCTCAAACGGCCGATATTTATTTATTTAAACAGGCACAACTACAGAACACAATTTAAAACATTGCTTGATATTAATACTTTAGGTATTTCATTAAAACTGAGTGCCAATAATGTCTGCACGCAGCATTTATTCTAGATATGGTTTAAAAGACACAAAACAAGTGTCCAATGCTTACACAGGTTGAATTATTTCATTTGGTTGAAAACGATACTTAACAATGAGGCATATATGAAGTTAAATTGATCATGAAGTTTTATAGATATCACAAATACTTTCCGCAACACGAGTGAATTCAATTAAAAGCAACTTATAGTATAATAAATCTACTTTTTTAATTGTATAATTTGTGCTACTTTAATGATCAAACGAACTTACCTGAAGTGTAGTTCGATCTTGATTATCTTGTCTTCGTCGAAGAGATTTATCTTACCATATATATTTTCGGGGTCGATTGACGAATGAAGGCATCAAACATACCTCTCGTGGTCGCAAACTACGTCAACCAGTAAACAACCCGCCATGTTGCTGCCACCGTTGGGGTAGAAGTCCACTTGTGCTAGTGGGTCTTGCCAGCCGTTGACTCCAGCACTGGTATGAATAACTTCGGTGTACGTCGCATCATTTGGCTTGAACTCTTGGTTCGTCTCCCACCTGGCAGCAGGGTCGAGGCCTGTGAGTTAATAATTGTAAGGTCATCTACAGTTTATAAGATAAGTGCGAGATGCATTGTAAGGGACTGTTAATGTACGAAGCAAACCCAATGATAGTTTTCTCAACACTGATTTATTTCATACATAATTAAGTATATATTAATGATAGGCAATTTAAAGTGCTGCGTGGTAATAATCGTAGTTACAATTATAATTTATAATATTGTTTATGTAAACTAAATTATACGGCGAGTCATTGACACCTTTAAAATTATTGAACATATCATACTATAACAATTGCTAGAATATGGATACAAAAGGTCTTAAGTATTAATCCTGACATATTCTACCTATTAATTTCGGTGTGGAAATATTAAGTCATTTATATTTGTTTTTATATTATTAGTAATTATATATATAATAGGCGAGAGTGTGAAAATTATATATATTTATAATTTTCCAGTCTAAAGTATGCAACAATAAGAGTTTTCTCAATAGATATATAGATAGTAAAACGTTTATAAATATCAGAAATATACAAAATAAATAAATATTCCCTAACTCGTGAACACATATTCTTAGTCACCATACAATCTACTCCTACCGGGCTTCGAACCCGGGACCTCTGCAGGACATTGACAGGAGTACTGACTACTCGACCAGAAGGCCGTGAAGCTTGTTCAATTATCTGTAACTCCTGCGTTGTTATCCTAGAACAGGATACCAAGAGCGAGTCAAGTTAGAACCTTAAGTTTTAATTGTAATGAAGAGCCCTAGAGACTCCAATATGAAAATGCGAATTTGCTTCCTGAATGCTAATCTGTCAAATAAAGGATATAGTAGTGTGTGTAGTGAGCCCCACCAACGTCTTCCTATTAAACTCACCAGTGATATAACCGACATTTCCGTTAACATTTCTCCCGACGATACCAGCGGCGTGGCCGCCAACGCTGAAGCCAATTACGTGGTATTGGCTCGGGTTAGCCCCAGTAACAGAGTTCAGCCAGTTTATGAACGCCCCTACTGCACGACCTGACAGTATAAACAGAAGAGAACCTTCAAGTAAACAGTTATGAAAGTAAATCATGTTATAACATATTTTCTTTTCCTGTCCTAAATTATTATCCTCTTTGTATAAAATCTTACTATCATTATTCCGCGTACTATTCAGTCGGTATTATCTTTTGCCTTTATTTATAGACAATTAAAAAAGACACAACAGAATAACAGAGAATCTTACAAAAATACTGCTTATTACTATAAGAAATCTTTTTACTCTTTCAAAACAATATTTGATAAAAATCATAATTATAGGTACTAAATAAATTAAAATGAGAATAGTTATGCAATATGTACAACACCTGATATCACATCAAACATTTGGTGATGATTTTTGTTTTAATTTAGATACTTCACCAGCGGTGTCTTCTCTAAAATTACACTCGCGTGTTACTCCCATGACTGATTTGACATTAATAGAATTCGATAAAACGAAAAGCTATAATATTATAGATAATAAGGCGCATAGCTACTAATAACCTAAAATTGTTAAGGACTATAATCAAATTTAACGATAAGAATTGTCAAGGAAGATTGTTAAGAAGGATTACTGTATCCAATAGATTAAGTCAACTGCTACATTGTTCACAATTTTTTTGAAATAAAGAAACATTTATTATTATTAAACTAAAAGTGTATATAGTAACCATACCACAAATATATAAACCTAAAAGTAGGAAACAAAGTAAAAGTATATTAAGCTACGCGGACTTCAGTTAAGCTTATTGGAGAAACTTGTAGTTGTTGGAAATTTACGAGTTTTGCGTAAATATTTAAGATTGTAGCTTTGTGTAAGATAAATTTGATGCCGAATGGAATGTTTAATGTTTACAGGTTAATGATTTTTCTTTTGTGATGTAAGAATCAGTTAAATCAGTTAAATCAATTGAAAACAGAACTATAAGAACTATATATGGACGATTTCTCTATGCCATTGAGTCTTTGTATATAGATACAAAGATGACACATAGCATCTCCTTAATAGTCTGTGATTATATTTATTATAGTTTCAATATATTTGTATAATTATTATGTATCGTATATATGCTAAATTAAGTATGTACATATTTAGTATTTTTATGTACGTATTCGTTATACGTTATACGCCATGTTCTTTACTTTTTAAAGCTATCCATCCTTTTTTTTTTTCGTGACGCTGAGGAGAAGCTCTACCAGCCGATCCCCTAACCTCTGGGGAGGAGGAAGAGGGGGGTATGTGGGGCTCTCACCCACTAAACTCCTCAGCAACGCACCTACCTAGCCGCCTTCCATCGACAACACGGGATGGCCCGAAGACATTTCGCCGTAGTGTCGATGGAGCGGCCCGACCGTAGTTTGGTCCCAAATGCTATCCATCCTAACGTTACCTGGACGAGATCGCTTTTAGCGATAACGTCGTCCTTCGTACAAAATTATTACATTCCTTTGCATTTCTAGTTGAATTGCTTCATGTGCAGTAAAGATATATTCTATTCAATTCTATAGATATTTTTTCGTTTATGCTTATGGTTATTTTGTATGTGTCATATTTTCTATTACTTTTATTTTTACTAATAAAATTAATATAACAGTATTATAGCTGCGATAAAATATTGAGTCATCTTTAGTTTTGTAATTTATTGTATTCGGTATTCTAATATCATCTAATTAGAGTATATTACATTTCAAGTTATAAGTTACGTCCTTACCAACAGCCACTCCATTAGGTCCCCAATGTGATCCAGCACTCCAATCAATAACGATCACGTTTACATCTTCTCCAGCTAGGTATGCTGAAGATTACAAAAATGATACTTCAGAAACATATTAATTCAGGACTTCAGGAAGGGTTCTTAGATATAGAGAATTCAGCGATGAGTAACACTGGTAATAAAATTTCGAGTAAATTTTATTTTAATGTTGGATTTTTGAAACATATTAAATACATAGATAACAAAGTTTTCTTTTTTATTAATTTCATCATATTAAAGCTAGCTATAGCTGATCTGTTAAGGGTAGGCCACAAAAGAATACTTAAAGTTGACTCACCAGGTACAAGAACAGTATTGGATCCGACTGTGGCGGAACCAAGCCATCCGTGGATGAGGATAGCAGTCCTTCTGTTTCTATTGAAGTTACTGTTGGTGATTGACGCGGCGTTGTTGCGGATTAATACTTGACTTTGCGTTGGGTTTTGCCTGAAAAATGGAAAACTAATGAAACATTTTATACTAAATTTTCTTTGGTATAATGTAATCACAAAGATAGCCCGACAATAAATGCATATATGCAGCACGGCTGCGATGGAGAAGTGCAGGCGCGCGGGGTCTGCGCTTACGCATAAATCGAACCTCTCAGAGCAATCATCCCGCGCTTACCCCTACCCGGTGTAGGGGTAAGCCGTATAGTGTTATACGCATCACTATCGCTTCTATATCAACGGTAATGTGCCGATTCTGGTCGCTTTTCTATAATTACAATTTGTCTCAAGTCTTAAATCACATAAAAGAATTAATTTATATTAAGATAAGACAATGTCACTTTATTATCAGTTTTAGTTAAGTGGTTTGATCGGGAATCATGGCTGTCGCAATCCAATATCTCTAAGTACAAGACTGTCATGCGAATGATTTGTTGAGTTAAATCGCGGACGATTTGAGTGCCGCACTGCAACTTAGAACAAAAACCTCCTCACCTGGTAAACAGATGATACTGGGTCTGAGTGTCAGCGTTGAACCGGCCCATGTCGGCGAGGTCACTGACTTTCACCCAAGTGTCTACCATATGGAGCTTACTGTCACCATCCGAGAACACGTACTGGAAGCGGTGATCATCTGGTAGAAGCTTCATAACCACCGGGTCCTTCGGCATCGCTGAGTTTAAAATTTTAATTAATGACTTTGACATTTAGAAGACTGTCAAGTAGATTTATTTTATAAAAAGCACAGCAAATGACTCGACACCTCGATAGGTCTCGAGTCGACCTATATGCGACCTAAATTCCACCTCACCGACCCAACAGCTGGCTTTACCCGCCTATTTTGAAAGAAGCCATGTTGTATGAAGTAGAGATTTCGTGTCAGCACACGTAACCCCTCCTTCATAAAAAAACGCTCTGGCTATGCGACAAAGGAACGAATCACGAAATCTCTTTGTGCGTGATATAGTGATACTTCAAAGTTGGGACTTATCTCTTGATTCAAGAAAGAAGAAAGCTTTAATCTCGATATAGAACGTTGCATTCGTGATGTAACTTATCTATCAAGCAGCCTCATAGCGAATCCAATTAGATATTGATTGTGTTTGACCTGACGGCGGCGGGCCGGTGCTCTTACTAGAGTTCAAGACAAATGCATTCTCACCCGAAACGGCGACCACTGCAACCAGAAACGCTGCACCCCTGACCACGAACATCTTGCAAATTGTGTCATATCTACAAAAACATAACCTTTTTATTCGATCTCATTGATTGATGTTTTTATTACATCTGATAAAAAGCAGGGTTAGCAACAATATCATAATAATTACTATTTAATTTAATAATGAGGAATAAACAATATATATCACAATTATTTTCATAAGCTTAAGTCTTTTGTCTCGGTATACTTATCAATCCATAATGATTGGTCATTTAGTATTTTAGTTTTCGTCGTTCGGGTTAATTCATTATTCAAATGATATGTACGCTGTTATTTTAGTGCATATTAGAAACGTTATTATATTTAGTATTTTAATATGTATTATGTGGCCTGAACTTAAATAAATAAATAAATTTAAAAACACTTACTGGCATTATAGGCATAATTATTATGGAAAAGAGAGTTGAATTTTTTTATTGTTTATCTTTCTTATCCAGTTCCTCTTACTGCAGATTTCCTGGAAGAGATTCCAGCAATAAGTTCGCCTATGGTTTTGTTTTTGTTGTGTAAGTTTTTTGTGTACAGTTATGTAGTTATTTATTTATATACACACCAATAGCCTTAAAATAACTTACATAAAGCAATTGAATACCAAGATACTGCATCTTTATATAATTATTGAGCTCATACATTATATACATTTACTTATTTATTTATTTAACAATTTATGTACACACACAGACAGGATTAATATGACACAACATAGTATCAGAGAATTGTACAAAGGTACAGCAAAGTATATATCATATTAAAAATAATAAGGCTCACGTATATTATATGTTTCACTTTAAGTTTACATGCGTATGCGTTTAGACAACCTAATAACATATCTTAATTATAGAGAGAGAGAGAGATAGAAATAGAGAGAAGAGAAAAAACAGAATATATCATTGATTTATTTAAGTCGAATAATTTTAATCGAGTACTCGATCTACCTGACAATAATCATCGACTAGAGATTCTAACCTTAATATTCAGGATGCAAGACCTTAATACCTTCCATGACTGTCACACCAAAATAGGATCACACACTGAATTGGGAAGGGTGTTATGGCAGAATCTGCGCAGGCGCATCCAAGTCCGTTGACTAGACACGTGATGTCACGACATTGCTCGAAGTGCCGCGGACAGACACGCGGCCTTTTATAGCTTTCAAACGATATCTTGTCTTAAAAATATGTAGATGAAGTTTAAAATTGTTTCTTAGTGCTCTACTGGCCAATGCCATCTTAGAGTGAAATAATTCTTATGCTGCGAATCAATAAGCTACCAACGGATGGTTTTGTTTATGTTCACGCGCAAGCTCGCAAGGAGGCTTCGTAGCGAGAGACATGCCGCCCCCTTGAAGTATTGAAGAGCGGCGTGTGACTGTTCTAGAAGAAAGCCGAGTTCGGCGATCGTCTTTTGTTTCTTTTGTTCTTGTTAACTACTATTTTCCATATTTTTTTTACAATAGATTGTAAATTACCTAATTTTAATATTATATTATATCCTACTTTAATCTATTGTATTATTGTTAGCACGAACAGTTTACTTAGTGTTGAAGTACATATAACAGATGAATAATATGACACAATTCAACGCCTCGTAAGCAATATTATACGTACATATATAGTTGAAATTCAGTAATAGACAGGGAGACTGTTGTAGTAATATAACTTGGAGGTCTAAGACGTTAATTTTTTTAGTAACAAGAATATATATAAAAGAATATAATAGGATAGGTTGCCTGGAAAAGATCGCTCTTTGCGACTATGAGGGAAATGTACAATGTATTCTATTTAAAAATCTCTTTCCTTTTTTAAGTGTGATGTTGCTATGTGTGCACAATTAAGTGATAAAACCTTATTTAAAATGAAATAAGACCAAGTAGGCATTATATTGAAGGTTAATTCTAAGTCTAATTCAGGGAATTATCTTCGGCACATCCCACTTTTACGTATGTGTAAGAAAGAATAGCAAAAATATAGAAATGACAAATTTAAACAGCTTTAATGAAAAATTTAATGAAAATTCAAAAGAGAAATGATTTCTTGACAAAGAGAAAAAACTGTATATTTTATATAATATTATTTATTTAATACATTGTTTTTCATATAAATAGATATCATAGAAGAATAAAATGTCAGATGAGGATAATGACGACTTAGATAAATAATGGGTTTGATTTCATTTCTTGATCACAAACAAAAATACTTTATATATATTAAGCACAGCAAATGAATCGACACCGCCTGATGATAAGCAGTAGAGGAGTCCATATGTGACGATAGCTAGTGAAGCATGCGACATACTGCACCCTCACCTTGCGGCCCAAAAAGTGCTTTTTCATGCCTCTTTTAATGGAATCCATGTTGTATGTTAAATATTAAAAGTACACTATTCTATAAGACAAGATTTTCACATCGGTATGAACAAAGCACTGGTATTCTGCTACAACCCCCTTTGGACTTTATTTATTTAAAATTGAGGTAGAAAATTGTACAGACTTTTTAATATTATCGTTTAAATTTTTTTATAAAAAATACACGTTTTTCTCTAGTACAAAATGGACTAAAAAGAAGAAAATATCTTTTTCTCTAGGCTCTGAAGATTGATCAGTGAATACACAAAAACAAGCTACTTGTAAAATTCTACAACTAAAAACTTTATATGACATCTGTACTCTTTGCAATTCTTAATTATCAATGCGATATTTTGTAAACCCTAATTTTGCAACATGATTTACGATTAAAATTATTTATTGCAATAATAATTATCTATCTAATTTTGCCTACTGTCACTGATAATTATATTTTCGGTGCATGTTATCTTTAGAACGTACCTAATTAATCAGATATGTCTTCAACGGTCACGGATCTGAAAAACGCATTGAATGTTTAGTTTTATTATCTTTATTTATATATAGCACAGCAAATGACTCGACACCACCTGATGATAAGCAGTAGAGGAGCCCATATGTGAAGATAGCTAGTGAAGCATGCGACATACTGCCCTAGCCACCCTCACCTTGCCAGCCCAAAAAGTGCTTTTCCACGCCTCTTTTAAAGGAACCCATGGCAAAAGCAAAAGGTGGAAGGTACTAAACGACGTGGGAAATCCAGGTCACGAGTGAAAAAATTAACATTCGACGGCCTATTGCACGAGTGTTCCAAAAATACTGTATTTTCTTCACCTGTCAAAAAAACAATCCTGTTTGGAATATTTTATCTCGTGATATCAGGGAGTATATTGCCACCAGAGCAAGCAAGCTGAGCTTTGTGCATCTAAAACAAAGTGGCATAAATAGCCGCATTATTTGATTGCATTGATTTCCAGTTTTGAATTTGTCACAACTTCGAGGGGTTTTAGATTCCTGGGAATTATTCATTTATTGCGTATTCCTGACAAAATTTAAAGGATCAAAGTCAAAGTCAAAATATCTTTATTTAAATAGACTCATTTACTAAGTTCTTTTAAATCGTCATAACAGGGAATATGTATGAGAAAAAATAAACAAATGTAATTAAAGGTAATAGTTATAACTTTAAGTGGGTATTAACTGGGTATTTACAAATTGTCCCAGTTATAGAATTGAAAGATGTATTAAATAGATTGTTATTATTGTATGCATATTCCCAATTAACCCTACTACCGCTTCGACGAATTTGTGGCTGCAGAAAAGAAGCGGCGCAAGAAACTCTCAGCCTTTAGTATTTATAATGACATTTACACATTGCCTATGTCATTATGTATTAGTATTACAAACATATATGTTTTGTTTTACAGTGCAATCAAAAATCTATTTTTAAATATTTCAATGATGATCTATGCAAACAGGCGAACTCAACTTAGGAATCAATGTGTCACTGCAATGGATTTTGTCAATTGATGTCTTGATTAAGTACAAGATATAATATTTATGTGTCGTAGACTTGTAATTAATAAACAAATCCATTTCTCCTACTTATTTACCATGTGTTTATTGCGTAGAGGGTAAAATAAAACAGTTTTAATAAATTAAGTATTTTATTTTTTGGCGATTAAAGCTGCTTTTCGTTTAACCTTGGTTGAAGGGTGAAGAGCGGTTGGTGCGAAGGAAGTAGACTCCAGTACGTCTGTAAAAGCCAATGAAAATACATTATAATTCAATCGAGCCCTTAGCAACGTACTACTGATCACATTTAAAGGTGCGTTTTATGGTATTGACCTTAAGGTTGATTATGGTTTGTTGGGTACTGAGAGAAACACATAGACCGTGTGTTCTGAGCAACTAATGTATTTCAACTGATTTAAATTTCACAAAAACAAGATTTTAATATTATAACAGATATCTGTACATCTATATGTAACAGATATCTGTATATCTAATATGTATAGTATAAGCAGCAACAAAAGGCTATAAAATATATAAGGGTTTTAAGACAGAAAACAGTTGAGATTTAAATGAAATAAATTTCCTTTCGTAAGATTCATCCTTAAGCAAAATGGACCCCGAACGCTCAGCCAATAGTCACTCTCGCGTTAGCTGAACGTACGTATGTGATCGTATCGTGTTTAATGTGGGATGTAACCACATTAATGTTCTAACGTATATATGAGTTGACAATGTTAATCTACCGCACATAGATCTCATAAGTAGATTCTAGACCAGACTGGACGAATTTTGCTTTGAAATTGACTCTATTAGCAAGATCTTAAAGCACATATTCATACTTAAGGTGGCCTTCGTAAATTTCTGTTTAGAAAGGACATTTCTTAGCGTTTCTTATAAGACAGAAGTGCTTTTATGATCTGACATGATTCTGATTCACAGCCAATTTTCTTAAGTAACAATTTTACTGATAATCATAGCTATAAAGTTGAATCACGTTCGTATGAATGATGTCTTAGTTGGATAATGTTTTAACAATTTACTAAGTGAACCGTATAACAAATATAATAACAATTATGTTTTTAAGGAAATCAGTAAAAAACATATTGCTAAAGGAATAGCATCTCGAACTCCGCCATACTTCAGATAGCAAGTTAAGCCGTTGGTGAAGGTTGTTACGATAATAACTTTTACTTAACTACCCTCATTGGGCCAGCCTTGGGGTGTTATGACCTAACTTCTCATGTGTTTCACCCATTTAGGATAGTCCGCGCCCAAAGTTAGGATATATATAGGTTGCAGACGACAGAAATTTCCATCCCGTCGATAAATATTTCCTTACCCAGGCTTGGGGATACGTCCTCCCATGTTAAGTCTTCCAGGAAGGTTGCAGCTGCCAATGGAAGCGACTTGGTAGTTTTGGCACTCGAATCCGGTGAAAATAGGACCACTGGCTCTTACAGACTCAGCCATATACTCGTAAGATCTAGAACCAATTAAAATCATTGTGATATTCTGCCTTCATTGTCTCACAGCTTACAATAAACCTATGTTTCATAAAACTTGTTTCGAAAATAGCACTAGATTTTATTAAAGAAGTTTCAGTTACCATGGGATTGACATAATCTTGAGCTAAAGTCTTCAAAAGAAACTGGAGATTAAAAATAAATATATTAAGCCTAAAGTCAAAATAAAAACAATTCATTCCACTTGGGTATATAAATATTTATATGCAGTTTTTGAACATAAATGTAACCCATCTGTTCTTTAATCTACTTTTCTTGAGAAAAATAGGTGGTCCACAAAGCTGAAAGCAATTGATAACCATCTCAAGAGACCCCAGCGATATCAAAGGATCAGGGAACATACTGTGTAACTTCAAATCTATCCCAATAGCTTTTGTCTTTAAAATCATTACTAAAACGAAACGACACAGTGATAACAGCGGTAGAGGAAATATGGCGTACGTCAGGCGATAGCTATTGATACAGAGTTCGACAATAAGGGGTGTTTGGGTGTAACCTACGACATACAGCGGCTATTGGGTGAAGCTAAGCATGCGATAGCTGCACTGACTTCACACAGGTCTTCATTCTGTTTGTACATCCCCCCCCCCCCCCTCCCTTCACTATGACAATGATATTCTTACATATAACATGTAAAATTAAAATAAACGTTAAATTTTAAATATCGTCATTGAAGAGCACCTTACGTCCCTAACAAGGGGGCTATTTTAACTACATGCGCAGTGATATTCCGGATATAAGAGAAGGCAATGCCTCGAATACCAAATACACTGACTACCATTTCATATTGAATCACAACAGAACTTCTACAATAGCCGAATTATACACTCCTTACACTCCTCTGAACCCCGTTATAATGCTGATTTGTCAATCTTAAATGACATAACAGTCTTGAACTAAATCCCCAAAAAATTACCTCTGATGGTCACAGATGATGTTAGGAAAGCATCCAGGCATGAGGTTACCGCCGTTGGGATAGAAATCTGTGTGACCAAGAGGAGCTTCCCAGCCGTTGACGCCTGCGCTCGTGTGGATGATCTCTACGTATTCAGCGTCATTAGGACTAACTAGCTCGTCAACCTCCCAGCGGGAAGCAGGGTCGAGTCCTGAAAGAAAGTGAAGCTTTGTGAAGGTAAAGTTTAGACTTTATTTAATTAAGAGACTGTTGTCTCAATCATGACATGACAATCCTATAACTGCTAGTGGAAAGGTAGAAGGCAGTCCCAATGAGCCCACATTAATAAATACTTCCTTGGGGTATGTCATTTCTGGTAAAATACTTTGCTCGAGTAATCTTTCTGTTGCCATGCATTCAACCGGTTTTACTGATCAAGATTTCTATGTCAGAAAACTTTATGTAAACACCCGCGTAAGACTGCTGGGTAATTAAATGAATGAAAATAGAATTGAAAGAAATTGTAATGAAATTGTATATTGAAAAAACTTATGAATATTACATTGGAAAATAAAAGAATAACTACTATTAATCAAATCTGACATTTTTAGATATTAATATAAATTATAACATGTAAAAAGGTTTTATGTCGCTTACAGCTATCATCAAAAAGCCATTAGCTTTCTCAGAACATTCTTTGAGTGCATTGGTTCTGAGAGCTCATTTTAAAGTTAAATTTAAGTACATTTTGTCTCATTCACCGCTAAAACATTGGTATTCAACAAATTTAGACAAATTCTCAAACCATAGATTATTCTAGAGGACATACAGGGATATTCTCCCTAGAACCTAAATTTTATGGCGTCTTTGATGCTCACCTTTCTTACAGACACGTAATCAGCAATATATCAAGTGACTTTAAGAAAGTACACTGTGCAATCTCGCATAAAGCCCAGGGTCATACGAACTCATGATAATAAATTACGATTCACCAATCCAGAGATCAAAATGGCGAAATTTTCTTTGATTTCGTAAAATAAACCATTGTGGAAACGAAATGTTATAACTAGTAAGTCTTGTCACACAGCAATGGATAATTTAAATAAAGCGTATTGACATTACCATTGGAGCTACTTAATAAGCCATCTGATCAGATCTGAAGCGAATCTGTTCAGTTCAACAATCAAAACACTAACCAGTAACGTAAGCCACTTGTCCATTGACGGCTCTAGCAGCTACACCAGCGGTGTGACCTCCAACACTGAATCCAAGAATGTGATACTGAGCAGGAGTGGAGCCAGTAACAGAGTTTACCCAATTGATGAAGCGTCCAATACCACCACCTGGGGAAGAGAAAATACGGTTATAATTGACTTATCTTAGAGAACTTATTCGAGCGGAACTGTAAGAGAACTTACGTCACTCCAACTCCGGGAGACAACGCACTGATATTGAATGTGGAGAGATATCGTTTAAGAGCGCCTATTTTTCCCAGTAGCACCACCATTTACTTTAGACTATAATCTATAGCATTTTAAAAGCTATAAATAGGACGACTTCATACAAACACACCGAATGCGACTTGTTTGTTTGCATGATAACACCGGCGCATAGACGAACCTTGTTCGTAGGAACATTAATACCAGCGATTAAATAAGTATCAAATATAATATTTTAAACATGGAGTTTATAATCAATTAGAAAATAAAATAGTAGTTGTTCAAGAAGCAAAAACAAAAAGCGATCTCCCATTTCGGCTTTCTTCCAAAAAGTCACTCAAGGAGGCGGCATGTCTCCCGCTAGAAAGCCTCCTTGCAAGTTTTGCGCGTGAACAAATCTTATATTTCCGTCCATTTTGTGTTCATCTTATGAGTAACAAATATTCTCACTTACAGTCTCTATTAGTGAAGAAGTGAGATAACTGCATGAGCAATGATCTTACCTGCTTGAACACCATTGGGACCCCAGATGGCACCACGGCTCCAGTCCACCACAATAACGTTAAGATCCTCACCAGCCAAGAAAGCTGAAATGTGAGTATAAAATAAATATATTTTATTTTGTGATTGATTTGATTTCATTAAATTTCCTGGACATTCAATATAATTTAATTTAAAACGAATGGGAGAGCAAATTACATTCAAAATTTAATTATCACTTAATTCAATTAACAATCGGTAAAATTCGTTAGCTATCATTAAGTAACCATTAAAATATCTTCTTAATCTATCTTCAAGATTCTTACCTGGCACGAGAGCCTGATTGGAACCAGCAGTACCGGAGCCAAGGAAACCGTGGATGAGGATAATGACACGGCGGGTTACATCAAAGTTGGAGGCTAAGAGGCGGTTCACGTCTCCAAAGACAATGGGCTGACTCAAGGTGGGGTTGGATCTGTAAGTACGGTGTAACACTTAGTTGGCTTTGAATAAGTTATCTATAATATAGCAAATGTTGTTGCGTAGACATTTAACAAATTTAACGTCGAATTTCAACGCATCATAAATCAAATCAAAAGTGTATAGATTATACCCACTGTTATAGGTTAGTAAGATTTATGCATATGATGATTTTATTTTACTAATATTAACATAAAAAGATTAAACATCAACCAACTTCTTTGGCGGTGTTGGTAGACACGTTATTGTGTTAGTTGGAAAACAAATAACTTACAATAGATTTTTTAATACATTATTTTTTGAAAAACGTGAAAAATATTCTTAACTAGTGACCCGATCTGATTGCAAAATACATACTAATAACGAATAACTGGTACATTTGTGTACTAATACGGGGCAATGTGGAATAATTAACAATATCATGATTAATCTATACTACAGGATATCTTTGTAAACAATATTTATAGCTGATTTTTATCGATCTTTTTAAGATATTAAGATATACAATTCCGTAGTACATTAATTTTATCTATCTCGTAAGGTTAAACTAGCGTTTGCGATCTAAGCACACAAATATGTCCGTTACGACATCCCATTACAAATCGCATCGGCAAGTGCGCTTTTTTTGTAACCGGCCAGGACTTTATGAAAGCGAACTTTTTCTGTAACCGGCCAGGAGTTTATGAAAGCTAACTTTTTTTGTAACCGACCGGACTTTATGAAAGTGAACTTCTTTTGTAACTGGCCAGAATTTTATGAAAGCGAATTGCGTTCAAACCTTTTAATTAAAATAATGTTCCAAATTCAAAAGTAATGTCGTTCGTTATCAAGTGCGCCAGTATGACCTATTTTGGTCGTACTTATTACCCTTCGCCTCTTTTCCAATAAAAGGAATGAAAAAAAATTTCTATTATATTATTAGTGTTTTTTGTATTGATTAAAGGGTGGGCCCCACCGCTGGGCAGGAGGACTCATAGTAATTGCTGTTTTCTCTGAGCTGGAGTGAATTTAAGCTAAAACCTTAATTTTAGTTACGTAGGCTATGACATTCACATTATTTTTATAATTAGTTGTTAAGTTAATTATATTAAGCGGCGTCACTTAAAATAAGAAAAAAAACACAGTATTTTTTGATATAGCAATGTTTTAAATTATGTTCTGTAGCTGTGTCTCTTTAAATAAATAAATATCTAAATTATTTCTAAAATGTGGTTCGCCAGCTGAAGGTTGCCGACCCCTGCCCTAGACTCTTTAGTTACCTGGTGAATAGATGGTACTCGTTGTCGGTGTCAGGGTTGTATCTGGCACTCTTGGCGAGGTCGCTGACCTTTACCCATGAGTCCACCAGCTGGATACCACCATCTTCCGTCTGAGCATAGTTGTATCTTGGACCATCGGGGACCAGTTTTCTGATAACAGGGTCTTGAGCTGGCAGAGCTGAAAAATAGTTGAATTTATAAGTAACAAAGTAACAAGCCTCATATACCCAAAGTCATACTAAGTGCAATGGAGAGGGCTTAAATTAGTAATGACGAGGATTAGGAAAGTCTCGTTGGATGCATGATATTTGCCTACCTATATCTGCCTAGCTACCTGACACGCTTATTTCATTACGTTAACCCACACCAATTTACCAGTTCCTTCCCGACGCTTGACTGACTGACATAGGTACCCGCGGTGTGCGCCACGTTGCCCTCGTTGTCCCGTTTTCTGTGCCCATCAGTGCTATCCTAGTGCCATCAGTGTTGTGCCTACCAAGTGAGACCCGGGATACAACTACATACCTATACAATAAACTAACTTAGCCCAGCACCTTCCCTAAACAGAGATGTAGAAGAGCACATAGGTCGGTGACGTATCCCAACAAATTAGGAGCCTGTAGTGGCCGTGGACAGGGCATATTGCACGGTGGACTGACAGCTAATGGCGCCGAAAGGTCCATGAGTGACGGCTCTGCACCAGGACATGCAGCACTCTACACGCATGAAACGATTATCGTAACAACTGTGACCAACGGTATAACGAGTCTTTCAAGGCACGGAGGCTTGAGTTAATAAATTTTGAATGATTCATCTTGAGGCTAACAATGGCGAAAGTAAATTTGTTATCATTTTCGAAGCAAGAAATTAAATTTAATTCAAAGTCAAAGTCAAAATAACTTTATTTAAATAGAATCATTTACTAAGTTCTTTTAAATCGTCACAACAGGGAATATGTATGAGAAAAGCAAATAAATATAATTAAAGGCAATAGTCATAACTTCAACTGGGTATCAACTGGGCATTTACAAATTGTCTCAGTTATAGTATTTAAATATGTACTAAATAAATTGTTAGTTTTAATTTTAAAATAATATTAATTTAAAATTAAAAATAACACTAGTATGCATATTCCCAATTAACCCTACTACCGCTTCGACGAATTAGTAGCCGCAGAGAAGAAGCGGCGCAATTGGATAAATACTATGTACTCTTATTGAGAAATTTTAATATATTTTATTATTGACGTACTGACCCGGAGAAATTAGCACCGATTAACAATTAATTGTGTGACATGAACTTGTCAATTGCGATACACAGTGGAGTTACCAACTCGTTTAATAGAAAAAAGCAATGAAGTTATATATGTAACTTCATTATATGTAACTACATATATAACTTTATTGGAAAAAAGAAAATTACTGATTATTTATTTTACACTTAATTATACATATCAGTGTTATATTCGGCAACATAACACAGAAAAGAAAAAGCTGAGTTTTTATTGCCTTATCGCTAAGAACGATTCCTTCCAGACAACCTTAGGACGGACTGGATGCTGGCGACGTAGGGAGATACTAATAGAAAGTTATTAAATAACGTTAATAATTGTGTGTATTGTATTGTATTTTAAGTTTTAACGTTTTTACTTAACAATATAAAAATCATAAATACATACACTAATACATAAATATATAAATTAAATACACACTTACATACATAAAACTACATATACATAAATAAGAATACCTAAAACTACATAAATGTCAAAATAAAGGAATGAATGATTATTTATTTTTTATTCAGTTATATTTAATAGTCAACAGAGAACCTGGCATTTTTACCAAAAAGTTTCCAAGTAGGGTATCGTAACATTTGTTACCACTCTCATACCGTTATACTTTTTTTTCTTTAATAAAAATGAAAGCTTTTAAGGTAAAAGTCGTTATTTCAGCAGATCAATGAGCTTTCCATAGAAATTATTTCTCTTTGCCCAAACTTCCAAATATTAAAAAAAATATAGTTTTAGGATTCAATCTCGACAACTAATGAACTAAAATTGTTAAGAAATAATTATAATTTACCAGATACCGCCGCAACCACGACACAGAATAATGCGAAGACACGCGCCATTTTGGAATAGCACAGGAAAATGGCGTCGTATTTAATAAACAGCTGATTACGTTCCATTATATAGGTGGCGCAATCTACGATCTGATCATTTATTAAAAACATTTAATAGATAAAAAAAGAGGTGAAAAAGATAATCTATATTCATTAATACACTAAGTAATGTTTACTTTAATTAGGTAATTAACGTAATGTTTTCGCACGTACGTTTGTGGAAAAAACGTTATGAATATCGCACTATACTGTCGAATGTTGTTTCTAAAATCTGTGCAAATCATAACTTTATTGGATTGAGAATAATGCTCAGTCGGCAGCAAAAGAAATTGTTTTTGATCGATAGATATTAATCTAAATCTAATGGAAGTAAAAGTATGTACCACACATTTACACTCAGACGCTGTAGTAAAGTAACGAAATGTAACTTATGTTAACAGTCTGTGACTAGTTCTAGCTATTTTGACTTTTGTGAATCATTTTGTTTCATGCTCTTGTCCTGATAATAATAATCCTTAATAATATTAATTCTATTACGCTAATTTCGTTAATAAAGCCAGTGAAGACGTCGCAACATTGTTTTAATAACTATACATTACACACGCCTAACACACACTCTCTCTCTCTCTCTCTCTCTCACACACACACACACACATACACACACACACACATACACACACACACACATACACACACACACACACACACACACACACACACACACACACACACACACACACACACACACACACACACACAGAGACAGACAGACAGACACACAAACACACACACACACACACACACATATCTGAATACAAGGTATCTGTGATATTAGATTTCAGATCTCATCCCTATTTAAAGCATATTTAAAAAAGTGACATATCGATGTGAACTTAAGCGATTAGTCAATTTAAAGTTTACATTTCATAATATATAGAAGTTTTGTTTGTTAAACGTGGTACGTTTCAATAAAAAGACCCTAGTTTGACCTTGAAACTATATACAGAGTGTAGAAATCTTTAAATATAAGTTGACAAATGTTTTTACAGGTCAGAAAACTCACTCATATCTAGCTGTGTATAAAATATGTCGGACTACGTACACTAATTAAAGAGTGAGATAGCAATAGACGATTGTTGCTTCATAAATTTTTGGGTGTTTTCGCACCGTTGATTATAAATGCGTTAGGTTTATCATCATATATATTTAAAAGGAAATTGTATATTATGTAATGTAATAAATCAGTACCTTTAATAGTTAAAAATAAAAATGTAGTTAAGATAACACCGATAAAGAGTCTTGTCATAGATTACCATTTGTTTGTATGTCAGTAATCATTACTGATTTGTATGTCAATTGTAATCGATTTACAAAAATCTTTTTTCATTCCATAGTATACTGAGATAGTACCATTACCGCCAAGTCACGATCTGACGATGGTCTCCAAGGGAAATTGGAGGCACTCTTCAAATTTTACAGGCACTTATTCTTCTAAAGCAATTCTAATTGTTTTAACTAACAACAAACAGACAGACACGTTGACCATAGTGATGGTCATCTATCTAACTTTGACCTTAGAAACTTACCAATCAAAATTGTGAAAAAAGAAAGACATAAATCTAAAAACCAACTTCCATAAACTAAAAAGTAAATGTAAATATAATTAAACAATTTAAAATTGTATTTTGGATTCGGTGCAGAGTTGTTACCAGAAACAATAGAAAGAGAAGCCGTACTTTTTGGTGATTTGAAGTACGTTTTTGATTTTCTTTAATTATTTTTTTATTAAATTTACTTCACTCAAGGTGTGGCCTTAACTATACAGAGAGTTAAAAATAATAATATTTCTTACAGTCACACCTATTATCTAGTCCAAAGTAAGCAACATTAACAGCTTGTGCGTGTTAGATAACGGAGAAATATGCTGACACATAAAACTATACTAAATAAGCTAACTTACTAAGTTTAAACATAAAGTAAAGAATGGGTCTCTTTGGACTGGGCTATCCCAGTCCTGAAGATATAAGGCTGCTGTCTCCGGGTGTACTTACTAAGTACATCTTGGAGGTATTCCAGGACAGCGGTCAGTAGGATTAGGGAAGCATAAAAGATCCCATTGGGTCGACGTGCTCCGAGAGTAAATAATCCTGGCCCTACATCAAGATAAGATAAGTTTGAACATCAGTTGATACAATTACCATGCAGTCGTATAGAACCTGAGGGTTGATGCCCAAGATAAAGGTTATACTCATTTTTGACAACTTGCCATATTCTTCCCCTAGAATGAAACCCTTAACAGTTTTAAATATAAGCTTATAGTAAAAAGTAAATTATTATTTTTAAAACCTAAACAACCACTACTCGTGAACAAATTAGCGTAGTCATCATACAAATATCTTACATTCACTACTCCTTTATACGTTGGAAAAGCTTTTAAAGCTACCCGTGGCGAATGGGGCCACCACTGGGTTATGTGAGACTCTCCGGGGAGTAAGAGCTCCGGCATAATCACTAAAACCAACGTGACGCACGACAGGGTACTTTTCGCAATCACTGTCATGCGCCGAAGACTGGACGATTCTGTCCGCTACCGAGGCCTCTGGGGAAGAGGAGCACCTCGGAACTGAGGTGTTCCCTCGCCCAGGGACGTTTGAAGCAGGCGATGGACCTACTCCATCATCCACCGCCCCTATTAAGGCTGTTGAAGGCCGTGCAGCCATCTTCTTAAGCCAAGCCTTCTACGGCATTCACTACTCCTAACCAAAAGAAAGATTTCCTGCAATAGTTTCTCATAATATTCCAAAATAAAACGTCCTTTTATTAGTTTATGGTAAATGTAATTAACTAGCAAATGTTTTAATCGTAATCAGTTAAGTAATCGTGATATCACGATTTTAAACTATTTCTAAAAGATAATCAGAAACTAATTTAAGTAATCAATCATTTTCTTTATCAAGATTGTAATCATTGTTGTTTAGAAGTAAGCACATAATATTCTTACTAAATATAATAGTTTTGATGAATTTTAGGGTACTATGGGAACGTAGAAATATGGATAACATCCTGTTCTACGCTGCATCTTATAATGTTGCAAAATATATTAATTATTATAATATTATGACGATGATGACGCCGGAGGTCCAAGAGATGGCCTTTACAGCTTTACCAGAGTTCTAAGGAGGCGAGAACCTTGCAGAGTACTCAAGCCTTAAGGGGCATCATCTCCAGGGGAGGTGTCCCACTATCAATGTCATGAAAACCAGCTAGATACAAATAATACAGCCAAAGATATTTTATAAAAAGTATATACATACTTTATTAAATTATTATATATATATTACTTTTGATTACGCTAGACCACATACATTTTTAAATTAAGGGAGTTAAGTTGGGAGGTGTTAATGCATCCGCCATATAGTCCTGACTTTCAGATTTCCTCCTGTTTCGGTGTCTTTATAATTCTTTAGGCAGTGTCAGGTTAGCATCAAGAGAAGACTGCTAAAACTATTTGTTGCGTTTTTTTGGTCAAAAGTTCCAAAATTTCTACAGCAACGAGATCAAGTGTCTACTTACAAGATGGCAGAAAGTCTATGGCACATATATACTATAACTAAATGTAAATTAAGTTTGAAAAAAATGTTTTGAATATCCATATAAAATGCGAAGAAACTTTCTCCCCAGCCTATTATTTATATATATTATATTATTTGATTATTTTAACCGGGTTCGTGGTCCAGTGGTTGAACCACTTACTTTAACTGGAGTTACCACATCAGAATTATATACTTGCTGCTTGGTTTGACTCCTAGATTGATTTCGTTTGATCTTTGACCTTGGGAAGTCTTCCATCACAAAAGCAATGATAACAGCATTATTGTATTCTGCAGTTGGAGATAGCCAGCTAATTTGTGGTTGAAGAATCCAGGTGTAACTCGCTTTCACATCACTCACCATCAACTATGAATACCGAAAACAACCCATCATCAATAACCTATAAACATCTCACTACCGGGAGCTACTCCGTTCTAAAATCTAATAAGTCCTTGAGGTCACTCTTCTTCTGTTAATAGCAAAAACCGATTTAGAGTGCAACTGTTACATTAATTGTGGTGTCATCTGTACACAATGTAGGCTTATACTATCATACGTTATTTATCTTGAAATTTATCTTTTTCCTAGAGTTTAATCAAATGTGAACTTTGAGTTGTTTTTACTTAACGAATCAGGAAAGCAGATGGACCGTACGTAACAAGTTAAGTCAAAATATCTTTATTTAAATAGACTCATTTACTAAGTTCTTTTAAATCGTCACAACAGGGAATATATATGAGAAAAATAAACAAATGTAATTAAAGGTAACTTTAAGTGGGTAACGTGGGTAAGTGGTGGTAACAAATAAGTAATCAATCATTTTCTTTACCAAGATTGTAAACATTGTAATAGTTTTGATGAATTTTAGGGTCCTATGGGAACGTAAGTAGAAATAATGGACTGTGATATTCTGTTCTGAATCTTATAATGTTGCAAGATAAATTAATTATTACGATATTGTGACGATGATGACGCCGGAGGTCTGATCATAACACCAGTAATATTAAGATAGTACTTTATACGCTGGCGCTACGTTAAACCAGCGTTGTGACCTCGTAGACCATTTGGTTTTAAGTGTATCTTTGGCGTAATAATGCTGTATTATAGGGAGGAACTATTTCTCAGCTTCACCAATAATTATATTCTGTCTTAGCTTGATATACAATACTAACACACAAATAATAACGTCATATAAATTAAAAACAATATATAAATAATACGCTCGTATACAGTAAGCTTATTTTGTTTGTAGTAAGTATTTAATTGTAATATCCAACTAATAACTAATAAATCTAATTTTATTTCATACTAATTGTTTAGGAAAGTCTCGTTGGACCCATGATATTTGCCTACTTATATCTGCCTAGCTACCTGACCCGCTCATTTCATTATGTTAAACCCCCACCAATCTACCAGTGCCGCGGTGTGCGCCACGTTGCCCTCGTTGTCCCGTTTTCTGTGCCCATCAGTGCTATCCTAGTGCCATCAGGGTTGTGCCTACCAAGTGAGACCCGGGATACATCCACGTACCTGTATCGGCGAGAGGGTAACGTACCTAGATATACCTACCTATACACTAAATTAACTTAGCCCAGCACCTTCCCTAAACACTAATGATGTTTTAACATTTTGATAACAAGAGATGTTATTACCTCTTATGAGCTGTAATCTCGATGTTTGACTTTTCTTTACATAACAACCTATTAATACTTACTTTTTGAAATGTTTAACATAATTTTTAAACAGTTTTGGCAATAATATTATATTAGGTTGGGGAAAAAGTTTCCATTTTATATAAAAATTCAAAACATTTTTTTTATGTTAATTTACATTTAATTACAGTATATATGTGACATTTTGTTCGTAGACTTTCTGACATCTTGTAGGTAGATACATGATCCCGTTGCTGTAGAAAATTTGGAACTTCTGATCAAAAAATTTTGATTTTGATGTTTTTATACAAACTATTGAGCGGTAGCCTGGATTGTTCTCGTTTGCTCGAGCAAATTGATTTTAATGCACCGAGGAAATTGTCACGTGTCAGTAGGTTTAACATATTTGTACCCAAAGTAGCAAGGAGCAATCTAGGCTCCCATTCCACTCAACATCTTGCTTTAATCTCATCAGTTGTTGGCAGTAGAAATCCAAATCGATGGTTAGATAAATAAATATTAAATTTGTAAATAAACACAATGGAGGTTATTATTCATCTTTTTAATATGTTAAAAAAGTTACATAAGTATAAATAAAGCTTCCGAGAGAGTTGATAAAATTTGTAAAATTGAATTTTAAAAAGTTTACTAAATCAGAGTTCAAAAGACCAAAAAAATACTTTTAAAAAACGAAAACTTACAATATCAAATAGATAGCTATAGTATAAAAACTAGTAAGAATCAATTATTTTTTTATTACATTATTTTATACTATTTACTTAATTACTATCTCTCCTATTATTAAATTGATTATGATTTTCTTGTACTCTATATATGTTATTGTTATGATTATCATAAAGGAAGTCAGTTTCATAATTGTTATTATATTTATATCTATTATCGTGATGCACATTTGTGTTAGGTCGATTATTTCTATTCTCGTTATTTTGACTGCTGTAATAACTGTTCAAGTAACGGTTGAGGCGTATTTGTCGATTCTTTATTAAAACCATTATTATTTCTATGGCTATACGCAGAAGGTTTAGGTATAGTACTTTGACTAAAATGTAAATTGTGTCCATTATTATTAAGTAGATTACTATTGCCTTCAACGGCATCAGCAATCATCTCTCTTTTATTATGGTTATTATGATTATGTCCATTTCTATTAACGATATCTACATTATTTTGATTGTGATTCTCCAAACTACTCGAAGGACTTTCGGTATATATGTTTTCATTATCATTAAAACGTTGGCTACTGATTGTTGTATGACTAGAATGATGTCTGTGGCCATTATTTGTTGCATTATTATCATGAGTTGCTTCATTATAAATTTCTGCTACATCGTCTAATACTCCTTGATAAATACTACTAGTGTTACCATTGTAATCTTGTATATTATTGTTTTCATTATATTGTATATGATCTCCATTCCCATCTGAATAATTATCTTGTCCGTAACTCCTACCAAAAATCTGAGCTCCGATAAATGCTTTATGAACAGTTGCGTAAAGCGCTGGGGTGTTGGCAACACCACATGATATTCCCAGCGATGTAACAGCCACGATTCTCCAAATACAGCCATCTTGAATTTGAGCTGGACCTCCGGAGTCACCCTGAAAATGATTAAAAGTAACAGGAATATGTAATAATGGCTTGAAATTGTGAATTTTAAACCCCTCGATAAATTACAATATTATATTATATTGTTTATTTATTCATTTATTTTTATTTTAAACATCTTACTTAGGACTAAGATTATCTGTTGCTGAACTAGGCTGAAGCCTGTATTTCAGCATACAGCACCTCTATCCACCTATCCTCGGGAGAGTAAAAAATAAAAACTTAAGATAATAACAAAGAAATATTCACTAGACCATACCAATTTAAATTATCATATGTAACATTAATATAACATATATATATAAATACATACATTCAAACTTATACTTATAGAACTATATACGTGTCTAGAAGTCCTCTCGGTGTGTATAATGATTGTGTGTGAGTGTGTGAGAGGGTGAGTAGTGGGATTGTTGATGTGGATTCAAAGATTACTTTAAATTATCTTAATATTTCTAATAATTTTTCAGTTTCACTATATGAAAGTCGTTGAATCCAACATGAGATTAGTTTCTTTAATGTTATTTTGTTTAGGGCATATATATATTATTAATTTTATTAAATATACGGGCCTGAAAAAGGAAAGAAGTGGCGCATAAAACTAGTTCGTATTTTATGTGAGGGTTTACACACGGCATACCATCTTTATTTTGCACGAAAATCCTGATTGAATCCTAGCAAAGAATGTTGTTTCAAGACGATACTAAGTAAGAACAACTGCCGTACCGTCAGAACTTCGCAGTACTCGTAAAGTAGTTGGGTGGGATACAGAAACGGCTTGAAAGTACATAAGTTAAGAATAGCTCTTGTAATCACTTTATTTATTTACTGACTTCACACAGTAGAGGGCCTAAAATATGTTTAGTTCTGGTATCTAAGCTGAGATAAAAGGCCTCATCCGATCTATATTTGTTAAAGTTAAGCAATAGTTCTACAAAAAATCATTAACATCTTTTCTCCAGAATATGAATACACCTGCAATATCAAGTGTTTCCTTGATATGCCAAGTATCAGTAGAGACAGACACTATATACGAAGGGTTACATTTGGTGGGCAGTCTGCGTGATTAACATGATTTATTTATTTGTATTTTATTGCACAAAACCACATTATTTAAGATGAAAAAGTAAATATCCCCATCATTACCTGACACGTGTCTTTTCCACCCTGTTTCTCTCCAGCACAGATCTGGCTATCCCCAGAGGGTCCATGGGGAAGCTTTCTAGAAGGACCAATAACAATCCTACACTCCTCAAAATCCCAAACAGGTATTGATACGCTGCGAAGCTCCAGAGATTGGCTGCCCGCTGAAATAAGTTTAATATTCTTTTTAATCCTCATTAAGTGGCAATGTGGAAACTTCAATACTGAATATCAGGCAACACACAGTACATTTTTATGAATACAGAATCATCTGTGCTTAAAGGCAGAATATTTTCTTCTCTCTGTAACTTTATTTAATACAAGCCATGGACAGTATTAACATTATTAAATTCAGCCAGTTATTAGCGATTTACAACACCCCTGTACTGTTACACCCTTTAGTGAAATCGCTGATAACCCTGCTTACACTGCCGTATCAGTCGCATACAGCCATATGATGATTCCCAGGATGTATGACTTCCAGGAATAGCATACCTAAAGCCGGAAGACAACAGACTGTTCGTTTCCAGAACCATGGTAAAGCTGGCAAACATATATATCAGAAGACAAAATAGGGGATGCACAAAAGATCCCAAGGGGTACTCTGTGACATGTGCCATGACCTCGTTATAAGATAGATCAAATGCAACATCACGTTAAAACATTATATAATTTAATAAAAATGTTTGGAAACTATTAAACAAATCCCAAAGGTAAGTTGAAATTTATTACTTATAAGGATTGCTTGGGATAGTGAAAGAAGATCTTTGATATTGCTTATAGAGAATAAAAGAGGTAAAATACACACAATAAAGAGTAAAGCCAACCGAGGACATGATTTTTAAACCAAGCGAAGGAAAAAGCTTAAGCTGTGTAGTATCAAGAGGACAAGGCCTTGGAAACAGGTAGAAAATGTCGGCATTGACTGGAAGTGCTTAAATAGAAAAACAAAAAAACGAAAAAAAACCTAATTGAACAAATTCTCACCAAATTCAGTTTTACCCCATCCAGTTGCTATAATTGGTTGGTCAGTACCCGGGGATTCCCCGAGACATGCTGGCTTTATCACATCTGAAAACCTGAAAAACAACACATGTACAATTCCATTCCTCAAGTTGTAAGTCTCTGAGATCCGAGTCTGAGCTGTAAGCTGAATTATGTAATTATTAATACAATTAAATTTTATTGTTTTACTTGATAAAAATTACCTAATATTTGCAAACATAAAGACACAGTGATATTATTTAAAAATCCTTTTTACTGTCCACATTTCAATCGCTAACACAGATATTAGAGAAAATGTCTTTGTCGTGGTTGTATCTTCGATGATATTCGTGTCAGAAGTTGACAAAGGCCTTCTCCAACTGTCTTCGGGCCATCCCGTGTTGTCGATGGAAAGCGGCTAGGTAGGTGCGTCGCTGAGGAGTTTAGTGGGTGAGAACCCCACACACGCCCTCTCCCTCCTCCCCAGAGGTTAGGGGATCGGCTGGTAGAGCTTCTACTCAGCGTCACAAAAAAAAAGCCTCCTCCAACTGTCGCCATTTTGCTCTATCATTCGCCACTCTTGTCTATGCACCACCTGCTATGGTTTTGCCGTCATGTACCTACCGTTTCAGTGTATAAGCGTGCATAGTAGCTGAGCTTATTAATCTTTAGCATTAATAGTAATATAAAGAAAACTATAAGCTGAATTAAGCTGATAATAACATTTTTGAGTACGTTGTAAACAGACCCATCTAGCGGCAGTTTGCAGCACTACTAATCGGTCAAATAGTTATCGAACTTTTGACTGATGATAAATGTAGAATCTTATGCATAAGTTCACTCATCAATAGCTAACTAGAATTTGCCTTGTGACTTCAGAAAGTCTTCAATCTAAAATTAATCAAATTTCAATAATAGCAATAAACTAATTTTATATAGTTTCATAGATTGTATTTAAAACATTTATTTTTTTAAATATTCTCTTTAAACAAAGCTAGTGTAAGTAACAGAAATAAATAAGAATATCTCCATAATGATATAGTTTATGTTTATATACTCACGTAACAGTCTTAGCTAGCTTCAACATCGCCACATCGAAGTAAGACCTTGTCCTGATGTACTTGGGGTGCCGGATGGCGGTCTCCACCTTCACAAGCAAGGCTCTTCTGTCATCCATGAAGCTGGAACCCAGTTGGACCACTCTGGGTGCTCCGCTGAAATCAAAAAGTGATTAAACAGGAATTTTATTGGACTTCATAATTTGGGTATTGAAGTTTCCAAATTTATCGTTTCTGATAATTTAAATAAGAATAATGAAGCAATAGAAATCGAAACCTAATGGAAGGATGAAACTGCACGCATAATTACTATAGTCATTTCGTCAACAGGCGTCGTTCCTAAGACTAAACATCCCTTAAAACTACATTTATAGTCTTCAAAAAGCTACAATTCTCAACACCTATTGAATAACTCGGAAATGCCTATCATCATAATTTTGACTTCCCAACCTAATCCGTTGCTCTTGACCAAAGTCCACCTAACAGAATATACTCCACTACATGCAAAGAAGTTGGAGATATTAAATATTGTTTTATAATAATATAAGTATGAAATCATAATAATATAAATTAATAGCTTCCACCCGCGGCTGCGCCTGCGTGGAGTTATGTCTATCTAAGATAAAGAGAATTGGTTAGTCAATGACAAATCATCGTCCACATCATGCTGCCCATTGATGGATACAATCCTTTCTACGTGGAAAAACACATGATAGTTCATTTAGGGCAGGTGCTGGGCTAAGTTAGTTTATTGTAAAGGTAGGTATATCTAGGTACGTTACCCTCTCGCCGATACAGGTATGTAGGTGTATCCCGGGTCTCACTTGGTAGGCACAACACTGATGGCACTAGAATAGCTGATGGGCACAGAATACAGGACAACGAGGGCAACGTGGCGCACACCGCGGGTACCTATGTCAGTCAGTCAAGCGTCGGGAAGGAACTGGTTGATTGGTGGCGGTTAACATAATGAAATGAGCGGGTGAGGTAGCTAGGCAGATATAGGTAGGCAAATATCATGCGTCCAACGAGACTTTCCTAAACAATTTAGACCGTAACATCACCGACCGCTGGCTGGACTGGTTGGTGAAAGTGATTATAGTGCCGAAGGTGAATAATTTTCGACTGATCATCAGTGTCTTCTGAAATCTCTAAAAAGTACTTTTCAGACCGCGAGGTGGAGGTGGCTAGATCAGTAGCTATCTTCATTTGAACTCCTACTGCTTACCATCAGGATTTTCGTGCCATTTGCTGAGCTTTATATAAGATAAATTAAAATTACTACTTGTTACACACTGCATTCGTGATAGCCCGCTAAGCGGCAGGAAAGTTGAGCAAGTCAAATCAGCAAGCGACGATATGCAGCAAGTAAGAGGCATTTCAGTAAAATTTGAATACATACTTAACTACAGTATCGTCTTTGTCCTGGAAGGTGCAGTGGCCGGCTGTAAGCACATAACGGTCACTGATCAGGGAACCACCACATTTCCAGGAGTATCCCCCTCCCTGTAATAGGATTAACATTTTGCTAGATTTTTATATCATCAAAGCTATCTACCATAGAAGCCTGGGATTAAATTCCTGTGGGGTAGAAAACCTTCTTTGTTTATTCTTAACAGGGTAGCTCTAGACCTTCATCTGTAAGTGAAGGTAAGATCAAAGATGGAACGAATTAAACCCGGTTCCTCGACCACATAGGAACTGACAATCTCACCGACAACTAGCGGACACAAAAATGCTGTTTATATTGCTTTGTTTGATTGGTGGTAGAGTCATCATTTTAATACTTTTTTTATATAAAATTGACGTTTAATTCTAAAGAAACACATCGCAAACCAAAATACAAGCAAACACAAACAAATAAATTTCGTATTTTCATCTGATATTTTAATTATTTTCTATTGTATATCTGTAATTATATTTTAGAATAGTTTTTATTGTTTTGTTTTCATCCATATGTAAAATCGTACACAAATGGAAGAGCGTGGTCTCCTGGTACAAGCACTCATTTGCTTAAAAAAACCCTGGCCATTAGCTGATATTATGTAACTTTCTTGGAGAAAATAAATTATTATTATTTCAAAATAAATTTTAACTCTTCCCAGTCTCTCGCCGGCTCGAGGGATGGGAGAATACCCCTCGACAGAGGAGGCCAGACGGCCGAGGGTCAGGACGACAGAGAGAGGAATCGGCGGAAAATTCTGGCGTTATCGAGCAAGACTGCCCGCTGGAGCTTCACAATTATTGGTCCATCACCCAGTCCCAATCTCTTCAGATCGTCGCGAAAAGAAGTTGGGACGAGACAATTGGTTGAGACTACGACTGGTATGATCTCTGTGGATGTCACCCTCCACATATCAGTAACCTCTCGAACCTTATTATTATTATTGAACAAATAGAAACACAATTGCTAATTATTACATCCTCGTAATCCTGATATGAATGAATAAATTTGTAATACAAGGAACTCACTTGCAGATTAGTCCAGCCCAACAAAGCCATGTGGGGGAACTCCTGGATGGAGACAACCTTTCCTCCCACCACCAAAGGGATCTTAGCTGGTTGGCATACAGAGACGTTGACTTGTACTGGCTCAGGAGACGGCACCAAGGGTATTGCTTCCAACTTCCTCACATTGAACGATTTGAATTTATCACACACTGAAAACCAATAAAAATTTATATATATATTACTTTATTTTATTTAAAACTTTAACAACGTTTGATTGTAACTTAGTAACTTATATTAAAGTTTTATAATCGAAACCAAATGTAATTAAAGTTCATAGATACACATACAAAATTATTTAACACACTCCACACACACGACACGGCTCCCGTGTTCACCCTATAATGAAGGGTTTACTAACTTACAAAATATAGGTAGCGCTGTTGGAAATGTTCATAAATAGATTATAATTTGATGTTTATGAATACACAGGGAGTCACAGTCGGCACTTCAATGTTGTGAAATAGTTAAGGTTTTATTAGAAAAAATATTTAATAAACGGTGCAAATATAAAATATGGTTTCATGTTAAGATTAACTAATTAAGGTTAAGTTTTCATAGCAATAGTAAGTAATAATAAGTAATTAATAAGTAATTCGTTCCTATTAAATAAAACCATTTTTACAGTAACAATGTGAACTAAATATAAACAAAAAGTTATAAATTATATGTATATAAAAACACGTATATAAAAAAGACCGCGTCATTTTTAATTTTTTTTTTATTAAATAACTAATTTATCTTATCTAATCTTATCTTAACACTAATTATTATTAAAAAAATAATTATCAAAGTTATAAATTAAAATATATATCAGCCCCATGGCTGTCGTCAGGAATAGTGTCTAAATGGCTGGCAGCATTAATTACATATTAAAAAAACATACTTCTCTCGAGCAGCTCCACGTATCTTCTCTTTTTAGCAGAACTCATTACATGTTCATCTGGACCCATTACAATTTCAGGACCCTTGTCTTCATAGTCGAGTTTAATCGGAACATCGCTAAGTTCAGGAAAATCATTTACATTCGATGGCCTATTTGTGATTGGAGGCTGGTTAATGTCTACTTTAGCAGGTTTGACACCAGGCCTAATTGTGCTAGGGGTAGTGTAATAGTTTTTGTCAATATTAGGCTTGTAACCCGCGATTGTTGTATAATTAGGTCTTGTTGCGTGTATATTAGGCTTACTTATCATATTTTTAGGCCTTGTATTAACAAAATTAGGCTCAGTAGTGGCTACATTAGGCCTAGCAGTACTGTAGACAGCCCCACTACTAACATAATTAGGCCTAGTTACACTAGAATCTACTAAACTTGTAGATTTAGTATCTTGAAATTTTTCAGGCATATTCGTGTGCTTGTCAAATCGTGGTCTGTTATTTTCTAAGCTAGTATCTTTTCTTTTATTGATTGAATCAATATAACTATTAATATAAGTAGTTTGTTGAATATTAGAGTTGATAGGTTGAGTAGTTTTTTTAGTTGTTTTCCTTATAGGCCTAGGAGTAGTATAATAGTTTAAATTGTACAATTCATCTATAGAAAGCTTTTTTCTAATACTTTCTACACTGGCTTCTAGTTCAAGAGAAAGAGAAGACGGTGTATCTCTGTTCTTTTGATTGCTTCCTGGAAAGGCAATTGCTTGAGGGTAGACGATGACATCTGATATCTTTGTAGGCATTTTCAGCATTAGGCGGTAGTTCTGTAATGCATCTGAAAAGAGGTATAATTGCAGACAAACACAATTATTAAGTTATTTGATAAGACGATAGTTGTAACTAGTGAAAACAGTAAGTATGTTGTCAAAAATTTGTGAAATACTTTAAGAGTAATTACTGGCGCCGGGAAAAACGTTTATAAAACGGCAACGCGTCGCTTAGACCAATTGCCGCTCTAACTTCACAGGCGCAAGAATATTGTTACGCAGTATTTTACTTTTTATTTGCAAGTGTCAACGAAAGTCTTATTGAATTATTTCTGTTTACCAAAACCAAAATTAACTTAATTTTATTTCAACTTATTACTTATATTTTAAATAATTATTGATATCACCCTTATTGTAATAAGTATCCGGAACTTACCATAGAATTGTCCATAGACGTTCGTTGTAAGCGCAAGTAACGTCAGAAAAACTATGATATTAATCTTCGCCATATCGATATAACCTGCCCTGAAACAAATATTATTATTAGAATATACAAAAGAGATTTCAAATAAGATGAAATATAAAAAAAATGATTTCGCATCTTATTTTTTAAATTTAGCATCTTAACTACGTGTAGTTAATGCGTAAATATAATTAATTCACTTGATATTTATGAATATAACGTTTGGTAACTAATAAGCGATTGATGTAAATCTTGTTGGTGTTAATAAAGAAATAAATAAACTACAATTATTACTGCAAAGACAATGTTAATATTGTATATTGTTTCCTTGCAGACACAGACAATTCCCCAAGTCTTCTAACATATATTAGACCTCAGAGCAAAAGCAGGGATTAGCTAACTATTTTGTGCAAGAGACGTCTTTTCCATAAACGAACTTATACCTCAGGCCTCCATGGTAAATTACTTTAAAAATTTCTATTTTTTTCCTATCGATAAAAAATACTGACCAATGTTAAAAACTTAATAATTAAATAAGTACATTTAATAATTACATAATGAAATTTAATTAACATATTAGATCGGGGAAAAAGTACGTATAAACTTGTAATAAAATATCTTAGGCTTTACTATTTGTATCTAGGTGGTTTTCATGACAATAAAAAGGTTACACTTCAAAAAAAGAATCAAATTAAGAATGTTTTCTTTCCCGCTGTTTTTCATTTGTTTTTTTACTGTCAAAATGAGCGAATCGAATGAAAATATAATATAATTAGAATAGATTTATTTTAAGATGTTATTACAAAAAAGAAAAGAATTTAACGTAAGCCACACGAGTAGCTCAAAGTTGGTTTAAACGTTTTCAATCCGGGAATTTTAATGTCAAAGATGCACGCTTATGGAATGCTGTTAGGGATAATATGGACGTTATTTTTGAAAAAGTACAGCAAGTTCGGCATATCAGCAGTTAGGATATAGCTGAAGAACTGGGAATTGACCACAAAGCAGTTTTGATCCATTTCAAAAAAGCTGTGCACACAGAAAAGCTCGATATTTGGGTGCCACAGCTCACTGATAGAAACCTAATGAACCGTGTCGTCATTTGCGATTCTTTATTGAGACATTATGAAACTGAACCGTTTTTGAAGAGATTGATTACTGGTGATGAAAAGTGGATCACGTATGACAAGAACGTGCGATAAACGTCGCGGTCAAAGGTCGGTCAGGCTGTGGCAAAACCTGGGTTAACTCGAAATAAAGTGATGCTGTGTCTATGGTGGGATTGGAAGGGTATTGTTCATTATGAGCTTTTACCGCCGGGCAGAACCATCGATTCAAAATTAATCAAAAAAATCAAAATTATCTTTATTTACTACACGTAGTTTTGTAGAATGTGTGGGTCTCTTCTTTTAAGTTAAAAAACCTGTATTAGAAAAGACCCCTCTTTCTGTATAAAAAATATGGCTGTAGTTACAGAGTAACTATTATATTTATATTTCGGATCTCTACTGCCAACAACTGCCGAGATTAAAGCCAGAAGTTGAGAGAAAGCGGCCGGATTTGATTAATAGACCGGGTGCGGTTTTTCATCACTATAACGCTAGAAAAAATTAAAATAATTTGGCTGGGAGGTGTTAATGGATCCGCCATTTAGCTCTAACCTTCTACCTGTTTCGGTCTCTTCAGAATTCCTTAGGCAGTGTCAGGTTAACATCAAGAGAGCATCAGAAGTCCTAAAATTTCCGTATTTCATGAGAAACCTCAGTGTTCTTTTGTATTGATAATAAAAAATAATTGATCTTCAGTTTAATAAGATTGTAATTGTAATAAATTGTGTTGATTCTCAGCTAAACTTACGTTATTTGCCTCTCTTTCATTCCAATGTAATCAATTCAATTTGACAGACATAATGACTTTTAAACGTCAGCATGTTGACGATCGTCTCACGATATATCAGTCGATCCATATTATTTTAATGGCAATGTTGTATTCGCGTTAAAATACGAACAATGGCACATATATACTGTAACTAAATGTAAATTAACTTTGAAAAAAAAAGTTTTATTTTCATATAAAATGCGTTCAACTTTTTCCCCGACCTAATCCGAATTTCCTTCTCCTCCGAATTTGATTTTACCGCAAACTTTTATAAAAGAAGTCTTAAATAAACAATTATTTTGATTTTACTAAAGATCCCTAAAATTACTTCACTCTTATATCATTGAAACCTCAACATTGTTAAAGCAGATCTCGATAGCAGTATTACTAAGTAATAAAATTTTATTACCCGTGTTTACAACAGATAAAAGATCATTTGTAACGTAAAAAAATATTGCGCCGTTACATTCGTCTTGAGGTTTTAGCGTTTTTAACGTTTAGTTAACGGTACAAAGAAAGCTTGTTAAATTTATATTATTCCTTTGTGTTTACATGTTTTAGACAAGTCAATGGTTGATAGTCAAACGATAAATTCGTATTCTCTACCTATTTCCAATTTGAATGGAATTCATCGTTTTGTTCATGTTTGACGGCAGCTGTCAAATTGTATGAATACAAAAGCAGCGACTCTATTGTACTAAATTCATTTTTTATATGTGATTTCATAGCTGAACGTTACTACGATTGAAAATCCCTCATCGCTCGAGCGCCCTGGAGATTCTAAGAGACAGCGGGACACCTCTGGAGGTGATGCCTGTCCTGTGAAATCGCCCCTTAACGCTTGAGGACTCTCCAAGGTTCTCGCCTTCTTAAAACCGATAACGCTGTAAAGGCCATCTGCGGCCAACAGCGTCAGTCAAAAAAGCGATTGGAATGTATTAATTAACGGAAAGGGTACAGGGAGAAGGGAAAACAATGCATCTTTCGCCATGGTTGGTCACTGGATGGGTCAATTAAAATATGTTAACTCCATCCGTGCTACGGAAAGCACATTTAACCGTTCGTGGTTATTGTACGTACTCCTAGCGTGAGTTACAATCGTATCGAGACGTTCCTATCATAGTTGCGTTCAGCTGATTATCGCATATATAAAAAATCATTCCAATACTTCACAACAGAGGCGCTGCTGTCGCTTCCACACAATTTGCTGACGACAAATACGATCGAGATGATGGAATTCGGAACACATAAGAGGCACAGATATTGTGTGTTTCTCTGAATGTCAACTAATGAAACTAACACACTATTTCACTGTTCATTTAATTATTTTTTTTTATAAAAAGCACAGCAAATGACTCGACACCACCTGATGATAAGCAGTAGACGAGTCCACATGTGAAGATAGCTAGTAAAGCATGTGATATACTGCCCTAGCCACCCTCACCTTGCCGGCACAAAAAGTGCTTTTTCACGCCTCTTTTAAAGGAACCCTTCTTATAAGAAGGAGGGAATACGTGTGCTGGTAAGGAATTCCATGCTCTAGTTGTGCGACAGAGAAAGGAGTCACTAAATCTCTTAGTACGTAATGTAGACGTGTATGCTGTCATATGACTCTAGGATCGATTATAATGATTTTAACGAGGATCGTTGCATGTTTACTTGTTTATAAAATGAATCGTAACAAAATACAATTCTTGACTTACAGATAGTCTTATGACAAGTAACACCGACGCGTGTCGATTTCTTTTTTTGGGTCTGACTAATACAGTTGGCCGCAGATGGTCTTTACAGCGTTACCGGGGTTTTAAGAAGACATTAACCTTGGAGAGTCCTCAAGCCTTAAGGGGCGATTCGCCTCTGGAGGAGTTCTAATCGACAGGCATCACCTCTGGGGGAAGTGTCCCGCTGTCTCTTAGATTCTCCAGGGCGCTCGAGCCATGAGGGAGCCGCGTGTCGATTGAAAAATGACTTATTATGAAGTATTAAGGTATCTACAAATGTTTGTATCACATCAAACGATACCAAATTTCCGTATTTCGTGAGAAACCACGTTGTACTTTTGTGTTGAATATAAATAATAACTGATCTTGAGTTTAATGAGCAGTACCTTTGTACAATTCTCTGATATTCTGTTGTGTCCTTTTAATTGTCTTTGTGTGTACATAAATCGTTAAATAATAAGATTGTAATTGTAATAAATTGTGTTGATTCTCTTAACTGAACTTATGTTATTGCTTCTCTTTCATTCCAATGTCATCAATTCAATTTGAAAGACAACGACTTTTAGTATCGTCAGCATGTTGACGATCGTCTTACGATATATCAGTCGATCCATATACTATGCCTTATTTTAATAGCAATGTTGTATTCGCGTTAAAATAAGGCAAATACGCTTAACACATTCAATGCCCAATAAAAATGCCCATATTTGCACTGTTTATTAAATATTTTTTCCAATAAAACATTAACTATTTTGCAACATTGAAGTGCCGACTGTGACTCCCTGTGTATTCATAAACATCAAATTATAATCTATTTAAGAACATTTCCAACAGCGCTACTTATATTTTGTAAGTTAGTAAACCCTTCATTATAGGGTGAACACGGGAGCCGTGACGGTAGCGGGGAGTGTGTTAAAAGACGCCATTTTAGAAAAATGACATTTACAATTTCGTTTAGACTTAAAACAGATTTGCGTGAATGCTTATTTATTCATTATTTATTTAATCAAAACAATTGAGTACTGTGTGTGTTCGTATTTTAATTAAGTGTAAAACATTTCAAAGGATCCTGTGAGAGTTCAGCGTCAAATATAATAGCAACCATGTTTCTTTTGAGCAGATGTGAAAATGCAGATTACCATTGACGTCATTTAACGTTTCTTAAATGGTCATTTAAAAGTATATTTGCCTTATTTCAACGTGAAACTAACACACCATTCGATTGATCTGTTATAACTTTACAAACTATGGCCTGAGGCCGGCGTCTTCGCAATGCTAATTAGTTATTCGAAATTGCAAGCTTTGATTTCTTCCTTTATAATTTTTATGCATCATTAGACTTCAAATTCGGTCCGTGTAAATCGGGAAATGAGTTAGCTTGTGTCTTAAGCACAAAAGATCCCATTGAGACGACGTGCTCCGGGAGTAATCCTGGCCCTACATCAAGATAAGCGTGTGTCTTAATTCTATTTGTGGCTTTAGCCAAATAAATGAGTGTAGTGTAGTGTTTTCTTGACCTCTTTTTGAAAGATAAACAGCGCAGGTCTCCTAATAAATCGTCAAAGTGTCATCGAACTGGATGTTTCTAAAAGTTGTTCTGTTCTTATCATATTAAAATGGAATAAAACACAGGCAAATAACTTAGTTTTAGTCAAAGTCAAAGTCAAAATATCTTTATTTAAATAGACTCATTTACTAAGTTCCTTTAAATCGTCATAACAGGGAATATGTGTGAACAATGCGAATTCTAAAAAAAGAATTTTGAAAATAGAACAAAAATCGCGTAACAATTCTACAAACAGTAGAGATGAGAACCTCATCCTTTTTTGAAGTCTGTTAATAAATTAGATCATTCACTGACAAAGTTCGTAGAAAAGTGATGTATTTAAATAACTGTACCCCTAGTGTCAATAGAATTGTTGTGTCTTTGTCGATAGCTGTCAAATTATAGCGAAGTGACAGCGGCGCCTCTGTTGTGAAGTTTAGGAAACGTTTTTTTTTATATATACGATTAAATCTCTAGGGGTACTGGAATTACTTGTATTGTATTTTCTATGTTTTTATACAACGAATATTTTAATTTGATGACATATATGTCGTCTTCATACTGTATTAAGTTATTACACATTTTCAACAGATCATACTACTTCAATTATGTGGATAACTTAACGATTTATTAAAATATTAAATTTTTACTGTATTTTTTTAAGTTTTAATATTCTAAGTCTCTATACTAAGCAATAAAATATTTAAATGATTTTCAATAATCAATTGATCCATTTTCATTTTAAAAAAGATAAACGTGCATAAATTGAAGTAAACCTCATTTGAATTTATGTCTATATAAAAATAAGTCCGCGGAAATTAGTGACAATCAATTGTAAATTGCCATGATTTTTTGTCAGTTGGTAGTATTACGTCAGTACGTAGTTTTATGTCAGTAGTTAGTTTTAATAGTTCTAATAACTATTATTTTTAATAAGCAATAGTTATTAAAACTATTGTTTATTAAAAATAAAGTTCAAAATTATTATACCTTAAGAGTGATAAAAATTAAATGGTTTAGTTTAATTTAATGTGTTTTAAGCATAACTTTGGGAATAACAACAAAGAACATACATTCTCAATCTAAAACTCTTTGCTTTTCTGTATTTGTGATAATTACAATAAAATGTTAAATAAATTAATGTATAATAATAACAATTAACCCTAACAGGACGTTCATATTTTCTATTTATAGATTTAAGGTTACACTTCGTCAATATAACATTCGTTTTTATTGGAATTCCAGAATAAAATATGCAATTGTTAAGATTTAGGTGGATTTGTACTTACTTGATTTACGTCGACACCTTAATAATTAGTTGTAAGCGTAATATGATCTCCGAAATACACTTGACCATCAATCCTTTCAAAACATGTCAAGAACTAATTTAATTAAATAAAAAACGAGGTTTTTTTCACGAAATTAAAAACTTTTTACAAACAAAACAGGAAACATTCAATATTGAACAATAATACTTTGTAGTAATGAAACTTTTTATGTTACGAATTAAACTTTGGCTTTATTAACGCTGACGGGAAGAGCTTTCGTATGCGTTTATAAAACTATACTGACAATCGCGGAATCATTACTGCTGATCCAAGGAAGTGAATCAGGGCTGCCACACACTTTTTACTTGATTTATTTTTTATTTAGCATTAATTTCAAAGAAATTGATATAAGTGTAGCTTTTGAGGGCATGGTTTCCTGAAAAACACTGATTCCTTCCTCTAGTCTTGAGGAATAAATCTTACTTCTCACCTTCGGGAGCACTTTCAGCAGATAATAACTGAAAATCCTAAAAGCTGCTTAACATACTAGACAGACGGCAAACTATTTTATTTACTACAAAGCAAAATTTTACAATACAAATTATATAATTTCAATAACAACAAATATCCAGCCTAGACTTTTTAACATTGCAAGGAGTAAATGCTATCAAAAAGAGGTTATATTCCAAGATACTAAACACGATATGATTTTTACATATAAAGGTTGTTGCATTGGTTCGCACATTTTAATATCTTTTAAAGTTAACCCTTATTATTATTTTTATTCATATTTAACTGATGAATAAAATACTGTTTTTATTATAAAATAATAATACCATTTAATTATTTTTATAATAGGAATCCAACAACGCACGTATTGTTGGATGAAACAAACAACCAAATGATAATCTGTTTTGAGCAAGAGAAGAAATTAACAGTTCAATAAAAAAATATTATCGGCAGACAGTTTAAATTTAATAACAGGTTTTATTTTCTACTTTAATTGGTCAAAAAAATAAAAAATATATTATTACTTAACAGCGCCAACCCTATAAACCGGACGGCCATTAATGACAACTTGTGGTATTTGCACGTCACTAGTACTCATACCTTTCTGCAAAAATATATTTGTACTTATTTAAAACCATCTCTTTGATTGAAATTTGAATATTTACGTTTCTCTGTCTTCCATGCAACGTAAGTGGAAGACCTCTGTCCTCCAAGCCATATAAGTGAGAGAAACCAACGGATTTAGGTCCTGTCTCCGCCTCAATCGAGATTTCTAGAGGCAAGGCTCAGGGTCGCTATGTGTCGACGCCAATACAGAGGTACTACGATGTTCATTACCTCTACATCACCGTCTAGAGCAGCTAGCTCTACTAATCCGGCCCGCGAGCCGTAATTTGTAAATTAGTTTTTTAATAATTGAAATGCAAAAAAAGCGTCAGTTTGCTTAGGTCGCGCACTTTGCGACTGTTCTAGTCTAGAAATATAGTTAAGGGCAGAAAAATTAAAACTGGTTTGACCCTTGACACAAACTGAAAAATCATTATGGCCCGAAGGCTTCAAAGTTTGGATACCTATGGTCTAGAGCATCAGGGATAACTGAATCATATCAAAAGGGCAACCAATATTCTTCGCAAGTCCAAACCTCTGTTTTGTATAACAGAAGTTTGTGGTGATCAAAATTTTATATCTTGTTTTATATATGTATGCAAAGTATGTGTTATAGGTATCTATACAAGTAATAATATTGGTAGTTATAGTAATGTTTGTATATATTTTTAATACGGGTACAGTATCTAAGACTTATTTACTAAGCTCTTTTAAATCGTCACAACTGGGAATATGTATGAGAAAACAAATAAATATAATTAAAGGCAATAGTCATAACTTTAACGGGGTATCAACCGGGCATTTACTAATTGTCCCAGTTATAATATTTAAATATGTACTAAATAAATTGTTAGTTTTAATTTTAAAATAATATTTATTTTAAAATTAAAAATAACACTAGTATGCATATTCCCAATTAACCCTACTACCGCTTCGACGAATTAGTAGCTGCAGAGAAGAAGCGGCGCAAGAAACTCTCAGCCTTTAGTATTTATAATGTCATTTACAAATCAATTATGTCATTATGTATTAGTATTACAATACACACTTAACACATAAATACCCGGTTAATACCCACTTAAAGATATCACTATTACCTTTAATTACATTTGTTTATTTTTCTCATACATATTCCCTGTTATGACGATTTAAAAGAAATAAGTAAATGAGTCTATTTAAATAAAGATATTTTGACTTCGACTTTGACTTTGAATCATAATACATTACTATTTATTTAATTAAACATTGTTTGAAAAGCATTTTTATACATACAGAATATAATAGAATTACCCAGTAAAGCCAATCAAAGAAACACATTATATTTTTTTTAAAAGTAGCAGTTAGTCAAGAAGGTAGCTGTTCAAAATATATTAACACATATTTAAATAAATAATAATTCTAGCAATCAAGAACATAACTAAAAAGAGAGAGAGAAAAACAATAAAACAAAACAAAAGCCAGTCGTCGCGTGTGAATGGTGCCTTTAATGTGTGGGTGTATATGTGTTTATTTTTGAGATCGTCCCGCTTCTTAAGGATCTGCTTGGCCTAATAATTAACTGGTGTAACACAGCTCATTCGACAGCCCTTATTGCAATTCTCATGTTTGCCATCCTTAATTTTGCACGCTTGCGCGGAGGCATCGCGGTCTTATGAGTAGCCTAGCAACACTGATTTAGAATATTTCCCATTTTTGTTATTTTCGAATTAAATAATAAAATTGTTTGAGCGCTTTTAATTGTTTGCATCAAGTTTCTTTTGAACTTGTGAATTGCTATGCGTTGGCTGGACGGCGCGCATCATCGTAAGCCGAGTCTTCTGCGCACGCGCCGAATTCCCCGCTCTGCATCGACACGGTTCGGTTGTTCGCCGCGAGAGATCGTTCGTGCACCTAGCTTAATTCGCAAAATTCGCATATCCGCATTTCCTGTGACCTAAAGACCTCTGAAACAAGGACACGCAGAGACAAGGACGAAGTTGCAGTCAAAAGGTCACTGCTTGCATTTCGCATTTTTATCGGGAATTTGTTGCAAACTTTTTGTGCTAATAGTTGCTCATCGGAATATAGTCCATTTAAACGCATCCGCATTAACAAAAACTATCAAACTAATAAGTGTTTTTGGGATGTTCGGACTATTATACTGGTAGAGAACGATTTGTATCTATAAGTCATCATCATAATCGTATTAGCCTATAATATTTTCAGTTGAGAAAGACCCCCGCTGACTATAAGACTCCCACTGGTCAGGCATACGGAACTGACACCGAATGCCACATTAAATTGTTTTGCTACCCACGCCCATAATGCCCGTCGTAAAGCTAAGCACGGTGTTGTATCTATTTAAAAAACAAATTTAATAAGAAATTAGCTGTATAAGTTTTTAATGTCTGTCGGTTAAATATCTCTTTTTAATTGTAGTCTACTAGACAGCGAGTTGCGGGTTCTGGGGCGTTTGAACAAACATTGGTGCCAATGTCAAGTGCCAACACTACAAATAGTAACCACTACACGTGGTTAAACCTTCGATTAATATATGAAGAACCTATATACACGCCTTTGAAAATTGACTATAGGTTCTATAAATGAGTTTTTATTGTAGACTGATAGAAAAAAAATATAATAAAATAAAATAAAAGGCATATAATTTAATTATAATTTATTTTTGCTTGCTCTTGTGAAAATTTTATTAAATAAATAATATTAAGTCCCTACGTAAAAAGACATTTTATTTTTATGCTGTGGGGCGCTGTGGAGGCCAAGCCCAATCTTGAGGCCACCAAGATGGTGCTTCGGGCCACTGCGGAGGCCACGGAATGGACTCGGGATGCGTTGGAGGCCATGGGATGGACTCAGGGTGCTCGATCGACTCAGGTCGTTGTGGAGGCCAAGCCCAACCTTCAGGCCACCAAGAGGGCCTCTCGGGCCACTGTGGAGGCCAGGGTATAGACTCAGGATGCGTTGGGGGCCATGGAATAGAGTCGGGGTGTTCGATGGATTCCGGGCGCTGAGGAGGCCAAGACCAGCCTTCGGGCCACCAGGAGGGCTGGTCAGGCCACTCAAGCTCAGGGCGTTGTGGAGGCCACTCAATCCAGTCGGGGTGCTCGATGGACTCAGGGCGCTGCGGGGGCCAGGACCAACCTTCGGGCCACCAGGAAGGCCTGTCGGGCCAGTTTATGGCTAAAAATAGAAAATTTAGCTTCATTTAGCATAAATTTATGCATCTACCTATCAATCAAGGAAGCCTGGCGTTTTAACCTGGCCTTATAACATGACCCTATTTCTATGGTACTTTTTTGTTATATTTCAATCAATCATATAAATTTGATTCATAACACACGTATAGGCTTGTTCAATGTATTTTATATTTATTTCAAATCCATTCTTACATACCTTTGGAAGCTGAAGGCCAAGGCCGATCTTCAGGCCACCATGAGGGTCGCTCAGGCCAGTTGATGTTAGATAGTTGTGGCGGCCAGGACCAGCCTTCAGGCCACCAAGATGGCCTTTCGGGCCACTCAACGTCAGGCCTCTGTATCCATTCAGGATGCTCGATCGACTCAGGTCGCTGTGGAGGCCAAGCCCAACCTTCAGGCCACCAAGAGGGCCTCTCGGGCCACTGTGGAGGCCAGGGGATAGACTCAGGGTGCGTTGGGGGCCATGGGATAGAGTCGGGGTGTTCGATTGATTCCGGGCGCTGAGGAGGCCAAGCCCAGCCTTCGGGCCACCAGGAGGGCTGGTCAGGCCACTCAAGCTCGGGGCGTTGTGGAAGCCACTCGATCCAGTCGGGGTGCTCGATGGATTCGGGACGCTGTGGAGGCCAGGACCAACCTTCAGGCCACCAGGAAGGTCTATCAGGCCAATTTATGGCTGAAAATATATTTTTTAGTTTTATTCATCATAAATATATACTCTACTAATCAATCAAGGTAAAGCAAGTGAAATTTGAGGTAAGTCAGTCAAATATTATGATCTATATTTAATCTTGTTCACTTTATACCTTATTCTTGTTATTGTTAATGAATTATAAGTTACCTTTGGAGGCTGAAGGCCAAGGCCGATCTTCGGGCCACCATGAGGGTCGCTCAGGCCAGTTGATGTTGGAGAGTTGTGGCGGCCAGGACCAGCCTTCAGGCCACCAAGATGGCCTTTCGGGCCACTCAACGTCAGGCCTCTGTATCCATTCAGGATGCTCGATCGACTCAGGTCGCTGTGGAGGCCAAGCCCAACCTTCAGGCCACCAAGAGGGCCTCTCGGGCCACTGTGGAGGCCAGGGGATAGACTCAGGGTGCGTTGGGGGCCATGGAATAGAGTCGGGGTGTTCGATTGATTCCGGGCGCTGAGGGGGCCAAGCCCAGCCTTCGGGCCACCAGGAGGGTTGATCGGGCCACTCTAATTCAGGGCGTTGAGGAGGCCACTCAATCCAGTCTGGGTGTTCGATGGACTCAGGGCGCTGCGGAGGCCAGGACCAACCTTCGGGCCACCAGGAAGGTCTATCAGGCCATTCTAGCCTTTCCGCAGGTGCGGGTAGGGCTGAAAATGTTAAGGTTTTATCAAAACGGAGAAGAAGAAATCTTAAATTTGTGTCTGCCAAGAATTGTCAAAGCGATGAATTATTTCCATCCATTCTTTCATTGGCCATCCATTACATACTACACATAGAGATGCTAACTTAATCTACCTTTAAACCGAAATATAGTGAACTGCTTTAAGACTCAAAAGAATCCTGTCAAAGTGAAGCTGTGAGCGGATCTAATATGTAGTTCTAAGAAATAGTGATTTTATTGACAATCTGATCGTTATATAAAACTCTACTCACCTGACGCGAACGCCAGCCCGTATAGCAGAAACGCCAAAGCTGCCATTCCAGGACTGCATGCCGATGCATTTTCGTAAACCTCTTTTATACTACCACCAGTCAATTCTGATTTCTAATCAAATCACTTGTAATATCATTTTGCTGATAATAAAAGGATTATATGCAATCTTATGCATTAAACGATAAATATAATAACGATCTCAGTTGCTAAGGACAATTCAAAGTCGTCAAATCTTTGCGCTATGCTGGTACCTAGGAGCTGGAGCACGTCTCCTATTATTCTTGTGCTCATCTCGGCCTCTCTTATGACAGTTGTGACATTTCACACTCAATCACCGTTGCGTTGCTAAACGGTTTGTTATTTGGCTGCCCTGCTGACACCAACGGTTACCCCGTAATAACAATCAAAGTAGCTAAGCGTTACTCCATTGAGGGATTCACGGGGTTAAGACCAAAACGTCTCTCTTTCAACTGCTCGTGAGTTAGAAGAAAGTATAGTTTGCTAATCAGTTACTTAGAACTTAAATCAGAAGTGATATTATTGCTTTTGGGGTTTGGTCTGTGGATCATAAAATATGCTAAATTATTCTATACTACACATAAATTGTTTTCTTTTACGATAATATCTTACAGTTTTGGTAACTGTAGTTAACTACCTGGCTATCAGACCTACCACATATAAGAACCCCTTAAAAGATGCGCCTGCGCATACTACCATGAAGCAGTTTGTTTTTTCGGTATGGTAATTCACATATGATATTTCAAAATTAGGAATCAAATCAATTGAATATCTAATTTAACTATCTTGTGCCAGAAATGCAAATGAATACTGCCATCACAGAGCAATAATATCAGGCAAAAAATGGTTAAAGGATTGATCACGGGTTGGTAGAACTTTCTGCAGGGTCGATTGGGTAGCTACAACTGCCTTTTATATTTTTTCCCTGACGTAATTCACTGTATTTCAGTGGGATTCGAAGGTAAGCAAATTTATTACAGGATATGGGATCTTTAACAACGCATCGTCCCAAAATGTCAACTCAATAGACGTTGCCTATCACTTACTATGAGGTGATTGCTTGACGTTCTCAGACATTATAAAAATACTAGAAGTCATTCCTCGAAGTGACGGTAAAAAGATCAGCTTGTACAAGAATGTGCCTATATAAGTTATACCCAAAGATAAGATAAGATATACCCAAAACCAGAAAAAGCAACTCTTCCTACCCAGAGACATGAATAGGCTTTTGGTAGCTTTATTTTGTACACCAAAAGGGTGCACAAAGGTCCCAAAAGGTCCGTGGGTCACCATACGAAGTGAACTGTAGCATTTGTCAAGCCCCCATGGTAATATAAGATGGCATGCTGATATAAATGATAATACGCATAGCAACCTTTAAAAAACCGACGTCATAAACTAATAAGGCAAAAATTATTATACTTTTAAAGTTTCCAATTAAAAACTTTTTTGGAAAACAACTAAGCACGAATCCATAAAACCTTTTCAGTGTTTTGAAAGAGGTTTTTAGTTAAGTTTAAAACTTTTTTTTTTCATTATATTGAGTGGTATGTTTTCAAAGTGAAGTGTCAAAGTGACCGTCAGTAAATCGATTCACAATTGACAGAGAAATCTGGAGAAATCATTAAACATACTTACAAAAATCATATATGTAGTAGAATAAATAACATCTTCTTATTAGTCCGTCAAGAATAGTAAAATAATATTTCATAAATAGTATATTTATATTTTTAATAAATTATAAATCATTTATTTCCATTCATATGGTTAATTCAGATGTCAAGTTATTTATATAGTACCACAAACACAAACCCTGTTATTGTATCACAGTATTAGATGACAACTGTATTGTATAAAATGAAATTCAATAAAATAAAGTTAATGGTATTATAAACTGAATTATTTATTTATTTAACAATTTATGTGCACACAAAGACAATTAAAAGGACACAACAGAATATTAGAGAATTGTACAAAGGTACTGCTTATTTCTATAAGAAATCTCTTCCAGCAGCCCCATATATGGGAAAAGTGACAGGGAATTACTTAAAATTATAATTATTTTTCTCATTTATTACATGATCGTATCTCTTGAGTAAGAACAAATCATACAAGATTAGATTTTAGATACACATTAACAGAATTAATACATTTCCCAATATTGCGTTCTTATGGTAATTACCTCTCCCACTGTGGTAGTGTTTTGAGAACAGGGGGTAATTCTTTAGTGCTATTAACACATTTCTTCCTCTTGGATCTTCAGAGTATTCAATGCGGTAGTAGTTCCATAGGAGTGAAAACCTTTTGTTGTCTTTGGTAAACGTTTACCATCGGGCGTATTGCTGTTTCAAAATCGGCTTTGTCGTATAAACAAAACTATTGAACACACGACATCTGTTGTAGCTTCTTATCAACTCCTCAAACTCTAGCATATTTAAAAAGTATACAATTGAGATTAGTGAGAACTGACCTCTTTTTATAACTATCACTTTAAATATTATTTTCATTGTTTCTATTGTATTTTATAACGTGATCGTCATTCTCTCGTATTCCGAATTGTGAAGGTAATTTTATAAAATTCGTATTACTAGATTATCATTATTATTTTGATACCACCTACGTCGATAACACAGATTAAGTTCTTTTGTTCTTGAATTCTTTGATGTTCAGGGATGATATAGATCGGTTATATGCTGCTTTATGTACCAATAAAGCTGGTGTTTAGTTCGTACAAACAATCAGTTAATTTTAAAAAGAATGATGGGTCGCCTTTTCTAATTTCAGTTTGTAATTAAGAGCTAACTAATATTCATAGTGTATTTAACGATTTTGATGCAGTGTTGAAAATGGTTTCTATGTAGTCCCATAGAGTTCAAATTGCAGCGTAGCTCCACGCTGAGCTGGGTGATACTTGTCAGTGTGGCGTACTCACAGTAAATGTTAATAAATACATAATTAGTGTCATATTATATAAATAGTAATAATAATATTTATCTATTACAGTAGTATTTCTAATAGGCAATATATTACATGGTACACACGACTTACAAAACGATATATAAATATTTGTTTATTTACCTAACACAACAGCAGACTAGTTGGCATTTTTTTTATATACAGCTCAGCAAATGACTCGACACTACCTGATGATAAGCAGTAGACGAGTCCATATGTGAAGACAGGTAATGAAGCATGAGATATACTGCCCTAACCACCCTCACCTTTCCGGCCCAAAAAGTGCCTCTTCACGCCTCTTTTAAAGAAACCCATGTTAAAAGAAGGAGGGAATACGTGTGCTGGTAAGGAATTCCATGCTCTAGTTGTGCGACAGAGAAAGGAGTCACTAAATCTCTTAGTACGTAATGTAGACGTGGCTACTGTAAAGGAGTGACTCCGTATACTATATAGGGCATATTTCATAGCTGTACAAGCGCTGTAGTCGATGCCATAGGGATCGCTATTGTTTAGGATACAGTTATCCTGTGCATGCGCAGCCCGCGTGGCGCGTAGCTCAGAGGATATAAACACTACGTTTTGTCAACACTACGTCGTCTTTAGTCACGAGTAAATTGTAATTTGTTTATAAAGTAATCTTTAGTACCGAACCGTCTACGGCGTGGAACGCACGTCGCCTTACTTCGCGTACCTACCTATCTGCTTTCGCGTTTGTTTATCGTATTTTTGTTTTCATTTTATTGAACCTTCTATATTTAGTGGCCTAACATATTCTCAGTAAAGACAGAGTAGTGCAATGAAATCAAGGTACGGCGACTTTTTGGCTGTAAACGTTTACAGCACGCTTATGTCTATTCATACAAGATCTAGCGCCATATCGCGCTCTATAGAAGATTTACTCCGTCTCTCTCTCATCCTCTCAGTCTCTCACTATGAACCTTCGCGTCCAGTTCCTGGGTATCTATAATTGAACTCATACATAATGAACCCAAGAAGCGTGAAAAAGCACTTTTTGGCACTTTGTGGCCAGGGCAGTTGGTCGCATGTTGCACTAGCTATCTTCACGTATGGACTCCTCTACTGCTTATCATTAGGTGGTATCGAGTCATTTGTTGAACTTTTTATAAACAAATATTTAATGATAATGATAATAAAAATCTTCCTGACACAAATTAAATAACTAATGGCTTACTCCGAAATGTAATTCAAGGGTTGGTTCCAATAAAATCGTAAAATTATTTTCAAAGATTTATTTTCGTATAAAAACTGGTAAACTTTACACATTATAAATAATAACAATAACAGAAGTTCACTATATGCTTCGTATCAGATTGCGGAAGGTCAATTTATGCTGTGGGGCGCTGTGGAGGCCACGCCCACTCTTCGGGCCACCAAGATGGCGCTTCAGGCCACTGCGGAGGCCATGGGATGGACTCGGGGTGCGTTGGGGGCCATGGAATTGATTCAGGGTGTGTTGGGGGCCATGGGATGGTTTCAGGATGAGGTGGAACCCACTTAAGACCCCGAGAAGGCCAAGGTCTATTTTCGGGCCAAAATGAGGGTCGCTCCGGCCAGTTGATGTTGGAGAGTTGTGGCGGCCAGGACCAGCCTTCAGGCCACCAAGATGGCCTTTCGGGCCACTCAACGTCAGGCCTCTGGATCCACTCAGGGTGCTCGATCGACTCAGGCCGCTGTGGAGGCCAAGCCCAACCTTCAGGCCACCAAGAGGGCCTCTCGGGCCACTGTGGAGGCCAGGGGATAGACTCAGGGTGCGTTGGAGGCCATGGAATAGAGTCAGGGTGTTCGATTGATTCCGGGCGCTGAGGAGGCCAAGCCCAGCCTTCGGGCCACCAGGAGGGCTGGTCAGGCCACTCAAGCTCAGGGCGTTGTGGAGGCCACTCGATCCAGTCGGGGTGCTCGATGGATTCGGGACGCTGCGGAGGCCAGGACCAACCTTCGGGCCACCAGGAAGGCCTATCAGGCCAGTTTATAGCTAAAAATATAACCTTTAGTTTTATTCATCATAAATATATGCCTCTACTAATCAATCAAGGTAAAGCTAATGAAATTTAAGGTAAGTCAATCAAACATTATGATCAATATTTAATCTTCTTCATTTATTCTTGTAATTTTAAATGAATTATTAGTTACCTTTGGAGGTTGAAGGCCAAGGCCGATCTTCGGGCCACCATGAGGGTCGCTCAGGCCAGTTGATGTTGGAGAGTTGTGGCGGCCAGGACCAGCCTTCAGGCCACCAAGATGGCCTTTCGGGCCACTCAACTTCAGGCCTCTGGATCCACTCGGGGTGCTCGATCGACTCAGGTCGCTGTGGAGGCCAAGCCCAACCTTCAGGCCACCAAGAGGGCCTCTCGGGCCACTGTGGAGGCCAGGGGATAGACTCAGGGTGCGTTGGGGGCCATGGGATAGAGTCAGGGTGTTCGATTGATTCCGGGCGCTGAGGAGGCCAAGCCCAGCCTTCGGGCCACCAGGAGGGCTGGTCAGGCCACTCAAGCTCGGGGCGTTGTGGAGGCCACTCGATCCAGTCGGGGTGCTCGATGGATTCGGGGCGCTGTGGAGGCCAGGACCAACCCTCAGGCCACCAGGAAGGTCTATCAGGCCATTCTAGCCTTTCCGCAGGTGCGGGTAGGGCTGAAAATGTTATGGTTTTATTAAAACGAAGAAGAAGAAAAGATCTTAAATTTGAGTCTGAGAAGAAATGTCAAGGAGACCAATGATTTCCATCCATCCACTTTTTGGGCGTCCATTTGAACAATTGCTTAAAGACACTTGATGGTGCCTAATGCCATACACATAGAGATGCAAACTGGTCTTCACAATGAAACTAAACTTACCTTTATACCGAAATATAGTGAACTGCTTTAAGACTCAAAAGAATCCTGTCAAAGTGAAGCTGTGAGCGGATCTAATATGTAGTTCTAGGAAATAGTGATTTTATTGACAATCTGATCGTTATATAACTCAACTCACCTGACGCGAACGCCAACCCGTATAGCAGAAGTGCCCAGGCTACCATATCTGAACTGCTAATGCCATAAACTCTGCTACACCGTTTATATACTACTTATCACATCAAAAATTGTTTTTGATTCCCAATCCATCAATCTTAATCCTTTAATCATTCCAAATATCACAAATGCATTTAATAATGATCACTTGATAATCACATCATCCCATCTTTATCAGTAATTTTCAATCTTACGTAATCACCCCCTAGTGTTGAGTTTAAGATAAGGATATTTGGGAAAAGTGGAACTTTCCACTCTAAGGTGAATTTCTTTGGATTTTGGTCTTCATTCTGATGAACAAATCCTTGTTTATATTTATTCTCAATGCATCTCGCTCTCTCAAATGATTGTGGAAAAGACAGCTGTCGTATGACGTGACATTTAGAAAGGTGTCCAATTTCCTATCTTAATAAACTTTAAAAATGCTGTTTGACTAAAAAATGTCATGCACTAGCCGTACTCTTGTTGTACACCAACAACTCGCGACTCGCATACATATCATTATTTATTAATGTGTGACAATAAAAGTATATCAGTAAAATAAATATTTTCAATTATTCTGGTGTAGCAGCTTAACTCCTACATCAAATCTCGAGCACCCCGAGTGGATCCGGGAAGACCCGGTCTACACTCATCGCGCTACGCCATACACAGGCACATATCTGGACACTTCTCTCCTGAATGACAAAACTCACCAAAGCCGATTTCCACCCTCGTTAGGTCCCTCGTGGTTCGACCCTGGAGAAAATGTATGTGGTATCATTTCCCCCGAACTATTGATCGAATTATTTGTACGGATAAATTTGTAAAGTTAAAAGAATTTTTGGTAACATCATAGTATTTATATGACTATGTTAGCAGGGGTAGGTTTCGACTTGATACGATATGTACCAAGCAGCTTGTTTATATTTATATATAATTTCATTTACAATGAGGTATGAAAAATATTGTGTGATTGGGATATTATATATATGTAAGCCTCTGTGGCCTGTAAAAAGGGTATGTTTTCTTACATATCAAGGATAGATAAACGAAATGAAAGTAGATTAATAAAGAGATACTGAATTAACTTAAGTTCTTGGTTTAGTATAGAATAAATTGGTTGAAATAAGCCTTATACGCAAAGAATTGAATGAAATTTCTTCTTTTAATTAATTTTCATTAATACAGTGTTTGTCACACAATCATCTACCCCAGCCAGAACAGAGGTCCCCTGGCAAAAATAGACACAGAGATCGGGCCCGCCTTTTATAATGAACCATTAGCATCTTTAACACTAGATTTACCAGACCAGTCATTTAGACTGGTCGTGCAATTTCAATTCAAAATTCCTACTATATTACACATTTTTTTTTCAGAAATGATGTTATGACTTTTGCAGCTATAATTAGAGAGTACGTTTTATAAACTTAATGTTATTTTATATACATTAGTAACAAATATAATTTTTGTTGTCGACATATATTCAAATCGCTGGTATATCTAGTGTTAAATTGTGACATTAACTTTATATTTATTGATCATACTTAATTTCGTGTAGTACTCATATCCATACGCTAGTATTTTATAGCAATCTTTGAAAAATAAGCAATCAATCTTTAATTGTACAATAAAATGCAACAAAATACAATCAAAATAAAACTCACTAAGTGATTGATTGAAAATTTAATTTTTCACTTCCCAATCAAAATTATCTTTTAAATCTTATCGATCAGGATTTATTAATACATCAATATTACAAAATTACAAAGTTAATAAATAAACAAGTGATAAAAAATATTAATATGCTACATAGCAACAAATTTCAGTCGTAAAACTTTTATATCTATAATTGTTGACGACAAAATTGTGCAGTATATTTATGGTCTTATTTCTATAATGTTTACCAAGTCAGATTGACTTATCATTCTTTACGTTTCGATCCATTTTTATTTCTATGTTCTAATTTTTAAGGGTAAAATTGGGTTAATATCCAGGTTGTAGGAATATTTACAGAGGAATTTTAGAAAAACATAGAAATAAAATTCTACCATAAAGTAAAAAGTTACCAGTCAATCTGACATAGTAATAAATAGCCTGACAGTTCTGTCGCCAACAATAATGTACTATTACTGACAAAATTGGGAGTGGTGGTCACTGAGCATATAAACACTAGTGGTGGTAAACCTTCTAGTTTTTGTTCAATGTCCCAAAAATAATCTAAGATGGTAGATATTTATAAATGAAACCAAATATATTGTGCTAAGAGAGTGAAATTAAAATCATTACCTCTTGAACTATATACATACTTTAGATAAAACTCGTTAGCGCAATTCAAAACCGTGCAGAGCCATCTAGGGACTAAAACTGGTACTAATACTAACAATGCGTAAATATACACTGACTTTGTACAGTTTTTATTTATAAACAGTTCTAATCAAAATAAAAAAATTGGGATAAGTGTATTTCTAAATCAAGTTAGGTCACTAAATAACGTTAGTGATATTACATTTAAAGTGTGACCAGTCATTATTAAAAACTATATGTATATATACAATGGGCAAGTTTCCCAATAATTCGCATTTGAAGAAAAGTACCGTTATCTAAACTTTCTTTTGTTGCTTTCCATCCTTATAAAATTAGTAAGTTGAGCCGCGATATACTTGCGGGATTCTCAGGACAATACAAAACAATTGTGTCTGAATTCAGATTAATATATATATGGAAGGAAAATTTGAAACTAACCAAAAACAAAATGCATGTTGCAAGTTTAATTTTCGTAAAAATCGTGCTTTTTTTATTCTTGTTACGACTTAATTACGAAGATATTTTTTTGTCTAAAATCGGTATTGTAAACAAGTTATCAATATATTAAAACATAATCTAGGCACCATTTGGTGAGATTCCGTAGAGACTTCGGTGAGATTTTTCAGCATTCTATGTTTATTCATACATTCATTTGGACAGTCTATTTTTTAACCAATTTCATTCACAGTTTAGTATCATTTCAGCTTCCTTTCTTCCTTGTAATAGGGAGAATATGATAAAAACAATAAAGGAGTTTTTAGCACGTAATGGCGGGGTCCGTTTGTCATATTATTTTAGTTCATTTTTGAAAAGCATCGTATCCTTACTAAATTTGAATCGTTTCATGCCAAAAAGGATCATTCTAACGTCGAATATATGAAATACATAATTCAACATTGTATCCTGGAGCCAGATATATAGAAATAATTACACAAGACATGGTTGTATGGGCTTTAGTTCCCTTTGCTTTCCATATTATAAGCAGAAATAAAAAAACAGAATGACAGTGACGGCCTGAGAGACATTTTTGTTTATATTTTCGTTTCGTTGTTTTTCTTTTCTTTTTGGGTTTACTTTTGTTATTATTACCCTTGTATTCGTTGTATTAATTTTTATTATATGAAACATAATGGAACAAAACAATGGTGCTAAAACTCAGACATGTAAGCGAAAAAGGTTTTGCGATATTTGTAACAAAACCATACTCGGTAGCTTATACAAATTTAACTCACATTTATACCAACACGGAGTTATAGCTGCAAGATTTAAATGCCACTATTGTGCCAAAGAGTATTTTAGAAAAGATGTGTACAAAAGGCACATAGAAGTCCATACTGGAAGGGCAAAGCGTTATTATATTTGTGATTATTGTGATCGCGATTTTGTCGACAAAAGAAACCTCATTTCTCATTTAAGAATACACGATGATTGCAATTTTAAATCAACTAAATATTCTTGTATGGCTTGTGGTGTTAATTATTGCGAAGAAAGACTGTTGAAATACCATATACGAAAAGAGCATTTTAATTTACAACCTAAAGAGTTGGTAGTTGATAGAAAGCCATTGAATGAAACATGGGTTGAAAAAGTAATGGAAACTGATGTATGTGTGCAAATGACAAAGGTAAATAACAATGTTATAACAATAGAAAAGTGTAATACTATCAAAACAGAAGGTATGAATAATGTTAATAATGAAAAATGTATACACACAGGCTCAAAAGGTCTTATAACCGGAGCCATAAACCAAAATATTATTATTGATGAAAGCATAAAATTTACTAACTACATGAATTCAGTGTTAGCGAGCAAGGATAAGTCACAATATTCTAAAGCAGTATGTGATTATTGCAACAAGGAAATGTTGAAGAAAAGCCTACAGAACCATATAAGAGAAAGGCATTTAAAGGTAACTACATTCTTATGATTGCAGTTCGATAATTTGTTGGTTTGCTTTTTTTGTTTTTTACCGCAGGTGAATAAATCTTGTTATACATAAAAATATATAGGAGTTCCTTAGGAGTTCCTCACTAAAACTCTAAAATAGGTTGACAGATTTATTTATTTATTTTATTTATTTATTTATCTCAACACTGTTTCAACAGCCATTTTCTACACACAGAATATAATGCAATAACCAAGACACAAGCCAATTAGAGAAACACATTATTTTTCCAAAAAATCATCAGGAAGCCAAGAATGCAGCTGCCCAAAATATGATGTATTTTCACATTAGACACATTCAAACAAATGACAATTAACTATAAAATAACTAAAGAGAGAAAGAAAAAACAAATAAAACAAAAACAAAATAAAATAAAAAAAACAATAAAACAAAACAAAAGTCAGTCATCGCATGTGAAAGGTGTGTTTGTGTGTGAGTGTATGTGTTTATGTATGTGTGCGCTAGTGTATACGCGCACACCTCGCGATGTAAACAAGATTTGAATAAATTTTATGGTGTTTTGTTTGGTTTAATTTCGAAGTAATTTAAAATTATAAAAAAGACAAATCCTAAAAAAAAGCTGAGAAGTAAAAAATTTATAATTGATAATTTAGTTTGGAAAATCATCTAACTGATGTGGTAAAACTTTCTTTTCTTGTCATCACAATTTTTGATGACTGACTGTAGTGGCGGGTTAGCTTAGTTATACCAATCTATAAGACTTTCTCCCTTCTTTATGTGTCACTCTTGTGATCTTTCAGTCCATTTTCTGGATGTTTTCTGAGCATATGTCGTATCCATCTTGATTTCAGTACTGCTATATCTTTATTGTACGTCAGCCAATACAAAAATATATATAGGGAATATTTCTTTTTAGTTACTTACTTCATGGTATTTCAATAACACTATAAAGATTTTAAAATTTCAATAATGAAAAATTTCTAATTATTAATAAATATATAAATATACCATAGAGTATGGCCATGATATATACCATCACATACCTCTCACAAGAATTCGTGAAGGACCTTGAATGGAATGATTATATGTAGACAACAATAATTTGCGTTGTATCCAATTTAGACAGTTCAACAATTAATTTTTAATTTTGTTATTTCAGCTCCGAAAATTTAAATGCAATGTTTGCAAGAGAGGCTTCAATCGACATTATCAAATGATCAACCATTTATGTGGTCAGTTCCAACGAAGGCGCCGAAGTAAAGTCACACTTGCACCGACAGCTGTGTGTAAAATTTAATTGCATGACCATTTTAACTACTATTAGCCATTTTAGATCTGGTTTTTAAGGCAGTTTATTTATTATTGACTGTTAAAGTACCTCTGTGACTTAGAATGTGGTTCCAAATTATGTAATATGCATATACATAGGAAAACTGACGATTCAATTGACGTCAACGGTAAACAAAATCTTTAAATGCGCACAATTGTTTAATCTTTACAGCGAATTTGATAGCAAGAAAATAAGCATTGAAATTATACCTGTTATATTTTTCGCGTACTTTTTATATCTAAATGTTAAGCATTATTTTTGAGATGTTATTCATTATTATATAGTGTGTTAAGAAACCCTGTTGTATTCAAAACCACGTGATATTTAAAAAATATATATAATGAAACACTTATAATATAAATGAAACGGGTAAAATTATTCAAATCATGCGATTACTACACTAAGGAAATATGTAGTTCTCTATGGATATATGCATTCTAATCACACTCATGGGCACTCACCGTGATTTGAAACATTCCAAATCACGGTGAGTGCAAGGTGGTGTACATACACCAAAGAGTGAAGTGTATATTGAATGCACCTATAACTCGTGGAAGCTAGCGCCCTCTATCGAGTTTAAATCTCCCTTCTGAGTATATCTCCCAAATTTTGCATAGTTTCAGAGAATATTTGTACTTCTTTGTACTTCTTTTTTCCATTGTACTTCTTTTTTTGCAATAAAGATTAAATTAAATAATTAAAAAATATAATTTTGGATATAAAAATATATTTATATTTTTTGATAATTTTTAAGCATGTGACCGGTCAGACAATAGAGGTTTTTTTACACACTATAAAACTATATATTTACGAAATAATTGACCTTGTTAAGACTTTAAATTATGACAACATTATTATAATTAAATTGTTGTAGTTTTATAATTATGTTTTATATACACTATAAATAGTTTAGTTTATATAATCAAATCTATTTAATAATTTGATCTAAATTTATATTATATGACTCAATTTTTAGATCGTTTATAAGTAAGCAATCATTATTATTGTCGAAACAGGCAGCTCCTTAGAACTTTTTTGACGGTTAAAGTGAAAGCCACTGAGTAATTTAAAGGTTCACTGCAACTTTATTATGTCAATGTGACACTTGCCTTGAACAATGTGTGACTTTGAAAGGAAAATCATTTGTAGTTTGAGTTGGTGTGAAATAGAGTGACTTCGGAATAAGGTTCGCACATATTAGGGTAACTTACTTTTGAGACGTTAAATTCTGATTTTGGCACCGGGCCAAGAGAATAATGTATTAGTGGTGATCACTGCCAAAATGAGAGAGCGAACAGTCCGCCAAAACTTCCCGGTGAAACCGGTTTTTATAAAGAGTAAAACCGGTTACCGGATTTTATTCTAGCTTGGTATCTATGACCTTTGAGCGACAGTGCCTTATTTAGTTAAGTATATGTGGTTTTTTTTATTATAAGTTAAATACCTAAGTGTCGTTATTGGCAAAAATATTTTAATAATTTTATATAAAATAAAGAGTAGTTAGGCCTTGTTAAACAGGTAAGGTGAAGAAGCATATTGCAGGTCGGCAGATCAAGATGGTTAATGCAGTGTATAGTTTCACTTGCACTAGCCACCTTTTTATCTGGTCTCCACTTCTGCTTACCATCTGGTAGAATGGAGTCATTTGCTTGATCTTTCTATAAAAAAAAATGGAGGAGCTTCGTTTCAATTAGCTACCAACTTTGGAAGCTTATTGAACCGTAATTATTAGACAGTTCTGCATGCCAACGAAATATCAGGAGATTGAGGAGTCACTTGGTACATTTACGTATCAAAAAAACTGCATGGTCATTTACGGGGACGCCAAATTACAAATATGTTGTAAAAGTTTTTTAAGTACTTAAAATAAAACTATTATATCTATCTAATTTAAAACATGATAAACTGTAACTGGTGCCGAATTCTATGCGAAATTGTCTTCCAAAAAGTATTTTTAAAGAAGGTACAGACAGCCCATCAAGTACATATAACAACATCAACAGCATGGGTGGTGTTGCGATAGTTGGGGCAAGAAAGCCAGTTCCTTAGTGGCTGAAGAACCCGAGTGTAGCTCGCTTCCATTTTCTTACCATCTGTTGTATCACTTACCTTTAGTTGATATGAAGTTCAAGAGCTACCCTGTTAAGAATGAAAATAAATGCAGTAACGGCGGTTTCCAACTGCAATTGTAATATTTGATATGCTATCGTCTGTACCTTAAGGCATGAATGCACATCTTTTTTAATCTATATACTTCAAAATAGTTTTATTGTTATATTTTTGTTTATCATGAATAAGGCATGTTTTATTTAGTTAAAGTTGAGTAAAAAGTTTATTCACCATTTGCTAAACTAAAGTAAATAAATTTTTACTATAATCAAATGCAGTTTTATTATCATTTTACATCATTTTTACATAGTTTTGGCAAAAACATATTCTATTATATTTTAATGTATTTATAATATATCCAAGAGAAGCTTAAGTATAATTTAATTTGTCAAATTAATCCTAGTAACGGTAAAAGTGAAAAATGAAATAGAAATAAACATTTAGAAAAGAGAATCTTAATATTAAATCTCAGTAGATACAATTTACTTTCATACTACTTCATAATTCACAGTACGGGTTACCCTTTTTTATGTTATAGTTTCATGTCGACGATAACTACTAGGGCGAAACCCTACGGTCCTTGTAATGTCCTACAAACCTCCCCTACAGCCATTCCTTGTCACATGCATTGAATTTCAATATCTCTATTTAAAAGCCGTAAATATCTCTATTTATAAGGACTTCCCGAATCTCTGTTGTTACTATACTGTATATACAAAGTACTCTGCGCTATATTCTTTACTCACAATACGCGTAGAGACTCGGCTGAAGGCCAAGAAGCCAAGGCCGATATAACCATAATTTAAAAAAAACACATTACGCGCTTACTACTTCTCAGAAGTTTTTTCAATAATGCCAATCTGTAAGTAATGTTTTTCAAATACGAATAAATAATTCAAGATAGATGCGTAATAATTATACCTATTGGTTTCTGTAACATTCTCAATTTGTTAATATCTTTCTAATGTTAGTTGTTGATATGGAAACTCCAAGCAAGTCAAAAGAATTTTCCCAATAAGTCACGTTATTTTTTTCCCAGTTTATTTATCTAATTTTTTAATCTGTGCATAGTTTGTGAATACATATATATGTATTAAAAAGGTTCAGAAATAATGAACCTATTTTATTACTGAGCCATTTACTTTCTAATTATAAACAAGATGTTGTTAATAGAAATAAATGTTTCATATGACAGCACTAATGTTGAAATTCTTGTGGTAAAAAGTAGAAGGTCCGGAACTACTTTGTAGTGTTGAAATATACAAAACGAATACCCCTTATACTGAATAAACGTAATAACTAATAAAATGTTCATACGTATTTAGCATAAAAGGATCTCTAAAAGCGCCTCTAACGGGCGAACTAGACCCAGGACCTATTTAATAGATAGCTAAATAGATCCCGGACTAGACAGTCGGTAGGTGGTACCTAACAGATTACTATACTATATGAAAATAACACTAGCGAGGTACAACTTTTTTACAATGAAATAAAAATAGCTCCCCCTTTTTTATCAGATATTGATATTTTTTAAAATATCAAATAATAATATCATATCCTTCAGCCGTTATCAAATATTGGATTGGTCACAGATTACAAAAGGTAGTCTATAAAAGGGTGTGTAAGGGTAGTAGAGACAAAAACAATTCAAAATATTCTATGATAAAGATCTCATTTTTTAATTACCTAAACTGTGGTGTCCTTATGTTTTTTCTATAAATTTTAAACTAATAATAATGTTGGAATTTTTTTTCTTTGTTTGGGTAATATTTACTGTAAAACAAAAGAGAACAATTTTGGTGGGTTTTAATAATCTACCCACGGATGGTTTTGCCTTATTATACGATAAACTATCCGATGATTGAATGTTGAAACTCAACATATGTGGATTCAATGCCTAAAGCATTCTGTACCTTTATTGAAATTATATCGTTTCAAATATGTTAATATTAAAACAGCGGTGCAAATGAAATTGTGTCTACGGCCTAAGTAGATACAAACTACTTAAATCATAGATGTATGGACCTTTATCTAGAGAACATAATACCGAAATGTTTTATGTGACAGTAGTTAAGTGAAATAGTAACTATTGGGCTCCATAATATAAAACGTTTGTAAGAAACGAGAAAACGTTATTTATTTAACGAAATTTATTTCTGCATTAACTTAAGTTATGTTCATCATCTTGGTAAATAGAATGGTCTTCGTAATCGTCAATATTACTTTGTCTACTCAATTTAATACAAGGAGAAACGGTCACTCTTTTAGAGAACTTATAGGGGTCGGTTTTTTTTGACCTTCCAAAATACTGCCTCCCTGTATTCTTGATTTTTTTACACCGTGTAAAAATATTTTTAATTAATTCCTTTGGCAGTATGTTCTTGTCGTTTTCCATCGTAGTTTTTTTCAATTCTTCAAATTCATTTTCACGCTTATTAATTCGTGATGTTAACAAATTAATAGACAGTGGCTTCTCATTAGTAATATTCTTTGTTTTCATATCGAAACGCCCACAATTTTCGATACAATAGTAATTTTTATTAGCTTGTTTCATAATTTTGGAATATATTATATCTCTATTAGAGTTCATCACTCTAAATAATATAAACTCTTTGTAGATCTGAAAATTAATTTGACTCAGTAATCTGTGTAGTACTCACATATTTATCTACAATATAATTAACATGGCAAGGGAGTTTTTGGCGCGTAATGGCGGGGGGCGGTTTGATGCTGTGTGTTTTATTTCATATATTGTGTTGTAGTGTTGTTTTTTTTCATAAAATTGGTGTAGTTTTATGGCAAAAAGGATCTTTAAGTCATGCAATATATGGAATACATCATTCAGCGTTAATTAGTGACTTACGTGAGATTTTTAAGTGTTTCATTTCCATTCTTTCATTTGTAGGGTAAGTTTATTTATTTAAAAACATTATATGATTTCATTTTCATTTACATATCATTTCGTCGTAATCATTATCATAACATTCCATTTTCGTATCACTTTTTCATAATCGCTTACATTGCATTCCATTTTCAAAAATTTTTCGTAAGTCATTAGCAGGGCCTACCATTAGTCGCCAAAAACTCCATGGGGCAAAGGGCTACATTGCACCAGTATCCTGGAGCCATAAATAAGATAAAAACTACATTAATGAAGATATGGCTTAAAGGTCTCAGTTACCAGGACAAATAATAGAAAAAAAAATATACACAGCAGGCGCGGAGCAGGTAAGCAGTTAAAATTAAAATCAAATTGATTATTGCTAGCGGCTAACTTAAATGAAACAAAATATATAATAGAAGAAATAAAGTGGAAAAAGTTAATGACATACTCTATAAAAAGTAGTAATTTCACAATCGAATTGCATGCCACAAATGGTATTTGAATTTTCCTGATGATTTGAATGGTTGAACATCCTTACTATCCTGTATACTGTTATTATTGGATTATCACAAGTTCTTGTTATATCTGTGAACTTAATTACAGAAGGGCAAGGGTCCTTGTAATCGTAAGGTTGATTAGTATTTGCTGCACAAATGTCATAATTATTCACCATAGAATAAAGTTCGAATGGGCAAGGCGGATTTTCTTCAATGTCCTGGAATGTAACAAACACTCATTTCAATTGTTTTCCTCTTGTTAACTCATTTTTTATTGCTTTTATTATAGTTATTAATTATGCTTAGAAAAAAATACGAAAATATCTACCTATTGTAATTTTGGAAAGCCAATTTGTATATTAAAATTAAATTACCCAATAACCACCACTGTTGCATTCCTTACAAGTCTCATTGATAAAATTCCTGAATTTATAAAATACCACTTTAACACCATCCGGATAAGTCACCTTCCTCCAGGTTCTCCAAAAATGGTCACGTTTATAAACATACTCCACACTTTCTGCAGCCAAAATCTTCTTATAATCCATAGTAATTTCATTAACTCTATTCCAATCTTGATGATCTTCATTCAATTCATAGTGTATTATCCCATCTAAATATAATGTCGTGTTATTAGAATCGATATGATTTGCATATTGTTCAAGTAGCTTCATTTCTTTCTTTCTTTTCAGAAAGCGTTGCCTGATATCATTTTTTGGTTCATTTAAGTTTCTATTGTAATCGTAATCAGGAAATCGAAAAGCATCTTCATTGAAATTGTTGATTTTTATAGCAAAACTTACAACGATGATATTAATTAAAATAAATATAAAGATGACCATTTTTCGGAATCGTGACAATCTTACCCACTACTGAAAGTACTTTATTATAAACATTACTAATAAGTAACTATATGTGACACATTATGGTACATTACACCGTTCTTTTATCAATTTACAGTTATAATTACAAGTGGAAATGTAGAACTCCCGACATCGATTACCTGAAAAGCCGATTTATACAAGTTTAAGGTAGTTTATATGTGTTTATAAACATAGATTTGATTAGACTTTTATTAGGTGCTTTGCGTTTTGTTACTATCCGGCATATTATGTGATGAAAAATGGTAATTTTATAATCTAAGAGATGTAACTTTTTAAAGATAATATTTTGCATGGATAAGGAACAGATTATTACTTTGTGCTACTATTATACTTGTGTTATATTGTATCGAGTGGAATAAATGTGTTGTTTGTGTGTTTAGGAATGCCTGTAAGATATTCTGAAACTTAGTATAATTAATAGTTAATAGTTTAGAATTTCATTACACTGTTCCACTGTCATGAGGCTTTAGACTACGCGCATTAAGCGGAAGTTTATTGCTGTCTTATGACTCCGTAAAACAGTTCTTTCCACGGTTGCAAGAATAGTTCCTACAAAATATTTCTTAGGCATAATTGGTGAAATTGCGAACGGCTCGCATATAACTCTTCTAGGAGTTGTGGTGGCAGGTGCCAAGACTGTCGTGAAATTTTGTTACCCTAAATAGCTAACATTCATTATAATAAGATAGAAGGGTAACCTATATACATAAAGTAATTTTGAATTAATTATTAATATTAAATAACGTTAAATAGTAGGTAATTTGTTTGATAAAAGCATAATAAATTCGACTGAGATAGCCCGCATCACTACATTGTAATTAAAAAGTAGTTTGACAGCTGTCACCTCACTTCACTCATTCATCTTTCTTTCACCCAATCAAAAGCGGTCGTGTGTTTGCAGTGTCATTCATTTCATTTTGTTGAATCCTTCCATTTTACAAAGCCAAAGCATGGAGGGAGATCTTTGTTTTTATTTTCTGTTTGAATCTCACTGTCAATTTATCTAAATTATAAAGACAATTATGTGACAAGGGTTAGTGTGTTCGCGAGTGTATATCAGTGATAAAAATCGCTGAGTGTAACAATTTTTTTTTGTTTTGACTTGTGTCTGTTTGATTCGACGTATCGGTAAGTTGAGCACAAGTCCTCATTTAATAACAATATTTCCTTGTTCCTTGAGTATTTGTGCATCCAGGAACCGATTTTAGTGCCTTGTTAATCCTAATAACTTATAGTCAAGAAAAGTATCGCTGTAATTTTGTGTTTACAACTTTTTACAAAGCACTAAAATTTCTTTTATTAAGTCTTCCTTTTCTACCAAAAATTTATGTATTCTTTATTTAAATGATGTACAACGTAACTGATGACGCGACATTCAAACAAGTATACACAGGAAGATATCCTTCCTACTATGTATGATTTTTGGTGTCAGTAATATTACTATTTTTCTTATATGCTTATATAACTCTCAATAATATATTTATTTCTCATCTCACACCAGCAATTTACAGTTTACTACAGTAATATAAGTTTTCTATTGGTTATAATTTTCTATCATAAATATTCAGATAACAATTTTAATTGCTTTCAACCATTTACCTACCAATTTTGATTAGGTAGTGACTCACAAATACATTTCACATAATAGCCTTTGTAAGACAAAATTATTAACCGTGCTTCTCAAGTTTAATAAATATCTATACGAATTGTAAAGCTCAAGAGTTTGTTTGTTTGAAACACTAATTTCCGGAACAACTGGTTGGAAATGAAAAATTCTTTTTGTGTTTAAAATCTCTTTTAAGATTATTAGGCTATATAACATTTGTGACAGTTGCATCTCTAACAAAGCTACTGAAGATAGTCAATTTATAATTTGACATAGGTATTGTGCTATCATGATATCTTTGAGTAAACAGAGTCAATGAAATATTTATCTTATGCTTTATTATATACTATACAAAGTATTTTTTTGTCTACCTATGGATATTTCACACATATGTCAAATGGGTTCCCAGTGCATCTAATTTGCAAATGTAATGCTAATATATTATTTATATATATATGAAGACCAAGGACAATAGGTAAACTCAATAGCTAATAAAGACTTCAATGACAAAGTTAGATTTTAGTAAAATAGCCCACAAGTGACTAAGAAAAGCTAGACAGAGAAGTGGTAGTTTTAGAGACCTATGTCCAAGGATACTTTGTACCACTAACTTAAACTGAGTTACAGATGATTAGATAGGATAGGATAGATAATATTATTTTCATTTTTTCATCACATTTTTATGTGTGTATGTGGATGTGCTAGTTAAATTAATTAAAGATAACATTTTAACAATAGAAATTAATTATTTAAGTTAAAAGTTATTTTCACACATCAATTCTACCTTTTCATTATTATTTCTCTATGTTAGGATGGCTGGAAGAGATCTCATTTAGAAATTAGCAGTACCTTTGTACAGTTTCCTGGAAATTTATTGTGTTGTTAAACAAATAAAAAGATAATATCAAACTACATTGTGTGTGCTGCCGAAGTGTGAAATTTGATTAATACAGTGGATTTTAATTGCAAAAGACTTTGTTCAAATATTTTATTTTACAGCAATTAAGTTATGTATTTTCCAGGATCAAAGAAATAATTATATGTCAAAAAATCCGCCTTTTTTCTGTATGAAGCAAAAAAATTAAGAGATTAAAAAAATATCAACTCTTCATTGATCTCTTTACTTAGATTTATTTTTAATGGAGAACCTCGTTTTTAGAAGAATTTATTTTCAGGAGATAATTTAAATTGTTACTACGGGTCAGGATTTATTAACGGAAGAGCTCCAGTTTAAAAAAGCAAGATCATATCAAAGATCATATCTTAATATTTCTTTATTTTCATTCTAATGAACTTTGGCAAATATCCCATCTTTAAATGGGAAGTATCTGTCATGACTGATTATAATCAAAAATTACAGGATTTCTGTGAAATGTTTTATTTAATCTGGGATACAGCCAAATTCAGATTAGTTTGACTTAACAGCTTATATAAACTCAGTGAAATGTGACCAACAGGGAATTTTTAAGAAAAAAATAAACATGTTTATTGAAAACTAACTAGCTTTAAATATTTTATATGGAAAAACAATGTTTGATAAGTAAACATTGTTTTGCCATATTTAAAGAAAATGTAAATGGCCTTTCACATTTTTTTTCCTCATCACCTAAGGGTATAAAAAATAACCCTATTCTCAATCCTACAAAATATACACAAAAAATTTATAAAAATCTATCAACCTGTTTCAGAAGAAAAATAATGTTACACATTTTAATTTTGTTTGTGAATTATACTGCTAATGCACCTAATGTTCAATATATTCTATTCGAGGAGCTAGTGTAGGGGTACAATAGGTCTTGTGTTGATAAAGAAAATCATGTAACTTGCGCTATATAGAGATCAACCGTCTCAGAGTGGGTTGATTAAATTTGCTATTTCAAGCTCCTTCATGCTTCGGAAGATACATTATCTTATCTTATCTTGATGTAGGGCCAAGATTACTCCCGAAGCACGTCAGTCTGCTTCGTGAGCGTATATTTTTGAAACTGATGGAAAAACAAAATGTATATTTCATTAACCAAAGTAAAAATATAAAAATACAAATATGGAATTATACAAAAACTAGCCAGTCAGCAACACAAGGATTGGATAAGAACTGTCTAACTGAATGAATAAGAAATAAATTAAGACAGTTTTAAAGGATTCAAAGACAATTTGGGAGGCAGGGCTAACCAGAAATCTTGTTTTCGCTGGACAATACCTACGTACATTTATATTTTTGACATTCACAGTGAATTCTACTAAATCTTTAATTACGGGCTAATTATAAGCTAATTTTTATGTAATGTAAATAATTAACATTGCATAAACTTGAAGTACATAACAGTGAACACTTTCAAGTTCAGACAGGGACAGTTAACAGCAAAAACGAGAAATGTTGTGTAGGACAAGATGGGATAATCGGGTGCTGGCTGGAGTGGACTGTAACCGTATATATAAAACTGCTCGTGCTCATGCCATATAACCAGGTGTATACCATATATTGTATTGATTATAATTTTTAAAATAGACTAAAATTACTAAGGAAATCATCAAGGAAAAGAAAGACGCGTAGAAAAACAAAACACTAACTTGACTATTTATTTAGTACATATTCAAATACTATAACTAGGACAATTTGTAAATGCCCGGTTGATACCCACTTAAAGTTATGACTATTGCCTTTAATTATATTTATTTGTTTTTCTCATACATAATCCCTGTTGTGACGATTTAAATGAACTTAGTAAATGAGTCTATTTAAATAAAGTTATTTTGACTTTGACTTTGAATTTAGTTTTCTTGAAGCCTATGCCACTGCTAGGTACTCCAAAGAGTGGCTGTACCTACGAAGCCTCCTTGCAGGTTTCTTCTATAATTAGTACGATGGGACTGCGAAAACTATTTCTCGGGAATTATTATTTTTATTTTACCATTCCCTCTTTGAGTAATAATATTAAATAGCAAGAACAGCGATGTTCCTTCGTAAATTACGTAGTAAACGTTGATTTTAGTCTAGCTAATGGGAAAATTTGAATATTTAAGATGTACACTAACTACAGTGATAGTTGTATTTACGTGTTAATCTATACATATTTTTCTTACTGTTTAATCCTGAGTTTAATTGCGATACCGACTAGTTCCTGTGTTTGATATAACATATATTTTTCTCTCGTGTGGTCATACCATAAGTAAAATTTAGGGTATTTCGTGCTGCGCCTAGTTTTAGATTTCACAGCAACCATAATCTTCATAATGTCTCTGGGTAGATTTTTTTTTACGAGGAGGAATCCGTTTACGGACCTACCCGCCACTGGCTAAGCGACGGGCGTGTGTGGGGCTCACTCAGTACCTCAATAGAGCGGCACTGAGAATACCCACTAAAACGGGGTAACTCCATTGCCCTTCACGGGGGTAACCTGGGTTCTGCGAAGCATTTCACCAGGTCGGGTAGAAATAGCCTGTAGGTCTGTCTGTCCTTTTCACCTTCGTAAGAAGTATGCTTAAGTTCACAACAATGATAAACTCATATTGGCAGTTGATACAGTGTACATCAAAACAAATACCTCTGTCACGCTTTACGTATGAAACATAAGATAAATATACACATATAAATAACATATAACACAACTCATGAGTAATGTCTGAAAATAGGCCATTAAAAAAGTTCTTTGTTGTGAAGGCGTGCCTTTGTGGTTTCGGTGCGGAAATGAGAGTATTTCAGTATGAAAAACAAAATTAAAAGCTGGTCTTATTGCGACTGAATACGGTTCACATTCCGGATTCTACTAGATAGATGTAGTATTCTATATATTTTTTACCCTTTTCTTTTTAAACCTTAAAGAAAGCTCTTGACCTTCATCTTGCCTGATGGTAAATGATGATACGGCTGAAGCGAGGATACCCGGATTCCTCAACCACAGGAAGTGGCTATCTCACCTCTATTGTTAATACTTACAACACTACAAAACGTGTAAACTATAATGTACAATAATTTAAAAAGAAAAAAATGTTAATTTTCATTTCACTTCACACAACATTATTGTCATTGCGACATACTTAGAAAACGGTGGTTACAACCAGATGGACTTATTATTATTGAGAAATCAACTGAAACGCTTCCCAATCCCTCGACGGCTCGAGGGATGGGAGAATACCCCTCGACAGAGGAGGCCAGACGGCCGAGGGTCAGGACGACAGAGAGAGGAATCGGCGGACAATTCTGGCGTTATTATTATTATTATTATTCAGTTTCTTTTGGGTCCCATAAGCCACTGCGACCAGTGTTGATCTTTTGTGGCAGCCCTATAGATGTCACTGCCTAGCCCTGCTGATTCCAGATTCTTTGGGTAGTGATATGTTTCACCTCCCTAGGTAAATGTTTCGTTTATGCATTAAAGGTCTGCAGGAGCAATGAACGTGCATTGCGGTTTCGTCTGACTCCTGACAGAACCTACATACCGCGTCTTGCTTCATACCGATTTGAAACAAGTGTTTGCTTAATTTGCAGTGCCTTGTAAGGATTCCTGTCACTGCAGGTTTTGTATTTTTTGAGTTGTAGTAACTCTTTAGACAGCTTACTGTTAAATCCTTTTATTAGGGCTTTCGAATGTTTGTGTCCTTTTACAGACACCAGATGGGCTTAGGAAAAGCTCTACCACCAACCAAACCTGGCACAAAATATTTGTCCCCACGAGGACTTGAACCCCGGTCCTCCAGCTACACAGTAACCACTAGGAACTTTTTTTTTGTCATACCTCCACAACTACAATCTCTATATGAGCACATGTGTTCGTACATATACTATAGGTTCCTTTAAAAGAGAAGACGAGAAAATGAACCTTATGAACGGCAAGGTCGAGATGGTTAGAACATTATCTTTGTGTTACATTAGTTCTCTTCTCATTATATAATATCGCTTATCATCAGGCGAAGTGCTCGGGAGCAATCCTGGCCCTATATTGAAATTAGATTTGTTTTTAAGCTATTATAATACAAAGTTAGTTTAGTTACCCCTTGTATAACTGAACTGTATTCATTTCCGCCCCAAATATATAGACAATGACTATTTCATTCTGTCATCGCAGAAAAAATAGTTTAAATCTTAAAAAGTAAATTATTCAAAGATATATTGGGCCTATTTCTGACGGTACACCCTAAAATTAGGTTCAGTAAATAACCAATATCTCATTATATCATAGGAAAAGGATAGCGAGAATTGTAACTGTCAAATTACCTTAATTTAGACAATTTTAAAGGAACCATAGACAATTTGAGTAGGCATGTAGGGAGGTGCTTCCTAAAATTTGTATTTTAAGACGTTTTTATATGCAATTCACTTAAATTAAGTTACAGTTCGTATTTCGTACTTTCAGATCCTTATTACTAAAGATCATATCAAAATACATTGTGTGCGCTGCATGCTGCATGATGTGTATTAGCGCTTTGTTAACATCCACAAAGCGCTGTATTTACAACCCGAGGGCTTTTTAATTATATAATAGTCAAAGTCAAAATGTCAAAATATCTTTATTTAAATAGACTCATTTACTAAGTTCTTTTAAATCGTCATAACAGGGAATATGTATGAGAAAAATAAACAAATGTAATTAAAGCTAATAGTGATAACTTTAAGTGGGTTTTAACCGGGTATTTACAAATTGTCCCAGTTATAGAGTGTAAATATGTACTAAATAAATTGTTAGTTAATAATGATAGATATTAATACCAAATATAATATTAAAAGACTGGGCAGAGACAAGGCAGTTATTTTTAATACAAATTAAGACGAGGCTTATATGATATGGTATGCGATGAATCTTTTGGATATCTTCATCACATCTGAGCTAATTTTTTAAAAGGCGACTTCCTATATATAAATTGGTTTAAAAAGTGTGAAACTCTCAGGGCGGTGTGGTTTTTATCACTTCATGAAGCTATATTCAAAAAACACTGCTAATACATTATTAAGACAATTAATTGGCAACTGGCTAAGCATTATTTTAATACAATATTTACTGACTAAATTACAAACGATAAATCGACTTCAAAACAATAAAAAGGTAGAATAATTCAATGGAAGAAGTTAAGTTAACTTCGATTTCTATTGTTTCTGAAATCTATTCATTGTTAGAACTGGATAACTTGTTGCATTTAATTATTTCTGCGTTTTTAGTATTTAAAGGTCGGTTTTTAGTTTGATTGAAATACTTTTTTTTTTCACATTTTTCAGTGTTGTTTCTAAGGTCAAATTTAGATGGATTATCGTATTATCGACTAAAAAAAAAATGAAACAAGTGCTATAAAATTTGAAAGATGCCCTCGGTTTCCCTGAGATCCCATCATCAGATACTGATTTTGTTTTAATGGGATTACCTCAGGAGTATAATCTATCGAATAAGAAAGTAATTTCGAAAATCAATTCCCAATTGACTGTGAAATTGCGGAACAAACATACAATGTAATTGAGAACCTTGATTCTTTATGAAGTCTGTTGAAAATTGGTTTTATGAATTACTTAAATTACATTGTGCTATAGAATGTTGAAGCGAGGTACGCGATATTGCACCTTAGAGTTGATGAAATGGATGAATTGTTTTAAATTATTACACACGTATTCCCTCCTTACAACATGGGTGAAAAATCACTTTTTTGGCCGGCAAGGTGAGTGTGGCTAGGGCAGTATGTCGTCACTAGCTATCTTCACATATGGACTCCTCTACTGCTTATCATCAGGTGGTGTCGAGTCATTTACTGAGCTTAATATAAATAAAAAAATTGTCACCTACTTACTGGAGCACTTACTGGCATATCTAACCATATACTTTACAAAATGTTACTACCCGAACATGGCTTGGCGAATAGATGGTTTAGAACAAGAATCAATCGGACAACATGATGTCTGACCGATCAAATATAGCAGCAGTACATCTAACTACCAGCAATTTTATGCTGTCGAGTAGGTACCGATCATTTGTTATAGCTAGAATGGAAATTACCACAAGAAATATATTGATATGTATCAATCTAAATTCTCTGACAGCCACACCCACTTAAACGTCATTAGTATAGATGACATCATATCGTAATAACAATTGGTAACTATTTAGTAGTTAACAAGTCATTGACTGCTTAGGGTTGTCGACTTCTATGAATAATTTTGATTCGCCAGGCGAGCTTGGAGGCTACTCCGTAAAACATTTCACCACTTAGAAACGTAACATAAAAAACGCAATCACCGCAAAACGCAATTTTATCTAAATCAACTAGCGGATTACTTTACAATCGATACAACAAATTACTCGATCCATTTTTTTTATAAACCTACCTACCTTATTGTAAGCAGTAGATGTCTATATGCGAAGATAGCTAGTGCAGCGTGCGATACATTGCACTTACTATATCTACTTGTACCATATCTACTTCTACCATATCTACTTTTTACCATATTTATCTCGAAAAGTGCCTTTTCACACCTCTTTTGAAAGAATTCAAATTGTAAGTAAAGGAATAATTCCGATAAGGAATTCCATTCTCTGCCTGTGTTATGTAAAGTAAAGGTTGACAACTTGTCAACAATGAATGAGTGACTCCGTAGACCAGCACGCGTGCTTCGGAGTAGGAAAGCTTTTTAGCACACTCCAAGGTACATCCGATAATAAGCACTAAGCGACGCTATGTAGCGATGCAATTGCACGGGTTCCACAGTGTTCGTTACTTCTGCATCGCCCATTCAACGCATAGCACGACGATGCAATATGTCTTGAGCTACGCAAGCAATATTTATTTATATATTTTTATTATTATTTAGATTTGCCCCCACTGTTGTTAGTAGTTAGAATTACAACTGACAAATATTGTTTTTTTAATTGGTTTATTTTGAAGTACTGTTTAATTATCAAAACTATATGTCTGACTATAAACGTTATTGATTTGCTTAACTGTCAATTCAATCTTAACTGTCAAAAATTAAAATTGTTTTATTTTTACTGCTTTCTGTTGTGCCAGCCCTACAACTGCACGCAATACTATCGTCGTTGATATGTACGTACACTGATCTCTATCATAAGTCGCTATCTTATTTACGGAACAATTAAATGGCGGTTTCAGATAATAAGGAGACGGGCTGAAATATCCAGTGTTTTGAACGAATACTTACGAGAGAAAATATGTAGCAACAAGAGCAAAATATGTAGCAATATGTAGGAACAATGTTACAATGCATTTCTTCGATTAAATCCGGGTAGGGTTTTGACGTTTAATAATTGTATATACATGTACCAACATATTTTCACAATTTCCTGTATTATAAGTTCATTTTCAAAGCAATAATATTTAGGCAGCCCTTTAGCTTACGAATTGTAAAGTTAAGGCGATGTCAAGGCTTAACTGATGCTATATGTGCGTCAATCAGAGCCTACATTATTTATCTAAGTAATTTATTAGAACAGAGGCCTAAGTTTTTTATGATTAGATAAAAACACTGTACAAAAATAGCATTTATTGCTTCACGCTTCAGTTCATTGCTTGGAATTTTGTACAGTTTATTTGACTGGTTTTTGAAGATATCATCAGATCATACAATGTCCTATCTATATGGTTGCTCCCGTGACGTCATACTGTAGTACTCGCTTCATAGGAACGTTTTTGGGCGAGTCAAAGAACGTGCTATTCAAATTGTAACATCTCGGAGAGTTTAATACGTTCAATGTGATTAAAAATGACAATATTTACACTGTGTCGCAATATTTGCGATATTTTTAATAATTTTATTAAATATTTTTTCTAATAAAACATTTAATTATTTCGCAACATTGAAGTGCCGACTGTGACTTCCTGTCTTCATAAACATCAAATTATAATCTATTTAAGAACATTTCCAACAGCGCTACCTATATTTTGTAAGTTAGTAAACCCTTCATTATAGGGTGAACACGGGAGCCGTGTCGTGCGCCTGGAGTGTGTTAATGTCTGTCGAAACAAATATTGTCAAAAAAATGTCATTATGCCTATTGGTAGGTAACAATTTTAGAATAGAATAGAATATATATTTTTTTATTTTTTTTCTTTACAATTTTAGTACAGAAAGCACTTACTTTTCTCAACTCTTTACGTCCTACCATTAGTTAAGCTTTACACGTTCGTGGAACTCGCCAAGAGACTAATCAACCCCAAGAACGTTTGGTTTCAAAATATATTACAATAGAAGATCAAGTTTTGATTTTATTACACTCATAAAAAAGTTAATTTTAAACGAAAAGTAATGTATAGCTAGATCAATATTAATTTTAACAGGGTAGGTGTGTGGGGTCATAATAAGATAACGAAAAGAGAAAAGGCTAGAAAGTGTTACATTTATTAATTTTACTTGTGATATATATAGAATAGTATGTATATATATATAGAATTGTGATACACAATAATATTAAAAAATTAATGGCTAACTGGCGGGGTTTGATGTATAATTATTAATTAATTATCTATTTCATACAGTGCCATCTAGCGAATATCAAAATGAACATCTTAGATAGATACATGTTAATATAACAGATTTATAAGGTCAGAAAAGCTATTCATATATTTAATTATTTTTTTACTGTGATTCCGATTCCATACTATACGATACACGCACGACCTAGCTAGACCTTTTCAAGCACAGATTAGAGAGAATATGTCTAAGGAATTTAGATTCGATTGGCCATCGCGTTATTATACATATTAATATTTATTGAAGGACTATTTATTTATATTAGCAATCTCGCTACAACGCAGAATGTTAATAATGGAAATATTAGTTATATGAACTGTTAATTTCTCCCATAGAATAATGTATCATTCACATAAAGGTTTTATTTACAAAAACACTAAAGAGGTTGACTCATTTGGCTTAGTGTCCTTTTTCACAGAATGAAATTGCTAGCGAGATAGGTTGTTTACAGAGTTACATGCTACGTCGCTAGCAATTTAATCTCTCGTCTCCTTCACACTATTCAGATATAACCTCAGAAATAAATTCATTTAATTGGAGTTTAATCTATTCACTAGTTAAGTTGTCATCGTTACATGTCGCAGGTACATGGAAACTTTAAAATAATGACTCCAGGTGCAAAACTTGCACATTTTTGAGTAGAGGAGGATAGAAATTGTGCGCAAGTAAAATTAAGCAGAAACTCGTTAGTCAATTACGCGCCTACAACCGCCGCTCGCGTTCACAACACAATACTATGATATCTGATCTAAAAAGAATACTGTTATGGATAGATTATACTGTATGATCGATCACGCTATCTGTAGATTACTTAAAACACCTTATCATAATGTGACCTACTCGCGGTATCTACGTTGGGATGCATTATGACTTGCCGCCTGAGTCATGCGTCACTCGTGGTCATATGCCGATACGGCGTCCATTTAGATCTAAAAAAAATTCGGTGAAGTCGGCAACCTTCGATAATTATCACGATATTGAACCTAACTTCAATTTTCGCATATACACTGTGTTCAATGAGGTTCAACTTTCATCATTAAAATAAATTATATTATAGTTTAATATTAATCTCATGTCAAAAAATATTCATTGTTCCAGATCAATCCACTACCCAGCCAATAAGAAGACTGACTATGTAGATATAGACTTAGAGAGAAACTAGCGCACATTCCAATAGCATGCCCCATTGACTGTCCGCCATCTTGCTAGCGGTGGACATCTTGGTCTCACAAAATGGCGGCGAATCCGATTAGATCAATGGCGGAGGAGAGGGATTTGGAAGATGAGGCGGAAGAGAAGCTTTTGGAGGGGAATAGGGTGTTGATGTTACCAAATTCTAACCAAAATGAGGGTCTTCTGTCTGTGAAGTCGTCTAAAAAAGGTAAGCGCAATTCAATGTGGCCTGCTTTGACTGCTAAGCTATCCAGAATTTTTTAGGTTAATTTATACGTTGATAAACCACTTGTCGTGACGTGGTGCTTTATGCACCACGTCACGACAAGTCATTAGTCTACCATGCGGGAGGATCCCAACGGTTCGAACTTCGCCAAGTTCTGTTTTCAAATTTTGAATTCATAAAAATAAATTTACGTACATTTTATGCTTTTACGGTGAAACCTGCACACACCTGTAAAGAAATTCTTGGGTTGTGTGTGAAGTCGACCGACCCACCCTTGGGCAGCGTGGTCGACTAAGGCTTAATCGTAGCTTAAGTGGTGCTATTACTAGCCAATATAGCACTAATAGCATGCTGTTAAAGATGAAACTTGTTGGATCGCCTCTATGTAGGGCCTGTGGGGAGCACACCGAACAAATGGAACACGTCCTATCTAACTGTGATGCTCTTGCCAGGAAAAGAATGGGTCTCTTTGGATCGCTGTCCTGAAGATATAAGGCTGCTGACTCCGGGTGTAGTTAGTAAGTACATCTTGGAGGTATTCCAGGACAGCGGACATTAGGATTGGGGAAGCACAAAAGATCCCATTGGGTCGACGTGCTCCGGGAGTAATCCTGGCCATACATCAAGATAAGATAAGGCTTAATCGTTCTAATTTCGAGTAGGCTCGGGCCATTCGGTACTGTCCGATTGCTACGGCAACCTCTTTTACCCACCAACTCGCATTGGGCCAGCTTTGTTGCAGCCCAAACTGTTATAATTTTTATTTATTTATTTGGTTTACCAATTTACTGCATGTAAACTAACACTGGCCTTTATAGACTGATGTAGTAGATAATAGAATATATATTCGTTCATCAATCCTGTCACTGTGTACTAATCTTATAAAAAAAAATATGTAACTAATTTTACAATAGGTTACAACTACTCAAGTTTACTCCTCATATTTTCTCCCATGTACAACCATGCTTAAGGAGTTTTAAATTTTAATTTTCTTTTTATAAAATACCTCATAAATATAACAAACAATATCGACATTACCTAGCCTGCCATTAAATTTTGTTTATAACTACGAGTGTTATCCATCGACATTTTTCTTATTTATTTATTGTGTCTAATTACCCTTAATTACCTTGAATGGAGAGTGTTACCCTTAACACTCTCCATTCACGTTTTTAAACATTGTAACACTCACTACGCTATTTATATAAATATGAAGGTGAAGTTTATTTTTGTGAGTTCCGGTTTAATTGGCAATAATTTTACCAATCAGATCCACTTGAAGGTTCCGGCGAAGGTCATTTGTTCTTTTGTACTTGGGGCCATTAGTACATGTTTATGTTGCATTAAAGTTAAGCTTTAGGTGAATACTTTATTATAAGGCCTATTATTTAAAACAAAAATTAATGGACATGACTGTAAGAGATCGTTCCCTTTGCCTTCAAATCAAGTCGGATGCGGGTAGTATTGGGATATTTAAAAAGTGAGCAATGTCATTTAATTTAGTCCACTAGTGACAAAAGATTGGGTGGTTTGTGTTAAAATTATGAATAATAAGAACAGCTATAAAAAGTCGTTAGTCCTGAGTACCGTCCTTATGTCCTCGGGATACCAAATTTCCATTGATCAATTTTTGTAATCGACACCAGAGCGCTTAAACTACGCCAGAGAGCTCAAGGTCAGTAACTGAATATTACCTGTTTGGTACTGACCCACTGACCGCTTAAATTACCATACTAGTCGATTGAATCTTGAAATAAATATTTATGCCTTTATGGGAATGCCCAGGTTTGAATTGTGATTATATTCTTATAATTGGTGATATGAGAGTCAAGATCGAACACCATTAAGTAATTCTGAAATAGCGTGGCTTTCGCCTTTTTTTTACGAGGAGGAATCCATTTAGGGACCTACCCGCCACTGGCTAAGCGACGAGCGTGTGTGGGGCTCACTCAGTAACTCAATAGAGTGGCATTGAGAATACCCACTAAAACTCTTCGGTAACTCCATTGCCCTTCACGGGGGTAACCTGGGTTTTGCCGAGCAATTCACCAGGTCAACGTGGCTTTCGCCTAGGTTCCTGGATGGGTTAATCAACGCTGTTATCTGAAGCTCTTATTTTCTTTGAAGGCACTTGTAGCCGTTCTTCAGATTTATGGCAACCTCTTTCGCCCTGAGAGCGTGGCTGTGTTATGGTGAAAACTGTCAATGAGTTTCTCCCAAGGTCAGGCCAAGGTGTCCAACAGAGGACTGTATATTGGCTGATGATGAAAATGTTAGCGTTTAACATCGCCTTTTATCGGCTGTACCATGGAAAGTGCTTCGAAGAGTTTTTTGACAATATCCCTTGCAGAAGGGCAACTGCTCTTGAGTAGGAAGTACTCAGGAGCAGTTTTGGTCTATGAAGTCATCAATTCCCAGTCTCTATCTCTCTGCACAAAGATGTTAGTGACTAAGATATTTGTCGCACGCCAAGATCGAAGTTTTCCATACCGCCACGCGTTTTTTCTCATTCATATAACACGGCATTCCTTGTAATAGGCGTAAAGACACCTGGGCTCGCCCACCACTTACCATCAGGCGGTGTTTAGTCATTTGCTTTTAGGCCGCAAACTAAAAAAATTAACATTGTAATGTTGCGTTCTTGCCATGCCTTATTAGTAATGATAAGGCCGAAGATGGAACCATGGATGTGTGGCTACCCAGCTTCCCCACCACAGAAGGCTATCTTACCTCCAAGTGACGAAACACAACAATGCTGTTATCATTATTGTTATGGCGACAGACTTCGTAGCTGTTGGTGGAATAAATTATTCCATAATGAGACCTTTTAACAAAGTTGTCGTAATACATCTTCATTTATACTCTTTGATGCTTATTGTTATATTTATGTTTATAAAAATGAAATAATTAGAGACTGAGAACTTTTGAACAATATATTTTATATGTAAGACATTTTTTGACAATCTGTCAGGAACATAATAAAAATTATTTTTAATTCTCTGCCAGTATTACATCACATGGTATGATCTACAGATGAGAATTACAACACTTATGAGTAAAAAGGTTTTAAATTACGTAATTTAATTTTAAAAATTGATTTTTTCCGCTGCACTAAATTATTTTCGTATGTTCTAATTAAATGGCTGTTAGTTCTAACTTCCAATACATTTAGCGAATGCTAAATAGTCCTTCAGAATAATAGTAACACAGTTAATTATTTAGTATCACGTAAAATATTGAACAATACACTATAGTGCAGTCATGTTGTAAAATATGTCTGATAAAAACAGTGGAATAAATTTGAAAGGTAAGTGATAATATGTCAACATTCATTCTGTGTTTCGATTCATATCTAAGAGTTGACTTCCTAAATACGAGTTTCTTCTTTGATTACGGGGAATTTCTTGACCTTCGTCTTACCTGATGGTAAGGTGATACGGTCGACTGAAGCGAGCTATACCCGGATTCCTCAACTACAGAGGAACTGGCTATCTTATCTTCAACTGCCGGAACGTAACAATTCTGTTTAATATTATTGTTAGGTTGGTAAACTTAATGATGATGATAGCTAGCAAGATGTACTTAGAAAAACCCTACCACCAACCTAATCGAGCAAATTTTTACCCCAATGGGAATTTAACACTAGATTTACCAGACCAGTCATTTAGACTGGTCGTGCAATTTCAATTCAAAATTCCTACTATATTTTTTTTTTCAGAAATGATGTTATGACTTTTGTAGCTATAATTAGAGAGTACGTTTTATAAACTTAATGTTATTTTATATACATTAGTAACAAATATAATTTTTGTTGTTGACATATATTCAAATCGCTGGTATATCTAGTGTTAACTGATCTGAATTAGCTTGACCACAGAGTTAGTTTAAAAGAAGTGTACTCAATACATCACAAACTTAATACAGGTGAATTTTAAATATACGGTTCTTTGTTATTTTTGATTTAAATTTATTTTAAACAAAGCGCTGTGGTGTTTAGACTTAAACTCTTCAAGTTCTGTGCCCAGCTGTGGGATATTTATAGGATGTTAACGGAATAAATCGAATAGTGTATCTTAAAGGCGTTTTCTTTGGTCTCATCTAAAAATATAACGTAAGTAATAAGGTATAGTGTCTCTTTTTGAATTTCCGGCCGATACCAAAATAGATTCACAAAGATATTCCAATTTTAAACCGATATAATTACGGGGTTATTTCCGTTCGTGCTTCGTTAAAAGGGCTTTGTTTTTGTTAAGCATCAGGTATTGGTATCGCACATATAATTTTCACTCTTATTGCTAAGGCCCTAAGTCTATATATTCTTTAAAGTAAATATCATGCAATCACTGATCAGACATGTTACATCGAGATAACAATATTGTGTTTTTAAAAACAACACTCTGTTTGTAGTTTAAAAAATATTACTGTAATATAAATCTCGTATCAGTATTTCATATCAGTGATTGTTTCTAAGTGTAAAGAACATACGAACACAGTGTTTTCTACGTCAGTTATGTATAAAGAACGAGGAAGTATATAGTGCCAATATACACAATGTTAGATATCACTACTTATCAAGTTAATTAATAGTCTAATAACTTTTTAGTCTTAGAGCTAGATTGTAATGTTTACGAGACATTTTACAGTGCAAGATAATGAAAGAAACGTTATTTCTTTATGGACGTTATTTCTCTTATGTTCCCTTTTATGACGATTTAAAAGAACTCAATAAATGACTCTATTTAAATAAGATTGACTTTGACTTTAATTTTGAACTTGTTTGTTGTTTGTGTATAAGGTCGCTTTTCCTACAAAATTGATAAATTATTCCCTTTGCATTACTTTTTGAATTGGTTGATGTACAATAAGGTATATTTTATTCTATATTTGGTAAGTCTGAGAATAGTACTTAGGCTATTCTTTATACACCTAGGTGATAAGAGTTGCCTCTCCAGATTTCTAAAGAATAATATATAATATATATGGTAAAACAACGTTAACCTGGTCAGCTATTTATACTATAAATATCTTATCTTATCTTGATGTAGGGCCAGGATTTCTTCCGGAGCACGTAGACCCAATGGGATCTTTTGTGCTTCCCTAATCCTAATGACCGCTGTACTGGAATACCTCCAAGATGTACTTACAAACTACACCCGGAGTCAGCAGCCTTATATCTTCAGGACTGGGATAGCCCAGTCCAAAGAGACATAGGATGTGTTCCATTTGTTCGGTGTGCTCCCCACAGGCCCTACATACACAGAGGCGATCCAACAAGTTTCATCTTAAACAGCATGCTATTAGTGCTAAAGTGACCAGTATATATAAAAAATACTATACTATAAATTTTAAAAAATATACTTTGCATAGTATATTGATTAGACTCTGTAACCAACCATTCTCTTATATTGGGTTTCCATAATCTACGGTTAGTTTTGCGATAAAGCCGTTGAATTTCGATACGTACACTAGATGTGCCTGCGACTTCGCGTGTATGTGTCAGATAATAACTACCATCTTATGGTAGGTTACATGATTGCACTTGAGTACATATTTATTTGGTTAAGGATTTAAATCATGTTTATAACCAATTTGATTACCATAAAAAGATTACAGTGAGTCAATCTTGAAAGATATACATATACTGCCGCTTACATTTTTTGGAACTTCTAAAGGAGAACAATTCAACCGTTAACGCTGCGCACGCGACGAAAGCTCTGAGAAAGAAGATTTTGCTCCCGTTTTTGTAATATTTTATTGACAGCTTCTATTAGTCGTAGCGTGATGTTTATAGCCTATAGCCTTCCTCGGTGAATGAACTATCCTACACAGAAAGAATTTTTCAATTTAAATCAGTATTTCCTGATCGTTCAAACAGACTCTTCAGCTTTATAATATTGATGTGAAATATGTCAAAATTATAACGCCTTGTCAGAAAATCATAGGCATATTATTGAAACCTAGTATTGACAAAGTAAAAGCCAAACACAATTATACTTTGCGCGTGTTCTGATAAGTGATAGTTGAATAACATATTTAGATAGATAGATAGTTATAGAATTTATTTGCATAGAACTTATTTAATATTCTGACATAAAAGGACTCAAAAATTTAACATCAAATGAGATGAAGTCCTACCCCATTCAAGAAATTAAAATAAGTTATATTTCTTTCTTAATGATCAACTATTCCCTCTGTTTGTTCACAGTAAAGTTGCCTGAAGATGAAGCCGCGGTGGGCGGGCGGTTCACGATCGGGCCGGCGCCTGAACGCGACTGGGAGATGGTACCGCCCGACGGCAAGTGGGGATGGTGCGTGCTCGTAGGTAAACGACATAGAGTCACATCATATTAGCAAGTCCGCTTCCAGTGGATCAGCCAGGTGTACTCGAACCGGGCTAAACAACGCAGAAATAACGCATAATTTGTATTGGTATACTGGACTCGTGTTCTTGAAATTTTTATGTTTCTGATAGTATTGGCCCCGATTCCATTGGGCATGGACTAAAGTAAATTTAAGTTATTCGCATCTCTTGCATTCCTATTCAATAAGAAAGGATACAATGACTTTGGAACGTCAACTTAGTTGACACGCTTTAGACCCCGCCGATTACAAGATTACCTCAAAGACAAAAGATTTTTCGTCCCACTGTACAAATATATTAAATCGACAATCCAAAACTTGTGATGATGTAGAAACAGTAAATTCTAAGCCATTCTAATTAAGACATGGCTTAAAGGACTTGCATCCAGGCCAGTAAAGCTTAAAAAAACTTATTTTGATCGCCATGTTTTATGATGTGCGTTACAATAAGACATAAATGACGTCACCGGTCATCTGTCTCTTTTGGTTGTATTGTAATGCAATGAAAGAGTAATACTGGTATAGGGTAAGTAAGCCTTTATAATTATATTTATTTATTTTCTTATACATATTCCCTGTTGTGACGATTTAAAAGAGCTTAGTAAATAAGTCTATTTAAATAAAGTTATTTTTGACTTTTGACTTTTTTTGACTTTTGACAAGTCAAAAAACTGAACTTAAATTTGATAAAGTTCGTGCACAACGGGATCGGGGTAATTGTGAAAATCGTTAGTTTATGGGATTATCCATTATATATATTACATGGGTTATCCATACTCCGCCTTGCAGCAATGTCGTTAATACCATGCATTTATTTCAAGTGATGTTTCTAGAAAGGACTATGGAAATGCCCGCGAAATGATCACTGACCTAAAATCTTATGGCGATACATCGCACGCCGACTTTACCAACCGTATAATTGTAAAGCGTCGCTGATTGGTCAGGTAACTGAGTTAATATGGTGTCCAACCAATCAGCGTGCTTTCCGTCGGATGTTTGTTGGTATCACGCACCTTGTCTGCAGTTTAAAGATTTATTGATGACGTATTATTTTAGCATATGAGTAGTTGACTCGGTGAACCTGCCTGCCACGAACGCCATTTATTAAGAGTTTAAGGTCACGGTGTCCATCGTAAGACGGGAGACACGACCATAGACATAGGCCTTTCCGAAGGATCTCCACACCGATCAGTCCTGCATTGCCCGAACCCAGCGACTTTTTTAATTGTTTAGAATCATTAAGATCAATCGCTTTGATAACAAGCGAGTGCTTTCGGTGGTTAACAATAGATACTGAAGAGAATATTGCCCGAAATGAAATAATCTATTATAGATTATTGTTAAACTGCTGTATCTTTTGTTGGTAATCCTATAAATCCTTTGATTCTCCGTAGGTCGATCAAGCGTTCTCCGTAGGTCGATCAAGTTCAATATCAAGTATTATCTTAGCTTATCATGGGGCCACCATGACGAATGTGCCTGCTTAGCCTTTATTCTTCCTGTTCTCAATATTCAGCTGCCATTACTCTTAAGTATATGTAGTATTGCACAGGAAAACCCTTTGGCTTAGGATAAAGCTACCACGGACACATTGCACAGGCTAGATCTTGGATTATCGTAGTACCTGTGGGCAATCTCCATCAGTGTGAAACATAGCCACGGGGCTGGCCTGAGAGGGCTGATCAATTGCATTAGCAGAACCCAGGTGACCGTAAGGCAGCGGAGTTACCGAGGAGTTTTAGTGGACATTCCCAGTACCGTCCTGATGAGGCACTGGGCGACCCCCACATACGCCCGCTGCTTAGTCAGTGGTAGGTAATTTCCTAATCGGATTCCTCTCCATAAAAATATTACACTGATATAGTAGATGGTCCTTTGATTCCTGGCCTCACCACAAACGGCAAATCATTGTTGGGGAGATTAGCATTTTGTTAAGCATAGGGTTGGTGGCGCTCCAGTTGGGAAACGACCCTGTGCCCTATCAGTTAAGTTCTAAATTACTTGTCTTGTTGTCTGCAGATATCGCTAGTATAGTGATAAGATCAGTCTCTGTACATATCTTGGTTATTACTTTCTTTCCGTATTTACATTAACAGGTGAGCAATAAAGAGTATTATATCTATTTATATAATTATTATTCTTATTCCAGGAGCAACACTCGTGAATATCCTCATTCCAGGCACGATCAAATCCTTCGGGGTTCTCCTGGTGGAGTTCAATGATGTATTTCATACAAGCGCCTCCGCTGCGTCGGGTATTGTAGCTTTGTGCTACTTCTTATACAGCAGCTTGGGTGAGTAACGTAGTAATCTTTGATTTATTAGTGCTTTTTGCGAGGAGACATCCAGTTATGTTCCTAACCCGCCATAGGAAAATGCTTTTTTATATAGTAAGCTCAGCAAATGACTCGACACCACCTGATGATAAGCAGTAGAGGAGTCCATATGTGAATATAGCTAGTGAAGCATGCGACATACTGTCCAAGTAAGTTTAAGCAAGTAAAATTGGATACACGTGAATAAAAATATATATATATCATTTTATATATGTGAATTATGCCAAAATTCAACGCCTCCAAAGGAAATCCATCCGTAGATAGTTTATTTAAACTCAGCAAAAGTGCAGGGCGAGAGTAGGGTTGCCTTACCGCCTGGTTATTGTCAAAAATCACAATTCGGAAGATATATCTCAAACGAAGTACTTTAACGTAATATTTTCACCAGAAGAAATAACATTTATATACAACCTCCAAAAACTATAGAGGTCCTGGTAATACCCACTAGAATTCACCGGTAAACCCTATTCTGAGTGACCTGGAGTCTTCCGAAGCAATTCACCAGTCCATTCCTAAGGATTATTTATGCCTTAACCGACTTTTTACGCTGGTCATATTCAAAACTGGTCACACCTTTCAGACAAATTCCTTGAGTTTATAGTTGTTTTGGCCTGTAGACGTTAAATGTGCTAATAAGCAATCTTTAACAATAAAATCATATAATATTCGTTTAGTTCTTATAATGTATTTATAAAGAAAAAGACAATCGTATAAAATTCGCGCGCAATTCTTTTTATCGGGGCAGCGGCCTCGCGTCCTTTTCTCCGCGGCATAGTCACCGCGCTGGCTGTGCGGATTTGAAAATGGAACGTGTAGATGGCGTAGATAATAGTAATTCAGTACTTGACCTTTTTGCATGAAAGTATTAATAGTGTATCTAGTGTTGTAACTTGACATGTCAAGAATAGTCTTAAAGACGGATGGGGTTGATGCGGTGTCATTTAGTTCTTTACTTTCGGCTTTTAACTCGAGTTTTTGTCTGTTGGCGAATTCTTTAATTGCAGCGAACTCGAGTCTAATAAAAGGCCTTCAAATATACTTGTATCATAAAATTAAAATTTTAACATTTAGAAAAAATATTGAACAGCAATGTTTTATTTAATGGAATTGTGTTTTTTTTGTAAGAATAGATATTTTGAAGTCAGTTTTTAATGAAAACAGAATAACTAGAATTCAATTTAGCTCCAATTCACAACAGTTTTTAAAAAATTCGTTCCAGGTCCCCTATCCTCGATCCTGTCCGTCAAGTGGTCGTATAGAACAGTAACTCTGATTGGTGGGAGCTTTGCAGCATTCGGAATGATTTTCAGCAGTTGTGCCTTCTCTATATCATACTTATATTTCAGGTAAGATATTAATCACGTTCTATCTAAAGTACAAGCTAGTTGATACGGTGAACTTTGTTTTACCTACAAACTACCACTAACGCCATCTATTGAAAGAAACCCGAAGTAGCGATGTTAGAATAACTGTTTTAACGTGTAATTAAAAATAACCAATTTTCAGTTGTATATTCTTAAGACTTTTTCCCAGTTATTTTTATTTTTATACCACACCTGTAAAAAACTCAATAAAAAAATGTTTAAATAAGGTCAAGCCGTTTTTTTAGTTTTAGTGAGATTAACGGACATTTTTATATATATTATTTTTATATGAAAGCTTAGCAAAGTATATTATTGTCTGATCTCACTATCGGTCCCGATTTTGATGCGTAGTCAAATGAAATTCAATTAAATTAGTTCAATGCTAGATACTCTTTAATTAATATCATTTAATTTTACCTAAAATATTTCTGTTTTCGTCATCAGTATTACTATTTATCATGTATATTCCTTATAACTACAGTTTCGGTGCGATGGTGGGTACCGGGGCCGGCCTAGCCTTCCCCCCGACAGTGTACATAGTGACGTCATACTTCGTCCGGCTACGCGGATTGGCTAACGGGATTTGCATGTCCGGCTCCGCGTTCGGCAGTATCATACTGCCACCAGTACTGCGATACCTGCTCGAGACTTATGGATATAAGTGAGTATGATGGTTTGTTTGGTTGTGCTCTATTGACATCTTCTGGTCGAGTGGAGTATACTCGTCGACTAAATCAAAGGTCTCGGATTCAAATCCTGGTAAGGGGCAGAAGCTTTCATTATCTACGTTTCTCTGTTATCTAATTTATTAGGGATTTTCTTGGTTTCCAAGACCTTGGAGCCATATTTATATTTCACAATGTCTGTTCGCGCCATCTAGTGACAAACGCGAGAAACACATGCGCGACGGTCGAGTGGGGGCATAGCAGCGTGGCATTAATCGATTTGAACGCAACTGTGCTATATACGTGTCAATTGTATTTTTTTTTTTTTTTATTAATTTGACCTAGCCGTTTTCCATTAATTCGACAACTACCGGAGCTGAAACAATGTCCTTTCTTCTTTCTTGAATACATCTTTGGGATGTTATATATATTTTAAACGGGGTAGTTCTTGGCCTTCTTCTGACCTGGTAAGTGAAGATAAGCCCGAAGATGGAAGCAAACTACACATGGATTCCTCCACACAGGAACTGGTTATCATACCTCCAACTGCAGTAACACGAGAACACTCTTAACATTGTTATGGCGGTAAATTTATGTTAGATAGTGCTAGCTAGCCAGACGGACTTGGATAAAGAGCCTCACGACCAATCGAACCTGGCATCTTTCTGCACAAACTGGGAATTAAATCCCGGACCTGTAGATCTGAATAAGGTTGGCCTCAGCCACTCGGCCAGAGAGGCACTTGAAAACCAACGCAACGAATCAAACGATGCTGGATTATGTATTGCATGTATTATGTATATATCTTCAGTAGTTTTTGGCGGCATTTTGAGCATTAAAATATACAGCAACCACATATTCCTTGTGGTTGCTGTATATTTTATTTTGAAAATCCAGTCCAAATTGAATTTTTTTATGTAAAAAGTGTATGTTTCTGACAAAAATCATCGCTACATTGTGTAGTATATAGAAAACATCAGCCAGCATCTATTTGGTGACTTGCGTAAATCATTTAGATAATTATGGTGTTATTTCATCCTTGTAACGGAGTAAATAATAGTGTGGACAGCTCAGAGTAATGATATATTCAAGTAAAAGAAAACCAATATAAAATATAGCCAAATAAAATACAAGTTCACAAGAAGAAGAAAAACAGAACAATAATGACAACCTTCTGTCAAAATAAAGAAAAAGTAAAAAACATTAAAAACTATTTGTGAACCTGCCTTATGGCCAGTTCTTAACAATCGTTATTAATAATATATTTTCATTTAATGTTTCCCGTATGACTAACAAAATAATGCAAAAAAATATGTCCCATAAGTGAAGCTGTATTCAAAAAAGAGTATAGTATAATATAATTAATGTAGCTCAACCAATTCAAAAAGAGAAATACATAGGGAACAGGTAACTAATTTTGTACAAAGGGCGACCTTATCGCTAAAAGCGATCTCTTCCAGGTAACTGTAGGATGGACAGGATTAAAAATAAAGTACTCGAGGGAAGTTCGCAACGTATAACAAATTATTATATGACAAATAATATTACTTACAATTACTAAATATACACAGACATAGGTACTTACTTAATGATCGCATGTATACACTATATAATTAAGAAGACAAGACTATGAAACTAAATTAAGAAACTGACTTTACCAATCCTAAATGCTATAATAACAAGTCCATAGTAAAACCGCCTAGAATCATAGTTACATGTCAAGCATTCAAAGCGATTCTGGCAAGCGTACAGATATTTCAATTTACAATACAGTTTCAGGGGATTATTTTAATTATTATAATTTTAACATATTTTCAGATTCCTTGCCTAAATTCAAGAAAATTTTCATGTTGTCGCTCGACTAGTTATAGCAGATTTAGCTTTAGTTTTTGCGGATCCTGTAAATTAAATTAGTGATCATGTATTTTTAATAGTAATTTTGTAATTAGAGTTATCACAATGTATTCTGTAAAGCTATAGTGTAACTCCTATAATTAAAATTGCATTTAATTCTAATTAATTGTATTTTTTTTGTGCATGTTAAAATGTTAATCTTGTTGGAGTTAATAAATAAATAAATAATTATTTCAGAGGAGCAGTGCTTCTGTTAGGAGGAATCATGCTTAACGTATGGGCCGCTGCGCTGCTCTTCCAACCGGTCGAAGAACACATGATCAGAAAATACAAAGATCCAGAGGAAGATGAGGAAGAAGCACCCCAGGTGAGTGGAGAAGAAGTTATGAATATTTGTAACTCTACTCAGACACAAGTCTTATTAAGTACTATGCTATCAATATAAGAAATGGACGTGCTTAGGAGTTTATTCATTGTTATTTATTTACCAGAGGTATATAAAATATGGTCTTTAAAGGTGTTTCACCTGTCTAGTTGTGTAATCCAGATACCATAGAATCAGTTTTTATGGTCTCCAGATTCCTGGGAATATTGCGCGGGTCCACAAATGAAATACACTTTTTTTCGAATTCAGATTTGTTTATATTTTGAAGATTTAAATAAAATAAACCATTTTACAACACTGAAACTGGAAAAATGTTAATAAGATATATATTTTATTTACAAACTGGAAGTCAATATGGCGCTGACTCTTTATTTTTACTTTTGATATAGTTACTCTATATTTTTAATAATAATAATGTTTAAAAAAATACTCATTCAATTGGTTTCAATAAAAAGATTAAATAACCATAGATAGGGCTGTAGGCATTAAACCTATTTGCAAGTAAGCACGCTATGGCGACGCACATGCATGGAAGAGGTTTTGGGGGAGATAATACGGAAAAAAACAATCTGAATATTGAATATCCAATATGACAGAGGTGTATTTTTCATTTAAATTAAGAATTAATGGTGAAGAACGCCTTCACTTAACAAAGATAACCGACAAATAAACTACTTTGTAGTGATATGCTCCTCCGGTAAAGTCGCCAAAATTCGCTTGTTGGGAGCATTTGGACTTATTTTCTATGGACACAGAAATATTTATGGAGGGCGTAACAAATGCTTGTTTTTCAATTTGTCAAATTTGACATTTAGTGTATAGCCATCGCTGCTCTATTAAAAACCGATGTTGTAGTACCGTTTATTATAGCAGTAATAGATATTAATTGCTTATGAAAACTGAGGCACTCCATTAAATTAAATGAGATCTAATATACTTTTTGCTTTATAGTAAAAATTATTACAGATCTATAAAAAAAATTGGTACTATCTTTGGAAATATTGTATACCTCCGAATCAATGCTTACCACGAGAAATTATTTGTAAGCAAATTCTTTATTCAGATTTTTATTACTGGTTTTGTAAACATAGAGCTAAAGACTAAAATACGATAGTATAGATAGCTGCAAAATATGAGTGACAATGTACCAATGTATGGAGCTTTGAGAGTAAAATAGCAAGAACTATTTTGGTCACATTTTGATTCTAGATGGACTGCCTCGGTTTATACGGCAATATAAACAACGGGTACACTATTTAAACAAAAATTAAAAGAATGGCTATTACAAAAAGCTTTTACAATTTCAATGAATACCATGATTGGAATTATTTTTAGAATTTGTAATAAAATTAAATTATAGTACTTATTAAATAAAAATTATATTTCAAAATGTTAATTTGTTGTACGCCCCGAAAATGGCAATCTTTTGTATGCATGAAATTGTAAGATCTATTTATTGTACACAGAATCACAATAAAAATTTATCTTATCTTATCTTAATATAATGACGTTTTCCAATTCGGTGATTTGATATTTTGGAGTGAGTTTTTGGAAATGAAACGCGCCCATAATGAATCAAGGTCATGGGAATCACAACATTGCATAAATAAAGTAAGCGACTACATATTTTTCTTATGTACGTAGAGGTTTATATGTATGTTTAACTGTTCTGCCTCTTTCACACTTCACGAGCACTGCATGTTCATTTCACATTGTTATTTTTCAGCCGAGACATTTTAACTTTTAATCTTATTAGTAATAATTATAAGAGTAGCTACTACAATTTATTGTGCCGCTGAAAGTCTTGAAGTAAGTAGGCACAAAACTTTACTAAAACTGCTGTATCTGTTCCTGAATTAATCTTTGCATGTGTGTGTATAATGCTATCATAGAGCGAGTAGGCTCTTGAAATGTTTCAATGATTAAGAGAAACGAAACTCGACGTTACTTGGTAAAATGCATGATTTCGTCATATCTCTGTTAAGTTCATAGCATGATTTTCTTCTTTTTCGATTTTTCCGTTGCACAACATCATTTGATGCTAAATGAAACCAAAATAATACCTCTACTCTTCAAACTCTACTAAATATAAAATATTCAGTTATTTCCTTTCATTTGGTGGACCATAGTGGAAAGATCTAATTGTTTTAATTTCGTATAAGGTCTATAAATATCTTTATTGACAATATAACAAACTATAGTAACATCCAACCGACCCGAGCCAAAAGGCCGAGATTGAAAACTCTTACGAACAGTCTCGACATCACGCACACTTAACACTCAGAGATAAACCCGATACTACATTGATGATATCCCGGACGTCAGCCTATACGAGATTAGTCTAACTTTCAAGTCAAGGCGCCGGGTGGTGACGGAGTTGCAGAAGAGATTCTGCAACGGACGAGCGGTCCAGAAAGTTATGAATACTATTAAACTCCATCATACTCGAAGTCATGGCATTCTTTTATGAAAAGGTTTACAGAATATCAGGTTTAAACATTGTTTAGGGAAGGTGCTGGGCTAAATTATTTTATTGTATAGGTAGGTATATCTAGGTACGTTACCCTCTCGCCGATACAAGTATTTATGTGTATCCTGGGTCTCATTTGCTAGGCACAACACTGATGGCACTAGGATAGCACTGATGGGCACAGAAAACGGGACAACGAGGGCAACGTGGGGAACACCGCGGATACTTATGTCAGTCAGTCAAGCGTCGGGATGGAACTGGTAGATTGGTGGGGGTTAACATAATGAAATGAGCGGGTCAGGTAGCTAGGCAGATATATGTAGGCAAATATCATGCGTCCAACGAGACTTGCCTAAACACACACGACAAGCACGCTGCTAAGGTCGACTGAAGTAATGGTAAAGGTGTCAGGAAGCCGCTGGATGCGGGCTGTGTAGGAGAACCGGTTTGGAGGTCACTGGGAGAGGCTTATACCCAAAAGTGGGCCTCCCTTGATGGTAATGGCTGACGTGATGATAATGACGAGACATTGAAATAAAAATATTTCGGCTCTGTGCTTTGCTTATCGCCGCAGATCATTGACCTCGCAATTTATGCTGATTCTAGGAAAGCCCGTGTTGTTTGAATGCCGAAATTAAACAGAGGTGTATTAAGGGTTAGATGACTTTAATTTTTAATTAGTAAGTATAAAAAATATTATTAAGATTTACTGTGGTAATTTGAATAGTCGAGTTAAATAGCTAGCCTATGAAATATTTGATATTTATGGACCCTATACAATCATAATATAACAGATTGCCTTTCAGACCAATCACAAATTGTAGAAACTTCATTAATAGTTTCATTTTCAAAATTCACTTCAAAATTGCATTTTGAACTGTATTCCGTTGTGTTAGGTGCTAATTTGGCTTTGGCGTACCAGTGCTCACACCTGTTGTAGATTTGTATTAGAACTGCGTTTTACATGTAGACAATTACCCCGATGCTGTATTGCACGAACTAAATTTAATTTAACTTAAGTACCGCTCACTAAAAAAAGACAGATGAGCGGTGACGTCATTTGACGTTTCTAAAATGGCGACTCTTAAGTGTTTTTGCATTATTTTAATGCGCATCATAAAACATGCCGATTAAATAAGTCAAAAATGGATCGTCGTAAGTGTCAACTAACTTGACATACCTTAAAGTCATTGGTTTGAAAGAGATGTGACTAGCTTAAATTTAATTTAGTCCGTGTATAAAGGAATTGGGGCCAATAAGTCCTTTTCCACGTTTTGATTTGAATTTACAATTTGATTTGTTAAAAAAAATCTATTTTCAATAGAATTTTATAACATTCATTTTTCCAAGTAATAGAGAGTTCTATAAATGACGTCAGACGTATCTTTGAAGTCATGCGAATTATTTCACGAATGTCAAGTGACATAGCGTTTAGTAAATGAAATATATATAAATAATAATAATAAAGTTTAATTTTGGTACCACTTTCAGATTTCTTTATTTCGTAGCCAAGCTATCGTGGCAAGTATGTTAAGCTCTTATGTTTCGAGCTAGATATGCTGTTGAAAGTTATTAAGGAAAAACCTGTTATTGCTTTGATTTAATTTGCGTGCTCAACTATGACAGCGCACCAGTTATTTCATCATACAAGTCGTGTTTTTGCTACGATCGTAAATAGTTTCACTAAAATTGATTTTTCAACTATTCAAAATTTTTCATAACCTTTAGAGTAATCTAGAAATTGGTACTAGTACTTAGAGTAAACTTCAGAAATACTCTTTCAGTATAATATAACAAAAAAAGAATGTTTGCCTTCGCGCAGATTCAAATATCAACTTGACGTTCCTGAAAGTTATTCTATCCCGACTTATTTAATTGTAATGAAAAAGATGCGAATATTTTTAGTTTAGTCGAAGCACAACGGGGTTAGGGCCATTGTTTAATATTTCCAACGTCAAGACATGATTTTTTTTACTAGTTTGCATATATTTCTGGAATGTTAAATTTTGTAAAACAACATTCATCGCTTTTTTGTTAGTATTTGATTTAGATATTTATTAAATACTCTTAATAGCTTAAATAAGATAATAAATCAAATATATATAATAATTTCGATGGAATACAGATAAAATTCAACTAAAATACTCAATCCTATAACTATGCCTGTGATGTATAATGATTTATACTACACAGTTCTGAAGTCTTTTACAATACTAAGTTTAAATTAAACGTAACGTAAGCAACTATTACTGTCGCTGCTTAAACTCAATTAACATGGACTAAGGTAAGTTCAGGTTAAAACAGATGCCATCTCATCTTGTTTCTATCAAGCAAGTGAGAACGCGTCAGTTTTAAATCCCGACTAAATTTCATCCATATGAAAAAGCGGGGAGTCCCACTTTAACATCTTTCTGGTCAGCTTCTTTATAATCTGATCTTTAATTAGTGAAATTTAATAAAAATCTTCGTTGTCTGACGTTTGCGAAATCCAATATTATGATGTTTTTATATTATTTCTTGGTTAATGTGCTCTATCCGGTAATCAAATTTGAATTTACTAGTAACGTGTGAAACCGGCTTAATACACATATGATTTAATTAGGTACCCATCAAATTTACGCATCAAAGAGCAAACAAGTAGCTTACATAGTATTGATGCGTGTTAGTAATTACATTAAGGTATATACATATCAAATGGTAATATTCTTTACAAGATTTAACAAACCATATAGAAACTATGAACAAACTTAACTTTGAATCCGACCCTGTCCTTCTGACACTCGTCACAGGTCATCGACCGTTATGAAAAAGTGGAAAAGTATTATCAGTTGATATTTAAATACCTTGTATAGCGTTAGAAGCGTCGCTGTTTTGCTAAACTGTAAATATTTGTTTACTTTAGTAGTCGAAATTATAATATACTGCGTCATTGGATTCAGGTTACTAAATCTAGATTTTAGTTTAGTACATCTCTTTCACTCAATATCGAAGAACAAAGCTGTCAAATGTGGTATTTAAGAAAGGTGCCGTTTTTGAATACAACATTCAAACAGTTTGGAAGACATTTTGAAGAGTTTCGTCGTGGAGAATGGCGTCTGTTTCAGCTCAGGTAGTAGTCGAATTAATGGAAAACGGCTAGGTCAAATTAATTCGTATAATTCGTTTAAAATATTAAAATACAATTGACACGTATATAGCACAGTTGCGTTCAAATCGATTAAAGCCACGCTGCTATGCCCCCACTCGACCGTCGCGCATGTGTTTCTCGCGTTTGTCACTAGGTGGCGCGAACAGAATGGACGAATATTATATAGAAACAATCATCTTTCTTTCTTTTTCTTTTTTATATATAAAAAAACGGCTTGGCTTCTTTGAATATATATTTTTTTGGAGTTTTATTTGTTTTAGTTCAATAGTGGCTAATAATACAAGAAATCCTAAAGAAAAAGTAAATTTTTTTTTTCAATGGTTAATTATGAATCCTATATTGCTATTAATAATGGATACAATTCGGCAATTAATGATTTCAATACCATTCTCGACAAAATAATTTGGTTTATAAAGTTTTCTCTAGTAGTTCTTTTTTTAAATACGTAATAAAAGTTGATTTCATTTTTTCGTCTATATTGAGAGAAAGAGATGTCAAATATTGATTTAGTCTTGTATTTACTAACCAAAGATGTAGATGTAATTAAACTCTTCTAAGAAAAATTAAAAGGCAATTTTGATAACGTTATAATCATTTCCTGATTTGAAAACTGCATATAAATGACTATCAGTAGTATCGACTTTGTTGTAATTCGCAGTCTTGACAGTTTTTACTACAGCACAGCGTTATTTGACTGCTTTTTAAATAGAATAATCGTTTATAAAAGCGCTAACATAATTTTTTTTAAATAAATTGTATATATATTTTCTTTCAGGACGACATATTGTTCGAAGAAGAAGAACCGACGGAATCTTACAACATGGCAGAGCAGTTACCACAAACACCGACTATAGACAAAACCAGCTTAGCTAAGGATTTAGAGAATAATCTATCTCAACCACATATGCATAACAGTCAGAGTGGCATACCGTCGTTGTCCTCGCAGAGTCAGTTGAAGCACAACGCTTCAAAGAGAAGGCTCTCACGGCATATGTCGAAAACTCTCAGCAGTTCCGCGTCTATTAGTTTGGACACCAAGAAACTTGGATCTCAAGCAGAATTTGGCAGAAGGTTAAGCACTGCAGGTCCGAAAAGGAACTTCTCTACGTCCAGCTTCGCTTATGTATCGACAACTTTCCATGGTTCAACCCTTTCAGCGTTCGAGCAACCCAACGAGTTCGCTTCACAATTCTCGCTTAAATCCGTGACGGAAAGTATAGCAGATGTTGCGTATTGCTGCTTCTGCTGCAAGAAGAAGAAGAAAAGTAAAAAGGAACCGAATAAATTCTTCGACTTAAGTCTTTTAACTGATCCCACGTACTTAGTAATCTTGTTATCGTCCAGTACTGTAGCTATATCGTGTACCAATTTTATTATTCTACTACCCTCGCACGCTCAAAATGTAGGCTTCGAGAAAGCGCGCGGAGCGTATTTGCTCAGTACAGTGTCAGCGCTCGACCTAGTCGGACGTATAGGCGGTTCCGCGTTGAGTGATTTGAATTTAATTCCTAAAACGTTTTACTTCGTCGGCGGGCTGTTATTCTCTGGCGTAGCTTTAGTTTTGATGCCTTTTTTGACTTCTTATACATCTATAAGCGTTTGTTGTGCCTTTTTCGGCTTGGCGTCTGGGATAAACAACGGTGTGACGACGCTGGTAATGGCTGAAATTTTAGGCGTTGAAAGATTAATGTCCACTTACGGTATAAGCCTATTTGTCAACGGGTTACTTCAGCTAATAGGACCGCCTATTTGCGGACTGTGGTTTGAGAGAGACAGGAATTTCACCAATATGTTCATAACGTTTGGGTTCATTTTCATAGGCGGAGCGTCGTTATGGATTTTAATGCCATTTATTAATAGACGAAAGAAGGCTAAGTTAGAACTAGAGGCTAATAAAGCTTAGACCAAACATTAGGCAGGGTAACGTATTCTGATATTTGTTGCCGTAGATATAGGGTACATATTTCGATGGCGGATGCACTTGACAAATAATTAAATGTAAATTGCCTTTTTTGTTGCTTTGAATATATTGAAATTGTACCAGAAATTTTAAAAACTTAACTGACTTGGTAATTCCCACGTTATATCTTTATTATAAAAGGCTATGGTGTCCTTAAACCTTTCTGTATACGTCAATTACAATAGCAATTAATAAAATTAATCTTCATCGTTTCGTCATTTGAATTTTTTTTTTCTCTTTACATATATGTAAAATTCAATTTTCAAATGGTGCGTGAATAGACAAATTAAATGATACAATGATAAAAGCGAAAACAAAATCTTTAAACGACATTTATTTAGAATATAGACAGCCAATAGCCAATACAATGAAGGAAATCTCTGAAGCAAAGTCTAAGCTAAAGAAATATTCACTCAAATTCTATTTTCTAGGGAAAATAAAGGCAAATTATATTTATAAAGTATAACAAATAATTCGCTATTATTACGATTGTTTTGTGTCTCGTTTAACATTTAAGGAGTTCTGAATTTAACATTTTGATTCATATTTTTGTAGCCAAGTTTAAGTAATGAGGTGAAGATGTTCCAAAATTTGATTATTTATTTGATAGGAACTCGGAACTCGAACTTTGAACCTTAGCTAATATAGTTGTATTGTCGCTTCAAAGAAATTCGTAATATTCGATAAAGAAACTCGTATTATTCGTTAATCGTACACCTCTACAGTTGGCTTCTCCAGACAGATAAGTACTAAATTTTTTATATTAATATTTTCTTAGATAGTCTGCCAAAGATACAAGGCGGTGTGTAAGCCAAAATCTTATATTTATAGTTAGTAATAAGTGTGATCAATATTTACTCATTTTTTTAAATACTATCTAATTATTTTTTGTATTGCAATCATTTTTATCAGTAATGCAATAAAAAATATTCTTTAGCCAATTTTACTTTAACTACTTTATAAGTGTACAAATTTTTATGATGTTTGTTATTGGGTAATTACCCCAGTTCTGTTGTGCACGAACTATTGAAGTTCATTACCACTCTTTCAGTACAGTGCAACCAAAAAGAGACAGAACATCGGTGACGTCATTTGACATTTTTAAAATGGCGACAGCGTAACGTCATAAAACTTCCAATAAAATAATAATTCAAAAGTGGATCGTCTAAGTATCAATTAACTTGACGTTCCTAAAAGACATTATATCCCTTCTCATTGAGTTGGAATAAAAGAGATGCGAATAACTTAAATTTAATTTGGTCCGTGCTCAACGTAATTGGGGCTAATGTTCAATAAAAAGTATGTACTTGCAATGAAAAGTTACCGAATTTAATTAATTATAAGTAAATTTTACTGCAGTACCGTTATGCAATTTAGCAGTCTTCCACGTTTATCTACAGTCACTGAGCGTATCAGATATGTGCCGTGTCAGGTATCTATCGTAAGAGTAACGACTGCGCAGACGCAGACAGACATGGACCGTGCACGCCGTAATGCCGGGCAGTGTAAACAGATCATCGGAACCCTATATAGATTTTTAGAAACTGCTGACCATTACGCCTTTGTCTGGTGTAACCAATTTACACGATAGGTCCAAAAATTGATTCTTGTCTGACACCTATAAATACATATATTTAATGTTACATACAATGACTTTTTGATAGCAAAATTACGTGTTTCGTACTGCATTAAGGTTGAGCGAATATATTTTTCTATATACACAAGTTTTCTGCACAAAATTAATTTTGAATTAATTTTAATCATGGTATAGTTAGTTAAATAGAAGACGAAAGGACCCATGACACCGCAATAGATATTTAAAAATGAACTTTTCATACAAAACCACCATCAATCGTCATTCGCTTATGGAATGTTATACGGAGCGGACGTGTTTTATTAAAAACACGAATTATTAAAGCAAAAGTTTTATTTATGAAGGTTCCATTTAAAATCTTTTTAGATTTAATATACTTATAAGAATAATATAAAATTAAGAATCCAGTTACCTTAAGGCTTTCCACACGAGAGCACACATCACAATCACAAATATACTTTATAACTACATTTAAGAAATAAATTATTATTTTATTATAATCAACTTAATGTTATAAAATGTGTCCATCGATTGAATTTAAAAAATTAACGATAGTTTTTTAAATTAATCGATTTCATTGTGTATAATTTTCTAAATTGAATGTAATAATTGATATTTAATAAATCATTTTAAAAAAATGTGGCAATTTAACAACTAAATCTCTTGTACCCATTCGTTTTCAAATATACGTTCATATTCTTCCAACCCTGCCATATGACGGGCAAGAGTATACATCTAAGGTATATACAATGCGATAAAAATTTTGAATAAATAGATAAAGTTTCAAAAGTTGGCAATCAGCTCTGAGCCAATCAGGGCAGCGTGTCGAGCAATGAACTTTAAGAAGCACAGGGTCGTATTCAAAGTATTTTTTTAAATATAAACAATGGTATATTACCAAATCAAATTAAAAATGTTTAACACTAGATTTACCAGACTAGTCATTTAGACTGGTCGTGCAATTTCAATTCAAAATTCCTACTATATTACACATATTTTTTTTCAGAAATGATGTTATGAGTTTTGTAGCTATAATTAGAGAGTACGTTTTATAAACTTAATGTTATTTTATATACATTAGTAACAAATATAATTTTTGTTGTTAACATATATTCAAATCGCTGGTATATCTAGTGTTATTTTATCATACTGTGTATACCTTTGATGTTACAAATCCATATTGTGATACTTATTTTATTTATATAATACAAGCATTCCACCATTGAAAACAAGTTTTTTGTCCTTTTCCTTTTTTTGGGAAAAGAAGAGGACTGAACACTTTGTTTTTCCGGATTTTATAGTACCTTAACATTTATTATTGTAGGTGTTTGATTTTATAATATAAAAATTTTAATATTTTCCGATGTCGTTTATAAGGTTATTCTCTAAACTAAAAATGAGTTTTGTTAAAAAAAATTTTTTTTGCATAATTTTTAACGTTAATTTTAAGTTCAGAGAATGTTACTTAATGTTTGTGTAATGATAACAGTATTTTAATAAGGAGACCGTTTCGTTACTTATTATTGTGTAATAATCTGTATTCTGTTACTTAATTTTAATTTAAGTGTATTAAAGTGATACTGATTTTAAGAAAATTATTTTATTTTAAAGAAATCCATCGTGTTAGGACCGGGCAAGGTTAATCTTCGACTTTGGATGGTAATAATTAAGTCAATAAGTAACTAAATGAGTAGATTAAGGATAAATAATTTACAGGAACTATTATAGAACAAGCATGGTACAATAAATGTCTAACGCATTAAATATTGACAGTTCTGTCTCGATTTTTAAAAATTAATGACAGTCGACAATTTAAAAAAAAAATTTTTTTTTAATTAATGACATTAATTTAATGGTCTCTGGACCGAACTTTTTTTGTTTAGAAAATTAGTACGTTAATTCTGTTTTCATTTCGCTCCTACTACATGCTTTGGTTAAGTTTAGTTATTATTAGCTCTATTCATTTGTACTTTTGGTCGAACATGTTTGTTACATATTGTGTTATTTTATTTTTCTAATGTTATATAACACTAAAACTTATTCTTAAACCACAATTGTTCGGCAGGTGCAGAATCTGTTCTGTCATGATTAGTAGCATCTCTACAGACATTCTCGTTGAGGAGGTGTTATACTCGTACCAGTTGTGTACTTTTCTATAGGTATTCACAATGGATATTGTTTTTGTGTTTGCATACTTGTGCACTGATTAAAATTTACTTATTAGAAAATAATAAACTTTCCACAAGTATCCATTACCAAATTAATTCTAAACCTTCACCTAAACCCGTACTTTAGATAAAGTTCTGCCATAGGGCTTGATTTTAAAGAGTCACTCTAATCCAGAGGTTTCCATGCATTAAGTAAGAGAATCGGACTCATTATTAAGTTTAACACTGATAAAACATTCATAATTCAATGTTATTTCACAAAGGAAATTTATTATTAACTGTTGTATGCTTATACAGGTCAATTTTGAGGGACTTATGTGTAATGTATGATCCACTTTGTAGTTCCACAATTATGCAAATAGAAAATTGATTTGAAAGACGACTGTCATATCACGTGACAATTAGAACGGTGTAGGTGTGATCAATTTACAGACCTTGATTAATATAATTGAATGCTGATGTTAGGAAACATCTCCGTACATGTCGTCTTATATTGTCTATGATTGTCTCAAAGCTGACTAAATTAATTTCACAAATCTAAATTTATGTTATACTTTTCTACTGTTATACTCTTTATCCTGTTCTCTGTATGAATAGAAAACGTTAGCCATAAATTAGAATCAAATACCTAACCTTAATAGAAGAGCTTGTAAATTGACTATACATAGACATTACATTAATAAGCAGAGATGAGTTTCCTAAAATTTATATTGCATTACGTTTATCAAGGTGGTGAATTGAACACACTGTTCAAATTGTAATAATGTGACTACTAACCCTTAGGCCTTCAAATATCGCGTACAGGATGCTCCAACCTTCAGTTAGATTTATCACGTGTACACCTAATTAAGAAACCATCCAAAAAAATTACTAGACATTAAAAGATCTTCCGTTGTAATCACAAGGCTGGAGCCAGTAGCTGAGGTAGTTTTTGTGGCAACTGTTAATAATCTATCGTCTTTCAGCTCGAAACCTTCATAGAAGAAGAAGCTGGCGATACAGAAGACATCCTCCATCCAAAACTTATCCTCACACCAGAAGAACCCTGCGAGAAATATCCAAATGGCTCTCCTTCAATATACGAAAATAGGTCCAACACCCATTTGGACGAGAGGTCCCCAAACAAAACTGATTTTGTAAGATCCGCTAGTGCAGCACAAGTTGCGTCTATCGATAAAACCAGAAAAAACACTCCGGTATCATCGAAACATGGGTTGCAACATAACGTCAGCAAAAACCATTTGCCAAGCAACCCTTCATTATTAGAATCAGTACCGGAAGGCAAAACAAGTAGAGTTAACTCGACAGAAGCGTTTAGTAAGAAGTTAGCGGTGCCAAAAACTCCAAAACGTAGCCCGTCGACGTCATCATTTCAATACATGTCTACTCCTTTTCACGGCTCCACGCTATCAGCTTTCGAAAAACCAAGCGAATTCGCTTCTCAATTCAGTTTGAAGTCTGTCACAGATAGCTTAGCCCCGCTAACATATTGCTGTGGTTGTAGAAAACACAAAGACGACGATACTAAAACAGAACCCAGTAAGTACTTCGATGTTCAATTATTAAAAGATCCTATATATCTAGTTATTTTAATATCAAATTGTACATGCGCTATCTCGTATACGAATTTTATTATTTTAGTACCGTCCTACGCAAAAGAATGCGGTTTTGATAAGTCTTTAGGCGCGTACCTGTTATCAATAATATCTGCGCTCGACTTAGTTGGACGAATCGGTGGGTCAGCACTTTCGGATGTAGTGATGACGCCAAAACGTTATTTTTTTATTTTTGGCCTATTACTATCCGGGATTAGTCTGGCTATGATACCATTGGTATCAAGTTATTCGGCTATAAGTGTTTTCTGTTCGATATTCGGTATCGCGTCCGGTATCAATGTTGGTGTTACAGCACTAGTGATGACTGAGATGTTGGGAACTGAGAGGCTCATGTCTTCATATGGTATCAGTTTGTTTATGAATGGTATTTTACAACTAATTGGCCCTCCTATATGTGGGATTTGGTTTGAACACACAAAGTCTTATAAGTCGTTATTTATAACTTTGGGATTTATATTGATCTGTGGCGCGTGTCTATGGGGACTCGTACCTATCATAAATAGGAGAAGACGACTCGCTGAAAGAAGAAAAGAGAACGATAAAGCGTAATTTAAAATATTAATGGTCCAAGGTTGATAATCGCTTTACGTTCTGATTTGCACTTGATGCTCGGTTTAGATAAAGAATAGGACTAGAAAGAACCATATCGTTTTTATTTAACGAAATCGTACGTAGCATCAGGTCCTATTTTATATTCACCGAGAGAATGATTTCACGATTATTTGGTATGAAAATGGGCATATCTATACAATGTAGTCGAATATTTTGAGAGATCTGCAATCATTTTTTATTTTAATACAGTATAGTAGTTAAACTATTGTTATCAATTAAAAATCTCAAAATGCGCTTAAATAGTCAATTTTATATAATACGATACTGTACAGATAAATCATTTAAAATGTATCGAATATGCATGCCTTATTAATTATTATAATACATTATGTTAAATATCAACTTAACTGATACAATCAATCATTATATTTATACAAATTTGTAATAATTCCTTGAATTCGGTCCTGTGCTACTGCCGTCACGGGTCGTTGACCTAGCATCGTACTTCAACACAGAAAGATTACTTGCGTCTCCCCCGTACATGATACAACAGATTTATATTCAGGAAGGGTGATTTTAACATTTAATTTGTAAGTTATTTTTAAAAATTTATACGATAATCGTTTATTGTAAAGATAATCACTTATAAATAATGTACCATTATTGAAAGATATACACTTTTGTGCAAGTGAAATCAATTTAAGAGTTGCGTAAACTTTAATAATTTCTAGTACCCAATCTGTACTTAAAACTTCGAAATAGGTATAAAATTCCGATCCGTTTCTATATTTATTTTTGTACGATAGTTTTATAATTATGTTTTATTTTATTATCAATATCTTAAATAAAAATAAGCTGTTTAGTGTGTAGTATTGGTTTTTATTATAAATAAAGGCCATTTTAAACTTTGATTTATATTTTTAATTTTTTTTTTATTAATAATAATACGTTAGTATATTCCATAGTAGAGTCCTTTCGTTGGTAGTGTATAGGTTGAGTATGTTTTCAACAAATGACGCACTGATACTAACACTCGCTGAATTTAAATTTAAATACACACCTTTCAATCTTACCATATCAGAGGAAAAGGGTCAATATTTTGACGGCCTAGAGGCCCATTCTAAATCTAAATTTAGCTGTAGTGTTCCTCGTTCTATCAATATGATTATAATAATGACAGTTGCAATAATACTTACTATTTAGAAAGGTGTGTTCAATATACACCCTAGTGAATGTCAAAAAGGTATTATAAAGGAGTCTTCTTCTATTTTTACTTCATTGCATGCGTTCTTAGATTGTCTATGGTTTCTGTAAAGCTGACTAAAAGCAATTTGACAGGTGTAATTAATGCATCCTTATATATTCTGAATTTAAATTCAGATTGAACATGTGCCTTCATAATCAGACCATTGCTTGAGTATATTATACCATTGTGCACATAAATATGTAGTATTTTAGAATTTAACGTTGATTTGTAAATAAAGTCTAATAATAGACAATATTACTTGTGTCTGTGCTTTTATAAATCCAACATCCACTATGATTGAGGCTTCGAGACACGAAGGTACTTTTCGCAATCACTGTCATGCCAAAGGAGATTGGTATCTGCCCGCTGTCATGTTACATGGGAAAGCGTGCACCTTCGGAATAAAGAATTTATAAATATAGCCCTATAAGACTGAATTTATTTATCGCCATAATATATTTATCAGACTGTAAAGTTGTCAATTTTGATTATCGAGATATTTATGCTTGTAGCTTTTATATGTTTGGCAGTGACGAAGTTTGGTCTCATTACCAAATGTCGCTTTTTTTGTGAACTGAGTGAGAGACACAGACGCCATTTTTAATCGCTTTCCTTGTTTGAACGCGGTGTAATAATTACAAATAAAAATTGAATATTAATACTTACACAAACACGGTTATTCCATATTTAGAGAGTAAAGTAGTTTAGAAATATTATTATTACGAAGACTTCATCTACGTAAATCCTAACTCTGTTGGTTCTGGCTCAGATTCAATAATCTATCAGCGGATAGTTTGGCTTACAAGGCGTTGAATTTTATAATAAGCATCGTTTATCTTATAACTTAAAACCTCGACAGCAAAATATTCGTGGATAGATTATTGAAACCCAGCACTAGTTTATTTTGGTAGATTCCACTTTAGTCCGATAAAGTAAAAGGAGTTTAAGTATCAATAAAGTTCATTTACATCTAGTTCTGTCCTGCACGACTCGACTCACCTTAAGCCGACGCCTGAGCCTTTAGAGACACCTCAGGTCTGTCACTGCCTCTTGCCTCGAGTGACCTGGAGACTAAGAGAAAGCGGGACACCTCCCTGGAGTTTATATCAGTCGATTAGAAATCCTTCTGTAGTGAAATGTAAGAATCGCCTCTAAGGTTCTCCTCTCCTTACAACCGCGGTAACACGAGACATTTATTTCTTCTAAATATACCCTTAAAAATATCCTTGTCGCACACCAGCTTACAGCCCCTTTATGTGTTTATGACAACTTATTTTTTTATAAAACAATTCTTCGTGTCTTTAGGTGTGGGTCATTGACCGGCATGACGGTATTAACACCTGATTGGCCACATTATAGCACAAGACAGGGCTGTATTCATGGTCTAATTAAAACATTTGGCTAAGATTGGGAAAAATACTAAATATAATTTAATTTTATGATCATTTACCAAGAAAATACATTTACAGTTTTGTCTTATGTGGTAAAAATTTAGCGTGGAAATTAAATTTACAGCCTTTTCAGTAAAAAGTGTTCAGTATTATTTTGAAAAAAAATGTTAATGAATTTAGAATTAATAAGTATTATAATTTAAAAATGTGGGTTATTTTGAAAAATACTTTTGAAGCTTAATATTTAATTAATTACTTGATTCAGATACTCGTTTTTAAGCTTATATAGCTTAATCAACCATATATCTGTATTTGCATATACTATAAAAATTGTTTGAAGGAGTAATTTGACAATTCGTATGTCGGATTTTCTCGCACACTAAATCACTATTTACAGAAACGTAAAGAAACAAAACGCCTACTCAGTAAAACGAAATACGAAAAATATCTAATTCTGACAGTTTTTCAAGAAATTGTCAAAAACTCCGATTTTTCGGGGTCGTTTTTTGCATTTCGTATGACCTTAAGATCATTAAAATCGATTTTACGACCGATAAGTGGTTATTGCTGGGTTTCAACAATCAACAATGGATTTGCTTACGAGCGCTGCATTTTGACATGTGTAATGTTTGATATGGAAAATTCAACGCATCGGAAGCAAAACCAACCGTAGATACATTATTGAAACCTACCTTAATACTAAGTTAAACGGTATCTATTTTAAACCAAGAATAAGGTGATCTTGAATAATTCGCAGGATCAATTTGCGATTTATGTCAATTTGGAGCCAATTGGATTGAAAGTGGCGACACAATCGACTACTAAATACGCATTTGTGATCGGAAGTGGCGTCATATAGGGCTACTTTCAATCCATTGTAAATTTCGTCGTTTATTTTAGTATTTATACAACTAATAACTTTTTATACAATGCAATCATGTCTACGAGTTATTATGTAAAATAAAGTATTTTTATCCATGTCTATGGTTTATTTCAAGAACCCTTAGAGTTTTGGACTTATCTCAATTACATAACTCCGAATCAAGAGTAGATGAACATCAAATGCTACAGGTTTGTTCCAAACACATTCCCTTTCCATTTCTTTCCAAATTAGATAACGATTTGTTTACTTATTGAACTAGTTCTATAGTTAATTAAAATTAAATATATTTATCGTTTTTTATTATTATTTACAACTATGTATGTGTATTGTGTACTGTTGTATGATTTTATCACCTTTGCGATATAATTTCAGCTATTTACAGCTATAGATATAGATAGTCCTATTAAATAAAACAAGTTTTGTATAAATTCAGAGTATATTTAAAAATTACTATAAAACGAATCACAATGATAAAGATATGTGATTTTCGTATAATAATAAAACATATTGGAATTATATGTAATATATCACATTATTACTTAAAACAAAACACGAGAAACAGTAAATACAATTATTGCCAATACAAATAAATATGTAATAAATTACATTCAGAGATCCATACGAAAGAAAAGCATTTGAATTATTTTGAACTAACAGTAATTTTTAAGAGGGGGAGACAACTGGAAATTCTGGGGGGGGGGGGCAATCGGGAATAAATATATATATTATGCATATATATATATATATATATATATATATATATATATATATATATATATTATAATCACCTTGTTCGCGTGCATTGAATTTGGAATCGCTAATAACAAAATAAGGGCTACTAAATCTATGGTTTATGAAAAGCAGATGTAGTGTCTGCTACTATTCAAATCAATCAAAGGTGTTTTTTATTGCACCGAAGAGTAAATACAAATAAAAATCCGAAAAAGCCAAAGTTGCCTTTGAAATAGTGATCTAAATTAAGATGAAACTTGCTGAATCGCCTCTGTGTAAGGCCTGTGGGGAGCACACCGAACAAATGGAACACATCCTATGTAACTGTCATGCTCTTGCCAGGAAAAGAATGGGTCTCTTTGGACTGGGCTGTCCCAGTCCTGAAGATTTAAGGCTGCTGACTCCGGGTGTACTTAGTAAGTACATCTTGGAGGTATTCCAGGACAGTGGACATTAGGATTGGGGAACCACAAAAGATCCCATTGGGTCGACGTGCTCCGGGAGTAATCCTGGCCCTAAATAATAAGTGATCTAAAAATATAATGTTGTGTGTCAAAAAAACAATACTATATTGGTTATATAGTATTAGTTTTAATTTAATAATTTGTTCATCCCGATCGCAGACTTAATTAAATTTATTCGAGCAAAAAAATATTTAAATCCAATTTTGGTTTTTACAGTCTTTCATATCAGTCAACTGTATAGTTACAAAATTCCTTTTAATCCTGATGATTTTACAAATATAATAAAAATAGCTTGCGTAATTCACTTTCTCCAAATTTCATCATCAAATAACTTTTTCTGGCTAACATTAAAATTCATATTTCTGTTACATTGATTGAGTGTAAAACCTTCATTTATTGCCAATTACTACTCCGTTGTAACAGAATAGTAAATACATTATAATTATTATCACACTTGCCATTGCATCGAGATACCTAACCACATGCAAATAGGCAACATCTTGAATATTGAATTAACTTGAATCTTTGAAGTGTTTCAAATTCAAGTCTTTCGACAAATTTACTAAAGAATAAATAAAGTACTTACTACAAGCAACAGAACACGTAAGACTAACCTTAGTCTGTTTGATTTGACATTGTTGAATACAATATATCGAGAAAAGAAATTTGAATGTTACGAATAATTAAACCAGTTTTCTTTAAGTTCATGTGTCTCGAGTTTGTCGACACTTGAAACTGCCTCAACAAATTTAAAAGCACCTTAATAGTTTGTAATAAAGCCCATTTTTCGACTGACGTGGTAAGTGAGAACGCCCCATTGTACATGAAAGTCAATTAGTCACAATTGCTTCAGTCTTATGTGTTCTGTGTCTCAGATTACTTAAGTAATACACTTAAGACTTGTTAATTACAATTATAAATACATATTTATAATTCAAGTGATCGATACAGTAATTCTTAAACTATTTTATACTGATATGTTGGTTTTGTATTTATTTATACGTAGAAAAGTAAAAATTCGATACTCTAACTGCTTCCGATGCCATTAATAAGATATTAATATATTACCGCCAACATGATTAATCCGGATATTCATAATAACTATATAATGGCCACGCTTCCGTTGTCCATAAACTAAAATTTACTATTCATTCGAACCAGTAGATGACAGATGACCAGTGACGTCATTTGACGTTCGACTAAAATGGCGGCCTTTAACCCTTTTCAGGCCGGGTGGACCTTAAGGTCAGGTGTGCATTACTTGTGAATAATAAAGTTAATAAATTTTTCTAAGAAATAAACCTTTTTTTATTATTTTTTTAAGACACATAAATCAAAAATGCGTTCGCCGGCCTGAAAAGGGTTAAACTTGTTTGCCTTATTTCAACACGAATCATAAAACATGATAATTAAAATAAGAAGTGTATAAGTGTCAACTCTGTTGTGTAAAGGATGGGCTTATAGGAACCTTTGAATATTGATTGGGGTGATAAAGAGGATAATAACTTAATTTTAGTTTAATTGAATTCCTGCAGAAACCCCACCATTATGTATGATATCCTTATATATGTATTACTGGACATGTTCAATCATTTAATATTAATGATACATGGGTTATTTTAGTTATAGTTTTAGGATAGCTAGTGAAAAAAGCCGTAAATCTAGAGGTCGCATACTATCTAGATTAATGACCTTGGTTTTATATGTATAGATTACTTCAACAAACACAAAAAAACTAAAACGGTAAGCAAACTAAGTTTTGCAATAAATGTCAAATGAAGCCCCATCACTATTAAAATAAGAGTGAACTTTTTAAGCAAACAATTCGCAATCAAAATAAATGTACTTAAAATGTAATTAGTAAATATTTTGATATTGAGTAAATATGTGTGTAAATTGATAAGCACTGTTATGACTAAAAATCAAATGTAAAAACTATAAATTATTATGACAAAAATGTTGACAGTATCTAGCTTTCAGGGGGTCATAAAGGAAAACTAAGGGGTCTAACGGGAAATTATGAAATTAAAAATATAAAATCGAAAATTTTAAGAATCATCAATTGTCAAATTAAATATACGACAAAAGCTAGCTATTTTTTCCAGACAACACAACTATGCAATGACTTTGTAATAATAAATAGAAGATCCGATACTGACTATACACATTCTAAATGTTAATTTTAACAGAGCGACAGGCATTTATGACGAGTTTGAACTTGATATCGTATGATGTTGTTATTGTACAGCAAATCTTGGCAGAACCAACATCTAAAACTAGGTCGTCAATAACTGCCGCTTTGTTTGATTAACATTACTGACAGGTCCACCTATTCAAATGTGTTAGGATTATGATATGATGGAACTGACACATATTTATGATAAAAGTTCCTAATTAAAATAGGAACAAACAAAAAATTATTAATTTAAGTTCAGTGCATCAGTGCAAATACGATAGCTGAGCTCAAATTTCGACCTTAACACTAGATATACCAGCGATTTGAATATATGTCAACAACAAAACTTATTTTTGTTACTAATGTATATAAAATAACATTAAGTTTATAAAACGTACTCTCTAATTATAGCTACAAAAGTCATAACATCATTTCTGAAAAAAAAAATGTGTAATATAGTAGGAATTTTGAATTGAAATTGCACGACCAGTCTAAATGACTGGTCTGGTAAATCTAGTGTTAATGAACAATCTTAAAATGTATATTTTAGGGATCTGCCTACACTACTTTGGTTCTTTAGAGCTGTATAATTTTAATTAGTTTGACATATTGTTTTCTTTACCAGCAACAGCAACTAATTGAGATGTTAGATTTTAATGTACCTTCAAATTAAGGTTAATAGTACCCAATCTAGTACATTTTGAAAATGTGTATTTGAGAAAATTGTTTTTAATTTGCTAATCATTTGGCGGACAGGTTATTTTGACCCCACTAACCCAGAAGGAAAATAATGTTCTCACGTGTATATATTTATGTTCGTTTGTATGTATTTTCCATTTTGACCTACTGCAGGCTAAATGACTTGTATCAAGACTGAGGCGCCATGAGATTCTATTCTTCCTCGGAATGTTATCAAAGCTAGGCTATAAAGTTTATTTAAATGAATTTATAGAAGATCGGATTTTGAATTTTTTATAATAACTTAACTTGTTTTGGTATTGATTGTGTATCTATTAAAAAAACTTGGCATAGATACATATTTTTTTAAATACACACCAAAATATTTCTAAAAAAATTTCCACTAGAAATTTACAAAAGTTTAAATGTATACTAAATTATTTAAACTTTAATAATGCAATAAATATTAAGTTGTTGACTTATATTTGGTACAGTCGGCCATGTAACCGGTGTACGGTGAAGTCTGAAAAGATGTATAGTCATAGTAATATTGTGATCACCGTTACTTGGGAAATATGGTGAACAGCAACACATCGTTAATAAAAGTTTACAATGATAATAATTCAAAGCAAAAATTCATGTCAAAAATCATAATCGTTCAACATAATATAACATTCAACCAATCGGCGCACAATGTGTTCCATAGAACTCCAGTAAGGTTATAAACTTTTGGTAAACATACGTCAAATGGTAAACGGTCGGGTGATATCCACAAGATTATGGTAATATAGACATAACACTCCTATTGTGACAACCATAGAGACTATTTTACACCGAAATTTTAAACTTTGGGCGTTTAAATCTTATCAGACATGACTGTACCAATTTTCCACACTTTGATTACAATGCGACCAAAAAGACAGATTGACCAAAGACGTCATTTGATATTTAATATTAAAAATATTCTTGGTCGACTGTATAGCATTTAAAACCTTGTTTGTTTGTAAATTGGACCATTATTTACTTACTAAATTGTTATAAACGTTATAAATTCTGACAGGGTTCATTTTTGACATGTCATATATCTTATAATCATACTGTCAAGGACAAGTTGCTAGGGACAATAAAATCCTTACATAGACTTTTGAGTCCTTATTTTGTACATATATTATAATTTGATTGAACCAGAAGTACAATTAAGTGGTCCCATAATTGGTACTTATATACAGCAACAATGCCATTTATGGTACAAACAATACAAAGCTCAAAACTAAAAATTCTATGTCCAGTATCCAAACAAACCTTAAAAATGGCATTTACATAACGTATTTGGTACATACCCTATCAAGACTTAACACTAGATATACCAGCGATTTGAATATATGTCAACAACAAAAATTATATTTGTTACTAATGTATATAAAATAACATAAAGTTTATAAAACGTACTCTCTAATTATAGCTACAAAAGTCATAACATCATTTCTGAAAAAAAAATGTGTAATATAGTAGGAATTTTGAATTGAAATTGCAAGACCAGTCTAAATTACTGTGACTCCCTGTGTATTCATAAACATCAAATTATAATCTATTTAAGAACATTTCCAACAGCGCTGCCTATATTTTGTAAGTTAGTAAACCCTTCATTATAGGGTAAACACGGGAGCCGTGTCGTTAGCGTGGAGTGTGTTAAATGAATATTTTAAACTTTAATGATCTTTTCGCTGATATAAAACACGATATACAAAATGGATGTCTCAAGGGCGGATGGATTGATTTTCAAATTATTCTTAGATAGCCATAAGTATGGACAGTATTTTACAATACACATGAATTCGTCAATATTTAGACTACTTTACGACCCATAAGTCCTGTATAAGCAACAATACGAAAACCCACCCTGTATATTACATAAATATCTATTACTGATGGACTTTATGCAATCGCATTCTTTATTCGCACCAACATTACAATACTAGTTTTTAATGTGATGAAAATCTTGTGTAATGGGTAGTTATTTGTACAAAGCTCGTTTCTTACTTAAATATTGGACCCTATCTCATAGACAGTAACGTTTTATTCGCCTTGATAGCTGCGCGCAGTTTTTTGACTAGGGCAGAGGGTTGTATCAACACAGATACTTCTGTGCCGTTCTTACTAAGTCTTAGCATTTCTTCTTCACCACCCTGGACAAAAAAATATATTAATAAACCAATATTTTCATTTAAGTAGTTGAAAAGGCTCATACCGTAATCTACGGGTGCCTGTAACTAAAGAAGAGGTTTTAATTCGGCGGAACTCTATGACAGATAGTGTTACCAAATATTGTAGAAAATTTATGTTGTAAAGTTGATATTTCAACGTCAATCAAAATGTAAAAAGTCAATAACAATTTGCCTTCTTGAAATGAGATTATTTTTTCTTTCTGAAAATTAGATTCTAATATTTTTTAAATATAATACTATATTGATAGCCGATACCAACAGGACTAGCCTAAATCTGGAAAAATTGATCCGAAAATTAACTCGTCCACAACTAACAGTAAACCGATATTTATTTAGATTTAATTTGTTTTTTAGTTATCTTAATTACAGTAATTAGTGGACTACGATATGAGGAATGAAACAAAATTAGCTGTATAAGTTACATGCGATTATTTTAAGCTAAAAATGAGGCTTTAGATCAAATGCATTGTAATTTTATTTCAAAATGTCATCTGCTAATAACATTATTTATATATGTGCGTGCATCGATACTCGTATTTGGTTTAGGAACTTTTTGTGTTCCGTTTATATGACACTATCTTTACATGGCTAGACCAATTTTCGATGTGTGAGCCTAAACACGAAGAGTCATATCTAATAAATAATTGCAAACTTAACGCGTGTAACTTATGTGTCAATAGAACGAAGCTATGGTTAGGTACTGTATATTATATTTCGTATATTGTGTCGTACTGTAATAAGTGATCTGAGAAAGGAATAGTTTCATTTGAAAAAGATTTGTCACACCGTGCAATAAATGGAATAAATAATTTAGCACCAGTATTTCTGAGCCAGAAATTAAGGAAAAAGATCTACTTAAAACATGGCTGTATAAGCTTTAGTCCATTTGCCTTCCCTGTTATAGTGATAAATTAACAAAAAAATAACCAAGCTAAACTTACCTTAACTAGATTAAGAGGTCTGTTATTGACTTCGGTGACCGCCCACTTTCCCGGCGGTGGTATGCCAGCCCTTCCGGCGGGCGAGTGAGGCTCCACAGACACTATGTTGCATTCGTTATCTAGTTTTATACCTGCGTAAGAAATTGTCATTCGTTTAGATTTAAAATTATAACTTCGACACTATAATATATGTATGTATAATCTATACGTGGTTGAGATGGAATTTAGATAGCACTAATCTTAGATAGGATTCAACTTAAGACAGAATTGAACACAGACACAATTGATGTTGGGAAGGCTTGCTTGATTTAAGATACTATTTATTGTTATTCTGTGTATAATCGATGTTACAAAGTAAGCGTACAATATACAATTGCAAATACATTTCAACATAATTGATATAATGAATTATATTATTGTTACTGGTAGTTTTGTATAAAGCCTGTTTTGTTCATATGTCAGTTTACTTTTTAATATATTTTGATACTAGATTGTTTTTATATGTTTTCAAGTTGTAAATATACCGGTGACGAGTCAAGACGTGGTTTCCTTATTTTCCCACTTCTCTTCAAAAATACTGTCCACAGGCTCCACAAGCTAACAAGCGTAACATAATGTTTATTGTCAGCGAGGACAAAAATAAAAGGTTTTAATTAATTTTAATAACTATTCTAGAAACAACATCTTTTTATTTATTTATTTATTTTAAGGGCAGTCAACAAAAACACATACTAACAAAAATATTAAACAAAAAAATAAGTAGCGTAGACATTAAATTAAGTATAGTTTTTAATTACAGACAGCCACGGCATGCGATGTGGACTAACAGTTATAGTTATAATATCTTAGGTTTATATATGTTTTTAACGTTAATATAGAAACACTGATTATAGGGGGTAAAAATAAATTAAAAAGACGCGCGTCAGTCAACAGTGCGAGAGCAGGTAGGCATTTAAGGTCGATCTTCCATCACGCTTCCGCGCCTGGCGGTGGCAGAACAATGACTATGCGTGTGCGCAAACATTTTTATTTACTAATATTAAACGTCAAAAATTCTTTCAAATCATAAAATTCCTTTAATAGCCATTCCTTTAGTCTTGTATTAAATACTAAATGATTAAATTTTAACTCCAACGACTTGAGTGCGTTTCTCGTGAATATGGCTTAGTCTTTTCAGTCTAGGTACATTATTATATGACATACTTACATATTTATTATAATGCATTAATGTTATAACATATAATCTTGCTAAATTAATTAATATTCTTAAAACACTCTTTTAACCCTTTGAACTCCTAAGTCGAGTCACACTCGACATCGTATTTCTTACGTCAACTCCTATGTCGAGCCACACTCGACAACGCATGACGCAATTTTCAAAAAATAATTAAAATTACAATATGTCAGTTATATTTTACACATTTCAGTAGAATTTTTTATTATCACCTTCTTTTATGCTTTTTTTTTTGAAATTAATTAAGGAGTTAGTGGAAGGTAAAAAAATTAGGAGTGCAAAGGGTTAATATTTCATTGTTTTTTTTTCCCATCTGGACTTAGTCATTCCAAACAAAACGCACCCCGCTCCCCGCTCCCCGCACCCCGCGCTCGTGTACAGCTACCTTGATGTTATGATCCAAGCTTCTCGTGTCCATAATTCTTTGATTGATTATTGCAAACTACTGATTATACCGACGCCATTTAAAAAGACGATTCGTACTTATGTACGAATTCTTCTGACGATTCTGTACTTTGAGACTGCATTTCTAAATATATATTTGGAAATGCAGTGTCAAAGTACAGTGGTGACGTAGTTAAATTTCTATAGAATTTATTTATTTATTTATTTATCTCAACACTGTTTCAACAGCAACAAATTTCTACACACACAGAATATAATGCAATTACCCAGACACAAGCCAATATAGCCAGCCATTTATAGTTTGTAAATATATTGTAGTATTCATAATAGGGTGGAAATTATTATACAATATACATATTTACTATTAACTCACCTATGCTTTCGTGGTCCCTTTTATTTAAAACAAATATCTTTCCTAGCGGTACCCGGTGAAACAATATGTCTACCTGTAACCAATTATAAAAAATATATAGTTACATATCATCTGTATATAGTCATATGGTTTAGATAACGAAAACTAAGCGACATTAATAAAAATAAAAATATATTAATTTCTTTCTCTCAATTTTAATAGAAAGATCAAGTAAATGACTCCATTCCACCTGATGGTAAGCAGAAGTGGTCTAAATAAAAAGTTGGCTAGTGCAAGTGAAACTATACACTGCAGTAGCCATCTTTATCTTGCCGACCTGCAAGATGCTTCTTCGCCTTTTTTAAAGGACCCAAGTTTGCAGGAAGGAGGAAAGACATGTACTGGCAACTGCTTTACTCATATAGTAAGAGATTACAAGTTAAATGTTACCTAAAACAGTTTAGTCTATGAGAGAGACTATTGTCTGTACCAGAAGACTTGTATAACAGATTACCGGTTGCTTCAATTCCGAACACTTCCTTAGTTGGCCCCTGGATGGGGGAATCACCTTTTTTTAAATCAAGCTCCACCGTGCTTGGACGAGCCCGTTAACCTTGGTGGTGCATATATCGAGCGAGAAATAAGATCCATTAGAATTCAATTCTTTATTTTGCGTTCCATAGTTACATAATATGTAGATCTTAAGACTATTAATGACACTATGGACCATGTCGGGCACAACTTTTTTTTTTGGACTGATGAATACTGTTGGCCGCAGATGGCCTTTACAGCGTTATCGGGATTTTAAGGAGTCCAGAACCTTGGAGAGTCCTCAAGTCTTAAGGGGCGATTCGTCTCTGGAGGAGTTCTAATCGACAGGAATTACCTCCAGGGAGGTGTCCCGCTGTCTCTTAGTCTCCAGGGCGCTCGAGTCATGAGGGAGTCGGGCACAACAAATATTAGGATATACAAGAGAAAGGTAGATTACAAAAGGTAGGTTTAAGTTAAGTGTTTCAATTTGTATTATGGTCAAATTCAAATATATTCATTCAATATAATAATTATCTTCGGATTGTTTGGAATTCTAAGTCAGTGTGTTTTTAAATGTAAGAAATAGATTTTATAGAATTTTTGATTTACAATTGTTTGAATGTCAGTAATATTAATAATCAATTTATTACTCTGACTGACTCCTATTTCAATTATCTACATCTCTTTCTTACTTTACGAATACAAAAAAATCCATCAAAATCTTTATGCATATTAGTATTGACTATTATTTCAGCTGAAAGTCGATTATTAATTAAATTACTTAAATTAATGTCGCCGACCAGACTGACGAGACTAAAGAGTATTGAGTATTGAGTATTGAGTAAATTGATACAATTTACTCAATACTCAAGAATAGGCCCAACCAATTGAGAAACTTCACAAAGGTCAACAAACTCTCGATTTATACTAAATTTTTGTTTGATGTATAATAAAATAATTTTTAAGATTATTAATAAAAAATATGTTTTCTTTAATTTTGTTTCGACGTTTTTGGTAAACTACAAAACTCACTGAAGTAAATTAAGTTTCGTGTTTAAATTTTAGTTCAAGACTAACACTCGCTGAAGTGAATTAATTTTAGCTCAAGACTAAAATAAGACCAAATACTCACAACAGGGGTGGGCGATGTCTTGATAAGTTGCCTGGCGTGGTGAACATCCCTGGGCTGTGAACCCCGGACTGCCGCTAGCATGTCCCCGCTGCGGCCACTACACCTCGCCCCGCCCACTGACCACCATGCGATCCTAAACGCAAAGATAATAACGACTAATGCTGGGTTCCAATAATCTTACGACCGATGGTTTTGCTTACGAGGCGTTGAATAAGCATGATGACAATTTTTGTTCGGTATGTTAGACTATAGAAACATTGATAAAATAATTATATCGATAGCATAGGAACTAACGTAGACGTAACCAAAAACGCTCCTTAGAAATAGGATATGACGTCACGCCGTGGTATTTTGTATGAATCATCGAGCAACTCCGCCAGCTATATTAATTATTATGTTAATGTAAATGATTTAATTATAAATCTTTATAGAATTTGTATAGGTCATATAATGATATTGGTTTTTTTCAAAGAATGTAATTATTCGAATGACTATAAAATAAATAAACTAAAATTATCAAAGTAATTTTTCTTTCATAGTATTCTGTATTTTGTTATAAAAATTAATAATTCTTACAATCTTTTAACCCTGCCATCTTCCCTATTTTGATATATAGGTAAAATATGACATAATACAACGTAACCATCCTTAGGTAGATTATTGAAAGCCAACATTATTTACTCGTTTCATTATCAATGATTAATTTGAAAAGCTACCAAAAAAAAAAATTGGCCTACAACGGATTCCTAAGGAATATCGAAAAGTACTCGTATATGTTTTTCTCCATTTTACAGATATATTTAGCTGAAATTTCTGTTAAATGTTGGTGTATCTGGCTTTTGATTTCGTCATGCTCTCAGGTAGATACAGTACATTATTTACTACGAAACATCTGGATTAAGGAGACACATAAAACGCGTCTATTAACCAAATTTTCTCTGTATTACTTAATCATTCCTATACTGCGAAATGGTATTATTAACGAATTAATTGGAAAATCACAGTCATGAAATGTTACCTCCTTAGAGATAGTCATGTATGAATTGACCCTAAAAATATTGTATTTTCTTGAATTCACATACCACAAAACCTACAATTTTAGCAGATACTGTATACAGTTGCTACTAAATGATACCTATTATTATTTACATATTTCATATATATCATCCAAATCCATCATTTGTGCTACAAAATTTTCTAATTTGCTCCTAAATAAGAATATGACCAGTCTTTTAAAATTTAGCGTGGCTCAACCCATACGCACATGCTATACTCGAAGAAGATGAAGACAAGCTAACTTACCAAACCCTGTTATCGTGTTCGGCCAGTACAGGTGCGCTGTGTGCCGGTACTGGCGCCGGCAGTGCGGCCCGGCGACGTTGTTCAGCCTGCAGAGCGAGGGCTTGTCTCCTCCGGAGGGGAACTAGTGCCGGGTTGGATATCGCTGGAGGGGATTGGCCTGGAAGATGTTACATTATCAAAAAATCAAAAAGCTCTTTGTTTAAACAGACTCTATTACACATCATCATCATCAAACCTATTTAATGCTAGTCAACTGATGGACTTAGGTCTCCCCTAATGTACGCCACTGCTCCCGACTCGATTACTAAGTTGCTTCGACGAATGATTTAGCTTTGATGAAGAAGCGACGCAAGAAACTCCGTAGTTTTTAAATGTCGTTTCAATATTCTTAGTATTAATACATTTTTTAATTTCGATAAATCGTCATTGAGAAAATAAGTTTAGTATCATCAAAAATAATCGTTCCTTAATGTAAGGTTTTACGCAGATGTCCTTTTTGTAATCATACTGATAGAACGAGATGCAATGAACTTTAATTAAGTTTTAGTGTGTGTACTTCAGAACTATGTCCATTGTTATTTGATCCTGGTGTCAGTCAATAATATTTTCTTCTTTCTCTTTACGAAATAAATATTTAAGTCAAAAATCAAATTATGTATCTATTTGTCTCAAAGAAACAGGCAGGTTTTAATTGAACAACAACTTACCATTACTTAAGCTGCTGCTTCTTCTTCCAGCATTATCCGTTCTACCTTCAGGTCTTGATCTGTGTACCACTTTAACGGGTGATGTAACTCCCCTGGAAAAAAGATAATGCTTACATGTTTAAACTAGTACAGATCATGAAGAAAAGTAATATTTAATAAAATATATTGGATAAGGAATTTAAACTTAATTCTATTGGCGTACCCTAAAACTAAAATTAATTTAACTGCCTCCGTTTCGTTTTACTACAATCACAAAAGTATTTACTGTTGCTGAATGATTTAGTTAACATCTCTATGATATTTTTTGTCTTTGTTTTTTTATATATTTTGATATGTGTATTGTCTTTTTATATTGCTGTCAATGTAAGGAGAATTGGGATAAAGGTCAAAAAGTGATGCTGGAATTTTATTTTGCTAATTAGGACATTAATCTCAGTCGTTCGTCTTCATTGTCTTTTCTAAAATTGTAAATTAGTTGACAATATACATTTACATATTTTAATCGTTTCCAATTTATCAGTTTGTAAGGCATAATTGCGTCAAACGCGTTATTATTAACACTAGATTTACCAGACCAGTCATTTAGACTGGTCGTGCAATTTCTATTCAAAATTCCTACTATATTACACATATTTTTTTTCAGAAATGATGTTATGACATTTGTAGCTATAATTAGAGAGTACGCTTTATAAACTTAATGTTATTTTATATACATAAGTAACAAATATAATTTTTGTTGTTGACATATATTCAAATCGCTGGTATATCTAGTGTTAATAGCCCCAATTCTGTTTGCTGAATAAAATGAATTCGGAAGTCAAAAGCATATTTGTCTTATTTGCACATACATCAAAAGAGCAGCCTATTAAAATAAATCACAAGTGTACGAATCGTATAAGTGTCAACTAACTTGACTAAGTCATTCTGTCCCTACCACATTAAATTGGTATTAAAGAGAGACAAATAGCAGAATCGACACCATTTTACACACTTATATTGTATAACCCCCAGTAATCAGTGTTTCTATTATTATCTTTGAAAAATATATAGAAACTTAAGTTAAGTAGATATTATAATTATAACTGTTAGTCCACATCGCATGCCGTGGCTGTCTTTAATTAAAAACTGTACATAATTTAATATTTATGCTATACACCTAAGTCTGTTTTTACACGGTCTTTTTGTACACGGTTTTGATATAACACGGTTTGAAAATTGAATATTTTTAATTTTTTTACACGATTTTATTCCATTTAGCACGATTTGAAATTATATAATATTCAATTTTCAAACCGTGTTATATCAAAACCGTGTACAAAAAGACCGTGTAAAAACAGACTTAGGTGTAGTTAAATATTTTTTGTTGGTATGTGTTTTTATTGACTGCCCTTAAAGTTAATAAATAAATAACAGTATATCTAAATTTATTCCAACACTATTTAAGTAACGTCAACATTATGTATTTACTATATATTTATACATTAGGTTAACATACAGTATCTTATAATATTAAAGCTATCGAATAATCTTTAAATCATAGAATACTGTAGTTTCATTTTTTTTTTGCGGGTTTGCTATTTACCTTCATCTCACTTGATGATAAGTAAAGATGGAAAGTGATTGGAAGATGATAAGTAAAGATGATGAACAAATGGATTCGTCAATCACAGAGGAATACATTTAATTTTTTTTTCGTACACCCTGATTAGATTAAAACATACCTTTCTATCGATTCGTGATCATGTCTCGGTGGACTTTCATGCCTCTTCCCTTGGCCTATACCTCTTAATCGAGTCAACAATGACAGCTCTGTTAACCCACGCTTCCATATCGGTTTGGCATGTGTTGCCTCTGTTTTATCTGAAATCATGTAATTTACAAAATGTTACTGGGCCATTTAACCTTTCAAGCCCCCGAGGTCAACTATAATAAGTTTAAAAAAAAAACTGTTTTTTTTTTATTTAAGCATTCATGAGGACGTTTTTGATAAATTGGTTCGATCGTTTTAGTTTCAATAATAAAAACAAAAGGAACTTTGTAATATTTTCTCCTGTAAGTCAAACAAAATTTGACTCAACGATCTTGTGGTTCAAAATGCACGTAAGTCGTTGGTTCCGGTTGATAGGGCTCCGGTTTCACACGTCAACCCCTATCGGACGGTGGTGGTATTAACCCACCCCCCTTTTGAGCTGAGCAATAAGACATGTACAGGCTGTTAATACTGATAATGATGTTGAAGCATTGGTTTTATTGAACTGCTTTTTAATAGTAGTCACCATGAGCCTTCTTGGCTAGGGTTGAACGTGGGATCGGTGGTGACCAATACAATAAAAAGATATCTGCATTTACTCTGAATTTATTCCAGTAAAATAATATGAATTAAGGAAGAAGAACCCAAACTATGGGTTCCTTTATAATATGGAAAGCGATAGATACATATAAAAGAGCTTCTCAACGAAAATTATAATATTAAATGATAACTTCAGAACTGTCAATCTTGAAATGTAAAATTTTTAAATGTTTGTTCTAATAAAAACAGCCAGCAATTATAAATCGATGGGGATCGAAGGAGGCGACATCGTAACAGTACTTTTATCTTAACATACATATTATAGGAAATGTATTCCAAATAATATATTCGTGAGAAATTTGCAGAACAAAAGCAAAAAAAAGCATGCCTGATTATTTCCCTATATTGACTATTTAACTGTTAGAACCTAGTAACTTACCGTTCCTCCCATCTCTCTTCGGGCTATTGTTCTGCACTCTTTTTTGTAGACGCTCTCTCGTTCTATTTTTGTCATACGCGTTCTGACTATGAGACCTTTCGACATTGGTCCTTAAGAGCTTTGTTGTAGTACTCAAATTCACATGATTTGAAACCACCGGTACATCAATTCTATTATCACCATTAGAATTCATTTCCACTTGACCATTTACACTATTGACTGTTACCATTGCACTACCGTCATTATTATTATTATTATTTGGGAATAAACACTCATAAGGTGATTCTGAATTTGTAGCGATATCTAAATTAGGTAAAGAAGATTTTCTAAGTCTATCTAGATTTTTGACTCTATTTACAGGTGCCTCATTTGATGTAGAGGCCATGCACAAACGCTCGTAAACTCCATTACTATCTGTGACTTTGACATCTGTCGCTTCCGAACCTGTCATATTGACAGCTGTGACGTCACCGGTCAAAGTACTAACGTTCGCTTCACTGCAAGTCGCAACTGTATCTGTCACGTTGACGTCAGTTTTAGTGACATTGACAGTGGTTGTCAAACTTATGTGGCCGTAATCGGAGTCATTGGAAAAGACTGTGCCGTATCCATTTTCGTTGTTGACATTAACTTCAGTGTTCACAATGTTGACGAATGTCGGTTCGGAGTTTTGATGAAAGCTGAAGTCGAATATGTCTGTTTCAGGGCCCATGACAGGTATAGCTGTGTGTGGGGGTCCTTTGTTTGAAACTTGGATGACAGTGACGTTCGTTGATAGACGTTCGCTGAAAAAAAAATTGGTATTAATTAAGGGAACTTCATACATACCTAGTTGTTTAGTTGTTATATTTCATTCGTATGTATAGAAGAGAGGCTCGCTTGTTAGGATCGGAGAGGAGCGAGTTAGAATCTAGTTAGTTCTAGTGGAAAGACCTTAATCTAAGCAGTGGACTCTTGGGTCTAATTATGATGTATAGAAGTTATAAAACGATTATTCGTTTTTGTGCTCCCTGTCTGTTTGTAAGAATATAATTTGAGAACCACTTAATGGATTTTAATGCGGTACTTACTGTAAGGCGGGAGGTATTTAAGGATAATTTAAAGTTATTTATCATCACGCTCAGATCAAATGGTGCAACCCAATGACAGTTTTAGTGAAGAATGTCGTAGTTTGCTACTGTCGGTCCTTATATGGCTTGGGCTAGCTAAACTATTCGAAATATATATCAAAAAAATAAACGAAAAAATTGTAAGACCTACAGAAAAGTTTGGGACGGCATGCATCTATCTCCTTAAGTAGACTCACTATAACAATTTGTATGTTAAACTGATCAATAAAAAGTAATACTAAATTTTCGGAGGCTTTAATCGAGATATTATTGATCCAATAGTAATTATTGCTTTTATAGTCTTTTCTATTTACATTTTATTATGATAATACATAATAATTACAATCTGTCATCATCCCTATTGGACTTTGTCATAGTTAGTGGTCATATACAACATTACACGTACCTCTCGCTCTCTCCAGGTCTCTCTGGCTTTTCATCAGTCACCACCACAGTTTGCTTGTAACTTAGATCTAAATCAATATTCTCAATTGAATCACTAATTTGATCGATTTCATTAAAAAACTCCTCATCACTGTCCGTCGTTTCAATATCCCTCTTCAATATAGAATCGTCTAAACATATATTTTGACCACAAATCTTCGTTACACTCTTTTTTGAGTCTTTTATTTCTTTACGGACTTCTAAGTTAGATTCTTGACTAGTGCTAGGCGTAGGTGCGTCTTCCCAATTTGATATATCTATTTCCGGTTCCGGTGGGGCTTCCGGTTGTGGCTCTGGTTCTGCGACTGCTTCCGGTCGTGTGATTGAAGTTGGTACAGTCAGTTCTATGCCAGGTACCCTTGAAAAGGCAAAAATAAAATATAATCACAGAGATTTCAAGATCACACTATAATATATACACGATATTTAACTCATAATTCATTATTTGAGTTCCTCATATTTTGGCGCAGTTACCAATTTAACTCCGACACTTACTGTGACAGTCAAAAGGTTAGTGTAACAGTCTACTAAATCAAAAGTCTCGAGTTCGAATCCAGTTAGAAGCAGATATTTGTTCCATGGATGAGTAAAACAATTGGTGAACGAATCATTATATTTCTAGAGTGTTTTCTAATATCTTATATACATTCAAGATTATCTGGCAAACGATGTTTTAGCATTATAAATTATTTCTTTAAAAACTTCTTAAGAGGGCTACCCTTGTCACAACCCACCAATAGCTTACGTATGTTCCATAGACAATTTTTTTTCGAGGACGAATCTATATACAGTCCTATCTGCCACCTAATAAGTAACGTTTGTATTGTTTTTAGTTTGGGTGTATCCAATCTTTTGTCAAACATTTTCAAACTATTCACAATGATGTGCAAAGGGAGGGACAAATCTTGATGAGTTTCTTGCTTGTTCTTCTACCTAAGACCCCCCGGTAGATAGCAAGGTAGTATCTTGCGACCAAAACCATCCAGGCTACAGCGGCAACATCACAGAACCAGCGGAAGGTATCGTGTTTCCTCCCTTTTAGTTCCCGGTTTCATATTTTCCACCCTGTATAAGATACTTAGAGACATCAAACTAGACAAATTAGCCAGTGTGAATTGCTTCGTTCTACTTCTTACCTGTCAGGTGGTACCGGTGGGGTAGGAGGAAGCGGGCTAGTAGGGTCCCTCGCCGCAGCCCTAGGCGGAGGTGCCGCTGGAGCAGCGCAATACACATTCTCCCCTTTAGATAGTATTTTCAGCTCATGAAGTTTGTTGCGAAGCGTTGTGACCCAATCTTGCATTGAATCCCTGTACATAACGATCATGATCAGTAAAGTTAAACCACAACACTATCAAGTTGGCCCATTGTGTTTTGGTGGGTAAAAGCGGTTGCTGTAACAACCCGGAACAACGGCTTAATGTGCACGACGAAACATCTCGAGCATTCGTCATTGAGATGAAAAATTTTAATTGACCCATCTCATCAACCATAGAGAAAATTGCTTTGTTTTCGTAATACGACAACGAGCTCAAAGACAAAAGAAGACAAAAGAAAAAGATTACGAAGTTTTATTATTAAATTAGAAATTATTTAAAAACCAAATAATAAATTATATAATTTCCCTATAATACTGTAAATAGTATTCATATTAGGGTTGGTATCTGTGGGTCCATGAACCATACTGCTGCGCAGCGGTGGCAGATTAATGCAAGGAGTATTAATCTGCCACCCCTAAGTTTGTTTGGTGGAAGGCGCTAATCTCAGATACTGATTCAAAATGAAAAATTGAATTGTGTTGGATAGCCCATTTATCTATGAAGGCTATATAACATCACCCTAAGACCAATAGGATTTAAGCATCAATGAATATATTGCAAAAACGAGAGCTTTCGTAACGTGCGCTGCGAAAACGGTTAAAGTTACGTAAAAATCATGTACGCCAGAATTGTTCTCCTATAAAAGATCTAAAAAATATCTGCGGCAGCAGCAGTCTGTCTTTTAACGTTGGCTCACTAAAACATTTTCTTTGTAAATTTGTTATAAACATAATTTAAATCCTTAACCAAATAAATACTAAAGTACAATCTTTAACCTCCTCACCAACGTACATAGTATTTTCTAACATCCAAGCCAACGAAGTCACGGGCACAGCTAGTAAACCATTAGACTCACCAATCAGGTGCCAACATTCTAACAGGTCCATGGTCAGTGTCCACAAGGAAGTCATATTCGGACCCGGAGTGTGGTTTCACACTGGCTGTCACGTGCCTCGCTGTACGCAGACAAGCTCTCCAGACTGGTTTATGGGATAGTGTTGCTGGACATTCTGCTAATGGATACTGCTCTAGGTACGGTGAACGACCATTGTGCACACAGAATAAAGTCCACATTGGTTTGAGTGGAGGCTTCTGGAAAAAAATCAAAGGATATATTTCAGTCAAAACATTTTATTCAATACTACTTGACCCGGTGCACTATGTAACATCCAAACTAAACGGCCACTACCGCCATCTATCAAAAATTACCCGTATTAGAGATATAAGTAACGACACTATTGAATAATATGTCAGTTAGTTTCCATATTATATTACCAATATAATTTTTTGGCCTTGGTAAGGAACACTTGTGCTGGTCTACAGAGTCACTCATTAACTGTTTCCAAATCAACTTCGTGATTTCGTGATTTATTCTTTGTAACACAGTTAGTGTGGATTTCCTTATAGGCACATCCTTCATACAGCATGGATTCCTTCAAGAGGCATGAACCGTTTTGTCATGGAGGTGTACCATGTGGCAAGGGCATCGTATTGCGTAGTGTACTAGCTATCTTTGCATATGGACTCCTTCCACTGCTTACCATCAAGCGATGTCTAGTCTCAAGCTGTGGTTTTTAAAAGGAAATGTTAAATCATAAAATATATGTTTCACTAAAGAAATTCATAATCATCATCATATCAGCCAAGAGACGTCCACTTCTAGACATAGGCTTCTCCCAAGGATCTCCAAGCTGCTAGGTCCTGCGCTGACCGTATCCAGCGGCTTCTCGCGACCTTCATCGTCAGTCCACGTTGTGAGAGACCTACCAAAGCTGTGTCTCCCGTTATATGGCCGCCACTCGAGGATCTTTCTGCCCCAACGGCCTACACAGCCCTCCTTGCAATATGCCCTGCCCACTGCCACTTCGGACTCGCAATACTTTGGGATACGCCAGTGAAGCTAGTTCTATCGAATCTCATCATTTCTGATTCAATCACGCAAAGAGACTCCAAGCATAGTACTCTCCATTACCATTTGGGTGACTTTGAGCATAAAGAAATAAATATGAAAGAAATACATAAATGAAGAATAATATACTGCTTATAAATAACCACTTATAGAAATCTTCTGTAAATAATATTATCATTAACATGGTATCAGCAGCTTTATATATTTGTGCACAGATAACAAGACATAACAAGATAAGTGTCTGGTTCTGGTAAGTAATAATTTATAAATAATTTGTTGAAAATAATGTGAATAAGAAATAATTTTCATATAAATAATGGTTGATATATTTCTTAGGCAGGGTTACATTGACTGCTAATATCGATACGATAATAATAAGTAAACTGTTACTCCTAGGCCTTCTCCCCTTTTATCCATACCTTTAACAACCATTGCCCCTTTTAATATGCCACAGAGAATGTTTATGAACATGCCTAGTTTTATTTTATGTCAAAATAAGTGAGACTCAAATTTTTAAAATTATTTTAATGCCATAAGATAAAAAAAAGTTCTCTCATACCTTATGGCCTAGAGGTCGAAGTTTACTTCCACTGCTGTCATTTGGTATACGCTTAAGATATGCATTTTTCTGGATCTCTCTGTAGTAAACCGGACCTTCTTCATGTCCGTAAGACATTGTTCAAACATTAAGTCAATACTGCAATAGAGAACAACTAAAAATAACTATGTACACATAGGTTGAAAATTGATGAAAATACACAAGAAGAGGAATAATGGTATCAGGAAAAAGCTTATTGTTATAAAAAATAAGTAAATTTTGGTTCTAAGGAGTACCATACCAAATACAATTAAATATTATAATTTAGGGTGTAGCCTTAATGTCTCAGAGAATTCTTCCCAATAAGGAGGGCCATTAAATTAAATTTTGATCAAATAAATGTGTCATGATTATAAAAATCTCAAGGAAGTCTTGGAAGCAAAACTATCCATAGATAATTTAAATGAAACAAAAAAGATGATGTTTACCTTGTGCTAGATAATTAGTGTGAAGGTGAGAAATATTATATTATATTATTATAAAAAATACTGACACTTCTAATTTATAAATAATCCTAAAACAGGATAAATCTGAGCAGTAGGTATAAATCAGTCAAAATTACTTGTTAATTATATCAAGGATCTTAAGGGTATATCACAAATCATATCATTTCCTGTGCAAAAAGATATATATTGAAAATCCTTGCCTATTTATCAATATAAGTGTTCAAGCAAGAACAATATTTATTGTTAATATAAATATTTTTCTAATTTAATATATTGTTCTTTCACTCCATTCATGCTTATATGAGTGAGAATAAAATATACCTGTGATTTAAGAATTACAGTTATGGCATGGCTTAGTTATGGGTTACAGTTAGTATAAAAAAATAGAGTGTAGTCCATAAGCACATAATCTGTAGTCTAGTTTAACCAGTCTAAAAAATATCTACAATTTCATGTATTTATAACATTTTAAAATTTTAATAATATGATGTTTTACAATAATACATATGTTTCTAAGTCTGGAACCACGACATCTTATAAAAGCCACTTGTCTCAATTACAGATTCTATAGGTACAGTTAAACTATGACTCAAACTCTAAATATGCATCAATATCCCTATAAGGCATCTCAGCAACACTTAAAAGTAAAAGATTTAAATGATTCATATACAACTACACCAAGGACAAAAACAAAACGTCTGATACACTAGAAAGTAAAGGAAGAAATTCCACACTATGGTATCTGATAATACAATAATAACAATGAGGAACTTAATTAAAATTACCTTTTATTAAACTGAAACACGTAGAATTTAGTTTATTACTTTCGTTTCAGCATTCAAGTTTCATAATGCAAACACTAGAAACTGTTAACACTAGAAGCCGTTTTATCAAGGTCGCTGCCATAAAACAAGAAAAATTGTTTAATTTATATCGTATGGCTAAATAAATATTTGACAACAGAATTCAGACAACACAAAGTCAAAGTTTAGACGCCATATTGACTTTTAATGACAGACAGACTTTATACTTTTTAATTTGTAGTACAAAGGACCTACATAAGATGTATTTCGATAATCCAAATAGTATCGTTTTGACAATTACGCTTGATAGCTTTTTAGATTTTTATAATAAACGATGCGAGAAATAGATCTTGTCTAAGTCCTCTAACTCAGCCACTTATTTATTTGCTTTACACGACGAATATGTGAACAGATATTTCGCTTAGACTCTGAGACACGAGCAATCGTTTGATTAAAAATGACGTAAGCTCTCGTACTTAACATAATTGTTTAAATCCCGTCTTGTCTAGGGCATCTTAAAAATGCATTGTAACACGGGTCTTAAGCTTGCTTTTTGTTATAAATCGAAACTAAATGCACGATTAGGGCACATATATACATAATTAGGATACATTCTACAAGTTACATTTAGCACTTTAATTGTGCTCATAGCGCTGAGAGTGCCCATGAGCGTGATTTTGAATGAATTCTTAGTTATCATATTGTTGATCTGTGGAGTTTGTCTGTTAGTCCTAGTAATCTGTGGTTTAGTTTATAATTTATGATTGAACTTGACGTTTACTGACTGTGTATTTCTTGGAAAACTTGGGAAAAATATCAAAGAACTGTAAGTTAATTTGTATTTAAATGTAATAAATGAAGGTTTATTGGATTTTATTGTTAGATTTTCAAATGAATTCATAAGTACTTTTGTTGTAATGTAACTTTTCACTCTTGATAATAAACTGTCAAATATTTTACTTTTTAAGTTAGTTCCTACTTTAATCACATTTAGCGCTAGTATCAAGAGTTATTTTGGTCACGTGACCATTTCAACCGCCAAAATAATTGTCACTTTTTCATTGTAACCGCAAATCTTTCACCGTATACTTGAAAACAAATATCTTATTGTCTGATAAATTATCTGCTTACAACAAATAATATTCGTATTAAATCGTATTACCAGCAGTGCTTAAATCAAGAAACGTGGTTATATATTGAAACAATGGCTAAGGTGCACATAACCAACGTCGTAGTTTTGGACAATCCTAGCCCGTTTCTTAACCCTTTCCAATTCGAATTAACATTCGAGTGCATTGAAGAGCTAAAAGAGGACTTAGAATGGAAAATGATTTACGTTGGCTCTGCTGAAACAGAAGAACATGACCAAGTTTTGGATACAATATACGTAGGACCGATACCCGAAGGCCGTCACATGTTTGTTTTTCAAGCGCCACCGCCAGACGTTACACGTATTCCTGAAAATGATGCCTTGGGAGTAACAGTGGTGTTATTAACATGTTCTTATCGTGGCCAGGAGTTCGTCAGAGTGGGTTACTTTATAAATAACGAGTATAGTGAAAATGAACCTGAGTTACGTGAAAATCCCCCAGCGAAACCTCAGTTTGATAAAGTAGTGAGAAATATTCTGGCTTCTGAGCCTAGAGTGACGAGGTTTAAGATTAATTGGGCTGAACCAGACACAGCAGCGGCAGTAGATAGTGGTGATGGCAATTTAGAAATATCACATGCTCCGAGTAATGATTCTTATGGTGCTTCATTCAATGCAGACAGTCAAATAAGTGGTATAGAGTTCCAAGGAAGCCTTAGTGGTTATGGTGACAATTCAAACTCAATAGCACCCATGGAATGCTGAGGTAAAATTATTTTACATTATTAATGGAAATCATTTTTTAAGTAATGTTTACATAAATTTTTCTAGTCAATTAGTTTTTACTCCTAAAGAAATACATACTGGTTATATAACGAGTATGTATTGTGCCATTCACAGTTTTGAAATTTTATTTCGTTTGATTTATAGATAATCTTCTTCAAATATCCTAAAGAATTATATCTTAACCAAATGCAACTATTGCAGTAAATTTTTACTACCTTATTTATTTCTTTTCAGATTTCCAAAATCTAGCTAGTGAGAAGTAATTATTGAAAGAAGAGTGTTTTTGCTCTACAGACTAATAGTGTTAATGGATGACTGACAACTATGACTAAACATAAATTAGGCTTTTAGTCTGTCTTTTTCTGTTCTTGAACTCTTTTCCTTATTTCAATCATAGGGTGACTTAAAGTAGATCAAAAATACTATGTGATCTCTTGATAACAGAATGTGTGATTGCCAGAATTTCTTTCTGTGAGAGGGTAAGCATCGTGTAATAAAAGTTATATAAACCTTATATTTAATGCTGACTAATTGCTATAGCAGCATTTTTAGATGTCGTTACTGATAAAAGTTAATCCCATATATCACAGGGCCAAATCAGACATGCTGATAGGCAGTAAATACTTCATTAATTTTTGCCTGTCTCAGAGTACCTGTCCACAGATAGGAAGGAACAATTTCATATGAAACTACATGTTTATTACATGTTTATTTTGTACCCCTGACAGAGTACAACCTGTTCATGTCCAGGGCACCCTAATATGTGTGCATTAAACTTTACACAATGCAGTCTGTAGTGACAAATCTTCTCAGTATGGATATGCACAGACCTTTTATTTTTCTGAGGTTAATAATAGAAATTAATTATGTTAGAATAGTTTTGAAAATTTTGAGCGAGAAAATGTTTGAGGTAACTAATCTTTCAATGAAGATTGAGTAAAATCCATTTATTAAGTTGAGCTTGATTAGAATTTTCATTACAATGGAGATTGGAGAAAGTTTTGCAATAACACTGCTCGGTCATAAAATATGAATTAGATATTATGTATGTAGTTTAATATTTATTTATTAAATTTATTTCACTTGAAATATTGTTTAGTATCATACAATAACACAATACCTTTAATAATGATACAAACTGAAGAGTTACAGACACAATACCATACACCATAATAAGCAACAAAAAATAAATGTGTACTGCAGTTACAATAACCTAGTGTTCATTCTTGTTTGTGAACCAAGTGTAATTTCTCATAAAACTTCTGTCTTCAATACTTACATTCATACAATACAAGCAATAGTCTTTATTCTTTATTAGCTTCAGTGGCCTTATCTGATTTTAAACTAGAATTTAATAAGAGATAGTTAATTTAAGAGTGATGTTCAGATTGGTCAAATTTTTACAGCCATGTTTATTTTCAACAACGTATGGGTAATTTATTATACTAGTGAACGAGAATGCCATGTTTAGAAATGTTGCGCAACCTAAAGGTTGTGTGCAACCAAATGACAATGAAATCACTTAAAAATTTGAAGCACACTGTACAACAACATTGAAAATTACACTAAAGAAATAATTAATATGATTAAATATGACTTCAAAGATGTCAGTGAAAACTACAAATATTCCAACAAAATGTGTGCATTTGTCAATGTTAAAAGTGAACTGTTTATTATCTTATAATTCAAGAGATTTTACCTTAAATTAATTATCTGTTTGTGTATGCTTGGTTTAATGTATTGTAATTATCTAAACATAATAAAAATCTAGAATAACAGTCTAATTATAGATATATTTGCACAATTCTTTATGTTCATATATTAATTCAGATTTGATGCAAGGTTTGGTGCATTGTGCAAAGGACAAAAAATTAAATCTAAATTTGTTTTTACTAATCAAATTATTTAAACGAAACTACTGTGAAACTCTTATGTAAATTTGTTAAATAGCTTAAATGTCTTTAACAAGTTTGTCTTATGGTGTATTACTGTGTATTTTAGCCTTTAATGTAAATAACTTACCGAGTTTGGTATTGATGGGTAATTATAGAAAGAAGTTGACAGAAAATTAACAGTAACAGTAACCTACTGATGCTGTTTGTTGAAGTTGTTTGTCATATCTTTAGCTCATATAACATATGTTCTGAAATATAAGCAACTCAACCAATATTCATTTTAAAATCTTTTGAAGTGTGCGAGAGACGCAATATCATCCCATTCTACTGAATGCTTCCTCTCTGCACACTTCCTGAAAGCCATTGGATGGATAGACAATATTCCAAAATAGGGTTTGGGTCCAACAACTTTCTCCTCTGATAATTTAATAATTATACAATTAAACATTTTAAATTGAAAAGGTCATGTACACGAGCGAACTTAACACACATCAGTTTTCTACCGGCTAAACTTTCCTTGTAAGCACATCTGCATTTTCATAGCAAGAGACACCTGTGTGCCCTGGTACCCAGATTAGACATACCCTGTTATGTTAACCGAGAGATTACAAACTTCCACTATATCTCATTAATATTCGAGTAGGACTATAAATCCATTTTAAATACAAATCGGATTGATTGAGAAATTATTAACATTATTTTGATATAAATCTCACTTTTGGTAGCATGGTATCATGGAAAGTAATTTGTTAAATATTTGAGAACGGCGTACTTTTAGAAATGCCGTACACGAGACAAATATGAAAACCTCATGTAGTAATATTCCATGGTAAGGTCAATATAATGGTCAAGGTAAATAATTAAAAAATGTAATATAAGACATGTAAAATTAGCGGTTATATCACTATAATCGATATCTGAAGAGATATAGCAATAAATCTCTTCAGATATCCTTTGGATGGACAGTAAAGACGAGATAATAATGTGAGGGAAATTGAAAGGAAGGGAGAGGTTGACAGTTGCTTATACTTCAAAATTATACCGAGCAAGATAACTTTGTGAATATGTAGTCGAATTCCCGATACCTTACTATCTAAATTAGTTGTAAATAAGCCGATCTGTGTGGACATAATCTGATTTGTAGACAAAAATGGAAAATATTTAATTAATGAAATGATTTTGTACAAATTAAGGAATACAATCTGCTGGCGGTAAATGGTTTTTGTTATTTTATTTTCATTTCATTAAGGCTGTTCGCTCACTGTACTTAGGTATAAACATTTTTTCGGTGATTATTTTAATTTTTACCAGTCTTCAAAAAGGACAATCTTGTTCGAAATGTGGTTGATATATTTTTTGTACATTACGCCGAGATTTTTGACTCAATTTACGCGCTTATTTTTTTTTCCGACGTGGAAGCGTTGTCATTAGGTACCATAAGGATTAATTAGTTCGGCAGAGCAGTGTTTACTTTATGAGTATTTTTGTTAATTTAGTAGATGTTATTTTCACGATACTTTGATTCAAAAGCTATACTAGTATTTGAAGTTGACAATACGTTGTCACTCATATAACTTAGTCTTTAAAATTGTGAATAAAATGTAAAACAAACTTAAGGCCGACTTCAAAACACTAAAAAGGCAATAAATGTAAAAAAAAGTTTTTTTGTGCAAATTGGTTTCCAGAAATAATAGAAAGTGATGCTCCGAAACTGATGTTCTGCACGAATAGGGATTTTACAAGATAATATTATCACGTTAATCAAATATATATATTATATATATATATATATATATATATATATATATATATATATATATATATATATATATATATATATATATATATATATATATATATAATCAAACAAGCTTTTCAATGGCCCCAATTCCGTCGTACACGGACTAAATTAAATTAAAGTTATTCGCATCTCTTTCAAACCAATTCATTAAGGAGGGATAGAATGATTTTAAGGAAAGTCAAGTTAGTTGACATTTAGACGATCCATACACTTTTGATTTATAAGGCAAAAACGCTTTTAGTCACCATTTTAGAAAAGTCAAATGACGTCACCGCTCATCAGTCTGAGTTGTATTTAATTTAGTTCGTGCACTACGGGATCGGGGCCAATATCGTTAATTTTTGTCTTTTCGTCTTTTTTTTCCTCGAAAAAAATGTGGTGTGAGAACACAATTTGTTAAAACTTTAGCGTTGCAGTTTAAACTTAGTTAATCAGTATTAAATTGACATACTACTTATTAATCATTAAAAAAAACCCTATTATCGTTGTGTTTCTTGAAGTCGACGCAACAAGATCGCGATACACTCGCGCGCGAAGAAAAAGTTTATTTGTATGATTTTACATAATAATATATATAAATGCTAATTGTACCCCTAGTGTAAGCTTCCATCGAATTCCATCTCGATCGTATTTGTGGTCAGCTGTCAAATAGTATAAAAAGACCACAGTGCATCTGTTCCGAAGTATGGGACCTCTTTTTTATATGTACATGCATTTGACTGTTAAATTCAAATACGATAAAACCGTCTGGATACTTAATTACTTCACTAGGATCTCCGAACATGAAAGGTGTTAAAAAATTTCTTCATTGGGGTTACATGCCGTTTCGCCGAATTTCCAATTTGCCGAAAAATTATATTTTATTAAATGAAACATAGTCTAACCTAACCTTAAATAGGTATTATACTTTTAAAAAATCCACTTACCATTGTAATGAACGTCTTTGTTTCCACTTAAATAAAAATTAAGTTTAAAAATAAACACTCTCAAACGATAGTATACACGTGCATATATATGTGATTCTTTGTACAAAATTTAGCGGGAATTTTTGCCGCCTATTTTGAAGCGCCGCGAAATCGGAAGTCACCCTTCATTGGTGCTACAGAAGCCAAAACAACAGTTATTAGAATTTTAGTCCGCCTGTATGTTTGTACACGTACCACGCAAAAACAACAGTATGGAATTTAATGCACCTTTCACCAATGTATTGCCAGAGGTCTAAATTAAGATACAGGCATTTTTTCCGCGGGATAATGTCTTATTTCGAGTTTTTATTTAAAATTCCGAACGCACCAAGTCGCACGGAAAAACTAGTGATGCCAATTATTCTATGTGCGTAGAAATAAACTACATGACAATGGGTTAACGGTTTATATTGTGCTACTTGTATAGACATTGATTCTATCCTTACGGTCGACTCCATGTTTTGACGGTCTGAGTAACCTAGAAGATTCCTTTGCCTATAATTGAATTAAGATATCTTTTGTATTGTGGTATGAACTTACAAATTTGACGTAAAATATTTTAAAGATTTGAAAATAGGTATTGGTTTCGAGTTACCGTTAGTTAAAAGTGATTCTTTTTACAAAAAGCATGTTAAAAACGTGGATATTTCTACATCTATCAGTGTAAGTATAAAAAAATTCAGAATACTATCAAAATTACAATTTTCTTAGGCTTAAGAGTGCACCGCAACAAATTTTTAGGTTAAGTACATATAAAAAATTTCTAAGAATTTTTTTTTAGAAAATACTTAAAAAATTCAACGTACGATTATAAAAAGTAGTATATATGTAAAGCGATAGTGCTAGTTGGAGCTTATTTGAACTTTCATAAGGTTCAAATACTGATATCTGTTTTTAAAAAATAGTTGTTTACTGTTTTTTTTAAATAAAGGTACCTTAATTATAAGAACGGCTAAAAATCTATATTCTGAGTAAGCTTATTGGTTTCGATCATATAAAATTTATTTTTAAAGAGAGTGAGGTACAATTCAATACGAAAGAGATAGAATTCGTTTAAGAAACGGCAAAGGTGGTAAGGTTCAATTCGGTATGTTCTAAGATGGCGTTAATATTCGGCAAAAAGTGGGCTTAAAAATCACCATCTTGTATGAATTAAATTACGTCACCGGTCTTTCCTTGTCTACGATCCGGTTATTCTGAAATCTAGCGTTAGCCCCGTGTTAAAACTTGTCCATTGCTACTTAACTATAATGTTATTGTGGAACTTACCTTGTAACGCAGCATAGGATTAAATAAAGTTAAGATTTTCACTTAACCTTTCATAATGAGTAAACAAATAGGCCGGTTGTTCGGAAAATTAAGTTCTAAATTCAATTTTAGCGAATGAGACTAATCCTGAAGAAGAACAGAAACCCTGTCTACTGAGCTAAAGTCTCGGGTTCGAATCCCGGTAGAACCAGATATTTGTCATTTTTTTAGTCTCGGATGTTTGTATTTTTATTAAGTATATTTATAGATGTTCAAGTTTAACGTAAAGTTACAAATCGAATATAAATCGAAAGCATGGATTGGCTGTTTCTATTCTCATACTACATGGGATCCTTTAAAACAGGCGTTTAAAGTCATCTTTTGGTTGGCAAGGAAGTGGTTAGGGCAGTATGACGTAATAACCCAATAGCAATTGCAAGCGACTTATGATAACTTAAATTAAACTGAAAATATTTTGTTTAAAGAAATTGTTTAAAATTAAAGGTGATATTTCTAAAGCTTCACGGTAGGAGCGAGGGGTGTGGGAGGGAGCTGCTCATCATTTATTACATAGGTCTCAAAACTTTGAAGCCTTCGGACCATAATGTTTTTTCAGTTTGTTCCAAGGGCCAAACCAGTTTTTATTTTTCTGCCTTTATCTATATTTCTAGACTAGAATAGTCGCAAAGTGCGCGACCTAAGCAAACTTACGCTTTTTTTGCATTTCAATTATTAAAAAACTAAATTACCAACTGGCCCGCGGGCCAAAGTTTGGAGCTAGCTGAGTTAGTATGATAACTTGTACATTTTACGCATTATGTTATAGTCTCTAGCAATTGGAGAAATATTCCGTCGTCAGTAAAGTAAAGCGAGTAAGTTGTTAATTTTTATTCTAACAACGACCACCATATATATCACCTGCAAGTTCGCTGGTGTTGCACTAAGAATAGTGTACAGATTTAAATACATTAGTAACATTGTTAAGACTGATTTGATCATTGACGAGGATATTGAGATGGTGTATAGGGCGTTGGTAAAAAGAAATATGACCTCCCGGAGTTTCGCTCGATGTGAAAGTTACTCTGTTTAAGGCGTTCTGTCAGTCTTTATTGGAGTGGACGAGCGAGCTAACAGCGTCCTGCGTGTCCAGTATGATTTAAGTTCCATCGAGCTGTAGCTGGTCTAATATTTGTACGGATCTCTATGTACAGACGGAATTAATGCTAGTATCCTGTACTAGGTTCCGTACATAGAATAATGAAATTAAAATAAAAACTGGAAAACTTAAAAATAATATATATTGCAAAACTGAATGATTTTAATGTAATATGAGAACGCGCGGCGCGCTTGATGGCCGATGGCGAACTGGACTTAAAGGAACTGCATTACTTTATTAGTGAATTTACAATATTCAGGTTAAAACATTAACTGCTGCTGTGACAATTTACGCGCGATGCCCGTACATATCCATGGTAGTAAGCATCGTTGTTACAGCGTATACAGAGTGGCGGCAGCAGCTTCCTAAGGGTGATTGCTCCCAGATCGTTTTGCCCCTTTAAAGACACTGGGTAACTACAGCCAAAAGTCATAAATTATCATAATTAATTTATTAAAATTAAGAGAATTGGCTTAATTGTTGCTAACCTTTTTTTATCGAGGAGGAATCGTTTACGGACCTACCCGCCACTAGCTAAGCGACGGGCGTGTGTGGGGCTCACTCAGTACCTCAATAGAGCGACACTGTGAATACCCACTAAAACTTCCCGGTATCTCCATTTCCCTTCACGGGGGTAACCTGGTTTCTGCCGAGCAATTCAGCCGGTCAAATTAATGGATACCCATATCTAAAAAAACATGTATATATCATTTAAACACATTTAGGAGTTATACGACCTTATGGAACTCGTGGGACAGAATTCTTATATTATAAACTTATGTTGATGACAATTCTGACGAATATAATGTAATCTAAAATCTTTTATACCGCCATCATGTAAATTTAATACAAAACGCGGTTTGCGTTTCTTACACCAGTATATAAATTATTCGACCTCCTATTTAGAAATAAAAGCATTCTGAATCAACCTCCGGCCAGATTATATCGATTCTGTGACGAGTTCAGTCTTTCCCTGACTGAAGTCAACTTCAACCCTAGTCCAGATCGTTTAAGAACAGTTTTGAAACGTCCTAAAGAAAATCCCGTGGCCCTAAATTAAAAAGTCATTGTTATTGTCATTGTTTCATTAAGAGTCTTGTTGTAACATTAGTAATGTCAATCCATCATGTAGATAAGTTCAGGTCTTGTGTTTTCCATTTAAAAAAATTAAAAAAAAAACAAATGTCATTCCCATAATGTAGATTTCAACCATGGCGGCATTTTTAACATCTCAATTGGTGCATATAATAAAAATTTTATACAAGATTCTTGCTGAGCATGCCTCTGTGTTTAGATTTGGATATTTATATTAAAATAAATACTTATTTAAAATAAATATTTACTGGTAATTCTAATTTATTACTATGCAATTGGTTTACGGTCAGTAGTTCTTTATATAGTTGCAAATAGGGATTATGTATCTGTGAACTATGTTTGTCGATGATTGTACTATTATTATTTTAACAATAAGTGTCATAAAATTACAAAGTATAATAAAATAAAAAATTTAAAAATACTAATAATGGTTTAATTTTTACCCCAGTATGCCTTAAACGCGCAATTGTAATGATGAATCATTATTTTCTTATATCTTCGCGAATGGATTCCTACCATCAGGCGTAGTCGAGTCGTTACAGTGCTTTCTATATAAAAATCTATAGAATAACTTTGCCAAGTCATCATGATCCATAGATAATGATGACGCTTAGCACAGTCATAGATTATTGTCAGGAGAATACACAGGCGACTTTTCATACCGGAAAATATACAACTCCGAATTAGGATGTCTTTTTTTGGCTTCACAGAGCAAGAGTTTTAGGATTGCTACAAACCGAGTTTTATTTTTTTGTCCGCGACCTCGTCTGCAAACGCGATAGCCGACATTTACGCGGAAGAACGCGCTAGCATGAGCTAGTGTGGTCTAATTACGATTACATGCCATTTCGCCCAATTACCATTCTACCGAATTCCCAATTTGCTGAAAAATCATATTTCATTAAATAAAACATAGTCTAACCTAACCTTAAATAGTTATTATCCTTTTACTTTAAAAAGAATTCCACTTACTATTTTGATGAACGTTTTTGTTTCCACTTAAATAAAAATTCACTTTAAAAACAAACACTTTCAAACGATACTATTCACGTGCATATGAATGTGATTCTTTATACAAAATGTAGCGGTAATTTTTATTATTGCGGCTATATGGGAATTCAGCGAAATGGGAAGTCACCCTAATTACTCTATCCCCAAAATTTGATGCCAGGTAATTGTTTTGTTGCAGATTAAGCGTCAATGCGAGGTTTGGTAAAAATTTGGCGCCGGAAGCAATAAGACAAGGTAATACGATCAAATTATGTCCATAGTGTAAGGACATCAGACACTTAAATCATATGACAAAGACTTTCACTTTCGCGGATGGAATTTATATAGTCTGTCAATTGTTTATTTGAAAAAAAATACAACCAGTGAGTTTTGGTTTTAATTAAATTAAATTTTTAGCTAATGGTACTGATTCTGAAGTCCAATCTTCTATTATAAACTGAAACGTTGAATGAATGTTTGTTTATTCTTATAACATAAAAAATAGTTCAGAAGGTAAGGAGATGCAAAACAATGTTGGCTCACTTATACGTTTAATTTCCACGTTCATATCACAGATTAATAACAAGTATTTCTATAAAAACAATTTGACATAACTATTTCGTTATACTCGCTAACTCGACTACTCGGCAGTTACGATCGGAATGCGCTCAAGTCAAAATGGCCGCTATTTTATTCAATAATACCATAGACAATAACCGTTTACTTTTTTTTTATAACGTTTACGATAATTTTTTAAATTATAACTTTTCTATCAAAATAGGATAACGAACATGGGATACTTTATTATTATTTTGGATGTGCGATGGAGATGTTTGTCGATTAAATATTTTACTATTAGGTGTAAAAGTCTGATCTGTTTTTTATAAAGTATGTATTACGGTACATTTGTTGGTTAGCGAATAAATAACAATTGTACAATTCTCTGATATTCTGTTACGTCCTTTTAATTGTCTTTGTGTGTACATAAATTGTTAAGTAAATAAATAAATTAAAATAAAATAAGTTACAAATTTTGTTGACAGATTCTACAATGTCGTTACAGCGCTTGACAGCGCTTCGTGCGCTAATGGCGAGTCAGCCGACGGCTTTAAGCGCTTATATTGTACCAACAGCTGATGCTCACAATGTAAGTAGGAAACTCAGATTTTTGTAGCCGATTCCGCTCCCTCATGGCTCGAGCGCCCTGGAAACTCTAAGAGAAAGCGGGACACCTCCCCTGGAGGTGATGCCTGTTGATTAGAACTCCTCCAGAGGCGAATCGCCCCTTAAGTCTTGAGGACTCTCCAAGGTTCTCGCCTCCTTAAAACCCCGGTAATGCTGTAACGGCCATCTGCGGCCAACAGTATAAAAAAAAGTAGCCGATTCTCATCACGAAATTGGCTTCGAACTCAAAAAAGTCTTAAATATTCGATGATATGATATTCGATGTGTTGCGAGCTTATTTTATCGACTAATTCCAATACGGTAACACGTGGCAGCTTGGAATGACAATGGAGAGGGCTACACAGGAGAAGTCAGATTGCCAACATACCCTAAAGAATCACGCGTGGGCAGGACACGTCGAGGGCTAACGGCAGTTGAGACGGAAAAGTCCTCGAGAGGCAGCTGCGAACTGGGAGACGCAGCGCTAGTAGACCTCTCACAAGATGCAACGATAACCAGCTACTAAATGCGGCAGCGCTTTATTCAAACCGATCGGTTTGGAAATTCTTGGGCAAGGCCTTTGATCAGCAATGATCATATCTTGGTTAATATAATGATCATGAGTCGCTATGCTATCAATCTTGAGGAGCATAGCAAATTTCATCTGGGGGCTTTGACAAGGTCTACTGGCACTCAGTATAGCTATTTCTAAACGTTAAACATGGCGAATGTAGAATAAGAAATTACTTAGCACAAAACTTATTTAGTTCTTGTCCTTTGAGAAAAGTTTGAATTCTTATCCTTTGAGAACAGATTTAGTTCTTGCCCTTAGAGAACAGATTTAGTTCTTGCCCTTAGAGAACAGATTTAGTTCTTGCCCTTTAAGAACAGATTTAGTTCATGCCCTTTGAGAACAAATTTATTTCATGCCCTTTGAGAACAGATTTAGTTCTTGTTCTTTGCGAATTTATTATTCTAATAGTCTAAGTTTTAACTTGGAGTATTAGAATAAAAAATTCAAAGATCAAAAGATCAAAGATTAATAGAGATGTGAGAATAGTTGATAGAGAAGACGAAGGACACGTTGAGCCTTAGCGACTTTAACTGACTGTAACTCGGGTACTTATTTATATTAAAAGAAAATAACTACAGCATATAATTATTATCATCAAATGCTTATATAAGTTACACTGGCCTGTGCCTTCCTGTGCCTGTGCGTTTCCTAGTTAGGAGATGCAGATGAGGTGTTTGGCTCATATACCGCTAGAATTGGCCAATGCGCTTGCGTTGGTGTGTGAGAGCGATTGCCGTAAGAATTATAACCAACCGCTGAACGTGCCTTGAGAAGCACAGAGGTGGTCAAGATAACAAACTTGATTGATCCATCCAAGGAACGACCATGGCGAAGGTTGCTTTGTTTTCGCTATCGTAACCAAAGCGTTCATACTACCAAGCCAAGCTACTCGGCGTATATTAATTTATTTGTATTGACATTTTATTTTTCACTTTTTCCCAGTCAGAATACATAGCTCCGGTAGACGCTCGTCGGGAATGGCTTACGGGATTCACAGGTTCAGCCGGGACAGCGGTAGTGACGTCATCGGACGCTCTCGTCTGGACAGACGGGCGGTACTACACGCAGTTTGTGAAGGAAACTGACCCCAGTTTATGGACACTCATGAAGCAGTGTAAGAGTTAATAATAAATTTAATATCTAGATACATTTTGGAACTCAGATCTGATTCGAAGCACGTAAGTAATTAAGTGATTTTGCCTAGAAAGAGATGCCAATTCAATATGAAAGTGATAGAATGTTCAAGTTGATTGACACTTATTCTTTTAATCGCCACGTTTTATGGTGTGCGTTAAATAAGGCTAATATGCTTAAAAATAGCCATTTTTGTAATGACAAATTACATCACTGGTTCAATGCTCTTTTCTGGTTATATTGTAACGAGAGAGTAGTACTTAACTGTGAACAGTGGAATCGGGGCCAATAACTGTGGGAAATATTATTATTATTATTGTCGACTTCTTCAAATAGCGGTGTCAATTACATCTGATGGTAAGCAGTAGGGTCTTTAGAGGCACCCTCAAGTTTGTCGCTCCCTCATGGCTCGAGCGCCCTGGAGACTCTAAGAGACAGCGGGACACCTCTGGAGGTGATGCCTGTCGATTAGAACTCCTCCAGAGGCGAATCGCCCCTTAAGGCTTGAGGAATCCACAAGGTTCTCGCCTCCTTAAAACCCCGGTAACGCTGTAAAGGCCATCTGTGGCCAACAACATTAGTCAGTCAATAAATGGTAAGCAGTAGGGGGAGTCAATTCGCACAGTATGTGACTTGCTACCTACAAATACCTTATATAATGTAAAGTATCTATAATATATTATAAAGGCTTTGGTGTTTTGTAAACCAGGGGCTTTTAATCTGCTTTTGTGTTAATTGACTTTCGTTGCTGACACTATGATTATAAAGTTTAAATTTGTGTCGAGAATCAAGCCGAAGTTTAATAGTTTTTCTCGATTTAGCTCTGCCGGATACTCTGACGATGGAGAAGTGGTTATCAACCAATCTACCAGAGGGAGCTACTGTAGGCGCGGATCCTTTTACAATGACTCGCGACGAGTGGACCCCGTTGCAGGTAAGAAACCCTTGTTATACAAGACGGTGATGAAAAAACGCCCACAGACTCCAAGATATGGTAGACGGACAAAGGATATTAGAATACAATACAAATACTCTTTATTGCTTACAAATTTTAAAAATATAACCACTAAAACTTTTACATACAATATTCCCTCCACCAACCCATGGTCCTGCCTACCTTACGGCATACGGTCAGAATCACGGGAGAGCGCAATGGTACTTGCATAGGGTTCTTTCCCCTTCAGCGCTGATCTGTGCTCCCTACAATTATCTTTATCCGTCCCTTCTGTTGCCAACTCTCCCCCTTCTGGGGCGTGACGTCACAATATGTGACTTCGCGTCGGGCTGCTCTGTGTGTTTTACCTGATTCCTCCTATTAGTATGATCGTCTGATGGTGTGCCAGTGCGCAAACTCGCTTACATACAATCGTCGGTATTATTGATAATAAGGAATCTCTTATGGCAACCTTGTGTGAGAAATTAATGAAATGAGAGGTTAATTTATTTCGAGGAGCAACAGAAGAGACGCACAGAAAAATATATTAACAATATGAAATGGATATAAGACAGTATGAAGCTGTTTTAAAAGTAAATATACTTAGATAAGTAAAAGAAAAGAAATAATTTATTTGTTGTAAATAATATAAAATAAATAATAACAGATTGGTTGCAAGAATACGTAACAATAGAAAGATACATACAATACAATATGAATAATTACATAAAATAACACCGGCGGGCGAAGGAAAAGTTTACTGAATAATTTCATCTTAAGTATGTAGATGTTGGTCCATTTAACGCAAAATTAATGTTTGTTTTAATGTTACGCGGTACATTTTTGAAAAAAAAGGAAAATGACATTTTTTTTTCATTTAAATGTGTATCATGGATGCACGCGTCTAGTCTATGGTTAACACTTAACGTTTAGTTCGAACTGTTGCTTGTTCGACAGTTTGCAAAAAAAATTAGGTATACTGGGTGCTCGGTATATGACAACAACTAAAAATCGCCTGTAGAACTAGTTTCAAGCTGGAATCTTAGAATTCTAAAGTGTCATCAGATATTCAAAAATGTCAGATATTTAATTTGTCAGCAAGACAAATTGTAACAAAAAGTAAATTTTACTTTAGTATGTGTATGGTAAAACCACACAGTCGGAATGCTAACGCTAACGCTAAGATACGCTGAAGGGAGAGTACTCCGGAAAGCGCTTAATAACCGAACTCGTCGAATGTTTGTGGCATACTGATTTAATGCCTTTACTCAATTATCAAAGTATAACGCGCGACGACATGCAAGACATGCTAAATTTATCTAATTCACTAAAAGGAATGTGTGCTTAGCCCGTATAGTATGACTATGTTAACATTGGTAGGTTCCGTTTAATAGGGTACGTCATAAGCAATATAATATTTCTGTCTGTCACCAGTCTGCCCTCACCAAGGCGAAGATGCAGCTGGTAGCGGTGTCCAAAAACCTGGTCGATGAAGTCAGAGTACAGCTGAGTGATCCACCACCTACCAGACCCCACAACCCTATAGTGCCCTTAGCTTTACAGTACACAGGTAAGCAGGAGTTTTAGTCTTCTCGATAGCTGACTTTCAAAAATCGACCTACAGTTGCGGCGTTGGATTTTGACTATTACAAAATTAAATAAAAAATGATATTTATTTCCAATTATGTCAAAATTTAACGTTTCATAAGTGATTTATTTAAATTACATGTCTGACTGAAATACCGGTAAAATTTTGATAACGATACCTATAATAACGATACCATAAAATACCAATATTATTAACCTGTTAACCGGGGAGTTCTCGTTCAAATTATGCAACATAACCCCCAACCAACGTAAACCCCCTGTAATCAGTGTTTCAATATTAACGTTAAAAACATATATAAACCCAAGATATCCTAACTATAACTGTTAGTCCACATGGCATGCCGTGGCTGTCTGTAATTAAAAACTATACTTAATTTAATGTCTACGCTACTGTTTAATATTTTTGTTAGTGTGTTTTTGTTGACTGCCCTTAAAATAAATAAATAAACATGTACCGGGCGCGTATTGTTTCGCTAGGACATGTCAATACGTCACGCCCGGAGACATTAATTTCATATTTCTATATTTTAATTTATTCATAAAATCAATGATAAACTATGAAATGTATATCGTTTATTAATAATTTTGAAGTACAAAAGGAATCACAAAACAATTGAAAGCAAGTAAACAAAATAGAATTACACAAATATACGTCCCTTCCGTTCCAGGGCGCACATTAATTTTTGATGACGTATTCATATGTCCTACCCGTAATCGATATTGTTTACGCCTGACGCATTTATACGTCTTGCCCGGTTAACAGGTTAAACGGGGTCACTTTAGAAACTAAGATTTCATTTCATTTATTGTTATATTTCTTTGTGTCAACGAAATAAAAATAAGCATTAAGCATTATTATTGGCACTTATAAGTCGCAACAGTATCAAAAATGGTATAATTTAAAAGTATCTTATTCAGATTCGAATATAATATAATTTTTTTTGTACACTTACTAAAAATCTGTAAGTTTTACGATAAATAATTATTCATTTTATTATTATATATACATTACACTAGTATTTCATTTTTAATCTGTACAATATTTGCTCTCAGGTAAACCAGCTGGAGAAAAAATAAAAGAATTAAGACACAAAATAATGGAGAAGAAGGCAGCTGCCCTGGTTATAACAGCCTTAGATGAGATTGCGTGTAAGAATACAATTTTTAATTTTATTAAGAGGCAATAAGATCCAAAATGGCCTGTTTAATTTTACCAATGTTTTAGCCTATTGACAAAGCGTATTGCCCTTCTAATAGTAAAGTGATTATTTTGTTAGCGCCATCTGTCGTCGCACAGAGAAAACCAATAGGTATGAAGCTGACTGCGTGAGCGCCGTGCAAATATCTTAGTGATTGTAACTGTCTTCATTCTAATATTTTTTCTTCGCGATTCGACTCCCGACCCGTCGAAAGTCTTGAGCACGAAACAGATTTCCTTCAACTGAAGGAAATCTAATATATCTAATGACTATTTTTTTTAATAAAAGCTCAGAAAATGACTCGACACCACCTGATGATAAGCAGTAGATGAGTCCATTTGTGAAGATAGCTAGTGAAGCATGCGACATACTGTCCTAGCCACACTCACCTTGCCGGCCCAAAAAGTGCTTTTTCACGGCTCAAATTAAAGCTTCAAATGAAGTTGCGGTAGCAATATCGGAACGAAGAATTTGAAAATGATTTTCTGTCATTATTCGTAGCCTGAAAATTTTATCGATATATTTTAGAAATAGTATATATACCTACAAATGAGAAAAAATACTTAAATATGTCTCGAACGCATTGAACTGTCGTAAGGTAGCTAGGCTTTTATAATTTTTAGATACCCTCAACCTGCGAGGCAGCGATATAGAATACAATCCTGTCTTCTTCTCTTACGTGGTGATCACTCCATCGTCCGTTGTGATCTTCTGGGGTGATGGCAGCTTACCACATGAGGTTATGAACCAATTGTCAGCGGAAGGTGTGACGGGTGTGGTGGGGAAACCATATAATGATATTGTGGGATATTTACATATGTTAGCGGTAAGTGTTAGTGAGTAAAAGTATTTTTTTTAATATAAAAAGAGTCCATATATAGTTATTGTAACACGCGACATACTGTCTAAGCCACCGGTATAGAGTGCTTTTTTGTGCCAAGAAAAGTATTTATCTTATCTTGATGTAGGACCAGGATTACTCCTGGAGCACTTCGAACCAATGGGATCTTTTGTGCTTCCCCAATCCTAATGTCCGCTGTCCTGGAATACCTCCAAGATGTACTTACTAAGTATACCCGGAGTCAGCAGTCTTACATCATAGGACTGGGATAGCCCAGTCCAAAGACACCCATTCTTTTCCTGGCAAGAGCATCACAGTTACACAGGACGTGTTCCATTTGTTCGATGTGCTCCCCACAGGCCCTACATAGAGGTGATCCAACAAATTTCATCTTAAACAGCATGCTATTAGTGCTGTAGTGGCCAGTAATAGCACCACTTAAGCCACGTAGCCTGCTACTTGTAAGTTCCAAGAAAAGTATTTAGTCATAATCGTATTTATTGTTTAATTAATATCAATAGTGCACATCCCTAGTGGCTAGTGTGTCCTGGAGACTTACAGAGATATCGTTGATGCCTGTCGATTGGAAATCTTCCAGAGGTGAATCGCCCCTTAGTCTTAACAACTCCCCAGGGTTCACACCTCCTTAAAACCCCGGTTAGTCAACAATAACTGCGGTCAATAATTTTAATCAGTTCCAAAAAAGCTTTAAATTACATATATTTAATATATAGTATATTTATATAAACACATACAGACCAATAGTTGTACAAATAAACAGTCAATATGCAAGAGTAGTCATTAATTAGATAAACTTTTTACACAGCCCTGTGTAAATATGAACCAAAGTGACAACGCCATCTGTTGACTTAATGCCGAAACTGGGTTTAATACGAAATTGACCAATATGTTTGTTAAAATCTGATGTGAATTAAAAAATATATAATTTTATTTTGTACAAGCTTCTTAATTTTATGTTTTTGCTTTATAGTTGTGACACTATTGTGTGTAAACTTAAAGTAAGAAAGGAAGAATGATTAGTCATTCGTTCTTTTAAATGCAGAACAAATGCTTAACTTCATTATAAAGCTATACACAAGGTCAAGGATTTTTTTCTCATACATATTCCCTGTTATGACGATTTAAAAGAACTTAGTAAATGAGTCTATATAAATAACGATATTTTGACCTTGACTTTGACTTTGACTTTGGTCAAGAAAACACGCTTAATAGCTAGCGTAAGAAAAAACCTTCGTTGCTATCTCACTCTGTCCTATGTGTACTGTGGCCCGACCTCTCTTTCTAATACTGTTGCTTGACGAGAGGTGAGAGGTAGTGATATTAATAAAATTTACCTAAATGAAAGAATGTGAACGAATTAAAGTAAATAGGTTTATTTGGTATTCCATAGCAAGATGAAGCGAATGGTGAAAACAGGTCAGTGTGGCTTTCCAACGATGCATGTGAAGCGATCCACTCTGCTGCCTCTGGGGTAAGATACTCATTTTATAACTGTAACGTATAAAAAGTAAATTAAACAATAAAACAGCTTCGAAATTGTAATTCATTTAATACAGGATTGAAATGATTTAAATCATATAATTTTTTAATCAGTGATTTATATCGTGAGTAAAATCATAGATTTTAAAAATAAATTGTTGATTTTAATTAATGTTTTAATGCATTTTCAAAGTGAAGGAAAATTAGATATATTTTATAACATGAGATATATTTTTATTGTCTCTTTCTTTGGCTAATGGAGGAATAAATCTTATTTTAAGACTACTTATGTGCAAAACATTCTTATAATGTTTAGTATTTCTTTATTTAATCACGATCATAATAAATTACAGTTGTTTACATTATGACAATTAAATAAAATTATTTTCGTATGATTCAATATTTTTTAATCTCGTGTCAAAATCAAATTCGTCTACGTACGTAAGTGTTCCCAGTTGTTTTTCTATTCGTGTAAATTATGCACGAATAGATGTTCGTGTTCTTTTGCATTTTAGTAATTCTGTAGTCATTTTCTCGTCGCCAGTTTAGTATTTCTTTATTAAATAACGTTCATAGTAAATTATAATCGTTTTACATTATGACAATTAAATTACATTGACACTGAAATATACAATATAATGGTCGAAGACAATAGCTTGTAATGTATGAGCTGTTTCTGTGTTAAATGAATTAAATAATATCTATTACTAACACAATTAGCTTAGAGTTGCCCCACACGGCTGACATAGTCGCCTAGAGCTCACTAAATCCTCATTAAAATGTTATATGTTTATTAAATAATTTAGTTTAAAGTCTATTTTAAAAGCTTTTTAGAATTCATATTTCAATCACTTGTCATAAATTTTAAGAGGAAAGGTAGAAGAAACAATATGAAAATAATATTGGCGTTATACAATCACTTGGACGAACACATTGTTTAAATCTTTAAACTTCAGTGTCATTAAGTTTATATGATTAAAATTAATTAAAATAAACAGATAATATTTATTTATTGCTATTAGTCCACTTTTATGTGTAAAACCTATTCCACTAGGGCTTACACATGTACCCCGGTTACCCCTGTGAAGGGCAATGGAGTTACCGGGGAGTTTAAGTGGGTATTCTCAGTGCCGCTCTATTGAGGTACTGAGTGAGCCCCACACACGCTCGTCGCTTAGCCAGTGACGGGTAGTAGGTCCGTAAATGGATTCCTCCTCGTTAAAAAACGGTCTTACCAATAAAACCAAATTGATCCGTATTCATTATTATTTTATTTATTTATTTCATTAATAAACTAAATAATTAAATCATAAATATTGCACACTTTTGTTAAACGGTAGTTAAGAGAATATTACATACATACAGGTCAAATTGATTTTCCATTTTTATTGAAGTTGCTTAAATGCATTTTTGAGCGTTGATAATTTGTTTTTTTTTTCAGCGCGATATCATAGAGAAACCATTAAGCTTAATAACTGAGACATCGCCTGTAGCTCTGATGAAGCTGGTCAAAAACAGCGCCGAATTGGAGGTATGGTACCAGTTCTAACTCGCCATATCGTCGGGGTACTGGAAATCCGCGTAACTAACGAAATGTAGCCAATTGTTGAAAATTGCATAAATGTCTTTCTCCTCCCTGTCTCTCCTTTACATACTGTTGATTCGCGGATTTGCATTATCCCCGACTATATGTCATACTCGTCACACGTCACGTAAACTTGTTCGATTACACTTAATGCCAAATTGGATCGATTCGGATGTGTCTTTTAAACTCTCCGATAACAGTTTTTAACTAACGGGGCTTTGGCAATAAGCCTTTCCGTTATCGCTAAATGAAAAATCAATGGGATCTAGTAATTGTCAATATGAAATTTCATACTTTTTTCACGAAGCGATTACGTTAGCAATATTTTTTAATAAAAAGCTCAGCAAATGACTCGACGCCACCTGATGATAAACAGTAGAGGAGTCCATATGTGAAGATAGCTAGTGAAGCATGCGACATACTGCCCTAGACACCCTCAACTTGCCGGCCCAAAGTGCTTTTCAGGCCTCTTTTAAAGGAACCCAATCCATTTAATTTTCGAAACTACTGTGAACAGTAGAATAAAACAGACGGTAAGGCAAATACTTGAGTGACACAAATAACGGCTTTTTTTCCTAATAAGCTAATAAGCTCCCATTTTAGAGCTTTCGAGTACAGAACCCTAAAAAGTGGTCAGTTTCCCCCTAAACAGATTTATATTACATATCTTGAGTGTCAAATAGTGTTAAACAAATTTTAACCGGAATACCGGTAACCTTACTAAATATAGCGGTCTTATAACGTTACTAAAATACCGTTAAAATCTTTTGTAACAATATTTTATGAAATAATATTGGAAATTGCTTTAACAGCCTCTTTGCTTTTGACAACCTCGAATCTGAAGTGGGGACAGAAATTATTTCTCGATTTGATTGATTGTAGGGTTTTTAATCTGCCGCCATAAGCCGCGATTCACAGCATTATTCTGGTCGAGCATTTTGTGTAAGATATCCAGTTCGGTGTGAAGCTCGCTATCATCTCCGGCCTTATCATCACCGTATCTTACCATCAGATGAGGTGGATGACTTTGAGCTGCCCCGTTACTTAAAAAAAATGTTATTTTATTGCCTTCCAGGGTTTCCGTCAGTGTCATATCAGAGACGGGGTTGCTATTGTTCGCTTCTTCAGTTGGCTTCATGCGCAAATAAATTCAGGTGCGCAAATCTCTGAAGTGCAAGCAGCCGATAAACTGCTCGAGTTCCGCAAGTGAGTCGTTCATTCATTCAATCAGATGCATTAGGGGTTTATTACAAGGGTTGTGAATTGTGAATTAATGTTTCTTTTATTTATATACTACATTCTGCAAAACTTTACTAGATACATCAGCAGCAGAAACTAAACATCTTGCTAATCCTAGGATGCACATAAAATAGATTCTTCTTATGTATAAAAATATACAACATTTCAACAGTACATAACAGACATAATATAATTTTCAATATTATTTGTACCTAGATACAGGACAGACTTTAACACTAGATATACCAGCGATTTGAATATATGTCAACAACAAAAATTATATTTGTTACTAATGTATATAAAATAACATTAAGTTTATAAAACGTACTCTCTAATTATAGCTACAAAAGTCATAACATCATTTCTGAAAAAAAAATGTGTAATATAGTAGGAATTTTGAATTGAAATTGCACGACCAGTCTAAATGACTGGTCTGGTAAATCTAGTGTTAACTTGGTGGCAAACCAATATTCTTATGTTTCACGACGCGATGGAAGCGGTTGGATATTTATAATAAGTTACATAAAAATTACATGAAGTTATTTATCCGTCGTCATTAAATTGAATCGTGTGGAAAATAATATATATTTATATTTGTTAAAGACAAGAAAAAGATTTCATGGGCCCATCGTTTGAGACCATAGCCGGGACTGGCCCAAACGGAGCCATAATTCATTACACAGCGTCGAGGGACGGACCACAAGCAGTCATTAAGAGGGACCAAATGTTCCTGCTGGACTCTGGCGGGCAATACAGGTATTACCCTCCACTAACCCATGGGCCTGCCTACCTTGCGGCATACGGACCGAATCACTGGAGAGCGCGAGGGTACTTGCATAGGGCTCTTTCCCCTTCGGCGCTGATCTGTGCTCCCTACAATTATCTTTATCCGTCCCTTCTGTTGCCAACTCTCCCCCTTCTGGGGCGTGACGACACAATGGACAATACAGGTATGTTAACAGGAAAAACACGTCACAGATTAATATTCTTCTCATTAAATTAATTATATAAATTAAAAATATATTCTTTAATCTCATATAACTTATACTTTAGGGGATGGCCGACTACCAGCGTCCATACAAATTCCGAACATATTTGTATAACCAAAACCACACTTGTCAAGGTCGAAATATCTTTATTTAAATAGACTCGTTTACTAAGTTCTTTTAAATCGTCATAACAGGGAATATGTATGAGAAATAAATAAATGTAATTAAAGGTAATAGTGATAACTTTAAGTGGGTATTAACCGGGTATTTACAAATTGTCCCAGTTATGGAATTTAATTATGTATTAAATGAATAATTTTAAAATTCAAACTAACATTAGTATGCATATTCCCAATTAACCCTGCCACCGCTTCGAAGAATTAGTAGCTGCAGAGAAGAAGCGGCGCAAGAAACTCTCAGCCTTTAGTATTTATAATGACATTTACAAATTACCTATGTCATTATGTATTAGTATTACAAGCAGTAACAATTACTTGACTTACGAAATTCGTGTAGTTCGACGTATGTGTACCATAAGCAATATCTTAATATTTTCAAACAGAGATGGCACCACTGATATAACTCGCACCAGGCATATGGGGTCGCCGACAGACGAACAGAAGGACGCCTTCGCTAGAGTACTGAAGGGTCAAATGATGGTGGGCTCAGCGTTATTCCCACAAGGGGTCAAGGTGAGAATCACACACATAGTTAATAGTTTCATTCTGAAGTTAACATAATGCAGGGTTGCAATAATGTATCTACGGATGTTTTTACGGATTCAGGGACCGGAACTGCTCACTCTTTAAGGGGTTTTTGATAAACTTGTAAAAACCCTATAAAACCCTATCAAATAGGTGAGCTTTTCCTAGACTTACCCCAACTAATGGCTAACAAAATAGATACAATTAATTCTAGTAAGCACTTACCACACTCTGAAACCTCATATTACCCTTTAGTAGTTTTAAGAATGTGCTCAAGGCAATTTAATCTCTATGCGCAGCTCATACGTCCTATTATTGCGCTAATTAGCTATACGATAAGGTTTCGGTTTATTACATATGGTTTTAGTTCTTGGAAATGCTTTGGAGTTTGGTATAATTCCAGGATAAAACTTCTAGTTTAAGATATAAATAAGATATGTAGTATTCTTCTTGGAGATAAGTATTTAAATTTATAAGTACTGATAGTAACGGCCTACCGTCAATAAAACAAAGAAATATTCTTTTTATTTCGCAGAAAATAATAAGCAATAGGGTAACACTTAATTCCAGATAAGCAGTTGAAACTTATTAAAAAACTTACCATAATGATAAGCTAACCGTATTGATTGGGTCACTGTTTAAATAAGGTTTCCTTCAAATAGGTTTTAGTGTTTGTAATCATATTTACAAATAACCTATGTCACTATGTATTGGTATTACAAAATGCCATCATGATGTCAATAAAATGTAAAAATGAATTGTAGCAATACTAGATACATGTCAAAAATGGCTTGAATAATTTTTATTGCGTTTCATTCGGCTTAGTTCAGGGTTGGCTTAGAAATAAAAATAACAGTGAAAATTTTAAAGTTACAATTGTAAATTTGTTATTTAGTGTGGAAAATCGTCTAACTGACACGCTAAACATTAAAACTGTCATTTCTTTCATTGCTACTTCGGGGTTTATTTCATAGATGGCGTTAGTGGTAGATGTAGATGATACAAATGTTCACCAGGTCAACTAGAGTCAATTAAGAGTAAAAATTGATGTCAAGGAAATGGATCAAATAATATTTTTAATTTTATATTTGTCATTACCAATTATTATGATTTCTTTAATTATAGAACGTACGCACTGAGTGGAGTGGTTAGTACCACTGTCCACTTAGCCAGTGGTTCCGTGACTCAAACACGGAACCACTGGCTAGGTAGGGACTGATAACACGTCCCGCAGTCGGCTGGAAAGCGCCCCATACCCATGGCGCTTTCCACCCTAAGACGAGTCCGAAAGGACGACCACAGTGCGCGACCTGAGAAGTGTGCGACGAGCTACCTCGGTCGCGCCGCACTTATGTGGTAAGATGGGTATCGTCAGTTTTTAGTGGGTATGCCGGCTCTTTACACCGGTGACTCCCACATAACCCAGGGGGCAAGCCCCACCGGTTCCTCCTGGGTATCCATAAAGGATTTTCTGATGTAAAAAAAAAAAAGTAGGGACTGATACTCGTATGATGAGTACGAATATCTGTTCACTGGTCATAGATGTATGTTTATTTAGTATATTTTAGATATATATATATATGTATATAACTATCTATAATTCTCCGTTATCTAGTATCCATAACCATAATGAAGTAACATAAGTGCATGGTCCTCAGGGCAACGTGCTGGATAGCTTCGCACGCAAATCTCTATGGGATGTGGGCTTAGACTACGGACATGGCACCGGTCATGGCGTAGGGCACTACCTGAATGTTCACGAAGGACCTTCGGGGGTGTCTTGGAGACCTTACCCTAATGACCCCGGCCTCAAACCGGGTCAGATACTAAGTAATGGTGAGTACTACTAAAACTGGGTCGGGATAATGTTGCCAAACACAAAAAAATATGTTCTCTTGATAGATATAGATAAAGAAGGGTAGAGCGTAGTAAAACTACGCCAGTGGGCGCTCTTTTCGTCGTAGTTCAGAAACCACAACGAAGACACTGTCTGGACGTGCTAGCTAATCGTATTTCGTGGTCACACATTCCCTGAATAGCCGTTTTCATCGTAATACGAACGTACAATTCATTCAGACAGAGAAATAAAGTCACTTGGATTCACTTCCACGCGTAAGTTTACTTATAATTAAATTTAAAGTCAAATCTTCATTAAATAAAAAGTGGAATATAGTTCTATCTATACGTGGAAGCTTGAGAGTGACAGAGAAAGTGTTTATTCTCGAGTAGATCACAATATATAGTTGTCTCGTTTGAACGCGAGAGTTATATGGTTGTATCTAATCATTGATTCAAACATAAAGGGAAAAATAAACTACACCTAAACGTTTCTTAGTCAAAATGTGGGCTCCGTGCGTGTACTACTAGGATTACATGTTGGATGAGATACTGTGGCCTTGTAACAGAGATAGATAAACACCTTGACTCTCTAGAGTAAGGGAGACAACTATATGTTCATCACGTTGCTACAACACGGACTGGATCTAGTCTTATGTATACGCTTTCTCTTCCACTCGCACGCTTCTACGTATAACTCTATCCTACTTTAACATGGCTCAGATTATGTCATGGCTGGTTTATGTATTTTGTGAGGATTTGTCTTCAAAATTAATTATAAGTAAACTTACGCGTGGAAGTGAGCCCAAGTGAGTTTGTTTCTCTGTCTCAATGAACCATTTGATGCGATTTTCTGGCTAGTGCATACGTTGCTTACATTGTGGCCACGGGTTTAGCTATGAAAGGGTCCTGTTAATAATACAAGCACTTGTTTTGCACTGACATATATTTTCTTATTTTGTTATTTTTCTATTTACAATTGTGGTATAACTAAACATAAATAACAACATGGCATAAAAGTAGTTGGTCGTGAACAATTCCCATAATTAAGTAGCTATAGCTCGTGGCGTTGCGTTGAATATCGCATTATCTTGATCACTGTTGTTACGGTAGTTAGCTCGGGGAGCCTGTGGACTTGTTAATAAATATATACCTTTTGTTTAAAGTTTTAACTTTTATTTTTAATAATAAATATCTTTGTTCCATTTTACACTGTTATTTTCTTTGGTGATTTCGTTATAAGTATATTTTTGGAGAGAAATGAGAAAACAAGGAAACCACGTCTTGACTCGTCACCGGTATATTGACAACACAAAACATATAAAAAAACAATCTAGTATCAAAATATATTAAAAAGTAAACTGACATAAACAAAAAAGGCTTTACACAAAGATATGAGGAAATAGATTTCAACAGCAACAACTGTGTTACGAGGAAGCGTTTGTCATGAGATCCTTGAGACTCCGCTCATACGTTACACCCATGGTTGTATCTTTCGTATGCTATAACTAATTTACTATAGTGACTCACTGGTGTAGTTTTGCCAAGCGCCTAGCCACGTTTTTGTTCATAACAACGGTTCTAAGTAATGTCATATCTTACTGTAGATATATCTAAGTGATTTTCAAATCTAAATTGAGTGTAGTTCTAACGCAATTTTTGTGATTTCAAGATTTTTTTTGCAAGATTTCCTGACACTAACACGTTTAAGACACTCCACGCACACTCCACTGCTCCCGTGTTCACCCTATAATGAAGGGTTTACTAACTTACTAAGTATAGGTAGCGCTGTTGGAAATGTTCTTAAATAGATTATAATTTGATGTTTATGAATACACAGGGAGTTACAGTCGGCACTTTAATGTTGCGAAATATTTAATGTTTTATTGGAAAAAATATTTAATAAACAGTGCAAATATGGGCATTTTTATTGGGCATTGAATGTGTTAATATAATTTCTCAATTCATTCTGTATCGTGTTAATTTTGTTTTACTTTAAGAACCTGGATACTATAAAGTTGGTGAATTCGGTATCCGCCACGAGGACTTGGTGGAAATTGTTGCTGTCACCAAGAATTCGAATCACCCCAGGGTAAGGATGACGCCTAATTATCTTTGTTATGCAACGAGCGTTTTTATCGTGGTTTGTGTTCTGATTGATTGTACTATATCCTTCCAACTATCGGTTCTGTGTAGGCAAGTTGTTTTTAAAGTTAGTAATTTAACAAGATATTGTAAGATGGTTTTACGTTCTTTGTAGACAGTAAGTATTCTGGGGGAAGATGCTAAATGTAATATAGAAAAATCACATGTCACTATAGAATAGAATAGAATATATCCTTATTTTAAATCAGCCATTTAACTAATTTTGTACATTATGTTTGTTAAAGAATTCCTACGATACGGGTTGACCGATTTCTATGATTACTTTTTATATGATTAAATTCCCTCCACCAACCCATGGTCCTGCCTACCTTGCGGCATACGGACCGAATCACTGGAGAGCGCGAGGGTACTTGCATTGGGCTCTTTCCCCTTCGACGCTGATCTGTGCTCCCTACAATTATCTTTATCCGTCCCTTCTGTTGCCAACTCTCCCCCTTCTGGGGCGTGACGTCACAATATGTGACTTCGCGTCGGGCTGCTCTGTGTGTTTTACCTGATTCCTCCTATTCGTATGATCGTCTGATGTGCCAGGAGTGCGCAAACTCGCGCATTGCTTCCCAGTTATCACGGCTAATGATGAGGTCCTGGTGATACACCGGGCCAGGCTCTGTTCTGTGTAAACGTTCCAGCATGACTTCTCTGGCGTCAGCATACAGTGCACATTCCCATAGCGCATGGTCTCGGCTCTCGTTGACTCCATCCTCTCCACAGGGGCACAGTGCGGTCTCGCACAGCGCTTTATATGATTAGTAGTTTTTATATGATTAGTAGGTTTGTGAATAGGTCTTAGGCTATTATTTATACTCCTAAAAGATTTTTGATTTTGGTTTTTTCATCGAGATCACCAGATTTTTTTTTTTGAAAATTTATATGGCAAATCAAAATTTACCGGTCAGATCATTTCAACATAAAATTTAAAATCTTTTGTTCTCGGACTATTTTGGACATCGCGATATAAAATACTTCTAAGTTGGTTCTTTTAGTTAATTTAGTAAATTATATGTCATATCGTATGTATCAGTTGATTTTTTGTCACAGTCTTCCTTCTTTCCTCTTTCTAACAACATGGACTCCTTTACTAATTATCATCAATTGGTGTCGATTTGCTGAGCTTTATATTAAAAAAAAATACTGTTCTGTTTTATTACAGGCTAAGGATTTGATTAGTGATTATGATGGTCGTGGCGTGTTAGGATTCAATACGATAACAATGGCGCCGCACCAGACCGCGTGCATTGATGGACAACTCCTCAATCAGTTTGAGGTAATAAATATCACAAAGATTGAGATAAATTTTAATGTATCGCTAATTATTTAGTAATATACTGGGAACGCTAACACCTGAGATTATAAGGTTCTCTAACCTTCATAAATATTTTGTAAGTATGTATAATTGTGAGCTGATTTAAAAAAAAAATTTTTCATTCGATATAGCACCTCCTGTGGTTGTCCCACCACAACGAATACAAGGGTAACCCCCAAATTTTATGGGTAATTAACAAATGGAAATGTATTATTTGTGTTTCAACAAGCGACTCATAGACAGGCGAGTCGACATTACTGACGCTCAACCATCTAACTTAGATTATGAAATCTTAGAATAGAATTTATCTTTATTGTACATCAGCCAATTCAAGAAGAGAAATACACAAAAAAAAACATTTAACTAATTTTGTACAAAGGGCAAACCACAGAAAATTGTAAAGAAATATTAAAATGTATTTCAATAAGCCAAAATGTGAAAAATATGTCACTTATATAATATAGTGACATATTTTTGTATCGATTTAGTGACTCCTTTCTCTGTCGCACAGCTAGAGCATGGAATTCCTTACCAGCACACGTATTCCCTCCTTCTTATAACATGGGTTCCTTTAAAAGAGGCGTGAAAAAGCACTTTTTGTGCCGGCAAGGTGAGGGTGGCTAGGACAGTATGTCGCATGCTTCACTAGCTATCTTCACATATGGACTCATCTACTGCTTATCATCAGGTGGTGTCGAGTCATTTGCTGAGCTTTTTTTAAAAAAAATAGTAATTTCTAGTTCGTGAAAATTGCTTAAAGTTTTTAAGTATTTTGTAGTTAAAGTAACGTTTCAACACTTTTTTTCTATTTTGAGTGTTTAGTTTCTAAAGACAAAGTTATATGAGTGACTACGTATTGTCAACTTGCCTGTCAGTTTGTCGTTGGATTAAAATACTAGTATAGCTTTTGAATCGAAGTATCGTGAAAATTACATCGGCCAAGTTAACAATGCTTATAATATTAAAATTAAATTGTTCTTGGACTGAGTGACAACGATTCCGCATCGAACAAAAGAATAATCAAGTAAATCGGATGCGAAATCTCGGCCAAATCGGTGTATATACATAAAAGTGTATACAAACCGAACTAACAACTTTTTGAAGTCGTTTAAAAATTGTAATCGATAGTAGTAACAAGGAACACCTCCCAACCGCCCGTCGCCCATCTATATGTATATGGTATCATTTTAAAGGTCTTGATGAACTGATCACGAATATATAAACATCTCGTGCCAGTTTTGGGTTTTTCGACCAGAATTTTTTGTCAAAGTTGAAAGCTTTTTCAGTGTGATTGTTTGTTTTTTAAAAATATAAAGAAACCAAAAATAAGAAAAGTGTTTTTTTTATGAAAAAAACTGGATCCAACAGCCACTATACATATATCGCTATAATTCATGATTTGCGCGCGTGGTTGGTTTTTCAGGCCATTTTACCGACTGGTTCAAAAATTAAAACCCAACCAACACATATGATATGGGTATCAAATGAAAGCTTATAAAATAGTTATTTAATTTAAAATTCTGGTCGAAACACCCAAAAGTGGCACGAGATTTTTATATATTTGTATTCAGTTCACCAAGACCTTTAAAATGATACCATATACATATAGATCGGCGACGGGCGGTTGGGAGGTGTTCCTTGTGAGTATATATTCGACTATTATAAACAGTAAAAGACCAGTGTTAATGTAGATTTGTTGTTGATTGTACATGAGATGATTATATAAACAACGCTTATTTTACAGTTGGATTATCTAAACAATTACCATAAAAAAGTCCTGGATACTCTCGGACCAATACTAAAGGAGAGGGGCTTGGTGTTAGATCTTCAATGGCTAGAGGAAGAATGCAAACCTATCTACAAATAAGGTAACATCTTAGAAACTAGTTAATCGGTTATGTATACGCAAAAATTATAAGTATAATTGTTAACGCGTCAGCGAGCGTACATGTGCGCACGCGCATCGCCCCACAGCGGCCCCGCGAGAACTCGAGCTGAGCAGTGTTGCCAACGCGAAAATTGTTTTTTTATTTATCCAAATATCAAAGTCTCCGTCAAGCAACAGTATGATAAATAGTTTGAGAGATGAAACCATGTTGAAAAATGTGTTGAAGATTTTGAATTTCGGTGATTTGTGGTCTTCCAGTATTAATGAAATGGACGGAGTTGCTAAGTTGAGTTTTTGTTTTATTATTAAGATGTTACAACACTACGTGAAAAGAACCCTTCTGTGTAGTGATGTTCGAGAGCATTCCATGACCCGAATGGCTCGACCTGCCCGTTGTTGTATAAAGATTAACATTTCTACAAAAATATTTCAAAATTACAAGTCAATTTAAGGGGTTGATAATGAGTTTTTTGAAATATTTTTTTTATATTTTTTTTTATATTGTTTCAGCTGTGAATCAAAATTGAAGGATCAAAAATGGATATCGATGTTAACCCATGGAAGTATTTTACACTATGCTTTTATAATGTATAGTTATTATTAAATAAATAAATAAAACCATTATATTCGTAAAAGGCCTTTTCTTAAGTACTGGAGAAATACTGAAAAAATCACTTTTACTTTTTTTCTCTGACAACCACTTGGACCCTAGAATATACCAAGCCGCAAATATTTTAATTAATGGTACTGATATTACTGATACTGTTGGTACTTATATTACTTTCTGAATCTCATCATTTTTACACAGTTTTGGCAATAAAAAAATTCTATTCAGTTTTAATATATTCTTATATAGTGGCTAGGAATTTATTTTTTTAAAGACAAATTATTACGGCTGCAATTAAATAATTTTTAATTAGGAATTGAAGAATTAACTGAACAAAATTTAAAAATAACAGAAACAGAGTAACAGAAAATATGTGTTCGCTCGACGGAGGTTAGGCGCAGAATAAGAGGCTCGCGTTTTTTTTTGACTGGCTAATGCTATTGGCCGCATACAGCGTTACCGGGGTTTTAAGGAGGAGAGAACCTTTGAGAGTCCTTAACGTGGTATTGTTACGGCTTAAACTCCTCATGCATGTCTCCCATGATAAAAATACCTGTCTCCAGCAGTAAGACATAATGGCCATCAATTCTAAAATCCCCACTTCAAGGTTCTTGATTTTATTTGGATCGATTATGTAATAATAGAATAGAATAGAGTATATCTCTATTGTACATCAGCTAATTTAAGAAGAGATATACACAAAAAACATTTAACTAATTTTGTACAAAGGGCGAGCTTATCGCTAAAAGCGATCACTTCCATGTAACCTTAGGATGGACAGGATTAAAGATAAAGTACTTGAGGGAAGTTGGCGACGTATAACGTTTCTTGGTATGAGAAATAGTAAGATATTGAGAGGCGGAAGAGGCAGCTCCTTTCAATAGTTACTATTTCTTAGACCAAGATTCCATTAATTCCTAATAATTGAAATAAATCTAACGCTTACCATTTGTGTTAGCATTTAGAAAAGTTCACGTGATGACGAATCTCATTAAATCGCACCAAGGAAGGGAAACCCATGGGATATCAGCGAAGTCCGAGAAACGCGCCCGGAACCTGCGAGTGCAATGCTTGACTCTACAAATTACCCTTCCAGAAGGGGAAGAGTACCATTTAAGGAACAAGGACGAAGAGACAGAATTATCCCCAGGGCTACAACACCACATTTACGCCTCAAGCCACACTTACCAAGGATGTGACGTTGAAACATCACCAAAATGACATCACGTTATTAATAAACGCCATCTAATTATCATATTTCCAATATATAGATATACCAAAGATAGTATCGCTAATCCGTAATCGCTGATATCTTAATAGTGCAGATAAAATTGCTGTTTGATGATAACTTCTATTAATTTGATAAACATATCGATTGCTCCCATTTTCTATATGTAAATGGTCAATATGACTGCGTTTAAGTGTTATTGTGTGGTGTTAAGTGTTCTGTAAGTATTTATCAAGTACTTATAATACGTGTATTCTTCAAGGGTCCAATTGAAAGTAATAAAAGTTTCAAACTTTATAAAAACTAAAAGCAAATTGTTATTTCAATAGTAAAAGTATAAATTTTTATACTCGTGAGTTGCTCGAGACGAGCTCGCTAAAACAAAGCGACTTTCGCTGTTGTAGGTCCCTGGATGTGTCAATCAAATTTGTTATTTCCACACCTATGAAATAGTTTTACAATTTTGATATGACCTTAGTATTTATATGACTATATTAACGACGTAATAACGGGTACAAACGCTTTGTTTTATACTTACCGACGTGCATACTTGTATAGTAAAATTGTATTTTTTAATAGTTTTACGAAAGACGCCGTGCTGGCGCACATTCCCGCAACAACCATTGGCTGGGCAGAACCCGATTATGGTGAGTTATGTAGTATGTCATAATTTTGAAAAGTCACAAAGCCGTGCAAATGTAACACACGTCTCAGTTTAAGAATGACTCTTATTATAAAGAATTAAGGTACTCACAATGTTAGTTTTAGCTGCCGAAGTGTTGTTACCAATTCGAATTTCGAACGTCTTAGTAGGAAGGCCTCTCGACTTTACAGAGATCTCTACAAGGTTCTCAGTAAAACGAATTTGATGAAATAAAATAAGTTAAATATCTACCCCAACCGGGATACGAACCCGGGTCTCTAGCTGAATAGATAGGGCTACTGACCATTCGACCAGAACCAAATACTAATCCACCAAATAGGAGAGGAGCGGCCGTGGTGCTCATAATACAAACATTGTATATTATGTACTACTATACTTGTATATTATATACTATTATAATTGTATATTATGTACCAATAAAATTGTATATTATGTAAATTTTATTTTGATGATTATTTTAATGGAATTATAACTTACTTAACTTTCGAAAATATATGAATAAAGATATTAATATATATAGTAAATTTATATATACAATTCCCTGGTCCACTCGTGTGCGACGTATTGCGTTTGGAAACACAGGTCTGTTATTAACGACATTCATTAGGTTGTATATTCAACTCTCTCTCACTGTTCGCTTTGGGAGAAAACTACTATCAACATTGAACTAGCCGATGTTGTTTCTAGTGTCATACGAAGCTTCCATTGGACAACGAAGTGACAATAGCTTGCAACGACTGACAGAAGTACGCGCAGCCATGGCGGAGTACAATGTTACAGCGTACATCGTGCCCACAGCTGATGCACACAACGTGAGTAATTCATACTTTTTTTTAATAAAAAGCACAGCAAATGTATTACTTCCGTCTGATAGCAAGCAGTAGGCGTCCATATTGTCATATATCTAGCGCAGCATGTTACATACTGCCTTAGCCACCTACAAATTGATCTGTATATCTCTATACTAGCCGCCCCGGGCTTGTATGTAGAATAAATCGATATTCGATTGTATTATATATACCTAAACATCTCATCAATCAGTCTATCTATTGGCGAAAACTGCACGAAAATCCGTTCAGTAGTTTATGAGCTTATCGCGGATAGATAAACGGGCAGACGCGGCGGGGCACATTGTTTTAATTATTAGTGATCGATTTTTATAAAAGTCAAAGTCAAAGTCAAAATATCTTTATTTAACACTAGATATACCAGCGATTTGAATATATGTCAACAACGAAAATTATATTTGTTACTAATGTATATAAAATAACATTAAGTTTATAAAACGTACTCTCTAATTATAGCTACAAAAGTCATAACATCATTTCTGAAAAAAATATGTGTAATATAGTAGGAATTTTGAATTGAAATTGCACGACCAGTCTAAATGACTGGTCTGGTAAATCTAGTGTTAAATAGTCTCATTAACTAAGTTCTTTTAAGTCATCGTAACAGGGAATATATATGTGAAAAAATAAACAAGTGGATATTAACCGGGTACTTACAAATTGTCCCAGTTATAATTTAAATATGTATTAAATAAATTATTTTAAAATTAAAACTAACACTTGTATGCATATTCCCAATTATAGGTAAGACAAAGAGTTTTATTTGCTATTATGGTTGCTTCTGCGCGTATATACTGACACACACGCAAAAAACACAAAAACACCCACACATAAAAACACAATCCACACACAAACATCATTAACATGCGATGACTGACTTTTGAACTTAGAAAATTATATCTTTAATTAGTTGACTCTGTGAATGTCGTAACGAGCTAACTCCGCGACTATTGCCATCTATCTAAGATAATCTAAATTTGAGATGTAAGAAATGACATTAATTAATTTGTAAGTAAATTGTAATACTAATACATAATGACATATTGATTTGTAAATGTCATTATAAATACTAAGGCTGAGAGTTTCTTGCGCCGCTTCTTCTCTGCAGCTACTAATTCGTCGAAGCGGTAGTAGGGTTGATTGGGAATATGCATACTAGTGTTATTTTTAATTTTAAAATAAATATTATTTTAAAATTAAAACTAACAATTTATTTAGTACATATTTTAATACTGGGACAATTTGTAAATGCCCGGTTGATACCCACTTAAAGTTATGACTATTGCCTTTAATTACATTATTTGTTTTTTTCATACATATTCCCTGTTGTGACGATTTAAAAGAACTTAGTAAATGAGTCTATTTAAATAAAGTTATTTTTGACTTTTGACTTTTTAATGACACGTCAGTAGATATTCCATACTAAATTACTAAAATATTTATTTAAGTTGTTTTGATTTTAAAACATCCCTAAATAATACCGCACCAAACATGAAAAAGATAGAATTAAAAATACCGTTTTTGATCCAGAGTGTACGGAAAGCTGTCTTCGCGTTCGCGGATTGGTAGCTACTGCCTTTCGTGCATTTAACTACCCGTTTTAAATTTTATATAATTCGTAGTCAGCTTTCCGTATTTGTATTAATTATAAAAAATGATATAATATATATGCTAACAATCATAACAATACATGCTAATAGTTTTTTACTTAAGTTTATTTATTCTATATATATAAGGTATTTAATAGTAAGTATTTTAAAGTATTAAAAAAATCTAATAAAATATAAAATATGTTAATGTGTGTGTGCGTCGGCTTCAAAACAAAAAAAAAACATCTATTTATTTTTATATATCTTATCTATAAACCCTTTTACTTTATATTGTAAAATTTAAAACTACCTTCTTGACCAAAAGTTACCATTTTAAAAAGTATAATGGGTTTATTTAATTGGCTTGTGTCTCGGTAATTCTATTTTATTATGTATATATAGAGAATTGTGTTGATACAATGTTTAATAAATAAATAAATATGAGTGTGAGGGGAAATGTTATCCACTAATTCTAGCATTGGTCAGTAATATCTCTGTCGATTGATATAAGCCACACCAACTGTAACTTTTCAGTCGCAGTACATAGCCCCGACAGATGCGAGGCGGGTGTGGTTGTCAGGGTTGCAAGGATCGTCAGGGACTGTGGTGGTGACACCCACGGAGGCACTGGTCTGGACAGACGGAAGGTACTTCACGCAATTCGAACTGCAAGTCAATAATGAACACTTCACGCTGATGAGGCAAGGTAAACAAATTTTGTAAGAACACGCTTCGAATTATAAGTACATTAATTTTTTTTATTTTTAGGTAATTAGTCTGAAAAGTAAGAAAATTTAATGACATTTGTACTTATGTTAAAGTAATGCGTAACACAAATATTAAATTGAGAATAATGTCGCAGGTTTCGCCATATTCAATATATCTAAGATATTTGATCATAAGGTAATTAATCTTATGATCTAATATCTTCTAATAATCTAATATCTGATATATCTTGAAATATCTGATCTAATATTCTTGTTGAGGCAGTTTTTTATCCCAAATTAATAAATAAATAAAATACAATATGTGTCTTCCAATATGTTCAATATTTACTTCAATAAGTACAATATATTTCCCGCAATAATAACAATGTATCTTTCTAACAATATATATAAGTATCTGTAGATAGAATGGTATACTCACGAACACTTCAATAGGCGATTATTATTTGATCGTAAGTTTTTGGCCTTTGAAAACACACAGAGTAGCCCGAAGCGACGTAACATTTTGTGTCGTCACGCCCCAGAAAGGGGAGATTTGGCTACAGAAGGGATAAAGATAATTGTAGGGAGCACAGATTAGTGCCCCTTCGGCGCTGATCTGTGCTCCAAACTTAGAAGCTATTTTGACCTTGGTGTATTAATCTGTGACGTGTTTTTCCTGTAAATATACCTGTATTGCCCATTATGTCGTTACGCCCCAGAAGGGGAAGAATTGGAACAGAACAGAAGGGAAAGAGCCCTATGGAAGTACCCTCGCGCTCTCCCTTGATTCGGTCCGTATGCCGTAAGGTAGACAGGACCATGGGTTGGTGGAGGGAAGATATGCCCTTTGAAAAAATTTCAAAAACTGACAGTTCTTTTTATCGTTTGTTTAAGTGTTAGTGAACACTAGTCATATTGTATTTATTTTGTATTTTAATTAATACCTATGACTACGTAAGTCCACATTTTACCACGTTTTTCTTAGCTTGCTTTCTTTTGTCAAACAAGCGTAATATACATACTCCATTAGGTACTTTTAGTTTTGCACTTGGACTTGCACTTTCCATATCTTTGAACTATAAATAATACATTATAAATTAAACGTAAGACCACATTTGGTGATTTTTCAATTGACCAAATGGCGTAGACAACGCTAAGCCGGTGTAAAAAAAAGTAAATTTCTTTTTATAGGTATTGATTTGTCCATCCAGAACTGGTTAGTTCAAAACATGTCTCCAGAAGACGTGGTGGGTGTTGACCCGACAACCTACACTCGCAACGCTTGGATTTCTTTAGAGGTAACTTTTTCATACTGTAACCAGGTTTGCCGAGTGGTCAATGCCCATAACAGGAGACTACTCTGATAGAGTTCTGAGTTCATGTCCGCTAGAACTGGGGTACCCTATTTAGATCAAATGAAATCTAGACCATTTTTCCGTAGGTCGTCTAACACATGCAGGTGCGAATTTGCAGATATCATCAACAAAATCTTTTTACTTTTAAAGGGGTTGCCAGACTCCTAACGCTAGCGACGTGTTATCTGGAGAACCAAATGGAATTTTGTTTGTTGTGCCCTCCTGTTTCTGCACGTTTTTAACAAACATCCTTTCCCGTGGAAAATTGAGTCAAAAATTTTTATAGCATTAGTTTTAGATATATTGTTTTAAACTTTCATGGTCATTGACAAGTGGATAGTTTTTGTTTTTATTATTATAGTTTACTCAAAAATAACTAGGTTCCTGGCATATATTCCATAATTAACTATCTAGTCGCCTTTGAAACAGAAAGACCGGTCATGCAGATCTCGTTTCTCGCTACTCCTACAAGTTCCATTATTCGAAACCTTTTGTCTTCTATTTTACACGATTTAATAACTCATAATATAATTTTGTAAATGTTGCTTCAATGGTGACATTACTAAGCCTAAAGCAACATCACCAATGGGTTCTCTTACCTTTTGTCTAAGCTTTTAACTAAGAAAAGTAAATTATTGACCAACCTTTAGAACAACATTATTTTTTTATGTAGAACGCATTAGGAGCCGTCAATGTTTCGCTGAAAGCTGAGGCTCAGAACCTAGTGGACCTCGCCAGGGAACGAATAGGCGACCCACCGCCGCCTAGACCCAACAACTCTCTTCTCCCCCTTAATGTTACATTCACAGGTAATCAGCAAAAATTAGAATTATTAAATATTAAACACTCCTTTGTAAATGTCATGTGATATGGCAGCTGTCCTTTTTAATCATATAGAGAGAGCGAGACGCATGATCTTATATTAGAATCAATTATATTAGAAGAATGTGCCGACTGTATCAGACCTTATATATGCTTATTTTCCACTCGAGAATCTCATTGGCATAATGATTCGATCAATTACAATATACATATTATATCCTGATCGTAACGTCTTCGGCCCAAAGCCAAGTGGTTCTTCTATATATTAATTAAAACAAATCTAAATATAAAATATGATTAACTGTACTCCTAGTGTAAGTTTTAACGTATCTAGACGATTTGATCGTAGTTTCGTTGAGATGATATTATATTGGTAAAGATTTTTTTATATATGATCGCATATATAAAACATTTTTCGTGTTTTATTTTTGGGTATTAACATTATGAATATCATATGATTCATTAAATTTTGTTATATTACTTCGAACATAATCGAAGTGTACACACTAGCGTTCTTTAGACTTGCTAAAACGCGGCGATTTAAAAATAAAAATTAAAAACCCAGAAAAAGTTATTTCTTAAGATTGTTAATTGAGAATTGGTAATTTCGTATGGTAATCGTCTAGTTCACTTACTAATAATTTCTTTTATTTCTACTTCGGATTACTTTTAAAGTTGGTCTAGTCAGTTCGTATTAAACATTTTCTTTTCACTGTTCACAGGCAAACCTTCTAATGTGAAATTATCAGAGTTACAATCACAAATGGCTGACAGAGGGGCCGCTGCACTCATCCTTACTGCTTTAGATGATATTGCGTGTAAGTATACAAGACTCTTTTGATAATTACATATTTCTCATTTTGGCATTCATTATGCTCTATTAAAATCTCTTTCCTTAGATACCCAATGGTTTAGATTCTGATGTGCACGAACTTAAATAAGATTTTAATTCAGTTCTAGTCTTTCATTACAAAACGGCCAGAAAAAGACGATTGAATCCAAAATGGCGGCTTTTAAGCATATTTATATTTTTATAAATAAAGCTCAGCAAATGAATCGAAACCGCCTGATAATAAGCAATAGAGGAGTCCATACTTGCCTTATTATAACATGCATTATAAAACAAGCCCATTAAAATATGTCAAAAATATATGTGTATGTGTCAGTGTCAACAAACTTGCGTTTGCTATAAGTATTTCTATAATTTTGTATTGAATTGGTTTAAAAAAGCAATTTAATTAATTATTAGTTTAAGATAATGCCAGCAGATTCTCAACCATTGCCTTTATCAAGTAGATTGATAAGGTTTTTCCGGCGGCCATTTTAAATTTGAAATTTTAAGTAATGTACTGCAATTTACTAGACAAGTCTAACCATTTGATATCTTTCTGGAATAAAAAATATGTAATCTGCCATTTTATATCAGAAGCCATCTTGGATTTACAATTATACTGAATATATTAAAGTATTGTCATATTTCAAACGTATGTTATTTTAAGATATCGGATCGAATATCAAATTAAACTGTCAACAGAAAGTGGATAAAAAAAATATTTGAAATATAAAATTAATATCCACTAACTTAACTTAAGATTAACCCACTACAATTATATGTTAAATGGTAAATTAGTAACAATTTGAACACAATAATTCAAAGAAAATATAAGGATGACAATTAAATTATGTGACTTACTTTATTCACAGATACACTCAATATTCGTGGCTCGGATATACCTTACAACCCAGTATTTTTTTCATATCTTATAATTAGGAATGATTTGGTAAGTAATTTTATAAAAATTTGAAATGCCACCATCTCAAACACGTTTGTATTTTAATGTATTTCGTCAGGCTCTACTTACAATTGTTAGTTTGTTTATCATAATTTAAGTTTACTTAGTTGTATGGTCTATTATTACATTTATAATAGAGATAATGCAAAAGAAAATGTACGATTTTCGCAAATAGTTTTTTTTAATACGTTGACGAAGACGTTGCGCAGTTTGCGCATTTCGCCGGTGTCTAATAGTTCATCGAAAGTATTAGTTTTAAAAATGTTTTATTAAAAGACTTATAGACACACATTTACTATAAGTATTTTAAAGTAAAGGCAAAGGGATCTTAGGCCATAAAGCCATGACACATTATTTATAAATTAATTTATTAGGGCTTTGGTATACCGGTGTAACATACTCTACAGCCTCGTGGAGTTTTTGACGATATTCGGTACGTGGCAATTATGTTAACGACTTACGGGTGAATTAAATGATAATTAATGATGAATTACCACGGTAATGATAATGCAAAATGGACTAATCTTATAAATAAACAAGACACTGGAAAATTTCACTGAAAGTCACTAAACTTATGATAAATAAAAATATGTGGTATGTGTACGTGCATAAACTATAAAATATTCTAATATTTTGCTTTTTTTTTATTCAAAAGCAACGTCACGGCTCTATCATCTCCGCGGCTACATATGCTGAGCCGGCGACACAATACCTTTCAGTTATTTATTTTACTAGTACAACTTGGGAGATACTGTTACTGATTGTCTATGTATTGTAACAGTGTGTGAAATTAATTATTTTTCAATTTAATTGAAATTATGTATTCCATAAACTCCTTGTCACAGCCATCCAGTTTAAGCGAAAATCACACTTCGAAAATATACAAAATAAAAAGCAAGGCACCCAACTCACACGTAACCGGCTTTCCTGATACCTATTCAAAAATTAAAACAAATCACAAAAACGAACATTAGTCGGTTTTTTTTTAATTTTTACTTATGTATTTCAGCCTCCTCCTAGTAACGTGATATTATATTGGGGAAACGGCTCTCTATCATCTGATATTAATGATCACTTAGTCTCTGAAGGCACACAGTTGACTGTGAGGAATTATACTGACATATTTGACGATTTAGAAGAAATGGTAGCGGTAAGTGTTGCATTTTATTTTGACGTCAACCCTGCAACTGTAATAACTTCATCGTGATATTAAAACTATTATATAGGATTATATTTAAATTTAAAGGCCTTAATTACGAGTTAACAATATTGCTAGTCTAATTCCGTACATATAGAAAGAATACGATACACTGAACTCAAATTAAATAAAACTAAGCAGTCAAAATTAGGCTATATAATAATTAGAAATAAAATAATTAATATTTCTCACCTAAAACCTAGCCCAAAGTAAGCATCATTAAGAGCTTGTGCTATGGACTAAAGAGAAACGTAGATAGTAATATGTATATAAATATTAGAAATATACTAAATATATATACAAACATTCATGACTGAACAAATATTCGTACTGATCATACATATATCTGCCCCTACAGGATTCGAATCCAGAACCTCTAGCTAAGTAGACAGGGGTACTGACCACTCGACCAGACGGCCGTCGAATTTAGTTACATAGAAATATTTCTCAGTTATTTAGTATTCATGGACAATCTCTTAATGATGAATAATTTGGTCAAGATTATTGGCATCAAAAACAGTCTATGTTGGATGCCACCTCATGGGCATACGCGAGGAGTTGGGACCATAACCAAAATCATGTGATTTTTATGTCAAACTCGCAGTGATACCGACATTCGAAAGAATATGATGTGTATCTAGTCTATTTTTTATTTTTATTTATTTATTGGAACAAAAATAGGCATACATAAAAAAGTAAACGATAATGGCTACATTAGTTTAAAATAAAACTGTGTCGCAGACATTAACGCCCACCTCCAGTAAAAAGAAAATAGAGTCCCAGCATCAAAGTTTGATGAAGTGACATATATCTACAATCACGTGACGTATTGATGTCCACGTTAGTTACGTAAAACATGTCAATGCTACGTGAGCATTGACATGTTTTTTAAAGACAAGTAGATGACGGTAATCATGACATTAACAACGACGTTTGTCCTCATTATGCGACGTAATAAACGATAGTCACGTCAGATTTATAAAGTACTTTACTAAAAAATACTTAGATAAAAACAATATTTTAAATTTGTGCTCATGTGAATTTTACATGGAATATAACCTTAAAAAGATGGCATTCTGTTCCGTTTTCATAATTTCGAAACCAGAGCGCTCGCATCACTACGCGACGTGCTTCACTTCAATATCGCGAGGGTTCAAATCATTGTTAAAGTATAATTTTTCACGATAACAGGAGTTGCCGTTAAACGAAACTGTTTGGCTGCCACAAGACGCCAGTCATGCAGTTTTCTTGGCCGTAGAATCTGTAAGTATCTTTTATAATTATTTAACTAGTAGGTGAATTTTGTATCACGCCATCTATTAGAAGTAATCCGAAGTAGAGACAGAATGACAGTTTTAGTACAAAAGCACGTCAGTTACAAGATTTTCCATAATAAATTGATTTAAAGCTATTGTATATTGTAGCTATTGTAAGCTATTTTTTTTAAAGTACCCTCGAATTAAAGCGAACAATACCCAATTAACAAACAGCTATATGTTTTTATACATAAGAGAAATAGAAAAAGATAATGTTTTGATTTTAATAATGAATGTATTTAAATTATAATGTTAATGATGATTATATTCTTGATGTTATGTAGTTTTATGTGGTCTGAGAATAAATGATTTTTAATTTTTATTAACACTAGTTTAACATTTACACAATTTTTTTTTCAGAAATGATGTAATTGATTATTGATGCAATTAGAGAGTACGTTTTATAAACTTAATGTTATTTTATATACATTAGTAACAAATATAATTTTTGTTGTTGACATATATTCAAATCGCTGGTATATCTAGTGTTAAAGGGGTGATGACAGTGTTGTTAGATTGTTATAATTATTACTGTTCATAACAAAATACATACCGAAAAGACTATAAAAGAACAATTACTTTAGATGGCTTTTGTACTATTTATTTCATATTGATTTAAAGGTAGGGCGAGATTACTGAACCAATACAATTCTAAAAACTTCTATAATTAAACCATTTACATTAACATAATATTTAATATAGCTGTCCAGCTCCGCAATGTATACAAAATACCACGGGGTGACGTTTTACGTCATATCCCGTTTTTAAGAGTCAAAAAATGTGACATTTAAATTGTAATACCTAAGGGAGTTTTCATGGTATCTAACCAATGTTTCTATAATAAAATTAGCTTACATTTACGCAAAGAACAAAATAATGTTAACATGCTTATCACAGAGACTAGACTGACCTGTTATTCAGACGACCCATTTAATATTTCCTGCAAACTAAACATGTGATGCGAGATAACTTGGTCAAATGAAATACATAACTGCAGGGGCCAGCAAAAGAGCCATCGATGGACGAACGTTTAAATGTAGGCGCACATACGTAGGTCCATAACAGCCTAGTTGTGGCCCAGGCTTGTATGGTACTTTTCACAAATTAAAGCTAAGCACATTCCATTTGAAAATACACCCATTGTTCCATTTGTTTTATTATTATTATTGATACATAATTAAGACCTTAAAATAATACCAATACGTACTTGTAGCTTTGTATTATCTGTTTTTGTATGTGCAATGTCTATATATTTATTATTATGTTTGTAGGGCGGAACAGGTAACGTCGTGTCTTCGCTCTCGCCTGTCGCTCTCATGAAATGTGTGAAAAATGATGTGGAATTACAGGTAAGGTCATGACAAATATTTGTAAGTAACATTCCGCGGCGTCGCCCACGTGGAATACAATTATACAATTTAATATTTGTATGCAATAACTTTTATCATGTATTTATTCGTTATACGTCGCCCACTTCTCTCAAGTGCTTTATCTTTAATCCTCTCCATCCTAAGGTTACCTGGAAGAGATCGCTTTTAGCGTTAAGGTCGCACTTTGTACAAAATTAGTTAAATGTTTTATGTGTATTTCTCTTCTTGAATTGTCTGATGTACAATAAATATATATTCTATTCTATTCTACATGCCCTTATTATGTTTCTGATAAATTATAATTTCACGATTTGATTGAGATTTTATACACATTTCTAAGGGGTTGAATTTTCAAAAAATTCTTAACCAACACTTATATCATCATAACAGCTGCTAAATTCATGATTCCAGCTTCAAAAATCCCCTTCAAAATCTTCCCCTTTTGAGGTGAATTATCAAAAATTGATTTGTATCAGGAATCTCTTTAAACATAAGTAACTATATATAATCCTTTCTTAGCGGGTGTCTACGTAATCACTATGATTGTCAAAATAGTCAAAAGTCAAAATATCTTTATAAAATAAATGCTTTTATTAAGTTCTTTTATATCGTCATAACAGGGAATATGTATGAGAAAAAATAAATAAATGTAATTAAAAGTACTTTAAGTAACTTTAAGTAGGTATTAACCGGGTATTTACAAATTGTCCCAGTTGTAGAATTTAAAGATGTATTCAAAAGTTGAGCCAAATATACGCTCGATCCGCCCAGAAATTTGAACAGTGCGTTAATTGATCAGTCAGTCAGTTACCTTTGCCTTTTATGGCTCTATAAATCATTATTATTATTATTACGAGTGTGACACATTTTGATGAATCTAAAGAGAGTTCAATACATTATACATGATGAGATTCTATAAACGTCCAGGGCTTCCGAACGGCGCATATAAAGGATGGTATCGCAGTAGTGCGTGGATTGCGCTGGCTGGAAGACCAAGTCGAGAAGGGGAATAATGTCACCGAAATAGATCTGTCCGACAAGCTCGAAGATCTGCGGCGGTAAGTTAAATTGTCAAATTAACTTTTCTTTTTTAATTAATGAGAAGGCAAAGGGATCTAGATCAAACAGCCATGTCTAATTATTTCTGCAAATATAGCATTGTAATATAAGTGCAATACTAAATGTAAAACAGTATAGTTTATCGCTAAGTGTTTGCATGTATACGTTTTCTTTATACTTTGTATTTTTTGTGCAAAATAAAAAATATTGTAAGTGTCTATGATGTAGTGTATGAGCAGTATTAAATACTTAAAGCCTTTGACTTTATATTTTGACTTTGATTTGGAACCTCGTAAGTATTAACACTGCAGTATTTGAAGAACTCATAATTACTGCTTCTGAAAAAAAATTGTGATGGGTTTCCTGCAGGCCACGCAGACAGAAGATAGTGAAGTTAATTTGAGCCTTTACATATTGTATACACATACATATATGTATACATAGTGTGTTTTTCAGAAACCAATATTAAGTCCTTCTAAGACTTCTGTGTTTAAACTTGCAAATATTAATGAAAGTCAAAATACAAAGCCAAAGTCTTTTATACAGTCTAGGGACAGCGGTTGCCTAGACAAGGTGGACTCGGAGCTCAAAATAACAAATATGGATTGACCCATCTAGGGTGCTTTGTTTTCGTTATCTTTACTTCGTCAATGAGCTCCAGGTCAGTCATTGTATATATATATAAACATTTTTTTCATTATATATATATATATACACAAATATACTTTTATTTGTTTAATTATATTAATATTGATACACACCCCTCTACCTTCCGATGTCACTTTTCCCATATATGGGGCTCCTGGAAGAGATTTCTTATAGAAATAAGCAATACCTTTGTACAATTTTCTGATATTCTGTTGTGTCCTTTTAATAGTCTTTGTGTGTACATAAATTGTTAAATAAATAAATAAATTTCATGTGACAGTGAGGAGTTGGACTTCCACGGGCCTTCGTTCGCTACAATCGCAGGATCTGGACCGAATGGCGCCATCATCCATTATCAACCACCCACTGTGGGCTCTCGAGTCATTGGCAAGGATGACATGTTGCTCGTAGACTCCGGTGGACAGTACAAGTAACTTTATAATTTTTAATTTAATGTGGTAAATCTGCTTCTTAATTTACCAATGGGATTAATTGTAAAAATAAAACTAAATTGAAAATCGGAATATGCCGTCCTCTCATTATGGTATAGGAAAACTATGGAAAGAATAAGAACTGTCAATGTCAAAGTTAAAATGACTTTGACATTGACAGTTCTTATTCATTCAATTATTACTCAACTTTGGTACAGATATATACAGTCATTGAAACTTCTCAGTGTGGTCAAATGAAAAATCTACTTTAACTAAGATTTTGGATGTTCAATTTCTCTGTTTTAGGGATGGCACTACAGATATAACTCGCACAAGGCACATGAGTGGGTCTCCAACTCCTGAACAGAAGGCGGCCTTCACCAGGGTCCTGAAAGGGCAGATCATGCTGGGAACTAGCGTGTTTCCTACAGGCACTGTGGTTAGATACGATACTAAGAATATGTAGTCGTGATTCGATGGCTACGTGATCGTATATCATTTTTCTTCATTAAAATAATAACTTAAATTAATAACTTATTACTTTTAATAATAGAATTCATAGTTTCGTTATTTTTTTTTAATCAGGCCTTACTTCATAATCTGATTATTACACTTAAATAAAATTTAACCTCAATATATCTCGCTCTCTCATTATATTATTGGAAAAGGATAGTAAAAATGAGCACTGTCAAATAACCTGAATGTTGACAGTTTTAAAAGAACCATAGACAATTTTAGAAAGCTTCCAAATACGTGAATCTAGTTTTTTAAGGGTCGAAATTGAATACACTTTTCTTAATGTCACACATTATAATGTTTCACATGCCAGCCATCCTTTTTGTAATTTATATCTACAGAACGAGATGTAATGCAGTTAAAATAAGATTTAGAGTGTGAACTTCAAAATCAGGGTTATTAATAATTCTACGATTAACTCAGGGCCACACTCTGGAGACATTCGCCCGCAAGTTCCTATGGGACGTTGGCCTGAACTACGCCCACGGGACGGGGCATGGTGTTGGACACTTCCTAAACGTACATGAAGGTCCTTCCGGGATACTGAGTGGCCCCCTCGTCAACGACCCAGGAATAATGCCTGGAATGATATTTAGTAACGGTATGTATTGTTATCGCGATAAACACTCGCGTTTGATTTGAACTAACGAGTAGTGTGTTCAATACGTTAGACCTGTTTGGTTTATTTACACTTATAAGGTCTTAACGGCTCTCTTGTAATCAACTCTGTAACGCTCTCATCGGCAGCAGCTCATATACATCCCCACCGAACACTACCTTAAATAAGGAGATTAGGTCTTAGCCCACCGCGCTGGTCAAGTGCGGGTAGGTCGACTTCACACTCGACATAAGAATTTCTTCACATTTGTGTGCTAGATGTTTTCCTTCACCGTAAAAGCATCCGCTATACGTTCATATGATTTTCACATTAGAAAACATATTGGTACGTGGCGGGATTCGAACCGCTGCCTCCCGCGTGGAAGACAAGACACGCTTTATGTAAGCCAGATATAAATGACAATTATATGCATCTTCGTATATTTAATTTTGTCTAATACAGAAACTTTATGGTAAATACGATACTTTCTGTATAATTGAGTGTTTTGTGAGGATATTACGTATTTCTCCTTACTACATCGAGATATATGCACAAACTATATAACTATGTAATATAATGAAGCTTGTATTTTGAGAGTCGCATCCTAGAGGAACAACCTTCCTAATGGAACGTAGAAGGTACGAAGCAATAAAGATAATACATTTCTTACAAGTTGGTTTATTTTATACGAAATGTAGTTAACCAAATAAGTCAATTGGGTCAAAAATGACCCCCGATAAATTAAATTTAAATTTTCCACAATCTAAAGACATTACTTACTTACTTATTAACTTACTCTTTAGGGAGCCATCTTTTAAACAAATCCTTTTATTATTTAGAGCCTGGATACTATGAGGTCGGCGAATATGGCATCAGACACGAAGATCTAGTCGAAGTCATTGAGTTGAACAGCGACTCGGATCATATATTGGTAAGGAACATGATATACATATTGGTATTAATTATGATGTGACAGTTATAATCGATGTGTGCTTCAAATGGATGAATGAATGAAAATGTATGGTACATATACAGGTATACATACATTACATACAACAATACATTATTGCATTATTTTTTACATTTATTATTGTGGTATACATACATTTTCAGTTTTCAAACGACTTTAGAAAAAGAGCAGATTCTCAATTCGATTGTATTTTTTCATATGTTACGCGATTACGCTGTCAATTGTGAACCGATTTACATACTATCGATAGGCAACACTAGTGTGTTTGTATGGGACATGTATGTTGATGTACACTAGTGTGCGTGGAGACTACCTTGTGACTGCGAATCACCTTATTATTTAATTAAAATATTAACATTGACAGGCTAAAGGTCTTGTTGGCAACTTCACCGGCGCAGGCGCATTGGGTTTCCATTACATATCGTTAGCTCCACAGCAAAAGGCTTGCATAGATGTCGACTTACTCACAGACTTTGAGGTAAACAGTGGTCGTAATTCTGAGCGTCTGGACAATATGTATTTCGAGAATCGTAATCGATTTGGCAATTAAGCTCGATACCTAATCGAGAGCTTCTTCTTCACACGGGCGGTCTCCGCAAATCGACGTCGATTGCGCCTGTTTTGCGTAAGCGAGAGTTTATGACAAACCTCGTACATTTTAATATTTAGTGAATCAATTGCGATTATCGAAATGCATATTATCTAGGATTTCTGAACAAAATAACTAAGACTTTTTCAATGTTATCTATCCTATTCTTCTTAGTATATTATAAAAGAGATGTACATTAAGCTAGGGTATATAGGTTCACATGAGATAAAATATATCTAATATAAAGTATTGTTAATAAAATTTAGCATACAAAAACCGTTACGTTTAAAAAAGTTACGTTTGACATGATAATAATTGAGTAACGTTACATACCGATAGACAGAGGAATTTTTTTTTAATGCATTCCTAATTCAAAATAACACAATTTTAACAAATATTGGCGCCAATTCCGTTGTGCATGGATTTAATTAAATTTAAGTTATTCTCATCTCTTTCACTCCAATTCAATAAGAAGAGATAGAATGACTTACAGGAACGTCAAGTTAGTTGATACTACACTTTTGATTTATTTTAATCGCCATGTTTAATAATGCGCGATAAAATAAGACAAAATTGTTTGAGGCGCCATTTTAGAAAAGTTAAATGATGTCACTGGTTATGTGTCTTTTTTAACGTATAAAGAAAAATAACGGACCACCTAAAAATAACTTTTAAAGAATTGCACCAAGCAGGCGCGATAATAAATAATAATATTTTTACAGATTAAATTCCTAAACGATTATCACGAGAGGGTGTTTGCGACATTGGGCCCAATCCTGCAACAAAGGAATTTGAATGAAGACTACGCGTGGCTAGAGAAGGAATGCGCGCCAATCAACGCAGCCATTTTGTCAACATTTTCTCCCATTTTGTTACTTAGTGCAATTAGTCTATGGGTTACGGGAATATTTTAAATAGTTTAAAAAATATTTTTAATGACATTAAATCATAAGTCAAAACTGTTTTTATTCTGATTTCGAGCTCTCTGTTAGATCACGCCAATCAGTGTGGCCATTTGGTTGACATAGAATAGGGTTGCCAGTATTACATCGGCGAAATATAGTATTTTCTGAAATAAGTAACAAAAAAATATAGTACATTTAAAAAATATATACTTTTTATGGAAAAAAGAAAAATAAACAAATATCGTATTTTTGCGTACTATATATTTCTCCAGCAGTATATAGTATGCAGACCCTAAATATAGTACTAGGTTTTCAAATTATATATTTGAAAAACCGTAACTGGGTGTAGTTTTAAATGCCTTTTTAATGTGAATTTTCATTTAAGTAACCCAATAGGTGTTATGGAGGGATTTTATTCCAACACTTAGTGGCCTGATAGGAAAAACTACCCCGAAATGCCACAGTACTATGCTTCTCGTAAGACAGGAAAAAGCGCTAGGGTTTCTTTGAATACTGTGGTATATACTGTAATACATGCGGTTGAATAATTTAGAGAATGGTTCGTTATAATTTCAATTAACGTGAGGTAATTTTTATTAATTAATTGCACAATTTACACAATTAACGCACGATTCGATGTATTAATAGGATACGAAAAAGATAAAGATAATAGAAAACTTTTACAATAAATACGTAATATAACAAAACTTATTTAGTTGATAATTAAATAATAATTAAACTGACAGAAAAATTTATAAATACCTTAAATATATTGACACCACTACTAGCGAGGAAATTGCTAATTATCAATAGCCCAGTTGAAACCGTTACGTCACTGCCCGTGGGAATGAGCTCTAATTTTCATTAGGATAATTTCCACTGGATACCGTAGGGGGTAAAACGGGGCTGGCGTTCGTGAATGACCGTCTATACCTTTTATTATAGCTATCTTTGAAGTCCAGATGAAATTGCCACAAGCATAAAGTTCTTAGATGGCCCCAAGAAAAGTTGAGAAGGACTTACAGTAGGCAGTACATTTGTCCTGGACATGACGGCAAAATGTAAAAATAAATTATAAAATGGATTACTTCACATTTCTATTCGCGATAACCGCGTTATTCACTCCTCCTAAGCAATCTTTACGTTGAGATTCGGTTCGAGAGTGGAACTAGTCGCATCAAATGTCATACTTTACCTGAAATTTATTATAATGAATTATAAATAAAGTTATATCTTTGTTTCCTTTGTGTTAATATTTTGAGTTATTTAATTAAGATTTTTGAATAATATTCTTTATGGTGAATAATTTAAGTAAATACGGATGATGATTTCTATTCCAGGCATTACGGGTGTAAATAGTACTAAATACATAATTGAAACAAACTTTAAATTAAATCCTCCAATTGACAAAAATTAAATTATGGCAAAGAAAATCCAACAACCGCTCAAAGAAACGTTTCCCTCTCTTACAATTTTTTTGATTTTCCAATAAGGAAAGGCAAAGGAATCTTAGCTCATACGGCCATAAATCATGTAGTTATTCGTTTATACCGGCTGAGGGATGTCAAATAAAAACCACTGATACTGGTGCAAAATAATAATAAAAAATAAACAAAAGTCACCTGATATTAATTATAACATTATGATGTGATCCTTGGTGGCATGAAACTATGCCTTTTTCACATTGCATAAACTTTGAGACTATATATAATAAGGCAAATAACGAACACCACTAAATTAAATTCAATGAAAATTAAAAAATACACATTAAATGAAACAAGGCGAATAATAGTGAGTTGAGTTCACAGTGGTGTTACCGATAGATAGTTGAATATTGATAGCAAATCAATAGTCTATTAACAGCTGACGATAATACAACTATCGAATAGTACTATAGTGTGAATAGTTTGGATACCTTCTAAAAAAACAATACGATAGTGTAATCTCTATTGGTGTCTTATACTATTGTTTCCTATATAGTTTGTGACTACTATAGTCCCTTATACTTGCAAACTATAGTTGCAAACTAATTCACAGATTACTTACTTAATATTCTAGACGGAGATGAGTTGAGCGTATTGAAATTGACTATCACTGTGCGCAGTGCGTGTAACTTAGGCTTAGATTATTATTCAGAGAAGAACGAGAAGTAAAGTGTCTTCGGTTAAATTCAGTTCAGTGAATATGTAGTGTATGGGATTATGAGTGATGAGTACCTACAACAAAATAAAATTACTCCTTCCAAATTAGTATTTGATCCAAAAAAGTTTATAGTGTAGTAATCTGTGATCACTTGTTTATTAATCTGTGATTGTATTCTAATTTTTGATAGTGGCTCGGCTTTGAAACTTTATTATAAAATGACTTTATAAGTGTAGTGGTTGTGTTTATTACTGGAAAATGTCTAAAAATAACTCAAAAACGCCAAGGAAATCGAAGTTAATACCACGCGACATTTTGGATGACGTGCCAGAGAATAATTTACAAATGCAGGTAGGACCACCATCTTGTGTAAATTTCGCACGCCACTACCTACATTCGTAATTTTTACTGCTAACTTTAAAAACAAAAGGTATCTAGTACCCAAGATTATCGTAAACCGAAACAATTAATATCTAGTTTATTTGTGATAAATTCAGGCAAAATATTTTGGATTTAACTAATGTTTTCAACGCACGTATTTTTTAAACCTACCTTTATTTATAAACTTTTTATTATTCTATTATAAAAGTATCACAACTGGTGTCAGAGTAACACAAATGATAAAATTTATATGCAATTATTATTTTTACCTTACCAATCATGGTAAAATTGAGTAGTTTTTATGTGTATTAAAGTAAAATATGACATTTGTGACCCCTTAATCATTTTAACCATATATTTTTTTATGGGAGCTTAAATCTTTAAATTAAAAATTTCTTGAATATAAAAACCATTGTTTCTGGTATTTCCTAGATTTTTAAAGACACATTAAAACAAAACTTAAAAAGAAAAAATTAAATATCCACATAAAGCCTAGGTTGCTTCTCTGTATCACTGTAAAATATCATCAGATTTGTAAATGATTAAAATAAAATAGTATAGAGTTATTAGTATATTGTGTTATCATTAACATAACAATATGCTTACATTTACATTAACATAACATTTTTATGCTTTGTGCTTACTTTCCACATATGTTTTGTTATATATGTGTAAATAAATTATATCGTTTTCTGTCAGGTAAGATTTAGGCTGATAAAATATTGAGAGATGTTAATCTTTTCTCAATATTTTGTTAGCCTTAATCTATACATCTAAATAAATCCCTTAGTGTGCTACAGCATGCAAATACCTAAGAACACAAATACAGTGCACTGTAAACACTCATAAAATATCTCATATCTTCAGGTACTACAAATTGTTTAGAGCTTGCACATCATCTGAAAATACACTGTCCAGGTGTTTTAGTTCATGAAGAAGACCTTCTTCAATTAACTAGACAGATGAATAAGCACTCATAGATTGGATCAATTGTTTTATTTTACTTCTAATTTATGTACATCCTGGATTGCACACTGCATAAATTATATCATAGACTTAGATTATAATTAAACCAAAGAGTTTCTTGCTGTTTGAGAATCCAAAGTTCTCTGGACTTTGTAACTTATTAGCAGATTTCAGTCTCAGCGCCGGGAAATTATTTGACTATAGTTTATCTTAGGAGCAAAAAAATATTTTTCATAAAACTTACACACTTTAAGTAGTAGTATTTTTAGGAACTCCTATTATTATCTCTAATAAATAAAAACAAACATACTTATAAAGTAAAGTATACATGGCTGTTACCACTCTCTACAAATATTGTTTATCACAATCATCTGTGCCTTTAGATATTAACCCTTTCAGGACGGGCTTTTTTTAATGTAAGAAATATTTCGAAAAGACATTTTTTCAATCATTTGATAGTTAATAATTAGAAATTGTGTGAAATTTTTCAAAACAAACTGGGTTGCATAATCCTACGTCACACTCTTTACATTCAAATTTTGTGCGCGATTCTTTGCCATTTTTGGTACAAACATGACATCTTCTCTTCTTATTTCCGTTATAATCAATATTTGATGAAATGACGAGCTGTTAGACGAATAGGGGGGGCCGTCCAGATCGAATAGGGCGTTGGGAACTAATTCAGAAGCACTATCGAAAAAAACTTCACTTATATCAACCGTTGAATTCATCTTTTTCACTTTATGAATAATTCAAATAAATCAACTTTTGATCATGAAAAACTTGCAAAAAATTAATAAAAGATAATTTTTCACACAAAATAACGCATCCGGAACTAATTTTCAATTATACAAAAAGCGCCAAACCAAAAAAAATAAACTTTGAAATTTTAGCCAATTTACACCTGTTTTTGCACCTGCACTAATCCTAATCCTTTACTTCCTGGTCAGTTGACGTACCAAACAACTTATCTCATTGATATCTACAAAACAAGACCGGATTTATCTCTCTATGTTAAGCGGTTCACAAAAAAATTGTCATGGGATCAAAAGTTCCCACCCGGCCCGAAGGGGTTAATGTAATTATATTAATATTTATTAAATACACTTTCTGCTGGTATGCTTTTCTACAAATTGTTCATATCAATATTCAATATCCATTTTGATGATCTGCCTTTCATTAATAGAATAAAGTTATTAGTAACCTGTTAACTGAGTGGGAAGTATAAATACGTCAAAGCTGCGTAACATGCGTGAAATACCCCCAGTTAACAAGTTAATATTAATATATATTTTCGTTCATAGGTGTTTTTCTAATTATATTTATATGGACCCATCTGGGTGTAAGCCTTTGCCATTTATTTTAATTTTGCTTTATGTTTCCTCATTTAATTTAATTCTATTGACTCTTTTTAATTTTACAATGCAGTTTACTTAATGATGGCAATATAATAAATAAATAAATTAGATTATAATTAAAATTCAGTGTTGAGTCCTCCCCTATAAATTCATTTGAGACCAGCTTTTAACAATTGAAACTTATTGTGGACCAGCTCCCAATGAAATGAATTTATTATTGATATGCAGCTTTATTAAAATCTCATTGTGATAATTAGCACTGTGCAATCAGCATTGGATAAACAATATTCTTCAGATGAAGCTCATAACTATTCTCTTTGAAGATCTGTAATAAGCTGGCCGCTTCGAATTAGTTCAGTGCCCAAAAAATTACATTGTAAACACACTACTACTTTTCACAACAATATAGTTGTTAATTGTAATATTGTATTAGACAAAATTTACTTAATCATATATAACTAGAGTCTATATTCCTTGCAGAAGAAACTATATATAGTTGCAATCAATAGTATCTTAGAAATATTGATATGTTCAAGATATTATTACAAGCTACCCAAAAACGCTCCACATAAAGTACTAAAGGCATGCAACGTCACCACCCTGTACTTGTCATCAAATATATTAATGTATGCAATAAACTCTTGTAATTAATGTTGGCATAATATAGTATGTTATGTTTAATGTGGGTAAGATAATAGTGCAAATGTGTTTGATGAATTATTTAATATTTATTCAGCCATTGTTGTAAATTCTATCACATACTTTCGGTATCATATGAAAAGATATAAAATTGCAAAGCATATTTTAATTATAATTTCTCATAAAATTTAAAATAGTGAAAATCCAAATTTTTTACTTCTATTCAACTACCATTTTATTTCAAACCCACAAGTTTTTAATTTTGACCATTCCTATGACTTTCAGATGCACAATAAGGAATCTGTTATACATGGGTCAGAACCAATCCCAGGTACATCGCAGTCCGCCCTACCTTTTGAAGTCAACGAATTATTGCCATTTACTGTCAAAATTGAAGTGGAAGAGTTTGATGAAAAGCAAACAACACAACCATTCGCAGAAAAAAGAGAAAGTTCAACACATCCAATACAAAAGTTCAATGCCCCCAAAAAAACTCGAAAGACGGGTGGTGTACGCATTTGTAAGTTAGATCCTAAGGCTGTTTATGAAGAATTTGAAAAACTCTCCAAGACCACTACTAGTCTTGCAGACAAAATACTAGAAATTGAAATTAAAAATACATGGGGAAAATATTTTTATAAGGAAACACAAGACAGCATTATAAATCTTTTAATTTTTAATTCTTTGAAAGTATGGCAAACATGGTGTGATGTATCTGAAGATAGAGACTCCCCCCTTATGTATAAATGTTATATATGTCAGAAAGGATGGTGGCATCTAAAGCTATTAATTGACCATATAGATGGTTATCACAGTGATGGGCACATTAAAATAAACCTTGAATTTTGTGGTAATGAATGTAATCTAATAATCGCTCATAACGGTGGCACACCGAGGATCCCAACCACATTTGCAATAGATAGTCCATGTTGGAAATGTGGGAATAACTCTTATTTTCATAACAATTCCAAAAAAGTATTGTATTACCGATGCATTCATTGCAAAATGAATTTTTCTACATGCAGACTCCTTAATGAGCATTTAGCGATTTGCCCTGATTATATGAGACATTTGAAAGGTGCTAACCCGGAATATGTGGAATTTTATAAATGTCATATATGTGCCACAGTTAAGGTCACCAAGAAGAGTCTTGAGGAACATTATCAATATTGTCACATGGTTCGCTCGGATTTACCGGTCGGGTTGAGGCTGAAACAATGCAGCACTTGTAATCAGCGATTTTCCCTCATTGGATTGCATTGGTGCCCGTTAAAGAAGTTCCACTCAGTGTGCACTATTTGCACTAGACGATTTCCCTCAAAATTGCTTACCGATCTGCACACTGCAAATTCTATAAGGCGCTATAAATGCAGATTGTGTGGAGTAGTGCTTACATATAAGTGTCTGGAAGTGAGACACATGGCCGAGAGACATAGTGATAATTACTTGACATTGCCCAAGTGTGCGGCGTGCGAAGATCTTGTAGTGTTTCCTCAAGAGACATGTAGGAATGCACATGTCATCACCCGGCATAAAAGAAAATATGACAAAAGATTGCACGGATGGGAGGTAAGTTTTTGGACACCTACTCCCTTCCTTATATGACTCATTCATACTTATGGTAATCAATCTATAACTGTTCCTAGCAGACTTTTGTGATTCGGGGAAAGTACTCACGTCAAAGTCGGTTATCCATTTGTATGTGTATTGTCCGATCTAATCAAACCATGGCATGATCTTTATAAAATAAAGATTAAGGTTAAACTTTGTGGTGCGTAAGCGCACTCCACCGACAACGGTGAACTATTTTTAGCCGTAAAAGGAAACAAACTAAAATAACGTATTGCACCTCAGTACTGTGATGCGTATTTACCCACTATCTCTCTAGAGAATATATATATTATTGTATTTAGAGAATAATCTTTAAATATTTAATTGATTTTTCACAGATTGTCGTACCCAAGAAATGCGTTTCATTTCACTATGAGGAATCAGATGACGATGGTATGTATCGTATATAAGAGTAAATGTGAAATCTCGTGATTTATAAAAAAATCTATTAATATGAATTTTTATTTCTTTAAAATTTTTTATGATATTTCAGATAAGTTAAATAATTCTGTGGATATACCAGACACTTATAAAACCGCTGTGGATTCTCATTCAAACGATCAAATTGGCGATACTAAAGCTTCTCATAATGGTGTGGGACAGATAATTGTTAAAGAAATCTTCGGCAATTTTGGTGAAAAAAATGAAAACGGAACAGAGGACATCAAGTTACAGCCACATAAAAAACCAGTAGAATCACCATCGATCAAAACTGAGGATGTGATAAAACACAAAAATATTAAGGAAAACATTGGTGATAAATATTCCGATGAATCTAAGAATAGTAATGAAGAAAAATGTGAATTGGATGTTAAACCATATCTACCGAAGTTACAGCAATCTACAGATCCCGTATTTTACGCGACAGTTTTACCTGATAGAATTAAGTGTGAACCATTGGATAACTATACAGAAGAATCAAATGATAACGTTGTTATTAAAAAAGAAATTTTTACTGAAGAAGACACAGTAAAAGAAAGCTCTAGTGACAATACACATACTAGTTTTAATATAAGGTATGAAAGACTGGAGTATGAAGATATATTAGCTAGAATGTTTGGTGCGAAACCTGTTAACGACACACTTACAGTTAAACAAGAACCAGTGGATGAAATATATGCAGAAGAAATAGACGATGATGATGAAGAATTTGTAGACGATCTCATAATCTGTAATAGTCAAGACAACGTTGAAGAAGTACGTGAAGAAGACGACTCATTACTTGAGATTTCTAATGATACTGACTCATCCTGGTCTGATTCTGAAGTCGGGAAAAATAAAAAGGTTTGCAAGAGATGTAAATTTGTAGGGACCACACTTGAGTTTAAAAAGCATTTAGAGTTTTGTAGTCGCCCAATCAAGTGCACGAAATGCAATGTTAAATTCACTGCCATGATATCTTACGTGAAGCACTTTCACGTTAAGCATCACTATGAAAATAATGTTTGTCCGGCTTGCGACAACATAATAAGTAATAACAGTACCTTGGTAAATCATATTAAGTCTCATGTGCATCAATCTTTTTCAAAAGTGCGAAGCCTCAAGAAAACAGACATAGAAACTACAGTGGACGTTTTGCACAAATGTAAAAAATGCAAGGAAAACGTGGCAGGCGATAGATTGTTTGATCACTGGGAAGCACATCTGATTCTCGCTAAAAAACCGTCACAAATTCGCAACTCAGCAAATAGGAGTGAAGATGAAAGTGAAGACGAAAACTTAATGATGATAAAGTCAGAACAAATGAGAACTGAAGTTTACAGTGATGCTGTCGTCAAAGATCTGGTTGGTAAGTATTTACAAGCTTTTCTTAACGGGGTATCTCTGCCTTCATCTCACGTGATAGTAAGAGATGATAAGGGCGAAGGTGTAAGCGTGCTACTCCTAGATTCTTCAACAGAGGAACGGGCTGTTTACCTCCAAATACAAGAACACAAAAATGCTGTTAACATTGTTATAGCGGTAGTTGTTGGTAAGGCGATGGTAGCTAGTCCGATCTATCACCAATCATTAAGAACAAAGCAGACAATTTCTGCTCTCGCAGGGAATCAGGCTCCAGAACTTTAGATTAGAGGTGGGTGAGCTTCACCATACACCACAACAGAGGTAGTCAACATATGTTATTTATATGTTAACAATGTTTTAACATAATGTTCAACCAATCGTCCCGATAATAGATGTAAGTTTTTACTTTTAAATCCCAATAATGTTTGATGATCAACATAGTCCAATGCCTTTGATAAGTCAGTCCCAAAATATACCAAGAGCATCCTGTCAGGACCACAGCTCTGCTCAGCACGTCTATCTTTAGCGAATCCTACCCGTCTATTAATAATCATTTCTTGTAATATGAGATAGTAATTTATTCAGTATAATTTATTCAAAAATTTTGCTAAGAATGGTTAAATAGAGATCCCGTCCATCCATCTCGATGAAAATTAGTAAGGTTATAGTTATCACCAGTTTTGATCTCATTCTCATTCAATTAGAGTCAGATATAAAAAAAAAATCAAAATATATCTTTTGAAGTAATGTAAATAAATAAAGAAAATTAAATGTCTGTGCACGCGCAGGCATAGTACTAAGACCCCAGAGGAGCGGGCTGCCCTCGTGAGAGGGGATCGTCGGACCGGACGCCACTCCGTCTACGGCTTCACGTCCAATTTAAATATCTCGTAATCTTTGTAGCTTTACACCGTCATTTATTATACATTCCACATTATTCAATGTTGAATTGTATATAATTGGTAAACTTTCAACTAATTCGGTTTTCCTTCCATTAAATGACGGTCCCACTTTAAAATTTTTCTTTGAACAGAGGATCTATGATATTTTTAATAAAATCGAAGGTGAACTGGTATAAAATACGGTCCATTGGTTTTCAAACCGCCATTTAGGAACAAGTGGCCTCAGCGGTATTGAAGCTCCCAAATAACCAAGTTATTATATTTATGCAGTTTAATAGCTCTATTGCTGTCAGACGCATTCAGTAGGAAGAAATAACAGTTTTAAGATTAATTTTTAAAATAAATCTAGAAAATGATTTTGCGATTGATTTCTGGACACAAAGTAAATAACTGTTTTTCTCTATTCCAGCCTAGAAAAGGCCTTCTGGATATATTTGTTAAAATTGATTTTTTTTACTGTTTCAGACAAAATATTAAGAAAACCTGAAACTCATTGGAAAGGGAAAACTACATGCTATATCTGCACAAAGTTCATAGACAGAAAACATAACTACAGACGCCATTTGATTGAACATTTGTTGACGGACGCGTTGCACAAATTTGAACAATACAATAGTTTGAAATGTCAGGTTTGCTCAGCTAAATTTTGGAAGTCAGACGTCTACAAGGAACATATGAGGGAACACGCTTGCCTACCCATTTACAAGTGTGAATTGTGCAGCAAGACCTTCTCAGATTCTAGCAACTTTTCCAAGCATAAGAAAATTCATAATTTAAATATTAAGCAGTGTGTTGTATGTATGAAAAAGTTTCGTGATGTTGCCCAGCTGAAAAAACATCGCATGGTTAGTAGAATATCTTTTTAAAATTATTTAATTTTTCATGGTAACGTTTGTACATATTTATATTTATTGTCTATCCCTAAGCTTATTTAGAGCTTGTGTTATGGATATGAGATGACAGAAAAATAATAAATACAGATTAAAAAAATATATATACCATTAGAAATATACAGACAGCCAAACATAACTGTAGCGGCCAGCAAAAGAGGCGTACAACGTAAGAGCACACTCGTACGTAGTCCATCACTGTCTTATTATGGTCAAGGCTTGTAATGTACTTTTGTCAAATAATGCGGGCAGATTTAAACTAATTAGTACTAGGAACAACTTTTTATTTGAAATACACCCATTTGTATTTTTTTTACAATACACAGCTTTCTATTTGCAAATAGACTATTGAGTAAAACGTTTGATTAATTACCTCTTTGGTTACCATGTTTTAGAGTAAAATATCGTTCCATTTTTAAATTATACTACAGATATAAGTTTTAAATACAACTTTTGTCGGATATTTCGATTTACCTCGGAAGAAGTTTTTCAAAATAATGCTGGAATTTCCAAGCATGTTTGTGTAAATGTATAAACATCTGTCTCGACCGGGACCCCAGGCTTATTTCTGAACAATTTTTAAAATATTCTCTATTCAATTAGTTATTTCTGCTGCTTTTTAAGTTTCTGGTTATATAAGTTACTTGATCGTCGGTATCGCAATCGCTATAGAAATATGCATACATATTTATCCATTATATTTTCATATTTATCATATATCCCATAGGATATAACATAAACCCTCGATTAGTAATCGCTAGTGCACTTTTTTTATTAAATAGGCAAACATTTGACCACAACCACACCTGGTATTAAGTAATGGTGTGGTTGACGATGACATATGCTAACCAAGAAGGTGTTAATTTACTAAAACCGTAAAGATGTCTAAGTTATAGCAGGAATCGGCTGATGTACAGGCAAATAGTTCTAATCCTAAAGCAATTCAAATAAGAAAAGACTATCAAATAGCATGTTGTCTTATGGACCTGATCAGTGACAAATATATTTTTTTACTTCCAGTTGCATGACCTAATCGGTCCAATCAAATGCGAATGCTGCAGCAAAGTGTTCTTGGACACAGCTGTATACCGTCGACACCAAAGGATGATGCAGTACAGACAGAACCCAACGTTCAGTTGTAGAATATGCAAATCGAAGTTCGCATCCCTGAAGAAGAAATGGGACCACCAATGGGAAGAGCACAAAGTGAGGAATCACCAAGCTGACTGCCCTTTATGCTTCCAGCCGTTCAGGAAGTATTCTGATGTGAAGAGACATCTTTACAAGTTCCATGGTACGGAGAAATCGCTTAAAGAAATAAGAAATTTGTACAAGGAAGCTGTGAGTAGTTGTAAGGAAAGACGTGCTGCGGGAATGCTATAGGGATATTAAACCTTAAAGGTTTCAAATCGAATGACAAATAGGATTACATCAGCATGTAAGGAACATAGACGAAGCCATTTTGTTCAAAAACAAAGGTGAGTATTTAGAACAAAATGGCGGTTTAAAAACAGGGATGGCAAGCGATATTGATCTTAAAATTTTATACCTACATACACAATATTAGGGGTTAAATTATGAAATACATATATTATTGAGAAATTCAATCAGTATCTTTTAAGCATTAAATATATTTATTTAATAAAGTATTTGTCGATGCATTTGAGGACCTGCCCCCTTATTGCCTAATATGAATCTATTGGTATCGGTTTCATTTTGACCATCCATTGCCGCTTCACTGTATATCATTGTGACGTTTCACTTCAAGTAAGCAGTAATGATCTTAAAAACAATTGCCATTGTGAAAGAAGATGAAGTTACATAATAAGGTTCCTGGGCTCAACAAAGTGTGTGAAGGCATTTTGTACTGATTCCTAGTTAAAGAATTTTTTTCCATGCAGAAAATTGTCCCAACTGTATAGTACTTTCTCAAATAGTGCGCGGAAATTAAAACTAAGAGTACTTTGGTAGAACTTTTTATTTGAAAATACAATTAATTTTCAAAGTCATTGACGAGCAACGAACAATAATATTTTTTTACGCGCCAAAGTGTTCCATTGGTTTTTTTTTCAATAATCAGGTTTATATTTGCAAGCCAGTTCGAAATTTAAATAAAACCTTAGATTTATTACCTCATTGGTTGCCCTGTTTCGGAGTAAAAGATCGTTCCATTTTTAAATTACACGACAGATATAGTTTTTCATAAAAATTTGCGGCCGCTGCTCGCATGTCAATATAGCTATTTCGATTTATCTCAAAGAAGTTTATCAAAACAAAGCTCAAATTTCTAAGCATGTTTGAGAAAATATATTATTTTAACAATTACTTACTCAATCCCGCACACCCTCCATACATGATAATTATATAGTTCTTTGTATATTTGTCCAAATAAAACATATTATTGTAGGTTGTGTACTATACTTACAAAATGGTGCATCTTTGTGAGAATGTTACGTATTTTTCCTTACTCTCTCCCTATATATACATAAGAAAACTTTTAAAGATTATTAATTAATTTATACATAAATGAGAAGAAATTTAAGATTTATTAACCAAATTAAAAAAAAAGTTGTGACTTAAGTAACATATACTTCTGTAGTATACTCTGATTAAGCGGAGTACGCGAAATTGAACCTTGAAGCTACCACCATAGAGTTCTATTGATAGACCGACTCTAAAAACAATAGACAATACTTAAATGAAACATGGGACAATTTTTTATTAATGATTTATTAAATATGAATGTATTATTAAATTTGTTATGTAAGTTATTTAGCGTATAAATTTTAATGAAATTATAATTTATTACTAATAGTAATTAAGCACGTTGTGCGGAAAAACAATACTGCATCATGCATAAAATTAAAATAAAGTGGCAACATCATGAACTACATAGACAAATTGGTATCGAGTAACAGAGGTTGATCACCGTAAAGTAGAAACTTTATTATACGTAAAGCAACGCCTGAATCACGCTTACGGAGTTATCAAGGCACTTCAGTATATGACGTGTCTCTGAAACGTCGTCAGATTGATAAGCGGTTTTGTAGCGCTGTGATGTAATACAAAACTATCGATGTTTTTTCTTTTATTAAAAGCATCACAAATTATTGGTATCGATGTCCTGTTTTTCAAGGTCACAATATCATCGATGTTTTATACTATTTAATTGCAACACTAGTTCATTGCCTTTTGAATCCATTACATTTATGTATCTTATCGATTCGAGAGAAACCAAAATTGTTTGTCACAATATGGATAAAGAACTCAGTGGAATTTCTTTATAAATTGTAAATAATAATTATATTTGATGTTATAATTATATTTGCTATCCTTTTATATTTTTACGTGGGAGAGGAATACAAAGATTTAGTGCTTGTAATCATTGATTGTTATTGGCCACGATTTTGTTGTCCTTGTCAAATATCTGCCTCTCATTCTTCTTCAATAAAAAAGTAGGACTTTTGGGGACGTAAAGTTAGTTGACAATGGGTTGGTAATTTTTCAAGTGGCGCTGTGTTCGTTTAAAAATCACAAACAAAATTAAGGTGTTTATTTCTTAATATTCCTTTTCGCTCTAAAATAACCCAAGCGCTACGTGATCGGCTCTATTTAATCTAATTTAAGAATATACAAATTCAATAAAGATCTGACTATGAAATATATATATATAAAAACAGCTGTTAGACATTAATAATGATGGCGACTAAATTTTATAGGTTATGACGGGCTCACTTAGTAATTTACCAATCCATTAGTATTTATTATTATTTATAGTCGCAAACAAATATAAAAAAACCAGTGTCTAATATGTAACAAACATACTATTGTGAGCGTGTTGTTAGATGTGCGTTAAATTAACATTTAATTTCTTTACAATCAGTCATTTTAGAAACACCTAGTGACAAGACAACATGCTTTTCGATAATAGCAATCTATTGCTAAACAAAAACGTATGGTATTTGATAATTACGCTCGATAGTTAATCGAGGGGTTATTTCAAAACAGATACATGTTTCACTAACCGATTGCGATAGCGATTATCGAAAGGCATGTTGCATAAGCCCTCATTTTTACCAGATTCAAAACGGCTACATGCTCATTCTCACATCGTCACATTGGTCAAACCACTGTACTTGCGAAATTGTTATTTTACCTCGTGATAATATATTGCTATTATGAGTAGAGGATTTCATTATTAACCAATCGGAGGGCCTAGACAAGATGCATTTTGATAATCGCAATCGAATGGCTAATGTACAATATGGTTTTTTTTTAAAAAAAGCTCAGCAAATGACACCACCTGATGATAAGCAGTAGAACAGTCCATATGTGAAGATAGCTAGTGCAGCATGCGATATACTGCCCTAGCCACAAAAAGTGCTTTTTCACGCCTCTTTTAAAGGAACCCATGTTGTATGAAGGATGGAATACGTGTGCTGGTAAGGAATTCCACGCTCTAGCTGTGCGACAGAGAAAGGAGTCACGAAATATCTTAGTGCGCAAAGTAGACGAGGCGATTGTGAAAAAGTGACTTCGTAGACGTACGCGTACTCCTGAGTAGGAAAGGAGAGAGAGGGATAAGGATTTAACTTAAAACCTTGCTTAGCAATTCACATGTGACGTTTAATTGTAATATGTGTGATTTATCATGTGGCGTTCTTTAAATGTCAACTAACAAGTCTCTAAAAGTCATTCTAACCCTTTCTAATTACAGTCAATTGTAAGAGGCAGATAATTTTAAATTAAGAGTACCAACAGAATTGAAGCCATTGTCCACCTTACATCACGTCTTTTGAAAAAATATTTTTTTAAGATTATAAGTTTTTTTTATGTCTGTAAAGATACAAGTTATGCGTAATTCGTCAGTTGTTCAATAAATTCTATAACATCGGGTAAAGTACGTAGGCTGGCGTACCAAAAAAACCTGTTTTTTTGGTACACGCACTTTCAAAACCGCGTAGAACTAACTTTGAACCGAATCGAAGCACGATACCCGAATATTCGATTTTTATGTATGTACATATTACATGTAATTGTTATATGTAGTATATTAGTTGATCACAAATGAAGTTATTCAAATAAAATCTGATTTACATTAAGAATCAGTCTTTTTTTTGTTATCCCTGTTTACAGTCTGAAATTTTAAATTAGCATGCGTCTCCAAGGTCTCTGAAGTAAGAATCATAAGTATGGCGGTGCGTTTTGCTATCATTTGAATTGCTCATGAAGCTTTGAATTGACAGATCATACAAATGTCAGTGGCATTCAGTATTAAACAAATCTATTGTGTATAAAGTTTCGAACTTTTTCTCGGAAGAGATTAACAAAATGGCGACGCCTATCATTGGTTGTTATAAACTCCATGGGATAACGGGATACGTTCTAGGGGAATCTCGGTGCCATAAGATATGGCTGTATGGCCTCAGTTTCCTTTGCCTTACCTGTTATTCGGAAAATTTATCAAATAAATAATGGCGTAATGACTGGGATGCTTGCGAGATGTATATTTTATTTCGTATGTTGTATAGTATTCAGTGTTTCATTTCCATAGATTCATTTATAGGGTAAGATCATTTATATATCCTCATCGTATTCCATTCTCATTTGGGTATCATTTTATCTTAATCATTATCATAACATTCATTTTCGAATAATTGTATCATAATTCCTATAATTGCATGCCATTTTAAAAATTTTCTCCAAAAAATGGCGGGGCCTATCATTAGTCGCCAAAAACTTCTTGGGCCAAAGGGATACATTACATCCGTATGCCGGAACTCGAAATAATCACATGTGATATGGCTGTATGGTAAAAGGAAATCTTTTGCCTTATAGTAAGAATTGAACAAAAAAAAGTAAAAAAAACTGCCGTCAAGTTATATTTCAGCATAACCTAAAAATGGTGTTGCTGTGACATAAAAACAGCTTTTACTTGTTTTACTAAAAATAATGAGTTTATTTATTAAACACTGCCGTTCTCCTTGTTTCACATCAAGCATCAACTTAAAAATATGGCGTTTAAATTCTACCAGTGCAGATATGGCAATGAAAAAAGGGGAAGAAGACGAGGAATTTCGTGTGCTCGATATTTTAAAGAAAAGAGAAAAACCCAAGAGGAAAGTTACCCGGCGGACAGACATCCAACCAGATAGGGCTGACAGAATGGCTATCGATCAAGTATGTTAGAGAAAACTAATCATAATGCATAAGTTTAGTCGAAATACTGTTCATCAAATACTTTTGATCTACAGAATAATAAACAATGTACATCAATGTTTTATCGCTTATTAAATTCAAAGCTGTTTTAAATATGTTTTGACAGAGACAATTATAAGAATGAACAATCATCATTGTGTCAAACAAAGACAAAAAGATAAAAAAAAGTTAAAGTTATGAAAATATTTTAACCATCAGAATATTAATGTATTGTTTTCTATTCTATCAGAAGTTATGTTATTTAATCTTTTAATATTGAACTGTACATAGTAAAAGTATGAGTACTACAATGATAGGATTTGATGCTAAAAGTATATCAAACAAATTTAGAACTTTTCTAATTTAATACTTTTCACTAATGTTCAATAGCTATTACCCCATCTACTGCTTCTAACTTCTAATTTGCACAGTGTAACACTCCACCAGTGTTACTGTGCAAATTAGAAACTATTTGATTCATATCAACATATGCTTTAAAGGTAAAAAGAAAATTTAAACTCTAGTTGGTAGAATTTTTTAGCAATGTCTGGGTAGGCAGCAGCCCACATTCTACTTTGGCAGTAGAGCAGTATGCTATGTTTTTGTGTGAAGGGAAAGTATCCACTGTAATAACAGGGTATGGTAGGTATCTATTGTGTCCAGAATGTCAATAAGAATGAATGTTAATAATAGTATTGCAGTTGTAAATAGGGGACGGTTATCACTTAATTACTTAAAATTGTTATACAGTAATTCATCATTTTTCCAGAACTGGGGAAATGTCTGGCCTGGACCTAAATCCTTTCATCCCTCATCAGTTCCATTACCCTTACGTCAAGGGTACGTACCTAAAAATCAAGCTCCACCAGGCAAAAAGGCGAACGCAGAGCTAATGAAGATACCAAATTTTTTGCACCTTACACCGCCAGTAATCAAAGCGCAATGCGAAGCCCTCAAACAATTTTGTACAGAATGGCCTAAATTATTGAACAACGAAGAAGCTATTGAAACTCACTATCCTGTAGAAATTATAACATCAGATTACTGTCACAGTAGTCCTTCAATAAGAAATCCTTTAGCCCGAATTGTGGCATTACGTATAAAACTGTCTTCATTAAACTTAGATAAACATTCTAAAGACAAATTTATCAGGTTAGTAGGTGAGAGATATGATGAAAAAGCGGACTTAGTAACCATAACAGCGGACAGATGTCCTGTACGTAAACAGAACCTGGACTATGTGAATTACTTATTGACAGCATGTTACCATGAATCGTGGAATGTTGAAGAATGGGAGCAGAAGACGGAAGAGGATATGGAATATTATGATTGGGATAAGAATGCTTCAAAAAAGAGTCTAATCCAATGGTATATGACTACAAATAATGATACCACTGAGTTGTCAGAAGCGGATTACATAGGATATGACATTTCACAGATACCAAATGCAGAGGGTTATAAAAATGCTGTATCGAATCTGTTAAATGATGGAGAAAATGATGATTCCGTTAAGAATTATGCTGCAGCAGTCAGAAAACTGTTAGGGTTGCCTGAAGCGAAATAGGTGTACTTTTTGTAATAAATGTAATTAGTATTTATTAATGCTTTTTTTATTTCTAAGGTAGATCGGCTTCGTACAAACGAACCGAGCGAGGTTTATATGTGTGCGTATCAATACCTACACATCACCGCACGCAGTGACAAAATTTATTAGTGCCATTATCGTCGTTGAATTTATTTAAGCCAATTTGTAGTTTCATTAATAAATAGACGTACTATTTATTAATGAAACTAAAAATTGGCTTCATATCGATAAAGTAAATAAATAATAAAATTATTTATTGGGATAAAATTACTAATACCGAGTATATATCTTTTAACTTCAGATAAATTATTTATTTCATAATTTTTATTGCTATCATATTGTTTACGTTGGTAGTTATTATAATATAAGCCCTATAAGGGTACTGCAATATAATTAGGGTAGTTGCAAGTAAATTATAAGCTTTTCCTCTGGCAAAGTTATTAAAAAAATTTAGATGTAACAGATTGAATAATAAATAATGACCTAAATATAATGTCATATTATATAGTAAAATATGTAACAATAGAGTTTTGGAAGACTTGAATGAGTTGAAAAGAATGATCGTATGAATTGACAACAAGTATTTTTTTTTTAGAAATAATATAAGCCACCCTACATGAGTAGGGTATTATTACTCGGGTCATGGGGTCTGAGTCAACTTATTGTTTTCCTTTTACTATGGAAATGATCTGACCACGGGAAGAAATATTGTTAGCGTTTCCTCTTTACTATTCGTACTGCGTATTCCGTGGCTCACGCAATGGTTTCTTATTTTATAGTTATGGTCCGTAAGAAGCGACACACAAAATACAATCAGCTATCTAAAATGATAACTACTAAAGTAAGGGTCTGTATAGAATACTACCGTGGCAGTTTAAAGGTGCAATATCGCGTCCCTAGTTTCAAGATACCTACTACAGATTTGGTAAAACTCGCGGTTAGCTGCTGGACCCGGGCAGTCAAGACCAATTAGTATGGAGAATCTCCACCAACCCATGGTCCTGCCTACCTTGCGGCATACGAACCGAATCACGGGAGAGCGCGAGGGTACTTGCATAGGGCTCTTTCCCCTTCGGCGCTGATCTGTGCTCCCTACAATTATCTTTATCCGTCCCTTCTGTAGCCAACTCTCCCCCTTCTGGGGAGTGACGACCCAATATGTGACTTCGCGTCGGGCTGCTCTGTGTGTTTTACCTGATTCCTCCTATTCGTAAGATCGTCTGATGGTGTGCCAGGAGTGCGCAAACTCGCGCATTGCTTCCCAGTTATCACGGCTACTGATGAGGTCCTGGTGATACACCGGGCCAGGCTCTGTATGGAGAATCTATGGGAAACCTATGTCCAGAAGTGAGCGTTTCTCAGCTAATAGGAAGATGACGAAGATTTATATTTGTATATTCTTCAGAGGGTGCGAAAGCATTTATAATGATTGTTTATAAAAAAAAAATTGTTTCCTGTAGGTCACGTGTGAGAAGCCGCTGGCAACAGCTAGTTTGGTTAATAAATATAGTATTAAAATGCTACTGAACCTTTTACCAATTATTTAATAATGCGTCAAGAAAGTGAATATAATTTTCACAAAAAGCATTTAGAAAAAACTATAGAGTATATAATCCAACTAGCTTAAGCCCATGGCTGCGCCCGCGTGTAGTCTGTCACAAAGGCCTATAACTTTCACCGATAAATGGACTATCCAATAAAAAATATGTTTTTTAAGTTTAATCAGTAGTTCCAGATATTAGCGCGTTCAACCTTGTTTGCTTGAACTTTCAGCTTTTTAATATTAGTATAGATAAATTATATTTTTGTTTTAGACAAATTTTCCTCATCTGCCAAACATATCTCATCATAAGACTAACTTCAAAATAATATCGTATAGCATTTCTGACACATTCGCTATTTAATTTTTACTTTCCTTGGTAAGATATATATGATAGCATGGTTTATAGTTAATTCGCTGCTATCAATTCTCAGGGGCATATTTTTTTATAACTTTGATATTTTCCTAAGTATCTTTTAATCCTCAAAACAACTACTAAAGGTCCTCAAGAGGCGGCCGCTTACCGGTAAATGCAGCCTGACAGGCCACCCACAAACTTTTAGACATACTCTTTCTAATTTGTGCCCACAAGGACCGACGATCTGGTAAAAATCGATGCGGGCAGCGCAGGACCCATCCGTTTTAAGGTCTATCTGCAGCAGTAGACGTTTCCCGGCTGATATGATAATGATGATGAATGGTAAAAGTTTAAAAGTATTTTTTTTAAAGTAATTATTTTAATATTTTACATAAGCAGGTAAGTTTTGAATATATTTCTACCAATTTTTACCACATATTTCCACAAAAATCTCCTGCGCGCAAGCAGAACCGCAGTCGGATGTTAGTCAGCTAATACAATATTGTTTTCACATACACCAATAAATTTAATTCGTTTCGCGCCATAAAATATTTCAATATTACTGGTCCATTAAAAGCAAAAAAATTGGTAGGCTTTTGTACTTGTTTGGATATAGAAATGTGGACAACTTTTCTTATATGTTCATTTGCAAATGTTTTTAGCAGCATAGAGGGAAATCGTAAGTTTAATTCTTGTAAATAGGTTTAATTACAAACAATAAAACCTCCTTCTTGATCAATGTGCATACTTTTATTACACATACAGATTAGCTAAAAAACAGACCGGACAGGAACAAGAGGAAGATTTTGACACTACTATATTACAGATAATATAATATTGCGTTCCGTTTATCAATAATTCTTGTATCTAAATTATTGAAACTGTTGGGTTTGTAACGCTATTAGCAAGTATAAAACTCGAGAACCGTCGAGCTTCGTCGTAACATTTTGATGATTTTATTAGATTGTTACATATACCTGACCAATATATCTGTCAATCTCTCTGATCTATGGATATATATATATATATATAGATCTACTGTGACTTAATAAATTTGATTATAAATCAGAGCCACTAGACATTTATTTATAATGTTACTTTTAAGGTGTAATATAACTTTAAAGAATTTATGAGGACAAACAGGAATAAAAAGATCAATGCTAGGAATATGGGGACAGATGAAACCGTGATAATAGAGTATAAACAATTCGAATTGTCCCCTAGTCATTAACAGGGTGATAGATCAAACTATTTATTCATCTGGGTCACACATCGGTATAAACCGAAATTTCTAACACTCCAAAAGGAAGAGGATGGCAAGAATAGAAACCATCAAATAACCTAAATTTAGACATTTTAAATGTACCTATATGAATGTTTAGTGATATGCCAGCTGTCCTTTTTGTTATCATACTGATAGAACGAGATGTGTTTCACGGTTAAGAGGCACTTTAGTGTGTACTTCAGAATCATGCAACCATTCCATTTGCCATTTATCAAAAAAATTGCTAAACTGCTAAAAGTAATTTCTATGAACTGGTATATATATGGATATTCTTTTTCTATATATAGTTTTTTCGTCTATACACTGTATTAAAACTTAGGGTTCTAAAGCAATTGTAATTAATTGTAATATTTAATTAGATGAATACGGTATATTGCTTGTTCTTTTATTTGCTCTTCAAATACAAATAATATGCAATAGAGGACTTCTCTAATACTGATGATCGTTTCCTGTCAAACCATCATTAGTAGCATTCTATACGAGGACAAATCCGTTTACCAACTTACCCGCCACTGGATTAGCGTGCGTGTGTGGGCTAAAACTCCCCGCTAACTCCATTGTCCTTTGAGGGGAAGGTCACGGGTTCTGCCGAAGTTATAGCACTGCACCAGATCATCAGACAGTTGCAAGGGCGGGCATCGCGCCGATGGACGTTGCTCAAATGGTTACTGGATGATTTCTTGGGCAATTCCAGCCGCTGCCGCTGTTAGGGAGTATTTAGGAAGATGGGCGACCACCGCCCACCTCCTCATGACCTTAGTATCTGATATCTTATTTGTTTTTTAGCGTATTATTCTTCACCATCACGTTACATCTTCTGGCCAAATGCAACAGTGCCATTCTATATTCAACCAGAACACTTTGGTAAGTACATTTTGTTTATGGAAAAGTATGTCAGTTAGTGTTGTCAGTGTGTATGTATGTGATTAAGCTGTTAATCGCATATATAAAAAAATGTTTCTACTACTTCACAACAGAGGCGCTGCTGTCGCTTCCATACAACTTGACAGCAGACTTAGTAAGTACATCGTGGAGGTATTCCAGGATAGCGGTCATTAGGATTGGGGAAGCACAAAAGATCCCATTGGGTCGACGTGCTCCGGGAGTAATCCTGGCCCTACATCAAGATAAGATAAGACAGCAGACGACATTAGATTGAAACTCACACTAAGGGTCTAGACAAGACGCATTTCTTTAATCGCAATTGAATCACGAAATGAAAAATGTATTGGATTTAAAAATTACTCTCGATTGTCAAGCGAGGGTTAAAGTCAAATCCCATACTTTTTACATTTAGCGATGAAATGGGGATTATCGGAATGCATTTTAATACCCGTACGTATAGCTTTAATATTCGTACTCGACATACAAATATCTGCTCCTACCGGCATTCGAACCTGGGGCTCTTGGATAAGCAGACGTCCAATTATTAAAAGGAATAATTAATTTAGATTAAATTTTGAGATTATAATAGGAATAACCGAAGTATTACAAACACATTAATAACACATATACCCTAAATTTACTTACAAGAGTTTCAAGCCCACCCGTTTATTTTCAGACCATGAACAATCGCTGTCCATTATGTCAACCTTGGCCCTATTTGCACTTCAAACCTGCCTTAAGTTTTCCCCAGTCCTGACGCCACCAGGAGACAGCCAGCACGTCATGGTACTCGAAAACCCTCATGGTATTAGAAAATGTGTTCTGGAAGATGTCGGACACCCGCGAGAAGAGCCTTATGTAAGTTATATATGAGTTAGTTATATATATATATATATTATAGGTAACAACTGCATGTATGTTGCCTACAAGTCGAAAGGTAGGTCTTGCATATTTTTCGCAAATATTATAACACAGATTTCTTCACCCTTATTAGGGTAAACTCGAGTACCTGGTGGGGACGGATATGAACTGCTGGTAGTGACATTTCTTCCAGTGAAACATGTTGTTCGTTCAACAATTTATTCATAAATGCACAAACCTTTTTCCTTAACCACAGCAATGAGTTCAGAAACTTTGTTTTCTACAATTTTAAATAATAATCGTTATCTGGCGAATCAAAATCCCGAATTAATGTTCTATAACAAACTCTCTTACAAGTTTACATTTTTATTTACTAATCTAATTTAAAACAGATTTTAAAAAACCCAATGTATATTTTGTGACCGATTTCTGAACCGTCAGTGAATCGATTATCGATATTCTATTTTTATTTTTAAGGGTTATCTCTTGAAATGGTCTCATTGTCACCAAATTAGGTTCTGATGATGGGATCTTAAGGAAATCGAAGGCAATCTTCAAATTTTATAGTTGTAAAGCGTTGTCTTGTCATGCATGTTTGTATATTAGGGATGTAACGAATGTCATTTTTTGTGTATACGCGAATGCTAATTTTAATATTCAGTTTTGGCGCCAATTTTATCTATGGCTTAGCAGAGGCGTTTTTTATGACATTCCCGCGAGGCGCGTTCCGTTTGTATCTTGTTCCGAGAATTGCTAAGTTGATCTGATCGAAGCCGATCAGTTATTATATTTCATTTGTCGCCTGCTCGTATACTACAACCAGTGAAATTTGTTCGTTAAAGTGCGATTAGTGATTTATTAACATGAATGAGAAATAATAAAATTAATTACGTTTTTCCTGATTTTCATATATACAAAACATTTGGTCGAATTGCAAAAATGCAAACAATATGCGAATAATCGTTCGTTACATCACATTACCACGAGTGTGTATTGTGTGCGAAGAATGAAAATATTACATAAGTCACTATATTTTTATGAGTTATATTTAAATGAACATTATACTATCTTAACCTGAGATATTATAACTATAACTGTTAGTCCACATCGCATGCCGTGGCTGTCTGTAATTAAAAACTATACACCTAAGTCTGTTTTTACACGGTAGATTGGTTCCAGAAGAAGCCGTGTAAAAAAAGACCGTGTAAAAACAGACTTAGGTGTATAAATTAAATGTATGGCAAGTTCAGGAACTAAAAAACTATGTTGTGAACGAAAAGAATAGGTTATTCAATTTTTAAGGTAAAAAATAAAATAAAATAGAATAAGTGATAATCATAAATACAACAACATAAATTTAATTGCTGTCGTCATCAGTTACATATTCAATTTTCAAACCGTGTTATATCAAAACCGTGTACAAAAAGACCGTGTAAAAACAGACTTAGGTGTACTTAATTTAATGTCTACGCTGCAGTTAAATATTTTTGTTAGTATGTGTTTTTGTTGACTGCCCTTAAAATAAATAAATAAATAATGAACAAATCTGATTTGGCATCTACTCGTTAAAAACATGCCAAATCAGATGTTTGGATGCCTATTTAGTAGTTCTGAACAACGTGTGTAGGTATTTCACGCCTGACCAGTTACGCCTGTTGTACAGTCTTGGAATATTACTCGCACCTTTGCGATAGCTCTGCTAAGTACTTCCACGATGCTATGGACAAATTTCAGCGACTCGCTATGCGTATAATTGGCGTTGATGCAATCGCAGAGGCTCTAGGAGGTTCGTTACACCCGAACCTCCTAGAGCCTCTGCGATTGCGTCGCGACTACGTGTCGCATATTTCGTATTATCAGTTATAGTGTTCCTAAGTTCTTTGACCAAATGCATCACGTTTATTCCTATTTAGTATAAAAGGGATGGAATGACTTTATTAAACATCGTTATCGTTACTTGCCACATGAAGTTCCATTCACTTTTGATTTATTTTTAAACGGCACGTTTTCTGATGAATCTTAAAAAAAGACTGATTTCAAAACGTCAAATGGCTTCAACGGTAATCTGTCTCTTTCTAGACGTAATGATAGAGTAGTACTGAAAGTAAATTCAACTTAGTCCTTGCATAACGGAATTGGAGACAGTGTGTATCTCTTTATGTATAGATACTACCACAAACACTACAGGAACTTATTCATTTCACAGCGGATTACCCTGGGTTACGAGTGCTTAAAGCCTCCGCAGATCTTCATGATCGTTATGAAGGCTCTGGGATTCACGTTCGAGCATAACAGGAACAGCAGGGATCTCTATATCGACGTCCAGTTGGAAAACATTGACCCTAGTGAGTTAAAACAATAATACTTTTAAATTAATCTAGATATTAACTACTTCCAAAGAGGCATTATGATGATGATGACGAGTACAACCATGAGGTCATATGCCAACAATAAAACCAGTATTTATAAAACACTATAGTTTGCATTGACGAAACGTCGTTAAAATAATTCAAAACGCGATTCAGACTACTGGTAGCGCCATCTATTGACACATTTTGGAACTAAATTTAGATTACTACCATGATTTTTGGAGTGTTAAAATGTGGACTTATTGTTCTAAATAACTATTAATGTAATATAATTTGAGCTATGAAAAAATAAAACAATAGTTTTCTCTGGTGATCTTACTGACGTATAATATTTTTTTTAAATTACAATGACAATTATGCTCTGTGGTCTAAGGAGGTCTTAACATGCCGCCCACCAAGGACAACTTGTGAAATGTCCCTAACTTAAAAACATAATAGAAATATCTCCTTTATCATTGCGTTTTGCTACTGAAACTATATGTGCTGAACTTTTATAACACTTGTCCTTAACTTAATCACTAATTAATATAACAAGCACTCAATATTTCCAGTTGTACTTAAATCGAATAAAGTTAAATAACAAATATTTTTATTGACAAATTAATTATCACTAGCTAGTATTTACATTTTAATGTTAAGTACATTCACAATGTCAGAGTTCACACATTAATACGTTGCTTTAGATAGATAGATAGATACAAAATTTATTTCCATCTCTACATCACACACAATTCATCCAGACAATACATAGATTAACTGACAAACATTTAATAAAGGTAGGACCTTTGTGTGCGCTGCAGAAGTGCAAAAGGGTCGCAACTCAGTGACTAATTTTGTTCACATCGGGATGTGAACAAAGCACTGATATTCTGCTACAACCCGATTTGATACTAAGGACAAACTTTATCTCTCTTTATACACACTATTATTGACAACTACTGCTGACATAATCTAACACCAATGTGTTTGACGGATTAGTCTTTACACCCTCGCCCAATATATATGGATGCACTTCTGCTCCTAACAAAATGTCAATTTTGTTAGTCGAACAAAACGCGGGAGTCGCTAAATGTACGTTATTCATACCATCCCAATTAATAAAATGTTTGTTAGACTCGGGTACCTAAGACGTAATATTGTTTAGGACATGAGCTTTGATTAGTAACTTGATATTATGATCGATTCTCGAATGTATACAGAAATTCACAAAATATCTCGATAAGACAGACTTATTTGAAGCTTACCCATATACAAAATGTTGAGTGGGTATTTTCCTTTATACTTGAGAGTTCTACTGACTGTTCAGTAATAAAACAAGCCTGTGAACCCTGGTCTAGTGAAGCTCGCACTGCCTGACAAATACCATCATTAGCTTTGACATTTACTATAGCAATTGGTAGTAAAACCTTACTTGCCATCTTAATTTTGCCTGCTGATACACATGAAACAATAGGAACAGTTTCTGACGTAGATTTATCATAGTCATTCCTAGACCTAACGATAGAATCCCTGGTACCCTAAAGTTGAGTCGGTATGTAGTAACGAATAATGCCTACCATTACAAATATGACAATTAGTGAGCTTCCTACAACTATGTATAGTTGAAACAAATTTTGTTTTTCACAACAAAATAACGTCTCTTCACATGAGACCTCTCCTCCACGACACGACTCACCTGAGCCCAGGTCCGAGCCTTTAGAGGCACCCTCAGGTTTGTCGCTCCCTCGTATTTTGTGTACTTGTGTTGGTTGTTTTTAACATGTGTGAAAGAATTGAGGTCATTATGCTGGTAATCTCTTAAAATAACAGAAGCACCCATAATGACTTGACCTCTCCCTTAGCACCGAACAGTTTTAATAAGAAATGCGGTAATTCCTGCGCAGACGCAACCTAAAAACACATTATTCTTCAAATTAAACTTCTATACTTAGATAAGATTCTGAGATACTAGACGTATAAAAAGAATTGATATGAACTAATTAGTCTTAGTCACGTCACAATTAAATCATATTTGTCTTACATTAAATTTGTTGTTAACGGAGATAAATAAATGGCACAGTAACGCCTTTGTTCGTCGTGGTATTGGAATTTCGTACAATACACTAGTAAGAAAAATCACCCAAATAACTTGAAACGAAGCTTCCTAATTACAATAGACATGACAATTTTTGTTAGATATGTAAATGAAAGACAACATGATATTAGAAACATTTGTAAAATTATTGCTTCTATAGTTTAGAAAGATATTTTATCTATTTATTTTATGCCCGTTTTGCGTCGCTTACAATATCTCTTCATGGGGTAGAGAGCATATTTAAAAGTACTTATTGTTAAGTTGTTACTTGGTAAATAATGAGGCAGTATAATTATGTTGTATTATTTTTTATCGGCAAATTAGCCTCAATTCTGTTAAGATCGGCTAATCAAACCTAAGCATATGTTTTTGACTTCAGACACATTATATAAAGGACTAAACTAAAACTAAAACTACTTGTAAACTAATACTAAAACTAAAACTGTAGCTGGAAGAGAATTCAAAAGCTTCTACATATCTGTATCTTAAATAAGTAGATATTACAATTTGCAATTTTTTAACTCGTACCAAAACACGTCTAAGAAACTGGTAATGAAGTAAGACGTCACGCCGTGGTATTTTATAAGCATTACGGAGGAACTATATTAAATTGTATGTTAATATTTATGGTTGTATAATATGAGTTTTTGAAATTTTATAAGTTATCTAGTAGAATTAGTTTTTTAATGACTCCAATTGTTGTAAAATGGACTTGCCCACCGAGCTTACAATAACTATAATAATAATTAAGCTATTAAAGTTAATTGTTCTTTTTACCACGCTTATATTAACTCACTCTGTTGTATGTCTGCGCCAGATTTTGTAATCGATGTCTTTTATCCGATTTTGCTAAAATTTGGCATATAAGTTTGGTCCAGGAGACAATAGAATATTTTAATGTTTATTATACTTAATAACATTATAATTAATTTTTCAATTTTTATAGTATTTTTTTAACATCCTTGCAACCCCATCAACTCTGTAAACATCCCTTGATTAAAGCTACTTATTAATTAAGGCACTGTACGTTCATTGCTCTGTGGCCTAATTTCAAAGTCTTCTTAGATATACACTCAGTCAAGCCAAGAAGTACCTACATACGTTAACATAAGTATCAAGTTGACTTAAACCAATTTTCCGTTTTAATGACAAAATATAGATTTACAATCGCGTATTTATAGTCAATACTCATTATCAGCTAAGCTTGCACAATGGAACATAAATACCTGTCAGCGACAAGATATCACAACGGTGATAAAACAATGATTACCCGCGCTCAAAATAAATTAATTTGTGATTAAAATACTGCAGTGCGTCGGCCACACTCGTATCACAAACATGTATTGTGTTCAAGACTATAAACTGTACGAAAATATTTTTATTGAAACTAATATACAATCCAGTGATTATGATGCTGTAATTGTGATATTATACCCAGAAGAAGCCAAAGTTCCTCTGCCGAGACATGTCATTAGTTTTGTCGATAACGCTATTAAGCTAGACAAACATGTTCAAAAAAGTGCTACAGTCTGGAACTGCGAATACGTGTCTGGGGCGAGACTTGTCTTGACACCTACGGGAACTATTACTCCATATCATGATGTAAGAGTGATTCGTGATGCTGCGAAGAAGGGAGTGTTGAGGGCTTTAGATGCTGGAGCAAAAAGACCTCTTTTAGTTGTCCAAAATGTTGTCGATTACCCTGATGGACAGTTAGTCGCTATCCTGGGTGCATTGGAAGCCTTGTATGTGCCTCTACAGAAGAGAGATAGAGATGATACTAAACCATTTGTAAAGATAGGTTTCCATGCTGAAGAAGTCGTTACTGAAAACTTCGTTAAAGTTGTAAGAAATGCTATTGCTTTGGAAAAAGCAAGGATAGTTGCTAGAGATATCGGTGGCGCTGATCCTGAAAGAATGGCACCTGCTAAAATAGTTGAGTATGTAAGAAGTTCTTTTGCTACCGATAGCAACATAACCATTACTGTTATCGATAAAGACGAAGACATTGCAAAGGATTATCCGCTCTTAGCTGCTGTGAATAGAGCCGCTAGTCGTATAGACAGACACAAGGCTAGAGTCGTAGAAATCGAGTACAAACCTTCCGATATTGCTCGCATTACAGAAACTTTGATGCTTGTTGGTAAAGGTGTTACGTATGATACTGGTGGAGCTGATATTAAGATCACTGGTAAAATGGCTGGTATGTCTCGCGACAAATGTGGAGCAGCAGCTGTAGCCGGATTTTTAAAAGCTTGTTCGATACTCAAACCAACACATTTAAAGGTTATTGGTGTTTTATGCCTTTGTAGAAATTCTGTTGGAGCAGATTCGTATGTATCAGATGAGTTACTGGTATCCAGAAGTGGAAAAACAGTACGAGTGACTAATACTGATGCTGAAGGTAGACTGGCGATGGCTGATTCAGTTTTTAAGATGTCTGAGTTGGCTGGGATGGAGTTGAACCCTCATATTTACACCATAGCAACTTTAACAGGGCATGTTAAAGCATGCTATGGCGATTATACTGGTGCTATGGACAACCACAGTGCTAGAGCTACTAATCATTCATCTAGGTTGCAATTTAGTGGTTCCAGGGTTGGAGAAGGCATCGAAATGTCTGTAATCAGGCACGAGGATCTAGCAGTGAATGTTGGTAAATGCAAAGGCGATGATTTGGTGCAGTACGACACTGATGCAAGAGCTCGCAATCATCAATTAGCTGCCGGATTCCTGATCAAAGTGGGTGGGTTGGAAGACAAAAATATAAAGTATACACATTTGGACATCGCAGGTTCTGCTGCAGCACCACCTCAAGAACCTACTGCCGTTCCAATTTTGACTTTGTGTCATCTGCATAAAGTTTTGATTTAAAAAATCTATTCGAGTTAATAAAAGAAAAATGGAAATTGAGTATATGACGCATTTATTTATGGTGTACGTCCTTATGAAAGCCTGCTCCGTCTAATTACTCATATTTCATTCGCTTCGTATGGTCGTCTAAAATAGTAATGCACCAAATTCTATTAACTTAGTCTTCCCATATATATGTATAGTGGTTCTTTAACTATCCAAGGTGTACATTTGTGAAATTCTCTTCCACACTCGCTGCGTGAGATAGTTGTTTTCAGACGAAGACTAAGAATATTTATTAATCTATTGTTTATCTTATATAATATTGTATGTATGTATTCAAGTAAATGTATAATTGTAGAATTTGTTATTTTAATAAAATTTCAATGTTGTCTACATAGACCACCCAACTTAATGAAATCACACTCTGACTCAAAAGTTTGCTGGCAGAATACCCAGTTGTATCTTAAGCTCGCCAGTGTACATGACCATTTCTACGTAAAATGCTTACTTGTATAACTATGTGTGTGTACAATAAATAATAAAGAACTTTCTAGATCACAAATAATTCAATAAGGATTTTAAACCCTGGTAGTTTTTTACGAAGTTCCAACTTATTTTCATGTTAGAGTTCAAAATAAACCTCCCTCAGATGTTTATATTAAACCCAACATCCATTGTGGAGTACACGCCCTGATGTGGGCCGTCTGCTTTACGCTTTTATGATTTAAACAATATTTTAATACGCATGTTTGAATTAATATTCTGTTAAAATGGTTAAGCACATATTAACTAAAGTATTGTTTGTCTATGATTTTTGTTTACTGAAAAACGACTACAGGAATCAATAACTTTAGATTGTAAATGCCTGATTTATGAAAGGATTAATTAATAAAAGGACTATCTTATCAATTGGTGTTTGTATACATTTTATCTTATAATTATTGTAGTTACCAATAGATTGTGTAATCTTGTTGCTTAAGTAAATTCTATCACATAATAGAATTATTACACATAACAGCATATCGAACGAAACATTGTAACTTAACAAGGAATATAGTATTCAAAATGCTAAATTGTGGCTAGGTATAAGTAATAATTATAAAGCAAAGAAAGATTGTTTTCAATTATAAGTTATAAACCCTATGGTATTCTTTTTATACATAATACTCACTTAATTTAAAACCGTGAAATCCCAGAAAATTCTATTTTCAAAATGAAAAATTTCTAAAAATCAAATAAGTTTTCTCGTACTTCACAACAGAGGTTTTGACAGTTAACGACTCATTTCTATTGAAACTTACTCTGTACTGTGGTGCTGGTATCCAAATGGTCACCTTGGAGTTCCGAGCGGCGGTCCGTTGTAGATTCCGATGAAGGACAGGTTTAAACAGTGGCGAGCATTGACAGCGACACGGTGAAATGTTTTTCTCATCATCAAACATCATCATTTCCGACAAATGGCAGTTGGCACCCCGAGTCCCAAATACCGGACGATAAGTAAATTCGATTAAAAAATAGGGTTTTGTGATTTAAACTTCTATAGTCCTATTCTCAAATTAAGCATAGAAATTTAATCTACGTATTAGGTAACATTTGAAATACTATACTATTGATGGCGGCAATTTTCTATTAAAGCACTTGCCGTCTTTTGAATTGCGGGTGGCGTCAAATTCATCACACGCTTTTTCGCTTTAGCTCATTCTGGTTTATAAATAACTTATTAATAACAATTCGGTCCGATAAACACAAGAGATATAGGATTTCTTACAAACATATCCGTCTGCTACGAGCACGTAGGAGACCAGTACAGCAAAGTTCGATTTAACGGAGATGAAGGAGGTTGTCACTATATTTTTCCTGACAATAAGCAGTAAGAGTTCATATGCGATGATGGGCGATGCACTGCCCTAGCCAACTCCACCTTGCTGGCCCAATAAATGCCTTTTCACGTCTCTTTTGTCTGTTTTAAGAAGAAAACGTGTGCCGGTAAGAATTCCACGTTATGGCTGTGCCACAAAGAAAATAATGCACGCATATCCAAGCTTGTAGCAAGCTTTTACCAATAAGGTCGCCCTTTGCACAAAATTAGTTTTTTTTTGTGTATTTCTCTTCTTGAATTAGCTGATGTACAATAAAGATATATTCTATTCCTATTCTTGATTGAGAAAAATCATTTGATAACTAAATTATCAATTCATATTCCCATAGCGTGTATGTCTCGTGCTATTATGTTACGCTGATGAACAGAATCTTTGTGACACTTTTTCTTTAAGAGAAGCTCAAATATTTAGACTCCGCACGCTGTGCGTTGACTAAAAATTTTCTTTCTTTCCTAGGTTCCCTCCAGTTCTTTGTCAAAGACCCTCACCTGCCAATGGAGTTGCAATCATTGCCTTACGATATGAATAGTGTAATGCATTTTGGTGACAGAGAATACAGTAAGAACGGACATCGGACTATTATCTTCAAGGTGAGTAATTATTAATATAAAAATAATATTTCTCACACACACACCTATTATCTAGTCCAAATTAAGAACTGTTATGGATACTAGATAACGGAATTATATATATTAGAAATATACTAATGACTCTTGGATAAATATTAGTACTCATAATACAAGTATCTGCCCGGGATTCGAACCCTGGACCTCTGACTAATTAGGCGAAGATCCAGAGCTATTTAGACCAAAAAAAAGATACAAACAAATTTAAATATTAATATTGTAACTCATTCCGAAAGACTACTTTTGCATGTGTGGTCTAGAGTTAGTGTTACCTCGGATCTGGTCCAGAGTTGATTCCCAGTTATTTCGCTAGATGGTTCAGTTTTGTCTGGCTAGCTACGATCATCTTACCTCTATGGCTATAAAAACAATTTTAACATCATTCTTGTGTTCCGGCAATTGAAAGTAAGTAAGCTAGATTTTGTGTGGTTGAGGAATCCCCCAGTTGCTCGGTTCCATCAAAAGGTCTACATCATCACTTTCCATCAGATATGATGGAGGTTAAAAGATATTTTGTTAAGGCCATAACAAAACTAGTTTGAATAGATTTACTGAAGAATTGATATGATAAATTTCAAAAACATTTTTTTATTATTTTATTAAAGATTTAGCTCATTGATACTGTTCGCTAAATCTAAGCCTAATTAGGGAACTACCTCCATCTTACAGAAGATATTAGCCAAATAACTACAAAGTTTGTAGTTTCGTGGTCCAGCTGTGAGCAAGGTCGGGAGTTTATTTGTCCACTCGAGAATTAGACTTCTACGTGGGCAACACAACGCAGAACCCGCTGATGCGGAACCTGAAGTGACCTGGGAGCAGGAATTCTGTAGTATTCGAGTTATAATTTCTATAGTCAAAGACAAACAGAGACTGAGGTCGATGGTAACTCGAACATTAAAAAATTCCCACAGTGTTTCTAGTATCGCCTGACTGGGAGAGATAAAGTTATTGGCGTACTATATAGTACAGTACAGAATAGTATTACGTACAATATTGATAGAGTAATAAGACCCACGCCTAAAAGTTACCTTCTAGGTTGTCTAATTTATATGCAAGGAGGCTTCGTAGCAGGAGGCATGCCGCCTCCTTGAAGCATTAAAGAGGGTAGTGTGACTTTTTTAGAATAAAGCCGAGATCGGCGATCGTCTTTTGTTTCTTTTCTTGTTGTTGACAACTATTTTCTTTTATTTTACAATAGATTGTAAATACCATATTATAACATTATATTTGATACTACTTTCATCATTTGTATTATTGTTCGCACGAACATATATAAAACAAAAGGCTAAGTTAATATAACAAAATTACAGTGCTTTTAAGTAATCTATCTAAGTAAAAAATATTCCATACAATTTTAGGACCGCCAAAGTTCTCAAAATCGTATGGGCTTAACGCCGACAGATATTAAAAAAATTGAAATAGTCTACGGTTCAGAATGTAGAAAACGAGACAGACAGGAAAAAATATATCTATGCCAGCATTATCCTGGTGTTGTTAGGAGAAAAAGAAACGCAGAGAGTTATCCTAACATCGACAACTTACGAGTGAATAGAGTTATAACACCACTCAGTGAAACGTCCGACAGAACAATGAATGATCTTATCGAACTTGATATAGACAACTTAATCCAAGCAATCGCCGATCAAGTATACAGAGTATCTTCTAAATTACTACGGAACACTAGAGCGAAATACTGTAACTCTATTAAGACAGATCTTAGAACTTCCGAAGAGAAAGAAGTAGCTAATAGCACTACACCAGACGTGATGGGCATTATTAAATCTATAACGATTTATGCTGAGAAAGTTGTTCTAGCTGCTCTTGCAAACTTAGAAGAATTTTGCATAGAGTCAAAGGATAATGAACTTTATCAACCCACAGGTAATATGCAGTCTACAAAATTAGTAGATGTAAGATATTCAACTCAACAAAAACCATTCTATTATCCATTAAATAACAATGTTGGTGGTAATGCCGGTCACATCAAGCCATTCACTCAAGACGTGCGCTCATTTAAAAGCATAGACAATTCTATTGACGGCAACGACAAAAAATGGAGAAAACGAGAATCAGATAAAGGAACGACAATAGTGTCTAGGAATGACGATAATAAATATAACAACATAAATGATCGTGATAAAGTAATGAAGAGAGACGATGCTGAAGAAAACACTACTATATTTAAAAGACAGGATAATGTTAGGAAGAGACGTTCAGCTGATTATGCATCTGAAAACGAAGAAGCTACTATTGAAACTGATGAGACAGTCGTAGACGATTCAAATAAGAATCGATACAATAAAGGACACAGATATCGTATAAAGTAAGTAGAATATAATAATTCCTATCAGTAACATACATAATTGCTCCAATAAACATAATTCCTCAATTGTTTGTTCTCTTTTAATGCCCTCTTGTACATTTTAAGTACACTAAAAGACTGACCCCGATTCCCTATACTACTCTTTCAGTACAATACAACCAAAAGAAGACAGATGACCGGTTTTTTTTAATAAAAAGCACAGCAAATGACTCGACACCACCTGATGATAAGCAGTAGATGAGTCCACATGTGAAGATAGCTAGTGAAGCATGTGATATACTGCCCTAGCCACCCTCACCTTGCCGGCCCAAAAAGTGCTTTTTCACGCCTCTTTTAAAGGAACCCATTTTATAAGAAGGAGGGAATACGTGTGCTGGTAAGGAATTCCATGCTCTAGTTGTGCGACAGAGAAAGGAGTCACTCAATTTCTTAGTACGTAAAGTAGACGTGGCTACAGTAAAGAGTGTCTCCGTAGACCAGCACGCGTACTCCTTAGTAGGAAAGGAGAGGGAGGGATAAGGTCGTAAGGGTGACGTCGTTTGACGTTTCTAAAATCGCGAATGTATTTTAATCGTCATAATTTATGAAGTGCAAAAAATGACGATTGAAATATGTCGTAAGCGTATGGATAATTTAAGTGTGAACTAACTTGAAATTCCTAAAAGTAATTACATCCCTTTTATGGTTATCTGTCTTTTTCTGGTCGGATTAGTTCTGAACTTTAAATTAGTCTTTGTATAATGGAATCGGGATTGGTTCCGATATATTATATTTATATTGGGAAACAGTGAACCGATACTCATGTTTGACTATTTTACAACTTGTTACTGGGTCTAAATTGGGCCAGCGAGGCAAGCCAGAATCGTATTGTTACGTGCCAACTTCACAGATTTATGGTGTTTCAACCTGACAACTTCATATTAAGCCGTGAAACAGTTCGCTGTTTCTCGGTATAGATGGAAAGGTAACCAGGCTTGGGAGACATCTCTTAACTCCAGAACGACAACGCTTTGCAGCATCAAGTGAATCCTTGATATTCCAAGTGTCTAGGCTCTATATGTGGACTCTGAACCTAACAAATATGGACAACAAAGTAAAAAAACTTTATAGTCATGAATAGTTAAAGTAAAAGTTTATACACTTACATTTGTGTTTTCAAAATTATAATAATGATATGCGTATACCAGACATATAGCTGACCGAATGGGACTTTAACCTTATATACTAGGTACTCGCTCGTACATAGCCAACTATATAAAATATTAGTGTAATGTAAAGTGGGCATGAACTCAACCCTTGGCCTAGTAGCCAGTAGCTAGGTGTACTAGATAATGGCCACTAGGCCACCCGTAGCCGGTTGTCAAATATTAGTGTAAGTGGACCATGAACTCAGGACTTCCAAATAGGTAGGTGAGTACGTGTATTTTAAATCTTCTATTAATAGTTAAATTAAGTATTTACCTACCTATGTATTTCATTCCGACAGCTCAAATAAGATCTATCTTTTAAAAAACAAAGAAAATTTTAATTAAAATTACCTGTGATTATTTTAGGTTCACTAGCCTCATAATAGAATCTAGCTCATTAAAATTAGGGAGGTAATTCTCATCTTTCTTGGCGTGCTTCATTTTTATCATAATTAAAAAAACGAAGTGGCTAAGTGTCAGTTTATATTAATTATGTCAAAAGACAAAAATAACTTTATTAAAATAGACTCATTTACTAAGTTCTTTTAAATCGTCACAACAGGGAATATGTATGAGAAAAACAAATAATGTAATTAAAGGCAATAGTCATAACTTTAAGTGGGTATCAACCGGGCATTTACAAATTGTCCCAGTATTAAAATATGTACTAAATAAATTGTTAGTTTTAATTTTAAAATAATATTTACTTTGAAATTAAAAATAACACTAGTATGCATATTCCCAATTAACCCTACCACCGCTTCGACGAATTAGTAGCTGCAGAGAAGAAACGGCGCAAGAAACTCTCAGATTTAGTATTTATAACATTTACAAATGGGCATCTATATTATCAGGGGGACAAAACCGTACAAAGTAATCGACTGGGATGATTCAAATTGTTCATTAGAAAAGACAACGAAAAGGGAAATAACATCAATTGACATGAGTGAAGCTGAGAATGTAAAAAAGTTCAAACGACACAGAGTCAAGTAAGTATTTCGCTTAAAAACACTTCGTATTGGAATTCGATTACAATTTTTATTTTTCACTGATAAACTTTCTCAACTATGGCTCAAGGTATATTCTATTTTAGGTATTAGAAGACACTTCCGTTTGTCAAATCAAATAACTGTAAATATTTTTTAACAATATAGGAGTTACTTTGAACAGAAATTGAGATTTAAATTTAAACGTTCATCGCGTCAGTGCAAGCACATTTTGTGCGTTGCGTTAGCTTATGTTGGCACTTTACCTTTCTTTATTACGAGGAGGAATCCATTTACGGTCCTACCCGCCTCTGGCTAAGCGACGGGCGTGTGTGGGGCTCACTCAGTACCTCATTAGAGCGGCGCTGAGAATACCCACTAAAACTCCCCGGTAAGTCCACTGCCCTTCGCAGGGGTCACCTGGGTTCTGTCGAAACAATTCACCAGGTTGTCCCCAGGCAGGCCCGCCTTACGGCCGGGCTTCGCGCCAATGAAGATTTCCCAGAGTTACTTGGGCAATCGCCGACGTGCAATGCATGCGTGGGAGCCACTCACGAACGCGGCCCTACGTCATTACCTGCGTCTACTTTTGTAGGTATGCTTTTCTCATATGAATTTGGAACTTATATTTTACAGGCCGAAACGAAAAGACAATATTGTTGCAGACGAATCACAAATAAAAGATATGGATGGCCAATTTGTGTTAACTGTGAAGTTAACTAACATGAATAAAGAATTTTACAATGAGAGAAAATGGGACGGCGGCGTAGTCCCGTACATAATACAGGACGATCCGAATTGTAAGTCATATTTTTTAAAAATAATTTAATAATATTTCTCACACTCATATCTATTATCTATCTCAAAGTAGACCTCATTAAGATCCTGTGTTATGCATACTAATAGATAACGGAGAAATAAATATAGTAATATGTATATAAATATCAGTAAGCTCCCCTCTTGGTCTCTCTGAAGAAGACTGGTATCCAGAGCAAACCGTTAATATTATCCAAAATATATATAATAATATAGAATACAATAGAATTTATCTTTATTGTACATCAGCCAATCCAAGAAGAGAAATACACAAAAAAATTAAAATAAATTTTGTACAAAGGGCGACCTTTTCGCTAAAAGCGATCTCTTCCAGGTAACCTTAGGATGGACAGGATTAAAGATAAAGTACTGGAACATACATACTTTTATTATTGTATTTTAGATGACACATCAACTGTTAGGAAACGCATAGAAGAAGTCAACGACATACTAAAAAGGAAAACTTGCGTGAAATTACAAGAAATAACCGCTAAACAGGCTAAAAAGTATACAGATTATTTGGTCATAGACACGAGTGCTGATTACGTCACGGGAAGAGTGGGAGGAAGACAGGTGTGTAGTGTTGTTACTCTTTTACGTTTTATTTATTTATTTATTTAATTAAACATTGTTTCAACAGCATTTTTATACATACATAATATAATGGAATTACCCAGACATAAGCCAATTAAAGAAAGACATTATATTTTTTAAAAAGGTATCAGGAAGTCAAGAAGGTGCTCAAAATATATCAATACATATTTAAATAAATGATAACTAACTATTAAATAATTGACAATCAGGAACATAACTAAGAGAGAGAGAAAAATAAAATAAAAAAATAAACATACAAAAAAACACTAAAACAAAACAAAAGTCAGTCATCGTATGTGAATGGTGTCTTTAATGTGTGGATGTATGTGTGTATGCGTTAGTGTATACGTGTGTTTTATTAGGTATAATTTATTTGTGTTCCAAATCAAATTTCGTTACGCCATGTTTGGTCCCTGGGTGAGTCAATTTAAGTTTTGTAATTACGAACTCCCCCGTGATTTGGGAAGCAAGCTTGTACGAGAAAAATTCTTATAAGTATTGCAGTTCAAAACAAAAACTACTTCAAAACACTAAAAAGTTGGCGCCAAGTTGTTTCCAAAACAATAGACACTAAAGCGCCGACTCCAAAAATATTTTTAAATTGGATAACTTCTTAAATCAATTTATATTTGTTCGGGTTTTAGTATTGTTTTTAAAAAAAGTCTCGTCAAGGAAGCTAACCTTATAATCTTAAAGATTCATTTCTTTTGGTAATACGTTTATAAAAAAAAGGGAAGTCTGAAGGAATTGAGAAGAAGAATGTTTGGGAATGAATATATCTCTAGTGGATAATGCCACTAATACCAGAAAGAAGACAGGCGGCCATGAATTACAAAATTCGGATACACAATGGAATTCGAATTTTTATAAGTAGTATTCGGATACACATACTAAGTCGCGCACTAAGACATGCAAAAAAGGCTACTACAAAGTTCAGGTATATTTAGGCGATAAGAATGCTTGGACTATTTAAAAATGAATTTAAATAAAGTTAAGATGTAATCAATCTGAATTGAAACTTTATCAAACCAGAAATGACGATACGTACCGATGTATAAAATATTGCACTGTAAAACAAAAAAATATGTTTGTAATACTAATACATAATGACAGGTAATTTGTAAATGTCATTATAAATACTAAAAAAGGCTGAGAATTTCTTGCGCCGCTTCTTCTCTGGAGCTACTAATTCTTCTAAGCGGTAGTAGGGTTAATTGGGAATATGCATGCTAGTGTTAGTTATTTTAAAATAATTTATAGAATACATAATTAAATTCAATAACTGGGACAATTTGTAAATACCCGGTTAATAACCACTTAAAGTTATCACTATTACCTTTAATTACATTTATTATTTCTCATACATTTCCCTATTCCCTAATAATAAATATGATATGAATGAATGAAATATTAAATGTGTGTTTTTTGTATATTTATTCCGTCGTCTGTGTATATATTAATATAACTGAGATGTGTGTGTCAGATAAGATAAATTAAATAAGATAAATATTGTGTATTTTTTAAATAATAAGAGTTTGTCTACTTTTACTTAACACTAATCTCATACTGACAAATGAATGGTATTCCTTAAGTAAAAAACAGAATGATTTTACTTATTCCGTGCTAAGCCTACTTATAGATAATTTATTAATTAAGATAAACATTAGAAGAATCGCCATCATATAGTATAGTAAAGGAATTTTTTATATGATAAACAATGTACGTCAGAAAGTAAAAGAATAAGGACGTAAGACACACGCATCTTATTTACGTCTCAAATCGAAGTTCAATAAACGGTGTTGTCAGGATTAAAAATTGACCAGATTTGCGGGTAAATCAAAAAATAAATAGTAAAAGAAACCCAAAGTATGTCGTTGAAAATTATGTTGTGGTGTGTCATTTGTGAAGTACCTTCTATCAATGGTTACTCTATTTTTAGCGAGACGCCGCCAGGTTGGTAATTAAGGAAATATAATGCTAGTGAACACATTGTTACTTTGCTCTGATAAGCACCATAACAGTTCTTTTGATTTTCGAAAAACAAACAGGGAGACTTCCCTGCGAGAGCCACGGGAAATAACGTTTGTTACTTTTTCAACGCAATTTGCTGGTGATTGGACACTACTTTGATATTATATTATTAACTTTGACATACGTACATATTTATGAGTCTATTTAACTGTCCGTAGATGTAAAGATTGAGTTGTTTGAATAAAAAAAATCTCTGGGCATCAAGTTATTTGAACATGTTGATTTATATTAGATATTGTAAATTTTTAAATTAAAATATGTAGTAATTTCAAGGTAAACTATACTAAGCACCTTGTAACTCCGCTCTAGAAATGTCTATTGAATCCTCGTTCTGATTGGCTGAAACTTTTGACAGTCTAGAATTTTCTTCATTCCCATTGGCCAAGGGTATTAATATGAGTACCGCGTTCTTGTTGGGTAGTTTGAATACTTTTGACATTGAAAAAAGTTGGTAGTTATTGTTTGTTTGAATAAACACGTAATGTGTGAACATGTAAATTCAAAATGGTTGTAATTGGAATAGATTTGGGCACTACTTATTGTTGTGTGGCGGTGTGGAAAGATGGTTGTGTGGAAGTGATACCAAACGAGCAAGGCAATAAAACTACGCCATCGTATGTAGCGTTTACGCCAACAGAACGTCTTATAGGTGAGGCAGCGAAGAACCAAGCTACAATTAACTCACGCAACACAGTTTTTGGCGCGAAGCGTCTCATCGGCCGTCCATTTGACGATATCGGCGTACAAATGGATTTACCCTACTGGCCATTCAAAGTAATTAATGAAAACGGAAAAATTATAATTCTAGTCGAATACAGAGGAGAACAAAGGAAATTTACACCAGAAGAAATAAGCAGTATGGTTGTTTATAGAATGACAGAAATAGCTGAAGCGTTTTTAGGCGAAAAAGTGAACCGAGCGGTTATTACTGTTCCCGCTTATTTCAATGACAATCAAAGGCAAGCGACGAAAGCGGCAGGGTTGATAGCTGGCTTAGAGATATTAAGAATTACAAATGAGCCGACAGCTGCGGCGTTAGCTTATGGATTGGACAGAAATTTGAAAGGAGACAAAAATGTTTTAGTTTACGATTTGGGTGGAGGCACTTTTGATGTTTCAGTGCTAACCATTGGTGAAGGATCAGTGTATGAAGTGAAGGCAGTCGCTGGAAACACTAGATTAGGTGGTGAGGATTTCGACAATAGACTAGTAGCATATTTAGCTGCAGATTTCAAAAGGAAATTTCATATAGATTTAATGTGTGACGCTAAAGCTTTGAGAAGATTAAAAACTGCTTCGGAAAAAGCCAAAAGACTGTTAACCTCTGCTATGCAAGCCAGCGTATCAATAGACAACATTTGTGATGGTAAAGATTATAACGGGATAATATATCGGGCACTCTTCGAGGATTTGTGTTCGGATTTGTTTAAGGAAACGCTTATATTAGTTGACCATGCACTAGCTGAGGCTAATATGTCTAAAAACGACATACACGATGTAATACTAGTTGGTGGGAGCACACGAATACCTAAAATACGTTTAATGTTGACTGAACATTTCAATGGACGTCTGTTAACAAGGTCCATCAATCCTGATGAAGCAGTAGCCTGTGGAGCGGCCATACAAGCTGCCATATTAAGTCAAGAACATCATGATAAAATAAAAGATCTACTTCTGGTTGACGTAGTCCCTTTGTCATTGGGTGTAGAGACAGCCAGAGGAATAATGTACAAAGTAATAGAAAGAAACAAAGCTGTGCCATGCAGGAATACCAAAGATTTGACAACTTTAGAAGATTATCAAAGAAGTATGACTATTGAAATTTTTGAGGGTGAAAGAAGTTTAACCAAGGATAATAATCTTCTTGGTGTTTTCGATCTGGATGGTATACCACCGGCACCTAGAGGAGTTGCGAAAGTAGACGTGACATTTGACATAGACGTTAATGGTATTTTAAGTGTGACAGCTAAAGATCGGAGCACAGGGCATTCGAAAGGCATTGTCGTGAGAAACGAACATAGGTTGAACCTGAAAGAAATCGGAAAGATGATAACTGATGCCGAGATGTTTAGAGAAGAGGACAGAGAACGAAAGAAGTGTTTAGAAGCTAGGAATCAGTTGGAGACGTACGTTTATGGCGTAAGACAGAAGGTGACAGAAAAGGAAGATGAACTAACGGCCGAAGAAAAGGATACAATGATGCTGGAGTGTCAGCTAGCGATTGTGTGGTTGGACGAGAACGACTGCTGTTTGAGAGAAGAGTACGAGAGAAAATTGACGGAACTTATGAAAACTTGGTCGTGTATAATGAAAAAGTTTTACGATTATAGCTGGTATCAAAACAAAAGGCAACGAGGTGACAGCTACCAGTCGGAACTAAGTGAAGTTGAAGCCGCTTCTCTAGAGGAATTAAACGAATCAAATTGAATATAATTTTATAGATAATGAATTGTTTTATAAATATACAATTTTTAAGTAGATACCTTTGTGTTATTTTAATTCTAATGTTTTATTTATAAATTAGTGTAAACTTATTGGTGTTTTAATTAATAAAATAAAATAAATAAGAATTAGGACCGCAAATAAGCGGGTCCCAACGAATATTTATATTTTTTTTTAACTATAAACCTCTTTACTTTGTTATAAGATTCTTTGGGGTTTTTATACTATTAATTGTCCCCTAAAAATATTTATTGGTTATTTAGTAAAATATTAAATTATCATGTAACCATCCATGATCCATGTACGAAAATTTTACATTCATGCTTCCGTTCTTGATGGGCTATCGCCTGTACTGTCTTTGCTTCTAGAACTTCGGCTGCTTGGAGCTGTTCATTGGCGGGCAGCATCGGCAGCACGGAGCTATGATGGTCATGGCTATGTTGGGCTTCTACTTCGAGATAGCCAGGCACGATCGAGACAAGTACATACGGGTGCATTCGAGTCATGTCCGGCCAGGTTTGTAATGAACTCTATAAGTTAATATTTCTTTACATTATAAAAACATTTTTGAAGAAGCTATTAAGTCAATTTGTACCTTTTAATAAATTTTAAATGTCCGGAAGTAGACTATAAATTACTATACTCAATATCACATCAAAAAGTTGACACATCTAACCTCATCATTTTATCGCAATGTGTCCTATTAATTATTTACTCAAGTTCTTTAGGCATGGCTGTAGTGAGATCAAGTTAATGATATTATAATACATCTGAAATGACCACGCTTCAGTTGTTAGTGAATACGACACAATAGTGACAAAACGATTTGTTTACATTATTGTACACTTTTTCTAAATGAATACATTATACATTTCGCTTTTATAAATATCCTTGCGATGATCTGAGCGAGTCTTCTTGACATCTTCCCGAGTATTTTATAATATTAAGGAAATTATTTAAGAAAAATGCAAGCTATAAGTAGATCCAACAATGTCGATTGTCGCTTAAGTTGTGCTGATCGTGACGACATGAGACGCACATTTCGATTCGCGATTAGAATAAAATATATTTTTGTTTTTTAAATGGTTATCGATTCCAAATAGTGTTAACGTTATATTTTCTATAACGTCAACACTGTTTTTACTAATTTTATGTCGCAGTGAGATATTTTACTAAACGCTGTTCTTCGAATAAAAAACAGTACAATTGTTTCTTGAATAAGAATTTCAATATGAAGCCAAATTTGTTCTTCAATGAATTAATACACTTAAATAAACAAGACGGTGCAGAAAATCTTACCTGGCGCACTTTTGCCTGGCACAATCACGTGTCAATAATTACGCGATGCGTAATTACTGACGCGTACAAACTACGCATGGTGTGTTCTTTGATTGAACGTAAATTTGGAGCCAGAAGCCTTCAAAATTTGCCTAATATAGTTTGGTTGTACTGGCTGCTTGATTTCAACGAGTTATTATTCTAAAGTTTGACCCAATTACTTATAAATATATTTTTACAAATAGACAAACTCCACCATTTTGAGAAAATTCGATCTGATGCAACGTTGCCTCTGCCTTACGACTACAAGAGCGCGACACACCCGGCCTGGCAGTACTGGCGGAAGATTGGACAAATTGGCATTGCCAGCATATCTACTTACAAGTCTCTGGTATGTTACGGAAACAATTATTATGATTTTCTTTTCGAAAAAAAAACATTTCTTTAACTGGCAATTGAACTTGGTACCGCTTTAATTATATTTATTTATTTAGTACATGCCACATGATACATATTAAAACAATAAAATATTTCTGATATGCACCAAAATAACTTAATTTTTTGAGAATTATTGTGAAATATGTCTTACCAAGAGAGGTTTGTCTTAAAGCCGGTTATAGTGTTTCGTTGGACACAAACAATTAAAAATATAACAAAGCGACGTAGGTGTTGCCAGCAGTTATAGGTCCAATCTACACATCATAACTCATATGCGATAAAAATAATATAGTTTCTCTTACACATTTTATCTCTTTTGCAGGACCCTATTGGCGAAACTATGAAGAGCTTAGGTCACCATTCAAAGCTATTGTCAAATTTAGATTTAGTTAAAATTAACAGTGTATACGGAACTAAATGTTTTGCTGGCGATCAGAAAAAACTGAAGGAAGAAGTTAGGACAGAAGCGATAGAAAGTTGTTTGTTTTTAAATAAAAATTTGTAAAAAAAGTTTTGTTTTTAATTTTTATTGGATCCGATTCTAGAGACATTGGCCTTGAGGGCCTGGACAACATGCCTTTCAATATATGGGACGTGACAATTACGCTATAGCTAAACGAGTGCTTTTTTTCAACTCCACACATTATCACTAAGCGATTTCGTTACCGATCATCGAAAGGCATGTTGTCTAGACCCTCTGTTGTATTTTGCATGGACTAAAACTAAATATTTTCACTTTAATTTCGATCCGTAGAACTGTCCTATTTATCAACACATTTTGATAAAGTGAAAACAGCCAAATAAATTTCCTATCTATTGCCGTGTTACATGGCAAGTATATTTGACATAGAATAGTGTAGCTTTGGACCACCGATTAGGAGTAAGCAAATAGATCTTCAAAAAAAATCCAAGGACGTCATTTGACGTTTCTAAAATGGAGTTTTTAACACGCACCTACAACATTAATTGAGATGAGTTAAACTGCGTCTACGTGTCAACAAACTTGACATTGTTAAAAGTGATGAAATAGAGAGGTTTAAGAATGGCTAAATTTTATGACAACAGAATAAAAAAGATTTTGTTCTAAATGAAATGAAATTGATTACATCTCTTTAATTATTATTACACAAGTTTTAGTTTCTCAAAATTAAGCATTTTCACACTCGTTCTTAGTCAAGCTGATATCACTTTTTGCTATTATATCGTAAACGTCTATATTTTTAATGTATTGCCGCCTGCGGAACACGCATTTTTCTGTTGATATTATGACGCTTACAGCTGCAAGACAAATATTTAAGTAAACAATTATCAAAGAAGACTAAAACGATATTCTATTTATATTTTTAATAAATTTATGATGTTAATGCAAATTAAGACTAAGCTAGAATTTTCAACAAGCATTATTTAAATTCGAAATTTTAAGTAAAAAGTGTATGATTGAATGAACCAGCTTCTTTATATCATACCGAAAATAAATTAAAAAACGTGCAATATAATAAATTGGCCTTGTTCCGTCATAACATTCCATTTTCCTACAATTTATCGGAATCGCTTAAATTATATTCCATTTACAAAAATTGTTCTTGTACGTCATTAAAAAGTAGCGGAGCCTACTATTAGTCGCCAAAAACGCAATGAGACAAAGGGAAACCTTACACTGGCATCTCCAAGCCAGAAATAATGAAATAAACTCATAAGACATGGCTGTATGGACTTCGTTTCCCTTTGCTTTCCCTTTAAAGAGAGAGTTAAACCCAAAAAATTCCTTGTCCGTTAAACGCGAACTAAATTAAATTTGAGTTCAGTACTGCTCTCATTAGAATCCAACCAGCAAAACCGAAGAACGGTGATGTAATTTGACGGTTCTATAATTCTAATAAGTATATTTGCCTTAGTCAAAAGTATATAAATTGAATAAGTGTCAATAAATTCGACGTTTCTCTAGCCGAAGTAATTATATGTATTTCTTAATGAAATGATAGAGAGTTTGCCTCTCTCAGGTATGCTAGCAGAAGCGATATCATTAAAAAGAAATTTTAGATTAGAAAATAATTAAACTTACCTGGCCGTTCTACAGTGGATATAATTCTTTCTATTTTATGATCTTCCTTCCAATGAAAAAACATTTTTTTTATAATTGCCATGACTAAAGCTATCAAAAATAAACTTAGGCCGAATAATATTGTATACAATGCCATTAGATTTCAAATATTTTTTACGCATTTTTGTTGTTTTGGAAATTAATCGTTGGAAAAAATGTTTTTATTAGACTTTGACATTTTGACATGTAAATGGTAAATCATGGCTCTAGCTCTCCATAGGTAATAATAAGGTATTATAGAACTTTATGGCAAAAACGAATTTAATAGATTAATCACGCATAGATTATGCAAGTTTACCATGGTATATTCTTTATAGTAATTTATTTAAAAAATAATCTGACGGCTGTCACTGGAAAATTTTGTGGTGGTGTGGTGTGTGGGTGTCGGTTGGGTTTTGTGTGTATTTTATTTCGTATTTTGTCTTGAAGTGTTTTAATGCGAAAATTGTGTCGTTTCATGTCAAAAGTATTACTTTATCGTGGAATATATGGAACATATATTTTCCAACATGATTAGTGACTTGAATTATGATTTTTTCTGTGTTCCATTCATTAATGGGTTAAATTATTTTTTTACATTACCGTTTTTTCATTAATCATATTAATTTTTGTATCATTTCTTCGTGTAATTTCATAATGAAATTAAAGGTATTCATTTCATGATTTACTCTTTTTATCATTACCCTCTTCTTAAGTCATTATCAGATATGGATCATTTTATCGATTTTATTAACCTTTTCTACTAAATCACTAACATTGAATTTTTTATTAAAATGAAGGTGATTAAAATAATAAAAGGAGACGTTACACCAGTATCCCGAAGCCATATATAAAGAAAAATTAACTACGTAAGATTTTAGTTCCCTTTGCCTTTCCAGTTATAGGGAGAACTTAACAAAAGAACCGAGTTTTTGAGGCGTAATTGTGGATTTTGTGCTGTTTATATTTTTTTTCGTGTAATATATTATTTTCTGTCTTATAATAGTATAGTTTCATGTCAAAAAGGATTTTTATATATCGTGCTACACATGGAATACATATTCCCGCATTTCTTCTCTGCAGCTAGTAATTCGTCGAAGCGGTAGTAGGGTTAATTGGGGATATGCATACTAGTGTTAATAGTTTACTAAGTACATATTTAAATTCTATAACTGAAACAGTTTGTAAATACCCGGTTAAAGCCCACTTAAAGTTATCACTATTACCTTTAATTACATTTGTTTATTTTTCTCATACATATTCTCTGTTATGACGATTTAAAAGAACTTAGTAAATTAGTAGACTCATTTTTAAATAAAGATATTTTGGTTTTAACTTTGACGTGGTGTCTTGCGATGACATTTTTATACAAAAGATCTGAGAATGATCTCAAATTTTTTATAAACCTATCTTCTCGAGCTCTTATACATTAAATTATATACTTCATGTGATTTCATTAACATCAAATTTCTCATAAGTAATCAAAAATGGCGGCGTATACCATTAGCTGTCAAAAACTCCTCGAGGCTGAGAAATAATTGGCACTGGTAATCCAGAACCAAAAATAAAGAACTAATAATAACTAAAAGCTGTGAGAGGTTTAGTTCCCTTTGCCGTACCTATAATAGCGAACCTACAGTTTTGGCGTGCAATGGAGGGCCAGTTGTGTTCTGTATATTTTATTTCGTATACTATAATTTAATTTAGTGTTATACTGTAATTTTTGTTATGAAATGATGTAGTATCATGCCACAAAGGATCGTTATATTGTGCAATATATGGAATACAACATTCAGTATTGCTTAAGGACTTCAGAGACAGTTCAGTGTTTCATTTCCATTCATTCATGTGTAGTGTTATTTCATTTTTTAGCATCGTCGTATCATTTCATCGTAAGCATTAACGTAGCATAATCAATTTTTTTCTCATAAGTCATTAACAAAATGGTAAGGCCTACCATTAGTCGTTAAAAATCTTTGGGGCAAAGGGATCCATTACACTGGTATCCTGGTGCCAGAAATAAAGAAAATCACATAAGATTTGCCTGTATGGGATTTAGTTCCCTTTGCATTCCCTATAATAGGGAGAATTGAACAAAAAAAGTAAAAAGTTATAAACAATTTTCATGGTCCGTGGCGCGAAATCAAAACAAAGTTTGTTCTTTGTGAAAAGTTTATACAATGTTTGATTCAATTAATTATTTTCTCTTGGAATTTAAATGAAGAAAATTTTTTAATTTCTAAATCAAGATGACTGACAGTTACGGTAAGTAAATGCAAATATTTTTGCTAGTTAATTATTTTTATTCATGGTTGTCGATTTTTAACTATGTATTCTAAATCTTTTTATCTTAAGGTAGAGTACACATGGTAGCCATGGTACGTAAAGAATAAAGGTGATCTATTAAAATAATTCTCATTATACTCAATGATTGGAAAGTCTCGTTGCTCTGATTCCTGGAAGTAATTAAGATAATATTTAAGTGTAATTTAAAACATCTCTGGGAGGTTTAGGCCCTATTATTGACAATCAAAGCGCAAAAGTAATGGAGATTTTAATAATCATTATTCACATTTCGCATTCACCCTAAGACTTGAATTATTCTTGTCTAAATAATTTTTAAATTGCCTCTAATTCATGAAAATCTTTTACAGTACGACATATTTCGCATAAGTACCGCTTAGCAATAGCTTTAGCAGTTTTAAGAGAGAAACCTGATGATGTATCAATAGAACAATACTTAGAACGATTGAGAAATAAAATAAATAGTGACAGAATGGACGATTTGGACATCACGTTATGCAGTGATGACTTTGACCTTGATATTGATGAAACTAACAATGACATTGTACAGTCTCAGGACACTGAAATGATAATCAAGGAACATACCTTCAATACTCAGACTGACGACAAGTTAAATGGAATAAGCCATTCAACATCGAATACTCAAGACAGTATCAAATTACTAGAAGGTTATTCCGTCAATGATACTCAAACAGACAGGAATGATACTCAAATACTAGATGAACTAACTAATCCACATAGTAATGATAAACCAAACAATATAAATAAAACGTCACAAGAAAGCATTTCACTGTTAAAAGATGTGGTTTTGAATAAGGATGGTATTGATAAAACAAATAACAATGTCAATTTAGCTGAACATACAAACATTAATACTGACATAGAGGATAAGGTATAACAAATTTATACTATATTTGATTTAAGGATACGTTTCGTGAAGGGTTTTTTGTCTGTGTTGAAGTAAGACGTGTTCTGCGTAATCAGCCATCATTAAAAATTACTAATATACGCTAACAAAATAGCAAATAGGAAATATAACAAAATTTGAAATGAATTCATGGCGATTATCATCTATAGATACATTTAAACTGTTATAATCTTGTCTCTATTGAGTCAACAAATATTGAGTGTGGGAGATTAAAGAAGGGAGACACCAAAAACTGACTTTTGACTTTGACTTTGCCCAAAACCGGGATCGATGGCTTAATGCCTTCTAAAGCGTGAAGAAGCCCAATATTATTAATTTACATTGTCCCATTCAGGGTCTGACTATTGCGAAAGTTTGCGAATCCAAACCAGAACCCTCGAACCAATAAACGACCTTAATCTAATTCCTGCGTACTTATTAGTCATAATTATATTACACCAGACTTGTCGTTACAGAGCTTTGACAAAGCAACTGGCTATGAGGTTGAATTTGTACTAGTTTATACCACTAAGTAATCAAACACCCCACCTGATGGATAGCGGTTACCGTAGCCTGTGGACGCTTGGAACACCATGGGTAATACTCGTTGTCGACCCACTAAAAAAAATTTCACACCCTTTTTGAAGAACCCCATGCCATAGGTACTTCATAGGGAAAACCTCCGTAGAAGGTTCATTCCACAACTTGAGCTAACGGGGGAAATAGTTTCTCAAACTGTACAGTACTGATTGTTACTGCTATAGATTTTATACAACAAATGTCATTTGTTTCCTTCGTGCAAGAAGGTCTGTGTATGCCCAATAGTTGGAGATAAAGATCTATTCAGTTGGTTTCCTGATTTGATTCTTCACATATCTCTGTCTAATTATATAAATAGACATGCAATTACTTACATACTACGACAAAACATTATTCTAAATACATAATTATTGTCATAATACTAATACAATTTACTTACATACTAAATAATACTTATACTTGTTTAACCTAAAATAATGTAAAATTAGTTCTTATAAATAATCACAGATGGCGCTGCACAATGTGTACATTTTGTATTGATGACTTCCTCGCAATATACAGTAATTTGCATTGGTTGCTTGCAATTTTACTTACTTCGCCAATAGAACCTTGTCATAATTGTACATCTCTTTGCAGAATACTACTGTTTGGTAGCACCATCATTTAACTTTTTGTTAATAATATGGATATTTTTGAATTTTAAAAGCAACAAATTGGTGGCTATTATATAATAGTTTGTAATAAGTATTTTAATTTTAAACGTTGAATTTCAGCAGCATCAGCGTTACCCAAAAATTAATGACTCGCGACTTTACAACAACCAGACAAATATATATTCTCAAAATATTGAAAAAATTAATGTTACGTATTGTGATAGCCAAATAATATATAACGATTCTAATAATTATAAACAGCAAAACGTGTTACCTAGCACAAACACAGAAATTTCTAATGCAAACGAATGTATACACAATACGCAATATATTAATGAATCGCAAACTAGTAAAAAGGAACATATACAAGATCTTACTCAAAATTTTACACATGTCAGCCAAAGTCAATCCGAAAATATTGTAATTGATCACAGTCTCTTGAAATCTAAAAGTAAAGATGCTGCGAAAGAATTGACCAACAAAGATAATCCTAAAGCTGATAGTAATGAAGGAATGAATGATATGGAAATAGATGAAGTAGTCGTTAAAGGAAACCCGACTTTCACACAGCACGGTCAAGATTTAAATTTATTGTCAACACAAAACACACCAATAAACGAACTCGTTAAAGAAACTAACGAACTCGTTACAACTAAGAGTCAAGAATTGATATCATTCAAAGTCATAGAAGAGTTGAATAAAGTCAAGAATTATTTGAACAGACGAGATGACAGAAGAATAAGCAATGATGGGTCTATAGACTCTGGATATAAAAGCGATAGTCAAATTAAAAGTTTGAAAAGCTGTGAGTTTATTTTAACTACTTTAAACTGCGTTAAGTGGACTAAAACTAAATAGTACATGGTTACCATTTTTTTCACGCTCAATCTCACACACACTTAGCCGCGCTTAGGTCGTAGGAAGACGCCACCTTCAAGCCAAGACCACTACTTTTTGCGCCCACCCATCTACGTCGGAGAGGGCCGGCTTGTGGATTGTCCTCCCGCTCCTTCTCCGCTGCCTCCTTCTGCAAGAGAATAGTCTCGAAGGAGGTGACAGCCTCCCACACCCTCACTCACCTCCTCACTACCAACCATAGCCCTTACGTTGGCAGTGAGATATAACCACCGCCAAGCATTCAATAACAGTAGGCTCGGCTGTATCGTCGGGGGAGTCGCATTGATAATACATTGTTACCCTAACCTTCTATACAGCCACTCAAATATAGTGTCAGTTGTAAACGATTCTCTCTAAGGCTGAAAAGTGTAACTTTCAACCCGCTCTTCAGGCAACTTCAGACCTGCTTTCCGAGTATGAGTAACGAAATATATTTTTAAAGATATTTCATTTAGCGGTCTAGATCGTGTTTTGTAATTTTCTTAGACATACCTTTTAATTAAAAACGTCTTAGTTTTTCTAAACAAAACTGAATAATTTGCGTTAATTTAAATCATATTTCGAATGTCTCAATTTTATCATTTGGTGAGTTACTAAACCTCAAAAACGACAATGAACCAAATGAACTCAGCACAGAATAATCTAAGCAGCTAAGAACTAGAGGAACTTAATTGACAAAATATGTTTTAAAAAATTTTTAGGTACTTTTCAATAGGTCAGTACCATTCTCATCTGAACCAGGAATTGTTAAACTTGTCAATATCGACCTCAATAGGTCAAATCCGTTTCGCAATAGTAGTATTAAACGAAAACTAATTAAGTTTTTAATTTGTTAAAAGAAAAAAGCTGTTAAAAGAAAGGCTTTGTAAAGTAATTTGGTTATAGGGTCAGAGGTATCAGTTAATTTAGGAAAAGGGGTCTTGCCTGAAATAGTTTGGGAATCCCTGATCACAATTTTATTAAACTAAATTTAGAAAAGGGTTGTCAATGATTGCATTGTATTTATATATAACAAAATAATATTTATATATTAACGTTTAATTTTAGCATTACAGACTGGAAATTGGTTGAATCAGTCTGCACATTCGCTGTTTGACTATGTGATGGAAAGTTCAATTATAGAAACTACGAGGGAGATTACCAACGAAATATCTAAGGTTTGCCAGTGTTTTATGTTGACATCTGGTATGTCAATGGTACCGTGTGAAAACGTTTCATACGAAATAACTTTATATATACCTAAATTAATTGATACTAGATGGCGCTAGTGTCGAATTTTTAGAGTGGACTATGTTTTTGTATGAGTTAAGAAGTGATATGAACTTAGCAGGATTATGTTTAAAGAGATTCATAAAGATAATAATAAATTACGTGAATTTAACATTAGAATTAACCTACTAATATGAGAAATGAATATGTTAGTTTTTTTTAATATTAAGCTCAGCAAATAATTCGACACCACCTGATGATAAGCAGTAGAGGAGTCCATATGTGAAGATAGCTAGTGACACATGTGACATACTGCCCTAGCTACCCTCACCTTGCCGGCACAGAGTGCTTTTTCACGCCTCTTTTAAAGGAACCCATCTTGTATGATTGCTACGCTTTCATGCGCTTATAATAGATTTGGATAAATTTTGGCGTGAAAATAGATACTTTTATCTTGAAACGGTAAATGTAAATAATATCGATGGATGCGATAAAGAATCTGTGTCAAAACGCTTCGCAGGAGAAAGTTAAAATATAAACAAAAATAAATCACCATGTATAATATGTACAGGTTGATCCGGTATATAGTGAAACTAAAATTTAAGAATATAAATAATTTTTTAATTATCTTTAGGTATTAGCCCAATTAGTAGACAGATTACATGAAGAGGAGAAATATTTGTCTTTCTTAGATGAATTCTTAGACAATATCGATAAATTAATACAAGAATTATTAGACGGAGATAATTGTGATCAAGATATTGTAAGTAGTTAAATATTTTATATGGTTATAGTCAGTTATGGGTGTTGGTAACACGCAACTATAATTTAAGCGTCTTCTTACTGCATGGCATTTTAAATTTTACGTTAATAACTTTTAAATTTACATCTGGCAACCCTGCATCTAAGGGAACTACCGTTGAAGCAACACTAAAGAAAAATCAATCACTCTCTGTGGTACAAATTTTTGATCTAGCAACAGTAGATATAAGAAAGGTCGCTCTTTTTTTAAAATGTATTTTATGATAGACATTGTAACCTAAAAATATGGTAATGTACATGTATATGAACTACCTTTGCGACAGTAAAAGTGAAATTTAATTAAATATAATGTGCATATCTTATAAACTCTCTTGTCTACTGGCTGGGACGACTTCTTTAGATCTGGTGGTCCAGAGTTCAATTACAATGAAGGCAGATTTTTCTTTACACTTTTGAATATTGTTGGACTACTAAAAATAAATTTACCCAAACTTTGTCCATTAGGATTTAAATCTTCCATATAAATAGCGTACAGGTAAATCTTAAAAAAATAACTAAAACTTAAGAAATTAAAAAATACAAATAGTTGTAAGCGTCTATTTAGGAATAGATTGATGCACATCAAACTGGGGGTACTTCACAATTTGGAGTGATAATATGCGGTGTGTTTAAGTCCATCTAGATATTTAACACGTTGCACGCCATACGGCTCATATGTGACCCTAGTGGAATGTTCCATTAGGGCCACGGTAAAATCATGAATTAAGTAATTTTTGACATTTTAAAATTTTCATCCCTACGTTTTTAAAATGCGTTAATTTGTACAGAAAATCAGCACTTTTTACCGTCTAGTTTTAGAGATATAACAAAAGGCTCACGGGTGTGAGAAACCCTAGTATCGTCACTACAAGTCTCGAAAAAACCTAGAAATTTCTACAGGATTCCAAAACCACGCCGTCCGGCTAGGCAACAGGGCCAGGCGGCTTACTTTAATACGCGATTTGTTCGATATCTGCTATACTTGGCTTGTGCGAAACGTTTTTGTTGAACCTAGTACACAGCTCACGGATGACCCCCGTGTCCTGAATGGCTTAGCAACGGAAGGCTCATTTGTGAGTCCCGTGGCCCAGCTGGAAATACTAATTTTTTCGCGTGGCGTTTAACGTGTTAAATCAGTGATTCTGTATCGTGGCGGTATAGTTTTTCCACGTATTTAATTAATACTGGCAATATTATAATACCACCAATCATTTAAATTCAAAATCTTAACACGTGTTTCATTGATCGGTTTCATCTCCCAAATTATTCTTTATACTATTGGCCGTGGACGGAGTCGTTTCTCCTTGTTGCCTGTTATCCGACGCTATTTTACCTTATTAATATTATTGTGAATATATAAACCAAAGTTCAGAAATCATTACATTTAAAATTCCTATTTTATTAAGGCACTTTTTGTACCTTAATTACAATAAATATAGAATGACGACAAATGGCTTGCTTCATACCGTAACGTCACAATTCCCATTCATTTTTCAGCTGTTACGAAAAGACGAAGTTTTGAACCGATTACTGCTAATCAACAGATCTAGCCACATACAAAAATATACTATAGAAAAATTGACAAGTATATTAGACAATGTATACACGCATATATCAAACCCAGAAGAAATATACGAAATATCCAATATATGTTATATTGAAAACCTGAGTTACATTTTTCATATATTAGAGATTATTTTACAAAGATACGTTGAAAGTAAGAAATTACAAACAGATAATTCTTCGTCTTCTCAAGGCGAATTGAAAAAAAGTTCTATCGTTAACATTTGGAGAAAAAAATGGTATCCACATTCTGAAGAAAATGTGGGCAGTGAAGAGGTTAAACGAAAAAAATGTGTTTTATTGAAATGCAATGAAGTTTTAAACAAAATTGTAGTGAACTGCATGGAAGGATATAGCCTACTATCTTTTGCAGCGTTACAATGTTTTAATTTGTTACAAAGTTGAATCAACGAATAAAAAAACTGTTATCTAACACGTGTTTCATTAATATTTATGTATTTAATTTAAAAACCTACTTGAAAACACAAAAATGGTAAAAATAATCGAACAATGGTTTGCAAATTTTAACGGACATCTTACGTACGATGAAGCAAGTATAATAGTCGGAATATCCCAAAAGCACTGTTTGTCTGATAATTTTATTATTATAAAATAAAATATGGGAAAATTCTATATATTTCGTTGCTAGGCTACTACACTACTAGATCGCGATGCCCGTTTCCGCGCAAGCGTGCAAAATTAAGGATGGCGACTATGAGAGTTGGAATAAGGGCTGTCGAATCAGCTGTGTTACACAAGTTAATATAAAACCTAAAAGTACTTCTTCTTCTTCTTCTTTGGGGTTTTATGGCGCTTTCTTAATAGATTCCGCCAGTATCGAGTTTTCTGCTTAGGTATATATTTTATAAAAACTAACTGTGCAAAGTGATATGATTGCACAAGGTATATTAATTGTGTATGAGAGATTAAATGTAGAACTGTTGAATTATCTGAAAAAAAAGACACACACAAATATATATAGTAAATTTGTTAATAGGTTAATGAGGACAAACGACTTATAATCTAATTTTATTGGTGGTTAGATAGTCACACAGAACTGTAACAAATGGAGAATTGACATGTACAAGTAGGGAAAAAGCTAAAAGTAATAAACTCACATACACTCAATGCTTAGTAAACGTCACGTGATATGACAGCTGTCTTCTTGGCAATCGTACTGATAGAACGAGATGCAAAGCACTTAAATGTGAATGTGTGTGTACTTATGAAACAGTCCCATTTTTAACATGGCGCCTAATACTAAAAGTAAATAAGTTTTTGTGTTCGAATAAATTCGAAATACATATTGTAAGTTTCTATAAATGAAGAACACAAAAGTAAAAAGGTCCTTAAATAAAGGTTACTAATAAAACAAAACTTAATGTTGAAAAAAATATATTCACTGGATAAAACAACAAAATATCAACAATCTAAGAATTATCTAAATGCTTGGAAATTTAAATTACATAAACAATAGAAATTATATTTTAAACGTTACAGGAATTAGGCGATGACATTATTCAATTATTTTATTAATTAAAACATTATCTACAGTAAAATTCAATAATACTTATACAGTAGGATGGCAACACATTTAACGGAACTCTGCCAAAGATTTTATAAAAATACCTTCGAGATTCCGATCGTGGAAGTTTTTTCTTATTGGCAACATTTGCGGCGCCATCTTCGTTTGCCGTCAAAAATACTTTTTTACAATTCTTAAATTCTCAGACAAATCATTCAATTCCATTATGCCACAAAATAGTTAAATTTTGACACAACATTATCAATATACAATTTCTTCAAAACAATATCGCATAGGAAGATTTATACAATTAAACGTTGGAATGGAAAGGTATATTACAAAGAATTACAGTGAAGTTATGACGTCATATTGTTTCATATAGAACGAATAATATTTTTTTCGGGTTAGGATATTACAAAGAATATTTAATTACCATTTCCCTCTATTCTAAATTGTAATAAAACGAGTTTCACTGCAACTCCTTAAATTTAATTAAAAATAAATTTAACATAACTATATCGTGTACATGACATATTTCATTTAGCTATCAAAGATAGCACTTATCTTCTTTTTAATCCGGTAGGTAATATCTGTTTCCTAAAATGTAAGCTTTCCAATCTCTATACCATCAGTTGATAGACTATTGAAATCCATCATATATCAAAATGTTTTTCTTTCTCTCTAAGTTCAGGAGAAAGATAAGAGTTATTTAGAACTGTAAAATTACTTTTACGACACAATCTTTCAAGGTCACCATCTTGTGAACGACTAAAGCCGTGTCACGACGCGCGAGAATTGTGTTTTCTCTGACGCGTGCAATTAACATTCTTCTTTCATTAATAATATAAATATGATAGCATTTTAATTTGGAGAAGATATTGTTCATATGAGAGTACGAAGTGCTTTTAATGATCTAAAATTTGACTCTATCTAATATCACTTTGCTATCACCTCTTAATTATCGCGATCAACTAAAGAATATAAATAGGTACACTTAGAAATGTCTAAAATGGTATCGTCATTCCTCGATGGTAGTTATTCAGGTATATAAAACTTAACTATATTGCAGGTGTCACAGAGATATCGTGTCTAAAAGGAGTTTTTCACGGAATCGTATGAGCACTCGGGTGCTATCTTTTATATTGAATAAAAACTAAATTTTCAAATAAAAATCGCTGCATCGTGCAAAAAATGGAAAACATAATCTCGCTTTATTTTTTTCTATTCAACTTTCGGTTTGATTTCTCAATGTCCAATTTGATTAATTCGTTTGTAGAATACTCCTTTTATCATCATTTCCTTATAATTTTTAAAAATTTCTATTCTTATTTTTGTCTTCATAGACATTATAAAGTTTTATGTTTCAATATACAATAAAACCTTGACTACACACAAACATATAGTGCCTCAGCATCAAAGAGGTCTAATTTTAATTTAATCTGATAGATAGTACTTGAACATACATAAAAATTGACATAAGCATTATTTGCACTCTCAGCATACAAATACGTTTCACCGATAAGTAAGAGTACCTACATAATACATGGTTGCAAGGTATAAAATCCTTTTGCCTTCCCATTTAATTGGAAAGTAAACAACAACACAAACTAGTTCACCTGAAAATTTCAAACACTTTTACAATCTTGTATATTCTTTACTCGATCGCTTAAAAATCACTTTAATATTATTGAAAAAAAAAAGATATCTACTTCGAACAATAAAAACTCAATCTTCCTATTTATCTACATTTATTTTTAATTTATTCATAAGATACACGTATGAGTAGCAACATAAACTATTATGAAATTTGTGTTGGAAATGACACCATGAGTCTTTCCCTCTTATGAACGTCAATAATCCGTGACGAATTTATTCAAAATAATGACATTTGAAATAAAATGGTCTTTTTGATAATATCTCAAATATGTAGGATTTATCCAGCATTATCTGATTTCTCAATATTCAGATATTAATATGACCTAAAGGACTTCTATCTATGTCAATAAAGGAACAAATATATAACAAAAAAGTTGATTTTGGACACTAATTTTAACGTTGGTTGTGTGCTGTGTATTTTTAATGTTGTCTCGAAGTATATTTTATGATACAAAAATGGTATTTGATCATGTCAAAATGGATTGCTACATCGTGCAATATATTGAATACACATTGAATCATGTTTGGAAACTTGCATGAAAAACAAAACGGCGGCGCCTATCATTAGTCATCAAAAACTCCACGAGACAAAAAAGAAATAACTAGATTAGATAGCCGAATGGACTTAGTTCCCTTTGCCTACTCTGTAATAGGAAGAACTTAACCATAAATATAAATTATGAATGGAGTGTATCACCATTTGTCAAAAATATTCTCTGGATAAAAGTTATCTGAATATTGAAAAACCGAGCGTTAAGCATAATCGTTATTATAATTGTGGACACATTGCCATAAACAAAATTAAATCAACCTATAAGGCTGACCCGTCAGTTATTAGCGAAATAAGTTTTATAGTTCTCTAAAAGTGAAAATTGTATTTTAATCTTCAAATAAAAAAACAGCTGTTGTCAAAATTATTTCTTGAAAAAACATTTTAATCAAGTTTGCTTTATAACTGTGTGTAACTTTCGGTGACACGGACCCGCTAGCTAGGTTAATGTAAACTTCCTCTTCGAACGACAACCATGGCTTAAGGTCTGAAGTACCGAATCAATAAATAAAAATCTAACCTTACATTAACATAATTTAAATTTAATTTTATAACTAATAAATAAGTATACACTGAATTATATAGCAGACAGATTAGAAAAGTCTAAAGGAAATAGAACCATATTCCTTTGGTATAAGAATTAATATTGCTTATATTTTTATTAAGGCAAGATATCGCCGTGACTAGTAACAAAATAGGTATTTATGAATACGATTCCTGTCATTATCTATTCTAAATTGTGGACCAAGCCATTGCTATGTGATTTAAAAGTAGTTATTAAAAAATCTTTAATTGATAAGTATGTGTTGCTATTAAAATAATATATTTTTTAAATAGTATTTTATCCAAGGTGTTTAGTATATACCTTATCAAACCGTCACCTTAGCATGTTAACATAGTGGCCCATATTCTGTTGTGCATTGACAAAAATTCAGATAAAGTTCGTTCTACTCTTTCATTTCAACCCTATCAGAAAAGGACAGATCACATGTGACATCATTTGACTCGCATCCAAAACAACACACAAAACAGGTCAAACATGAATGGATCGTCAAGTGTTTACTAAATTGAAATCTCTTATGGTTGTTTTATCCTTTTCTTATTTAAGAATAATGAAAGAGCTTATTTAAGTTTGTGTAGACGCAGAATCACGATAATACTAAGGTTGTATCAAAAATAATTTTTGAATTACAACAAAATAAATGAAAAAATATCAAAACTATTGTAGTTTTACGATTTCGACTTTTTTAACTATGTTAACACGAGTAGGTGTCGGCTTTGTGCCAAACATAGGTTTCAACTTAAGTTTTAATGAAGCAGTTTTTGATTATACTAATTATTTAACTGTGGGATATTTAAAAGCGATCACAATATAATTTATGTAAATAGTACAATTTATATTTATACTAAAGATTAAAGTGGTGAGACGAAACAGTTCTAAGTAGTATCAATAGCGTAACTTTTTAACAAGATTTGAAATAAATTAAAAAATTAGCAATATTATATTATTAAATATTTGATTTGATCTATTTTCGACTTTGTTACTTGCTCATAACATAAGCAGAAACTACTGTTTTATACATTTTGAAATACCGGTAAACATAATCGGTAATCTAAATTTACCGGTAAAGTAAGATGGAATCATTTTAAAAAAACCGATTATATTTAGAATACTTAGACACTTAAGTTTTATTCCCATTTTTTGTTTGTGTTGTAAACTAATTTAGGTTATTATTTATTGATAATATGACAAAGATTTTTTAGTAAAACACCTTAAATATATTCAAACTAAACTACAAACAAACACAAAAATAACCGAATTAAAATTTTTATTTTGTAATCTGTGGCGTTCACTGCTATAATATTATCAACAATTCTATTCATCGACAACGGTTAAGAAAACATTATCTTATTAAACAACAAACCGGCAACTTAATAGTATCTTACTTAAGTAAAATGTAACACTATTCCCAGACCTGTAATAGTAACTAGTCACATACCTTATCCATTCGTAGACGAACCGGTATTTATTTGTAAATATCGGTAAGCGAACCGGTATTTCTTCGGAAAATATCGGTAAGCAAACCGGTATTTCTTTAAAACCAGTAAGCAGTGTACACTTATATCAACGTCACTATAATCAGTCTTTATGGTAGAATAGCCAGTTAAGTAACGCCTGTAGGACTATCGCTAAAACGAAACCAGCAAAGAGGTCCCAAGAGTGCGTGGTGGATGGCATACGCCCGACATTCTGCGGCCTGAACGCGTTCGCTCTTTGGCCTTCTTGAAGCGATTCCACGGTCTTTGATAATCGCTCTAAGGCATGCGTTTGTTCTCTTAACGCTGTTTCTATGGAGTGTAAGGTATGTTTCAATGTTCTCCTGTGGAAAAAGAAAAAATAATAATAATACTAATTGCCAACTTATCAACGTCTCATTCGCACACGCCTTACTACTTATAAGAAACACACAAGGATTTTGGGCCATAACCCAACCGCGCATGCGTAAAGCAGGTTGATGAGTGACAGCGGTTGCCGTGACAACCAGCACCAACGACGACGAAGCACGGACGAGCCACATAACGGATCTTTAAAATATTTTTAACGAACTCAAAAAGAGTGATTGCTTCAATAAAATCTAATTGTCTTCTTGATAATTAATGACTTATCTGTTTGGTTCTTGTTTATTATAGAATCATAGAACATTGGTAGGTTAGTGGTTTTTTCAGATTGTGAAAAGGCAAAGGACACGGTGCCAAAAGTCCAAAAATGAGGTGATATTTAAGTTATCCAAATAGGGACATTGTTAACAGTGGTATTAAACAACTTAACATAAAAAGTTAAGTAAGACTCAAAAGCGAGCAGAACATGCTTAGTAAATTCAAATTGTATATTTCTTAATTAAAAAGCCGCGTAAAAATTTGCTTTCGATATTGTCATGCGGCCTTACTAATAACCGTAATAAGAACACAGACAAGTATTTCGTCATGCGATGGAAACGTCACAATGATAAGCAGTTAAGGAGGAAATGTAAATACGGCGTAAGCCAAAATCATTGTGATAGATAGACAGTAAGGGCTTGTAATAAGCGCTTATATTATGAACGGTCCTTGGAAATGACGCGCGGGATTAAATAGTTAAAAATAATAATTCATACATAATTAACGAATTTATTAAATGAACGATGAGCAAATAAGGTATAAAATAAAACAAAACAATAATATATAAGCTGAGTGGCCTGGATTCCTTTGCCATTCTTTTACGTATGGGAAAATTAAGAATTAAAAAAATATATTTATACAGTAAATTTTTATTAAGATTTTCATGAAAAATAAGCAGTACACTTGTTCAATTTTATCTTTTTCTTCTATCATTGATCTGTGTTTAACAAATAAATATATTCTTAGGCTGAATAGTTGTACTCACGTAGTAGTCTTGGAGCGGCGAGCCAGTTCGTCTCTGCTGTCGGAGTCGGAAGCCCTGTGCGATAGGTCCCGTGATAGTTCACGCGGTCGGGGCTCCGGGCTGCGCCCCGGGGCGCTCCTGGCTGACTCGATCACGAAATCTTCCTCGTATTCTATCAGCTCATCTTGCTGCCACGGTCTGGGGATTTTGATTTTGGTTCATTTATTTATAGAAAACATCACTGAATAGTTCAGTTCTTAATTGGACCAATTTGACAATTAGAAAGACACAATATTGGCCGATTTAGTTCTAGTGCTGTTCAGTCATCAGTAAGCCATTGCTCGATGATATAATGATTGAGATAATAATAATAATTTAATCAGACCGTCGCGAACTCATCTCATCGCGTACCTGGTTCCTTAAAACGACACCACAATAGAAATATGTCAATGTACATTACTTCTATTGCAATTTCTATAATATATTCTATATATACAAGTCACATAATAAGGCTCCTGAACAGTGCATTACAATCCTCAACAGTGTGTATGAAGTTTCTTTGCCCTAAAAATGGTCTAATTACCCGCTTTTCCAGCATTACCATTGTTTATAAATTTCAGAGGACAAACAAACAAATATTTCCATTGTAACGGCGTTTCAAAGAGACAGGGCAAGTAACGACATGACACAACCCATGATAAGCTTGGCAGGTCAAAGGTTAATAATATCGGTTAAGATATTCGTAATGTTATTGTAGTTTTGTATAACTGAAGGTACAAATTAGCTTATCGCCATCGAAATATCGACTTTACTCCCATCACGATTGAAATTTTACAGTATATGGTAACACTATTTGTCAGTGCGGTCCGTCTAATTTAAAATTCTACTTTAACAACACTGCACAAAAGTCAACAAACAATAAAAATTATTCGTTATAAGTACTAAACGTGTTTAAATTATAAAGTAGCGGTAAACTTTGTACCATCCACACATATCCTGCAATCAACGCCATCTATCAAATGTAATCTGAAGTTTGCAGTGAAGAAATTACAGTTTTGAATTAGCACGTCATTCATTTAAGGCTTAATTTGGTTGGTTAGCTATTTAGTTGGTTATTTTTCTCCATACTAAATAACCAAATTTTAATTTATATTTCCTTAGCATTTCTGTTGTACCTTTTACAGTTATTTTTAAACTTTTCCTGAACGAAAGCAAACTAAACAAAAAATGAAATTATTCAAAACAGTTCAGCCTTTTCAGACTTTTAGCGGGGCTAACTAACAGTTATGTATTTTTATATATAGGAGAAGAGGAAGATAATTAAAACACCCGTTGACCATGCGGACTTTGTTGAACTACAACTAACGCCATCTATTAGAAGAAATCGAAGTAGCTGTCGATTAAATGTCAATTATAAACAAGCACACATACATACTACTCTGCCCAGTTAAGATTTAAAAAAAAACACTTCACAAATTTTGAAGAAAACGTGTTTGCTTTTCACAGTACCTAAACCACTTAAAAGATATTTAAGCTGTGGTTGAATGTATCTTAATAACAAATAAGTTATTAATTACCTCGTATTCACGTGGTTATATCGCCAGCCTTGGTCGACAATACCTGGAAGAAATGTTGAAATTTGTCAAACTAAGCTATAACCAAGTTATGATATAAATTAATTTTTATGTATTTAATTATATTAGTATTGGTACACGCCCCTCTACCTTTCGATGTCACTTTTCCTATATATGGGGTTGCTGGAAGGGATTTCTTATAGAAATAAGCAGTACCTTTGTACAATTCTCTGATATTCTGTTGTGTCCTTTTAATTGTCTTTGTGTGTACATAAATAAATAAAATAAGAACTTTTATACGTAATGATTTTCCAATATGACATTTGTTTCGTATATATATTGCAAAACTCATGTTTGAAAAGTAATGTAGGTATTTTTAAGTTAACTATTAATTGACTGAAGACTAAAATACTTTTTCATCCCATCTCTTTGAAGAGGCGAAGGGTTCCTCGATAAGTGCGACCAAAATCAGTCACTGGCACTTGATAACAGCGACAAAATGATTTTTGAATTTGGAACACTATTTTATTTAAAAAGTTTGAACGCGATGCGCTTCAGATAGTCATGGCCAGTTGTAAAAAAAGCGCGGGAACTTCTTATTTCATTTTTCATTACTTTATGTAAAATACTTTATTTGGTCCCTTGAGATACTATCTAGTATGTTGTACTATTTAATATTTATTATTAACAAACTTATTAAAGTATTTAAAATGCTTAAAAATATTTGATGGTTCGTAAACTATAATCACTTTTCTAAACAAACCGGGGTAATCTGTTATTGGCTTGTAAATTGTAATCTAAAGTAAGTTCGCGTTAAGAATGCAGTGAGTCATCACTGCAACTGCAGTTAAAGGTGTATTCACAGTGGTGTTCATAATACAAACAAATTATATATTTAAAAATTAATTTAAATGGATTAGTAAAAATACACTTAACTGTCTAAAATCAAAATACAGTCATTAAATTTAAAAAAAATTAAATATAAAATAAATTTTAATCACTATGACTGAGGTGTTTTTCCGAAACATGCGTTCTTTTGACCAAGCGTGTTTGGAATATGTAGATATATATGTTGTTTATGCGCGGTTCGGGTTTGTGTGTTAGTGTGGATTTGGATATAGTGTATTGGCGTATCTAATTCAACTTTGTTGACATAAATATGCTTACAATTATTTTTATTATTACGATGCGTGCTTACCCTCAGGTGGTTGTACATTCATGTCGCGGTGGAAGAACCTCGGCACCCAGGGAGCCACCAAGTTTCTCGCGCGGGCGCGTTGAGCTTCCTCTATTATAGTTTTCTGTTCTGTAGCAGCTATCTGTATTTGATTTAATTATTTATTGGAAATAGTACACAGAACAATATCTATTGGAATCACAATGTTAACAATTACATTTTGTTGGTCAATTACCACTAACATTTTAAGTAAATTGCACAAAATTAATGTTAAGTTAGTTTAATATGGAAGTTAAGACAATTACTTATATAATTATAAATATATTTTTTAATAATGTAACAATATATTACCAATTACTATGCGGTCAAATAAAAAAAGTTAGCAATTTGCACGTCATACAATCTATCTACAGATCGAAGAAGCGTCTTTGTGAAGAATGGTAGAAATGGCGGACTTAATGCTATACGGCATTAAATAGCTGACGGCTGACGACATGCACTTGCGAATCACAATCAAGTCTTAGATTATATATGGTTGTGATAAGTTATAACCGGCTTTCGCTTACGCCAAAACCCTGTTGGTGACAATCGGAACTGTTACACAATTCTTTATAAAATTGTCAAAACATCAGAACTGTGAAAGTAACACACATCATTGTATCTTGCTTCACCTGTAGTAGGATTAACACATTCAATGCCCAATAAAAATGCCCATATTTGCACTGTTTATTAAATATTTTTTCCAATAAAACATTAACTATTTCGCAACATTGAAGTGCCGACTGTGACTCCCTGTGTATTCATAAACATTAAATTATAATCTATTTAAGAACATTTCCAACAGCGCTACCTATATTTTGTAAGTTAGTAAACCCTTCATTATAGGGTGAACATGGGAGCCGTGTCGTGCGCCTGGAGTGTGTTAACATAAGCTCGTTGATTTGAAAAATACCAGATTCACATGATACATTCATAACGTTTACGTACCGACGCAGACGAACACTACTGTTATGATTAAAATTTTACTTTTCAATTTCGATAAGGTTTGTTACCTGATCATCATTATGTATGGCCTCCGAGACCTTCAGCCAAAGCCTTTGGGACTCGTACTCTTGTTGATTGTCCAGCTTCATGAGGTACCTGGTCATCCTCTGTTCTTTGAGCACAGCTACGTCTAATAAGTTCGTTTCTTCCTGTATCAATAAAGGTTTACTTTGCATGACTTTTTCAAACGGCCGCATGCTCAAAAGTTTAAAGACTAACGCTCATACGCTTCTGGATCAGAAGTCGATAATTGAACATAACTCATATACAAAATGGGTTCCTTTAAAAGAGGTGTGAAAAAGCACTTTGAGCCGGCAAGGTGAGGGTGGCTAGGGCAGTATGTCGCATGCTTCACTAGCTATCTTCACAAACGGACTCCTCTACTGCTTATCATCAGGTGGTGTCGAGTCTTTGCTGAACTTAATATAAAAAAATATACATACAATTTACAGTGAGCAAACAATCTGCACAAACAGCAAAATAATTCGCTACGTAACCTTCCAGCCGACCCACAAAGATAAAATGAAATCTTAACTACCTACACTAGGAAAACCTGTATCGTAGACAATCAATAAAGCATTTCATGTTTAAATTTAAAGAAGAAGATTTCTGTCTGCCTTTTTTTATGATTCATTTTTCCTAATACACAAATGTTACCAATCAAGACATTATAAGCGGGCCGGGAAAATTACCCGTCGCGAGAAATGCTGGCCATTAGCGGGGCGGGTATTTTTACCTTTTGAATGAACCGGATGAGTTTACATATGAAACTAAAAGAGGTATCTCGTACAATTATTTTAGTTACATAAACTTTTGATAAAATAAAATAAAGTATAGTAGTAAGTAATCTAACCATTACTTTTGCAAATATTATTTTTTGGATCGCGCAATTTTTACTTATCTCGCAAATTATGCCCGCTATGCAGCATAGTTAGCATATACCAATACTACCCGCTCATAATGTGTTAATAACCACCAGATTAATAAACAGACCTAATGCACCAGACTAGAGCTAATGCTGTTAGTATCAATAAGTAATAAGGATTTTTATCAACAGAAGAATTAGGGATTTATTTACAAATAGACATGCTCTAAATGCGGTGCACATTTATATTTATTTGTGCTTTCTACGGAACCGATATAGGCCTGGACTTAAATAAGCAATGCTCTTCGTTGTCCTAATTATTTGAAAGATAACTAAAGAAAAAATATGTATTTTCAACGGTAAAATTGAGCATTTCTCATAATATTCGACTTTTTGTTGAGAACCACACTTCAGAACTGTCGGGTCAATCATTTGGACGTCATTAAAAGACACTCCCGACGTAGTGGGACAACTTGCATTATATACAACCCTTAACTTTGTGAAAGCAGCTCCACGCTTTCAGGTAAGACTCCATGGTGAGGTATAAAATATGCAGTAAGCGGTTTTTATCCAAAATTATCCCCAATCATCTCGCAACATGGTCCTGGATCGAAGCTGGATTGCTCAATAAACAAGATCAGCTGTTATCTATATTATCTCAGGATTAATTACGAGAAAAATAGAAATTGGATATTTAATGGTGGATTGAATTGGTGGCTATCAAATGAAATTGTGAGAATTGGATAATATATACGTTGTTAAGTAATTTTGGTTATTAAAAATATAACCCAGCACTCAATCGGGTAGTATTTAGTGTTTAACTACGCATATAAATCAGGTTAGTTCACCATTATTTCTTCAATTTTGTTCTGTTACAAAAATAACTTATTGAATTGTGAACGACTTTCAAAGTCGAAGTCAAAATATTTTACACAACATAGTTACATAACAACTCAAACTCACCCCAGTCTTCTTGTCCTTAATGTCTATTTTCCCATCCCAATAGCCGTCAATGGTCGCCACTGTGTCCTTCCCTTTCTTAATCCGGCCGGATATAGAGTTGGTTTGGTCCACACTGCCAAGAAATGACTGAAAAATGAAGCAAGTAATTCTATAGCCTGAAACCATGACGAAGAATATATACAATACATTCTACTGTTAAGATAACTAGTTTATATGAGAGTAGCCGGATTCAAACGCGATATTTATATGTACCTATATAATAGCTTGTTTTATAGATAATAGATAACTGAGACATATATATAATAAAACGTATATAAATATCAGAAATATACTAAAAAAAATTGCAAACGTCAATGACTAGCGAACAAATATTCGCACTCATTATATAAATATGATTCCCTACCGGGATTCGAACTCAGGATCTCTGGCTAAGTAGACATGGGTCCTGACTATTGCACCAGATGGGACCATCTGGTGCAATAGTCAGGACACTCAAGAACTAAAATGGCTTGATCACAATTGTGTCAGTTGCGAGTGACGTCTCTGACAGCTGACTTTGTCATTGTCAGTTGATGACGTATAGCAAATGTCAAGTTTTGACAGTTATCTTAGTGATCCGTTACGCCACGGAAGGACAAGAAAATAATATCGAAGAGATAGTTTTCGAGTGTATTATATAACATTTAAATGTATGCTACTGTCATAATATGATACGGTATACGACGCCTTAAGTGTACTAATTATGCGAATAGATACTTACCCTTAATTTAAATTCGATGTCCGCGTGGTATCCCGTCTCGGCACACATTATATGTACCTGTTGATCATATGATATAATTTTATCTAGAGAAACTTATTTGAAAGATTTAGAAAGATATTTTACCAAGGTGCGATTATAAACGTACAATATCGGATTAATACTGTCGACTTTACACCTAGAACTAGGGCGAATATTTCTCTTGCAGATCTGATACAAGCATAGTCCTTTCCATTGCCCATTAGGTAATTATAAGCCTTCTTATGAGACCCATAAGCTTAGCAGTATATTATCGTCCCTTCTATCGTAGATTCTAAGTACGAAAGTCTTTGATACATGTGAGTTTTCCACTGATGACGTATGGAACCCGAGACATGGCTGATTATGATTTTTATATGACTCTTCACCTGTCGTTAGGGACCATCTCTTAACATGCTGGTAAACAAGCATGAAGAAGGTTATTTATTTATTTAACAATTTATGTACACACAAAGGCAATTGAAAGGACACAACAGAATATTAGAGAATTGTACAAAAGTACTGCTTATTTCTATAAGAAATCTCTTCCAACAGCCCCATATATGGGAAAAGTGACATCGAAAGGTAGAGGGGCGTGTACCAATACTAATATAATTAAATACATAAAAATTAATATATATTATAGCTTAGTTTGACAAATTTCAACATTTCTTCCAGGTATTGTCGACCAAGGCTGGCGATATAACCACGTGAATACGAGGTAATTAATAACTTATTTGTTATTAAGATACATTTAATCACAGCTTAAATATCTTTTAAGTGGTTTAGGTACTGTGAAAAGCAAAAATGTTTTCTTCAAAATCTGTGCTGTTTTTTTTTAAATCTGATTTTAGAGAACTGTAGAAATTGTTGGTTATTATTTAAAAAAACGTCATTAACCAACCTTCCCTCCTAGCTCCATGCTGAGAGTTCCTATGACGATACCCTTACAGTGTGCGTATGGCGCAGTTGTCACGTAGGTCTCGTCCCACGCTAATAAATGCACTCGTGCGCAGCCTTCTAATATGGCAGACGTCGAATTACCTAGACAAAACAGGGAAACACAAAAATAATTGTAGGCTTACTCATTAGCAGGCTGTCAAAATACAATCTAGCCATCTATATAACTGCATGTAATAACTTGGTTAGTGCACTGGTAACTTTAAAATGGGCAAAAAACTTGAGCACCCATTACAGGGTTACAGTAAACAGTAAGTTACAGGGTTGAATGGAAGAGATCTATTCGAGATAAGTTATCCACTGCATTTATGTATACAGAATGAGAATCTTAGGCGAAATACAAGTCAAATAGTATATTAAAAACAATAAAAAAAATTGAAACTTATATAATATAATATATAAATTAAATTAAAAATGTATTCACAAAAATATAAATGGCGTTTTAGCTCAGGCTTGTTTTATAGTAGATATAATTGTATATTTTATATTAGTCAGGCGTTAACTTTATAGGCTACATGCGGCGGCGGTGTCTTCTTAACAATAGAAAACCTACTGTCGCAAAATAAGCAATGGATTTTCAGGTGCGCTTATCGAAAGTAGTACTTCATTTTCAGTAAATTTATTAACATGTTAGGTATGAATGGATTATTATGCCTAAGTATGAAAATTAATACGTTGTTTTGAAACTAAGGTAAATTTAAGACCCTAATATATATATATATTATATTATATGATATTTTAAAAATTAATTTTTTTTTTGAGTATTTCTCTTCTTGAATTGTGTGATCTATAATTAAGATATAATCTATTCTATTCTAATTAAGAAACTCCATGTATGCTAATTAATGATTAAAAATAACAATAAAAACCTTTCTACGGTCATATAAGTGATCCACACACAAAATCTTATTATAAAATAAGTTGATGTACATTAGTCTCGCAAAAACTGAAGAAAGTTTTCAACAATTTAAATAATTTATATTTCAGTTTAAAACACCCGGTTTAAAAATGAAAATAACTGGGAAAATCCTACTGAAAATTGGTTATTTAGTAAGTAAAACCGTCTAACTGACATCACTCCTTCGGGTTCCAACTAGTCTGTATTGAAACTATTTAATATAGAACACTGACATTTACAAACAGGTTTTTAATATCTGTTACTAGATGGCGCTAGTAAAATTGTAGATAGTTTAATATACATCGATTTCAATCTATTTATTTTAAAGTTAAATACATTTGTCAATATATTATTACTGTATTTAGTTACATAATGGTAGCAAATAAAACAATAAAGTTAAGATAGAACGTAGTGTTTATATGCTCAGTGGTTAAGATTATAATTTGTAATGAACAGAGTGACTCGACGGTCGTACAAGAAGTGAATGACACTATGGGAATATAAATAAGATGCGCGTGCGCCTTGTAAACGCACTTTAGCAAACACAATATGTTTCGCTTGCTCTTCATGCGCTTTAACAATTACATAAAACGTGAACTAAATATTAAATCGGAACAATAAACGAGGGAAATACTGTAAAACTCAAGTTCCATCACAAAATAATATTACACTCTTATCGTATATAATGATAAGGCCGAACGAAGATGGAAGCTAACTACACCTAGAGATAGTGGCGTCGCCAGTCGATAGCCCAGAGGGGCGCAAGTCGATATGGAGAATGAGAAAAGTATGAATTGTAAGTAAAGTCGAGGGCACATGCAACTTTTCATTTGTAACACAAGCCTTACATCTATGACGATTGTAATTGACGATACAGAGTCCAAGTTGTAACCCTCACGAGCTCTTGACTGTACAATAAATTAAACTTTTAAATAAGTTAGCTCTCCCGTGATTCGGTCCGTATGCCGCAAGGTAGGCAGGACCATGGGTTGGTGGAGGGTTGTTGTTATAGTTGCAGGCTTGTGTAAGATGGAGGTACTTAGCCAGTCGGTCTTATAAAAGCCTTAGCACTAACGTAATCAAGCAAAGAATTTGTTCCTAAACTGGGAATTGAACCCCAAACGACACTCACCATAAAACTTGGATCTGGCCAGTAGACTACCTTGTATGACGTATCCGTCCTTCCTATTGGACACGTAGAAGGCCGACACGGGCGGGTGGTGGGACACCTTTAATAGAGAAATACCATTTTAGAATCTATTTTGATTTAGGTCTTGATTATAAAAACTAGGTAACTTTCGCCACGGTTAGACCGGGATCATTTAAAGTTGTATGTCACACCTCGCTTCATGATGTAAGTGAAGCCGTTGGTCCTGGTTGTAACGGCAACTGCTTTCAGCCACGAACCCGCATTAAGCGGGCGTGGTTTAATGACCCAAATCATTATGAGTGGATTCAGTCTGTCTACGTCTACTTGATTGTAATGAGGAACATAACGGATATCAGATAGAACGATGCATATGAATAGGATATATAATAACTTACTATTAAATAATTGATTTAAAAATTATCCTATATCTAATCCGTCTTTTCGTCCCACTCATTCCTTCTTGCGTTCGGATCCACACTCATGAATGTTTATTAAAAATTTGTTAACTTTTTTTTCAATTATATGGCCTGGTAACTGAGACCTTTAAGCCATATTTTAATCTTTATTTATGACTCCAGGATACTAGTGCAATGTAGTTCTTGGCGACTAATGGTAGGCCCCGCTATAAGATTTGTTAACTCATTCGTACATCATTCGGATATTCATTCAATCATTACATTCATTTCATATTTCAATTATCCTCACCTGCTCTGCAACATAAAAAGTGTGTGTTTCGTTGTCTCTGTGTCGCCAGCAACATCTAAACGTCTCCCCTAGCACCGGGTTGTATGGTTTCTTCAACCCTTTAGGTTTCCTGTACAGCCCCGACAGGTACCAACGCAGAACGCATTTGAATCTTAGGTACGGGTCTTCTAAATGTTGCGTCCTGTGGACAAGATATAAACACTAGAAGCTGGGGTCAATTTTTAAAATAAAAATCGCAGTAAAAGACACGAAACTGCATGATGGCAAGCAATTGGAGTTCATATATTATGGTATATTTAATTATTAATTTATTTATGCACACTTAGCAAATTTTACATATGAAAAGGTTGACAGTACGCTTAAAGGACCTGCATGTTTCGCAATGAAATTTCTTACAGTAGACCTACATAAGGAAATAAGTTGAGAAACGAAGACGGTGTATATAGAACTAAAAGAAAATTGGGGAAATCACGTTTAAAGATTTGTGCTCCCTCATTTCAGGTAATTTTTTTTTTAATACAATGCTTATTTCAGTTATGATTGTGAAATTAAGCAAGATTGTGCTTTGATAAATACACTATATCCGGTAGATAATTACATTTTGCAAAATTTTACTAGATGCCGTATATTTAGGGAGAATTTATTAAGGTCGTTGTCTTCCTTGAGGTATCAAGGAAGACAAACCTTAATAAATTCTCAGCGATTCGGACAACGCCACGCACCATGAATACAGATAACAAAAAGAATTACAGATAACAAAAGCGAGAAATCCAGAGAAAAACTGACAAGTCGATAGATATTCTATTTAAAAAACCGGTAGTCAAAATAGTAAAAATCTTAAGCTTCCGTTAAAAAAGCCCGTCATGTTTATATCAAATCAAAATAATGTCATCATCGTTAAAAAACTGTAAACTTTCAAAACAGTACGACTATTATCAGGCATCAATTGTTCATTAATTACGAAAATGTCTTGTGATTTGACAGCTGTCATACTGTGAAGGATTCCACTTGTTATTACAAATTTTAGCTCTATGGGTAACTCACTATAAAAACCATATTAACCCCTCTCCCTTTCTGAACCAATCTGTAGAGCAAGACAGAATTATATGTTTATAAATGCACGCACGCTCAACGTGCACTTGTGACTTATGACCGCAGGCGATAGCTAATATATCCCATATTTCAGTTACTCCAAAGGCTAGACTGAAAATACTTACTGCGCAAGTATATCTGCGTGGTAATAATTGTCCGAGAGCTTGTCCAAGAAGGACCTTGGCTCTAAGATGAACGTGGGTAGCACCACCTTGGACAAGTCCATCCCAGGCCGCACTTGCTTCAACAGAAACCAGAGGAGCGATTTGTTTTCCTCTGCCACTTCTTCCACCAGCTCGCCTGCCTGTAAGAATATTAGGTAAAGTTAAGAATATCGATGTTGAACTATAAAACTATATATTACGGATGTTTTATTTCTTTTTTTTCTTAATTTCTGCTTGGTTTGTTTCATGATAGGGATAAGTCCGTCAGGTCGTACCTAGACGACCGTCTTAGGTAAGACTGCCGCAATAATAATAATGTTAACACCGTTTGTTAGCGACGGCTCAAATTTTAATTTTAATTAATATGTACTACTATTTTGTAACTTAGAATAATTAATGTTAAGATTTATTGCGGGTAATCTCGCATACTTACGTATACGTCTTAGAATAGAAACACGCGGCGCATACGACGCCACGCATTCTGGAAGCATCCGCGAGCGGTATCACTGCTAACATATTACGCTTACCTTTTGTTTTCTTTACCTTAATTAATGTACAATAGTGTGTTCAATATATGATTTTAACAAAGTGAAACGTGATACCTTATTGCACCAGCAAACCATCATCCACACATTTGTTGTGTTCTGGAGGTAAAATAGCCAGTTCCTCTGTGGTTGACAATCCCGGGTGAAGTTAGCTTCCATCTTTTACCATATCTTCACTAACCATCAGGTGAGTTGTACGCCATGAGCTACCCCGTTAAGAATTTAAGAACACGCCATAAACTAGATTTAAGAATCCAAACACAAAAATCAATACTTACAACACCAGTTTCCCTATCCGGGTCCTCATCATAGCTCCCCTCTATCCTGGCCAGGACGTCCTGCTTCCTGGTCGCCTCCTGCTGTCCCTCCGGCATGCCAGACCTTGAGGCTTCGCTGTCAGAATCCGAAGCTGCTCCTGCCAACTCTGCAACGGGTGGGGAGTGACAAAGTGCTGGCATAAAACGAGAATCGAGACGGCGATAAGATTTGAACACAGAGCCACGATAACTTGACTATTTAATTTCTTTTTAAAACCTTATTACTATTTTACCGTTTTGACATCGGTCATTTACTAAAAAGTATGCTTCACATAAGCCATTCTTAATTTGATTTCACTTTTAATTATTTCTCATTAAAAGTATATTAATAAAATTACTCTCGCTACATATTATCTATTTAATGTACCAACTCAAAATCTGTAAATGGCATTAAATTTTCATTTATTTGAAAACAAACATAAATTACAAAGAAAACGCCATGTACACTGGCGAGCTGAACACACAAATGTGTTCTCAATCAACCTTTGAGACTGTGATTTTATTAAGATACGAAAATTAAAAATGCTATGATATTTACATGTAAACGAATAACGATAATATACAGACATAGATACAATATTATCAAATAATAAATAATGTTTTTCTTATTTTATTTCATAATATAAAACGTTATCAAGAAGGGCTTATGTGTTGTAAATTTTTGAATAAAAATTTGCGATGCCATAATGTTTTAGCCTCTAAACTTAAATCATCATTCCGTCTCAATCCTTTTTCGTATTTAGCGAATTACAATGACAATAGCTAATTAGTAATTACATTATCAATATAGTATTAGAATGGTTTAGCAATAAAAGTAACTATCAAATTTCTAGCACAAACATCATTAATGCCTATAATATAAAACACATCTTCTCTTATATATATAAAAGTGAATTGAGTCTTGCTAAACTAGATTTATTTTAATTTGATTAATTTTTATTGTTATATTCGGTTTAATTCGGGGTTCATTAAAAATATACAACTGTAAATTGGTTATTTATTATAGAAAATCGTCTAACTGACATGCTAAACATTAAAACTGTCATTTGTTCCATGGCTAGTTCGGGTTTCTTTTAATAGATGGCGTTAGTGCTCGTTTTCCGGTGAAACAAACTTCATATAATATAATTTGGTTGCGCTAAACGCAGAAGAGAAAACACAAAATAACGTAGAGATGTCTCTGGCATGTTAACGCTACATTATAACCTTAATATAACAAAGATCATTCATGTCAGAATTACCTGCGCACACTACTTCCATTAAAATTAATACATAGAGTTTTTTTTATCGCGTGATTTGTATCGAAGTTGTGGGAGAAGCGAAGGTTTAAGCATTTAGAATATATGATAACTTGCTTTGATTTTCAAGAGACCATTTGCCTAAGGCACGCTATAAGCGATTAGGACCAACTGCAAATACAAATATAACCCAACATTTTATTAAAACAATATTTTCCTCAAATTCCTAAATTAAAGTTCATTGGCCTGATTTTTTTAAAAGTTTAAATATAACACGATTGAACAAATTCAAATAATTTATCGCATACCATAATGTTACGTATCGGTCTTTAATTGACATTTAATGAACAGATATTTTCCTCACTCAACTTAGTTCGTTTGTCTGTTAATTCTTCAAGGTGCAAATATAAATATAACCCAAATGGACAATTTCTCGTAAAATTTTAGTTTGTGAAGCTGAAGACTCCTGATTTTTCAATCATAAATATAACACTATTGGACATTTCATAAAAGGTAATAATCTTGCACTAAACAATAGATCAACTGCAAAGATAGATAAAATCGTAATAATATTTGCCTTAATTATATTAATTTTTTTTATATAATTAGATTGAAGGCTTTAATCAAATATTACCTGTATGCGACATAGAAAGTCCATCGCAACGTCTGTCTATCAACGTCTTGCAACTATTCTTGTTATAATCCGACAAAATCGCAGAGTCCACGGAATATTTTCTATTCAGTCTTTTCGAGGCGAAATGTGCAGGCTCTGAACTTTGCCTGGTTAGCATTTTCAATACGGAGAATATGCTAGACCGCCTCCGATCTGATTTCTCTTTCGTTTTAATTGGAATAAATTCTGGGGAATGCTCCATTTGTTTTAGTATCTTCTCCATTGGCTCTCAATGTTAATTACTTTGGGTAATATTTAATGTATATTTTTAACTTTTATAGCATATAATATATATAGTTACAGTATCTTATGCTAATGAATTACGCTTACGCTTACTTTTTTGGTAAATTTTATTAAATGATTATATCTTTTGTATCTACTGTAAATATAACAACCTAAAAATGATTGAGTTTTAAGTTGGCTTGAGATTGATAGAATACTTTGGCTTCAGCGATTGATTCCTGAGTAGGGATTTTTACAAGGGGTAGTTCTTGATTTTAATGTCGCCAGATGGTAAGTGATAAGGCAGATGTAAGTGAGCTACTCGTCTTTCTCTCAACCACAGAGGATTGGCTGTCTTATCTCCAATTGCAAGAATACAACAATGCTCTTTCTGGCAGTATACTTAGGTAAGATTGTAGCTTGTCAGGGGGGCTACCAACCGAGTAAAAGAGTTATTTTGAACGGTATTCATTCGGTATTCACATCAAGCATACATCAATGCGAGTTTCACATCAGAGCAAAAACTTCCGCGCCCTAAGAAGATATACTTAAATCGCTGTATTGAAATCTTGGTTTTGACCAAGATTTTGATGATTGCATCATTTTTTTGATGTTTGCATCATATTTTAAAAATACAGTTTATTAGAGTATGTATGAGAATTCTTGCGTCTTGTATACCAAGCAACTTAGTTAAGCAAATAACGCTATCATTATCAGTTTTGCTTATAGTTTAATAATGTATAAGTTAGTATAGTTCTGTAGTAAACATGTATTTTGCACAATTTTACACCACACTTTAAACTTTCATGGTATACACACCTTTCTTAATGTTACGCGATTTACAACATGTCCCTTTCTATCACATTAACAGAACGAGATGCGAGATTCACTTAAATTAAGTTTTAGTGTCTACTTTTGTCACGCCCATTGTTGGAGTCAATAAAATCTCGTTTCTTAAGTTAAATTAAATAAATTTATTTTTTACATTATGGTTAACGCTGCTTAAAGCATTTTAAATTCATTTAAAAATCAATAATATTCGACAACCGTCTGGTCGAATGGTGAGCACCTGTCTAAGTAGTCAGAGGTCCCAGGTTCGAATCCCGGTAGGGGCAGATATTAATACGAATACTTCACAAGTCATGGATGTTTGTATGTTTACTTAGTAAATTCCTTATATTTTTATACATATACTCTATTATCTAGTAACACAATCTTATAACGATGCTCAACTCTTCCTTTGGGGTCAAAATTGTCCCAGGCTGAATTAAGATTAAAATAATTAAAATAGATTGAGCTGATATTTGCTGACTTTTTAAATGTACATTCAAAGAGTAAAATAACGGTCTTTTTGAAAGTTGTCATCCATTCATCATCTTCTTATTGGTAATCAAAATAAATTTTGATTGATAAAGTTTTTTTAATTTTTTTTTGTAAGATTAAGAGATTCAGGGGATTAAGTTTTCGATGATTTCGAGGATTTAACTGATATTGAATATGAAGATGAAATCGAACAACAGTTAGAAGAAAATGATGAAATTGAAGATAGTGATGATGCGAACGATAATGAAAGCCGTCAAAGTGGTATTTTGGTAAGTAAATCTGGCAAAACAGTTTGGTCAACATCTGAAGAACCATCCCGAAGACTCCATTTTTATTACATTTTTGACCCCAGATATAATATAAGCAATTTTTCATCAGTTAATTTGGGTTAAGTTGGGTTAGATAATAGGTGTGATTGTGAAAAATACTATTTATTTATGTATACATACTCGTATAATCATAAAGTGCGTCCTGCAGTAATGTACCATTAACCTGTGAGTTATGGGAAAACTACTAGATAGATTAAATAAACAATTTAACGTCCGCCAATTTGTTTTCCGGATACTGGTAATTCAAGGTAAGAGTAAATAGGCACGATACATGTTATTGACACGGCCCTCGGACACTCAATAGCAGCTTCCGTAACTTCCCTGGTCAACGATTAAATAAAGAATATCTTCACTATAGACTTTGATATTCTATCCGTAAGTATTAGGTTGTTACCATGAAGATAATGGTTTAACATCATTACATCAACCTATGCTCGACATTGCCAGACAAACATTTCTACCATATATTCACATTACTTTAATTCCTGCTTTATTTTGACTGACTAATGCTGTTCACCGCAGATGGCCTTTACAACGTTACCGGGGTTAAGCTTTCTTTCCTGCGTCAACGTGTAAACTAAATTTCAAGCCGTCTTTTCCAGATTTATCTTTGTACAGTCATCAACAAAAGTCTATTAACAACACGTCATTATTAAAGAAACACTTACAGCCTGTCAAATGAAATATATGATCAAAATAAGAAGACATTAAAATTATAACTGTCATAGAATGATCTCACTATCACATTAATTCGTCATCAGATAATCATTTGTAATGTCAGATGTATTAACCAACGTTTTTCAAAAATAGCTAGTGAAGCATGCGACAATCTGCCCTAGCCGCCTCCACCTTGCTGGCCCAAAAAGTGCTTTTTCGCCCATGGAAACCATGTCGTATGAAGCAGGTACTTACGTAAACAAAACGTTTTATATATCATACGGGCCTTTGACTTACGCTATCTAAAGCCTTCCTAATACAATGATTAGATTCTACCATTACTATTATATAATTTATACTATTGTTATTTTCCCATAGAGGTGATGCCTGTCGATTAGAACTCCTCCAGAGGCGAATATTCTCCAAGGTTCTCGCCTCCTTAAACCCCGGTAACGCTGTAAAGGCCATCTGCGGCCAACAGCATTAGCCAGTCCAAAAAAACCATTATTATTGTTACGATATTCGTTAAAATTGTAACATAATACTCCCAACTAGCTAGACTGTTATAAAAATGACGAATCAACAGCGTGTATCTGATAAGCAAGATATACAAGTCCCATTATCTTGTAGTTACCACGAATTGATCTATTTAAAAAACTTTGTTTGTATAAGACGTGGCACATTGATTAAGTGTGCGTTTAGAAGTAGCTGTCTTCACTGATTTAAAAACAAGTTTGGTATATTTTACGAAATAGAACACGTGATCAATTTAAAAAGTAAATAAAAAACCCGACTAATTTAAATAGTTATTACCAGACATTGTATTACTTTTAAATCTACAGCAATTATGTACGTTCGTCATAAAACCATCACTGGATTAAGAAAATATATGTCATAATCACAATTTGAATAGTAGCAACGTATTTTATACGTGTCAGGATGAAAGCGAGAGGGATAGATTCAGAGTTACACAAACAGCGCGCAGTTCCTGCGATGGTGTTCGTCATTCGCCATTTCAATTACACTCGGGGCCTTTACAATCATGCATTCAATTTTTTTGTGTTGTCGCCTAAGGTTTTCTCGTACAATCGATGTCATTTTTTTACGATTTACGGGAATCATTTGTATAACATTTGGTAGCAAACCCAAATCGATTAATAGATCATAACGGTTTACTAATGTTATCTAAATTACAATTATTGCTAGTAAATAATTAATAATAAACATTAATATATTTTCGATTGGGTACTGCTGATTGCATTTATTTATACTATTACTTTCTGGAGACTCTAAGAGACAGCGGGACACCTCCCCTGGAGATGATGCCTGTCGATTAGAACTCTTCAAAAGGCGAATCGCCCCTTAAGGCTTGAGGACTCTCCAAGGTCTCGTCTCCTTAAAACCCTGGGAACGCTGTAACGGCCATATGCGGCCAACAGCATTAGTCAGTCAAAAAAAACCTATTACTTTTTAAATTTAACATCTTATGTTAAATTTATATTTATATTATGAGTAATATGAAATATTACATATTGATTTATATAATATTCAGTAACTACATAATCGTTAACACAAAACAAATGTAAATTATGTAATATAAAAACTGTCACCTTGTATCTAGACATTATCTAGATAGATATACTGTATGATAATATGATAGTAGTGAAAAAAAAGAATAATGCACAAATACTGAAAAATACAAATCAGAATTATTATTGTCTGTGCTTACGGAGTTTTTGGCGCGTAAGGGCGGCGTTGGGTTTGTACTGTGTATAGTTTATTTTTATTTCATATATCGTATTGAAGTACATTAATTTTATGTGAAAATGGTGTACTTTCATGTCAATAAGGATTATCATATCATATTTTGCAATATATGAAATACATATACCATCGGATTTGGTGTATCGCGTTGAGATTTATATTTTCTTTTTTAAATTCCCGTAAGTCCCCCTTGACACTTCTATATATGTTCTATTATATCTAATAAACATATCTTCTTCAAGTGATATACATTACATTACATTACATATCAATTTGATTCATTATCACACATTAAATTTTTCTCGGAAGTTATCAAAAATGGCGGCGTTTGACATTGCTCGTAAAAACTTCTCGAGGCACAACCATACGTTACACCGGTATCTTGGCTGTTGACGCTTCGGTTCCCCTTGCCTTCCTTGTAATAGGAAGAACTTAAAGAAAAAAGTTTATGCTAACGCCTCGTGCTACTCGTTACAAGTGACACGACTCAAAATGTAAAGCGGTTATCCGAAGATTGCACATTCGTGTCCTGTCACGGTCGCCAGATGTCGATATAAGCGCTGTAACCTTGGTATGAATATACTGGTATGAAAAGATCGCCATCTCTATTGCCAATAAACATCAAATTTAAATAAAACCGTAACTTGTCTTTTAAATATAAAATTTGTTCCAAGGCGTTCGCCAACATGGGCCTCTAAAGGCCTATATGAATATTAAGCCACACTGCATTCAATGAGTCATTTTAACAAACATCAAACATGCAATAGTGTAAACACTACGAAGATGGTCAAATACCAAGTAGTTTACTTAGCTTTAAAATATTATTTACGCGAGAAGTGGTTTAAGATACGGCAATGACACATATTTGTTAATAAATAAACAGTTTTATATTCTAATGTAAGTAACATTAGAATATAAAACTGTTTATTTGGTATAAAGAAAATATATAAACTAATAATCATATATATGCTGAAATACAGGCAAAATACTTGCCTAGTTCAGACTCCAGTCTCCCACTATCTTATGCACCTATGTCACATGCATATGATGTCAATGTAATTGTTAAGCTTAAGATGATGAGAGAATAAATAAACGTTATTATTAAACATTATTATTACTATATATAATAATATTTATTATATATGAACGTATGTATTCTTTAGCGTTACCGGGATTTTAAGAAGGCGAGAACCATGGAGAGTCCTCAAGCCTTAAGATGTTTGCTAATCGACAGGCATCACCTCCAAGGGCTGAAACTATGTTAGGTTGAACGTATATTAACACATTAACTTGTACATTGTGTTGAACTCGAAGCAATTTACCATTTAACACTCTATATAAACACATCGCGCAAAAAATAATAACATATTTCATTCTAGATGAATTTATATCTAAATTGACGCAGAGTAGATATTCAATGACCGGTTCATCAAACTGGTTCAACAATAGAATGTAGTTGTTCAATCCTCTACCTATGCGGCTCCTCGCGATCCAAAGTAATATTTTGTATTCAAAATATATAAAATAATCATAATACTAGATATATATAGACTAAGATAAGCTCACCCTATACTAATACATAATGACATAGGTAATTTGTAAATGTCATTATAAATACTAAACGCTGAGAGTTTCTTGCGCCGCTTCTTCTCTGCAGCTACTAATTCTTCTAAGCGGTAGTAGGGTTAATTGGGAATATGCATACTAGTGTTAGTATTAATTTTAAAATAATTTATTTAATACATATTTAAATTCAATAACTGGGACAATTTGTAAATACCCGGTTAATACCCACTCAAAGTTATCAGTATTACCTTTAATTACATTTATTTATATTTCTCATACATATTCCCTGCTATGACGATTTAAAAGAACTTAGTAAATGAGTCTGTTAAAGATATTTTGACTTTGACTTTGACTATTACTTTGACCTTTATTGCACACAAAATAGAACAGGACAACGTAGAAATGAAAAAAAAAAACATACAAGGGTGAGCTTATCTCTATATATCTATTATTATGATTTTTTAAAATTATACATACATAAGTCTGTCTGTGCCATCAACGTTCGTTAACGCCTAAGCCGCTAATCTGATTTGGATGAAATTTGCCGTCGATATAACATATATCCTAACGAAAGACAAAAGCTGTTTTTGTTCGTAATGTCCGACATCTAATTGTTATACATATTTACAACAGAATAGAACAGAACATCGTAGACATACTATCATCATCATCAACAGTCTATATACAGCTCTCTGCTGGGCACAGGGCTTCCTACATGGGAGACACGCGACTAGTTTGGGTCATATCAATATGTTGGCTCAATGCGTCTTGGTAGGTGAAGGTGGTTGCCATTAAAACCAGTCATAACGACTTATATGTCTATCGAAGTTCAGAAAATGCCGTAACCACTGGAACCATCTACACAGGTCTGCAAAGAAATATTTTTAAAAAGTTGTTTGAAATTTGATAACTGTTTTTTATGTATTTCTCAGCGCTGATTTGGAAAATGCAATCGTGACGTCATATGTAATAGAACAAAATGGTTTGTTGTATGACGTCACGATTTCTCACAAAAAAGGGATTATTTTTGGGTAAAATAACAAAATTAGACCAACTTTTCACATTTTTAAACGTTATAGAATTTTATTTTATGTATAAATCATCTTTTAAACTATATTTCAAGAACACTTACATTTCTCTTACAGCTTATAAGTCCTTATTATAACGTTTTTGTAAAATATACCTTTTCAACAAAATCGTTTCTTTGTCGCTTTTCGTATTGTTACCACAAATGTAGCAGAAGCAATCTGGTGAGTTTATACATCCTCTGGTAGCCATTGTCCATAAAACAACTTGTACTTTAGGCTTAAATAACAGTTTGTGAACATCTTAAATACCAAAATTCAAACTTACTAGAGTACTGAACTATTTATAAAAAATATTGAAAACGCTAAAACTAGACAAGCAGTTTGTGAAATAACTGTTTTTCCCCCGAAATCAGCGTTGAAAATACTATAGAAATCACTTATTAAACTTGAAACAATTTTTATGTCGCAAACCTGTGCTATTTACCTTTCAAAGCAGAGCACTAGATAACAATTTTAATTGACCCATCAGGGACCATCCAGTCAAAAGTGCCTTTATTCTGTAATCGAAACCAGAGCGCTCAAAGCACCACGTCAACTTCTCCAACATGTACAAATACACTCATTCAAACAAATCTACATAATATAACATGGATTCCTTTAAAAGAGGCTTGTAAAGACACCTTTTGTGCCAAGGTGGAGGTGTCTGGGGCAGTGTGTTCCTTGCTGCAATAGCTATACGAGTATATGGACTCCTGCTGCTTACTATCAGGCTATGTCGAGTCATTTACTATGTTCTTATTTGATAAAACCAAAATCCATAATAATCCATAAACGATATTATATTAAAGAATAGAATAGAATATACCTTTATTGCACATAAGCCAATTCAAAAAAAAATATTATTATTATTTTTATCTAATCTTTAGCGAACATAAGAGGTGAGATTACGATTGTTAATTATCTACATTATCTACAAAGTGATAAGAAGTTCAGAAACTTGATGGACGGAACTTTTAAAATTTAAAACATAATTATTTACTTTTTTAATAGTTAATATATACTATTCAATCAACTATTATATAAAGGATAAAATTTAATTATAATTTACTTCTTTGTGATAATTTTTTAGTATTATAATTACTTACTTATTATTACATCTTACATGCGTCCCTACAGGGTGTCTCGAGAATACCCTAGATTTAATAATTAATCTGACATAATTTAATAGTATTTAATAGACTTTTTTATTGGACAGAAATATTACGAATTTAAGTAATGGTAATGATAAATAAGTTTTTTTCTCAATGTTGCTCAATAATTTTCATGTTTTATATTCGAGTCAAAACATGGTTTTTTATTAAGATTGTTAACCAAATTGCACGTTGATTAGATCGACAGAATATTCTGGTAACGCTTTGTAGAACATCCAGTATAACCATATTTGTGCAAATAAATAAATTATTATTTTTATTTAAACACTTCTGTGCTTTACAAAAAAATTTAAAAAGTTAGTAAAACTATTTCACTCCTTTAAAAATTATGTTATTCACATTTCACGTTACAACCTTAATTAATGCAAAGATGCTTGTAAAGTTATAAATTACATAGATTTTATTCATTATGTGCGTGCGATCGCGCCCAACCTATATTTTAATACGTATATTAAAGTAGAAAATTGACACGTGATGTGTTAGCTGTCCTTTTTACATTCATATTGAAAGAGCGAGATGTACTGAACTCAAATTGTTAGACTTCAGAATCAGGCAATCTAAGCCATTATGGCTAAGATTCTATTGGTATATACTATAGAATTACTTTTATTTAAATAAACCATACACCTTTGACTTATTTTAAACGTCACTGGTTTTTGTTGATAATAAATTGCTTTACAATAGTCATTATAGAAACTTCAAATGTAATCAATGGTAGACTTAAATCTAATTTTAGTTCTAATGAATTTACTGAAAGAATACGAACTAATAGAAGAATAAAATTTCCTAAATATACTTTTTTACTTAACGGGGTAGCTGTACGCCTGCATAGCGAGCTACTTTCGACTCTTCAACCACGGTGGTACTAGCTACCTTACCTCCGACTGCACTCAACACAGCAAAGCTGTTAAATTAAATTTTATCTTATCTTATCTTATCTTGAGATTATTGTTATGGCGGCAGACTTAGGTAAGATGATGGCAGCGAAGCTAACCAGAACATACAAGCAACCAAACCGAATTTTTACTTTACATAGTGGTTGTATATAGAATATATATATTGGTAGTATAATAATATAATGGTCAATGACCCTTGAATTACATATACGAGATGCATTTTAAAATATTTCACATAACGTTTAATATGTCAAAAATATAACGCCTCGTAAGCATTACCGATAGATAAATAATTGAAACTCAGTTGCGTTCACAACTATTTATCAGAGTCAAATATGTGTAACACAACACATAACATACCTAATCGATAGGTATGGAATGAATACCAGATGTCCATAACATAAATACAATAGTAGGTTATCCTTAATAATTCAAGGTTTCCCACTATTCCAGGACTACGCTAATTTATTTAATTCTAAGGTAGCTGACACAATTTGAGATCTAGTGTATACATGGACTGGAGTGGTGGAGGGGGGCTCCATCGCTCACCTTAAACACGCCCCGCAGTCGGCTGGAAAGCGCCCCATACCCATGGCGCTTTCCACCCTAAGACGAGTCCGAAAGGACAACCACAGTGCGCGACCTGAGAAGTGTGCGACGAGCTACCTCGGTCGCGCCGCACTTATGTGGTAAGATGGGTATCGTCAGTTTTTAGTGGGTATACCGGCTCTTTACACCGGTGACTCCCACATAACCCAGGGGGCAAGCCCCACCGTTTCTTCCTGGGTATCCATAAAGGATTTTCTGACGTAAAAAAAAAAAAAAAAAAGGGTATACATGGACAGTAAGTTGTATTTAAATAATCATATAGACGCTTAGGATTTATTAACAGAATCAGTAAACCATCCAAGCGAATGAAATGTTAGATCAATTGGCATGTTATGGAATAGAAAAAGTATAGGCAATATATGTCAAAATGAATGTTCGTAGACTTCGTGCTGATATATCGTAGTGGATAGTGGCAACACCGCGAATGTACTATAGGTAAGGTCCGTGTACCTGCACTGATTTTAATCTCACAAGAGAATGTTATAATATGATTAGTTTCTCATTGTAGACGGTTGTTGGATAATTTTCACAATTATCTACATTTTGTAAGATACGCGGAATTATCCAATGCTATTTGATTATCCTTGACAATATGTTGTTCAAATTTCCGTACAATATTATATATTAATAATTATCCTTACATGATCGCCGCTAATATACCAATTTGATATTCTTATGGAAGCATGAAAAAATTCTTCAGCATTACTGTCATACCCTTCAAATCACGCATGAGAATGCCCATGCGATCCTCATGTAAGAGTTACCATATTTGTGCCAACACACTACCACAGAAACTATACAAGAAACCACTTTAATCCTCGCCCCAAGCTCTATAACCAGCATTTTAACTAGACCCCTTTTCAAAATTACTTGTTTGTTAGCAAATCGAAATTAATCGATTTCCTTATAAAGACAGTACCACTTAAAGCGAAATAAATGTTTAACTTAATAATATTTTTAAACAAAATCATCTAAGAACAAGAACTGCTGTCTCAACTGCTGTCTGAAACATTTCTAGACATGTAAAAAGTAAAATTTAAACAAAATTTTGTGTTTATTTTTCTTCTATTAATCTAATTGTTGTAGTTAAATTGTCCTTATAGAAGCAAACCTAAGAGGAACTGTAGTCTATACGTTAGATAAACTTATAGTCTTTGGAATTTTCAAAAATACAGTATTTTTTTTCATTTTCAACACTCGTGTATAATTATAAGTTATTTTACGTCAAGTTAATGTAAATGTAATGACTGTTTGAATCAGTTGTTATAGTGGTCGCGATCTAGATCAGGGCTGGCCAAAGCACTGCCCGCGCCTTACATTTGTGCTCCCCGCGGCGTGTTATGATTTAGCGCAAATTTATAAATATTCCATTTACAATATCTATTAAATAGATTCTAATAGAATCTGCAATTCATTTTTTTAAGTTCATGGTTCCTTGTTGAGCATTTCTCCGAACAAATCTTTGCTTCAAAAATGGGTAGATGTGATCGTGAAAGTGCGTATTCAACTATGAATTTACAGAACTACATATAGGTCTTCATTAACAGATAAGACACCCACACATGCACTCCGTAAACAACAACTAATATTAATGTTGCTATCGACAGCATTGTAAAAGATAAATTAAAAACTAATTAAACTTTTTTTATACATAAAGCACAGCAAATGATTCGACACCACCTGATGGTAAGCAGTAGAGGAGTCCATATGTGAAGAAAGCTAGTGAAGCATGCGACATACTGCCCTAGCCACCCTCACCTTGCCGGCCCAAAAAGTGCTTTTTCACGCCTCTTTTAAAGGAACCCATGTTATAAGAAGGATACGTATTCCACGTATGCTGTTAAGGAATTCCATGCTCTAGCTGTGCGACAGAGATAGGAGTCACAAAATCTCTAATTATATTAACAATGACATCTCTTTTGTTTTTTCTGTAACTGACCATTCTAGTAAATCGGATTGGCCCGGAATCGTATCAAGTTTGCACATATTGAGACGACCAATGAACTATTCGAACGCCTCTTAATTTTTAGACATTGCCCCGACTGTTGTACACATACGAAATTAAATTTAAATTCATTTTTTTCAACAATCCGCACAGATCAGTGACGTCATCTGTTGTTCCTAAAATGGCGATTGTTACCTTATCTTTTTTAACTTTAATATACCATATCTTAAAACATACAGAGGTCTCCGGACTATATTTGAGCAAGTCTTAAAAATGTTAAAAGATATAACTTTTATCAACCAGTCTTCTTCATCCATTTAATCCTACCTTTCCATGAGGTAAGCCGCCGTGGCTTTAGATGAAATAGAGACCAGATACATTAAATAAACAGACAAGTATTGTAATAATAATGACAAAATCCTTAGAAGCATCATATAGCATGCCTCCCGTTGCGGGATGATTGGGGATAATTTTGGATAAAAACTCGGAATTTTATGATCAACGTATAATTAGTTTTATTGTGACAAGACAAGAAGGCACAAAATTAAAGGACACCGTCAAGAACGTATTTTAGATGTTAAATTGAATATGAGCGAGGTTGTTGCTTGTATAAAACTCGCAAGCGATCGTAAACACCTTCAGTCTAAGAAAATAAACTTATTGTTACGAACTGGCTGAACATGAGCTAAATACGCCTTTTTACTTTCGTTTTGTTTATGTATCTAGTTTTGATTTTGGACAGCTAGTCTGTCAACTTGGTTTTGTGTGTTTGATTTGTTGTTTTGCCCTAAGTTCTTGTTATTTATTATTTACATATTTACAAAATAAACCCTTCTTCCCTGTTACCAGCTCCCTTTTTATTAACAGTCAGTAATACTAATGTTTAAAAATAACAATACTAAGAACAAAAAAGAGGCGTTAGCATCTTGCAGGTCGGCAATGTTAAGATGGCTACTTTATTATCACTAGCCACCTTTCTATTTGGACTCCACTTCTGCTTACCATCAGGTGGAATAGATGACGCCATTGCTCGATCTTTTAAAAAAATCTAAGAACGTAAAAAAGTAATCTAAAATAAACTGAACTAAGATAAGCACACATTGATTAAATAAAGTCAACCGTAAGTAAATCGCCCAATTTTAACTAACATGACGTTCCTAAAAGCCAAATCCATCCTTTTTTAATAAAGCACAATGAAAGGAACGCAGCTAACTGTATTTTAATTTAAGATATTACAAGACGACGGCGATTGCGCCTGCGCAGCTCAAGAAGTCTAGTGTAGTCATTACAACACTAATATTGATCCCAGTTCAATTAAAACAATTGCGATGTTCATTAAAACTTATTACGAGGACAAAGAGTTAGTAACTCAATATTTGTGGTACAGTCGGCCAAGAAATTCGCTTGTCGTTTCAAGGTTGAATGACATTTATGAGTTGTAGTACAATAAAGATTATATTCCCCTGTAGATCGATTTGACAATTACTGTGACGAGAGCATAGCTGTCATCCACATATCCGATAAACATAAACGTTTTTCATTAAAAAGTTATTTTAGAGAGAACAAGTATATTATATATCCTTTGTTGTACACAAATAAAAGATAAAAGTAAATTAAACACAACAGACATACAAAGGTGGGCTTATCTCTAGCAAGAAATCTCTTTCACTCAACCAAAACTTAACGTCGAAATAATATATATTATTAGGTCGGGGGGAAAGTCTTTTCGCATATAGTATGTATAAAGTTGTTATAAAATATCTTTGGCTGTACTATTTGTATCTGGCTGATTTTCATGACATTAAAAAGGTCACATTACAAAAAAGGAATCAAATTAGGATAATTTTTGTTGCCCACTATTTTTCATTTGTTTTTCTTTCTGACAAAATGAGCGAACCGAATGAAGAAAATATATACATTTTAAAATTTTATTACAAAAAAAAAAGAAAAATGAATCGCAAGCCGCGAAAAAATATGTGACTTTCATGGACCTAGTGCAGTATCCGGGAATTTTAATGTCAAAGATACACCTTGCTCTGGTCGCCCTATTACGGATAAAATGAGCGCTATTTTTCAAAAAGTGGAGCAAGAACAGTTTTGACCCATTTGAAAAAAGCTGGGTTCACAAAAAAAAGCTCGATATTAGGGTGCCACACGAGCTCGAACACAATAAACTGTGGAGTCATTTGCGATTCTTTATTGAGACCTAATAAAACTGAACCATTTGTGAAGAGATTGAGAGTCCTGACCTTCAGAATTCCACCTGTTTTTGTCTCTGATAAGAAGTCCCAAAATGCCTACAGCAACGGGACCTACAAGATGGCAGAACGTCCACGAATAAAATGGCACATATATACTGTAATTAAATGTGAATTAACTTTGAAAAAAATGGTCTTGAATATTCATATTAAAGCGAAGAAACTTTTTCCCTAACCTATTACGTAATATTAACAATCCAAAGGTCATTATAAAACTGTGATCTATGCTCACGATTGTTGAGAAATTAAATACGCCTTCAAGCGATTTTTGAATGAATAAGTAGCTTGAACCTTCGCGAATGCTTGGCGTTAAGTGGCATTGTAATTTCAATATCGCGGTTGTTTTCTGCTAAAATAAATTATCCAATAAGGTAAGTTGGAACACATACTCTTACAGCCTGTATATAAAGAAGGATTTGGCTGTAAAACTTATTGTCAAGAACCACGGGCAACAGAACTCATTGCAAAAGCAGTAGGGCTTTTTAGGCTCATGACATGAATCGAATGAAGTTGAGAGTACCGTATCAAAACTCAGACTCAGGATTTTAGTTATCATGAGGCGCATTAATAAAACATTGTAGTAATAATACTAAGACTCAGGGGTGCAATTCCCAGAGAGATTTTTTTTGTTTTTCTTTGATGGTATGACGTTTTCTAAGTCAACCTGGCTAGCTACCATCTACTTAGCTAAGTCTGCCGCTATTACAATAAAGTTGACAGTATATTTCTGTTCCGGGTTTGGCGCTAAGAAAGCCAGTTCGGTGATTGAGGAAACCAGGTGTAGTTCGATTCCATCTTCGACCTCATCTTCACTTACCATCTGGTGAAGAGAGTGAAAGAGCTACCAATAAAACATGAGTCGAATCAAGTAATAAAAATCAAGACTGGGGATCTCAGAACACTTCATCATCACACATACATCTTCATTGCGTTACTAGCTTAATTAATGTGTTATTGACTGTACGGACGTACACTTCTATATTATTTTCTTAAAGTAAAGCCATTGTCATTTGCCGTGACCTTGGTTCAAGGTTAACTCAATATGACATGTGAATGTTTACAGCTAAATAGACATTGGCAGGTACATAATTACTTGTGATTACTTTAAAATGAAAGTCAAAATACTTAATGAAACAATAGTACATATATACACGTACTCGTACGTACGTATTGGTCCATATATGTTACTTATTTCACATGTATGATAAAATGCAACCCCCCCGTAAGACAACCATAAATAGATCGGTTTTTGAAACCTATCCTTATTGAACTGCTATTTAAAGTTAGAATTCGTTCGAAATCTAGCGTGAAGTCTTGATCTAACACTAATGTTGAACATACAAGGCAGTACATTTGTCCCGGACATGACGTCAAAATTTAAGAGAGGGTCAAAAATATAAAATTTACAACTTCACATTTCATACCGCGATAGCCGCCTTACTCACTCTCCTCAGGAAAGTATTAAATTTTTCATTTCTATTCATTCATTTGTAGACTAAGTTCATTTATTTATCATCATAGTATCATTTCATTTTCATTTGCGTATCATTTCATCGTTATCATTAATTCCACATTTTCAAGTCATGTCTTACCTAACACTATCTAACAGGCGTAAAACTGCGCAAGATCTGTCCCTCCCTTTTCACGTAATTAATAATAGTTTGGCAAATATTAAAATCAATCAACAGTCAGTAATAAAATATATTACATAATGTGAAAACATGGCAAATTATAATAGGCTTTGAACATTTGCATAAAATATTCCTAAACAGAAACACATTTAAGTAAAGGGTGTCCCAAAATTAACGCAAGATTTGAATTAAATAAAAAACACAGTTTTTAGTCTTTTGATTGTAATTTTTTTATTGATTCATAAAGTACATAGGATAGGGTTATTTATGGAATAACACATCGAGCAAATGGCCTCCGCGGCTTTGCATACACATACGCACTCGTTTGTCGAAATTTTCCATGACCGTTCTGCATAAATGTGGCTGAATTTCGTTGATGCAACGTTGAATCTCCTCCTTTAATGCACGCGTGGTTGTGGGCTTGTTGACGTAGCCCTGTGATTTTGTTGTGTTAATTGAATTTTGTAAGCATGGAGACACAGATCTTTAGTGAGTATACGCTGTAGAGAGCTTCTTGGAATTTGCAATTCTTGTCCACGACGCCAAATTGAGGTTCCTGGATTGTCACCGACACTCGCACGCACTGCCTCTATATTGACATTTGAACGGTTTGTTTTTGGACGACCAGTGTGTTTGGCGTCTCCCACGGATCCTGTCTCTCGGAATTTTTCAATTAATCTCTTCACAGTTGACGAAGTTAAAACACTATTCCGACCATATTTTGTATGAAATTTTCGAACTGCGGCCGCCAAGCATTCATTATTTTTGAAATATTGTTCAACAATGAAGACACGTTGTTCTATTGCGTAACGCTCCATTTTTACTAACCCTAAACTGTCAACTGTCGATTTATTTTGTTTTTATTGTTGTCAACACTGTACTGCATAAATGGCGGCTAATTCAAATCTTGCGTTAATTTTGGGACACCGTTTATTAATTTCTTAACTGGGTAGCTCTTGGATTTCACCTCATCTGATAAATGATGATAAGCCTGAAAATGGAAGCAATCTATAAACAGATTCTTCAACCCCAGATGAATTGGCTATCAAACCTACTTGATGTTGATCACAGCAATGCTGTTAACATTATTGTGATATCTAGCCAAGCGGGTTCAGAAGAAGCCTTACCACTATCATTACCGACCTTCAGAATAGAGGTTCTCAGCCACTCGACAATAGACGCGGTTACAAAGATTTAAAGAGTATCTATAGACTAGGTGGCAGATTAGTAGGGCAGACTAATATAAAAGCAAACTAGTGAAAGATAGTTATGAGAATAAATTTAAATTAATTTTTAGGCTTTATAAATACGAATTGGTTTTAAAACAATGTTCTCAAATCCGCACACTATACAAGTGAAATTTAAATACACGGTTATTAGTACGAATATTCCACACGAATTAACGCAACAAGATCTATCGCGTGGGCAGTATCTTAGTACCTTTGAACCGTTGTTTGATACCCTTATCGTATTGACATCTGTTTTAGTCTGTTTAAGTCCGTCTATCAATAATAAAATCTATACTAATATTATAAAGACGAAGAGTTTGTTTGTTTGAATGAACGCGCTAATACCAGGAACTACTGATTCAAATTGAAATAATTCTATTTGTGTCGCATAGCCTATTTATCGCCTATAAGATATATATTATAACGCTACGATCAATAGGACCTGAACATCAATGAAAAAAGTTGCAAGGTTTACAAGTAAAACCTATCCACTTACGCAGATGTTGTTATTTTAAGACATACATGCAAACGAAACCGTGGGCACTACTAGTTGTTACAATAATGCACATCGCAGTCACAGTGCAATCCCTACACATAATTCACATCGGTTTACAACAAACAGAATGCCCAATGCATTTTATTATGTATATCTATAATTATAATTAGAATTAATTACTTATGTAATAACTATTTATATTAATGAACATAGTGTTGCCACTTTTAAAGTTTTTACTTAGCTTAATGGTAGACTGGTAGAGAACGAAATTAGTTGTTAAGTCCGTCATATGTACATTGTTTAAATAAATAAATACCAAATATAGGAGTATATAGTGTAACAAATAAATTCTATAACTGGGACAATTTGTAAATACCCGGTTAATAACCACTTAAAGTTATCACTATTACCTTTAATTACATTTATTTATTTCTCATACATATTCTCTGTTATGAAGATTTAAAAGAACTTGGAAAATGAGTCTATTTAAATAAATATATTTTGACTTTGACTTTGATACATGGACTACTAGTAAAAGTTTAGAGGTAATAAATATTTTTTTGAATTAAAAAATTATTTCCTTATGTTTAATTGTTACTATAATAGTCACTTTAGGGAATGTGTTAACTCTTATACTCATTTCGTTCACGACTTATATTAAATATTGATATACAATTAATTTTATTGTTAAGGTGATAGAGTTCAAATTGTTTCAAAAAATAACATGTAATTATCCTGAATAGTAGTGAGCATTCGTAACACACAAACACAACCCTGCTAGCAAAATGAATTTAATTATAACTATTTTTATACCTATGTTATGACAAATAAATAATTATGATTTCGATTAAATCTTTGAACGGAGTAATTTTCATTTCAACTCATAAATAAATGTTTCCTTGGAATAAAAGCTAAGGATCCTGATGGTATAGTTCATCCCGCAAACACACACTAATACACACACACACACATTTCATAAAGTGAGTTTCAGTATCACACACCCAGTCTAAATAGCATGACGTATTTTTTAGTTTCACACACGATTTCATTCAGTAACAATTTGTTACACATTATACCGAACGCACATTGCGCCTTAGACTGCTAAAAATCTGTGTTGTTTTTGCTGACTCTGAGCATATTACGTCACTAAGCTACGACCTAATTTGTAGGTACTCTGTAGTGTTACATCGTTCATATTTTCATGCATGAATGTTATACTGTTATAATTAATATGTCTGTTACTCTAAAATAATGATTGTATGTTGTTAAATTGTATGTCTGTGGTAGTAAACAAATGATTTATCTAATTTCATAAAGAAACATTTACATTTATTTTGTAACCGAACAATGTAAATACTAAACTATTTCCTCATTCAATCCGTAAGCTGTCGTGTATTGATGTTAATTATATTTTATTAAGTTTTGCATTATTTTAAACATTTTGAACTTTAAGCACTTTTTGGGCCGGCAAGGTGAGGGTGGCTAGGGCAGTATATCACATGCTTCACTAGCTATATTCACATGTGGACTCGTCTACTGCTTATCATCAGGTGGTGTCGAGTGGTTGTTTGACACACACACACACATCAACAGCTTATATATGTCCCACTACTGGGCACAGGCTTCCCTACATGTTAAAAACTCATGAGGACCATAACACCCCAAGCTGGCCCTTACATCTTTGTTTCGTTTTGTGTTAAGGATACTATATACCGGAATAAGATATTTCGAAATCCATTAATATACTAAAAATACCATGACCAATTTTATTGTTTGTCTCATAATAATCCGCCCAGCCGCGACTAGAACCTGTGACCGAGCTTGTAGCTGGGCGATGACCACTTAGAAGAAGAAATAGACGACTGCGGGTGGGGGACAAAATATTCGTATATATCATAGAAACATCTATCTCCGCCGGAGCTCGACCCTGGGATCCCAGGCCGAGTAACAAACAATCAGTCAGACATTTAAAATTAACAGAAATAATTATAATTTTTTTAAACACTACCAACTGAGATTACTTTACAATTTAAACAAATTTCTATGTAGATATTTTCTCACTTCAATCCCAATGTTTAGAAGAACGTCGTGAACATTTAAAAAGTCATTTATAATTTAGTCTTAGTTAAACAAACAACAACAATCAACAAACAAAACGGAAACTCTCATTTAAAATATACTATTAAGTTTTATTTAGATAAATAATTTGTGTCCATCAGACTGTTTATAAGAGCGAAACAAGCAATATCTTTTTATAGAAAATAAGTATTTAAAAATCGGATTTTAGACAAACAAATCGTTTTATTTATAAACACCTGTCTGGCCATTTATAAAAGGAGTCTCATTTCAATTTTCCAACAGATAGTCCTATCATCCAATATATTTATCTATTAGGTACTTTCCCGAGATGTCATAATGACATTAGCGTAAGTTACTTTGGTATACTTAACGTAAATCTTAATTTCTCGCCAAAACTCGTTTCTATAATTTTACATTACTTTATACTTTATATTAAAAAAAAACATTTGAAAAAATTTGGTAAAAAAAATTGACCAAGATTTTCTTAGTACAGATACTTATTATACCACGTTATTAATTAGCATTTGACACTTGTTTTTTTTTTAAAAACAAAGGCGACCCGTTTCCCCGTCAACACTGCGTTCCATTGATATTAATCACACCTCACTTAACGCTACGTAAAAAAACAAAGTTACATTCGTTAACATTTTAAACGCTATTCAGTCTTATCAATTTCACGGTATACACTATACCACTCCGCGGCGAGTTTGATAAGGTACTGACAAGTAATCATTATACAATACGAAATAATTTCGTGACTAGTTTCGCGTACAATAAAATGTGTACTTTAAGTCTGCAGCGCACGATTTATAATTGATCGTGGCGCTTTTGTTTGTATAAAGTGAAGCGTAGAACACACGACCGGAAAATAAATTTGTGAGACAATTGCCGATTCTGTTACCTTTATAAACTAAAACTAAGTTATTTGCATCTCTTTCAATACGATAACGTCAAATTAGTTGACAATTAGACGCTCCATACACTTTTGACCTATTTTAGTCAACATGTTTCATGATCCGTGTTAAAATTAGGCAAATATGCTTAATAGTCACCAATTTGGAAACATACAATGTCGTGATTGGACATCTCCCTTTTTTGGCCGTATTGTAATTGTTTACGCCTTCGTGGCGTAATGGAATTTATTATTTTTTGAGAAAATAAACTCAGATGACTTCTTGATGTTATTTTTAATTAATATAGCCTTGTACAAAATGTTCTCACAACAGACGTTTTACAGTGCAACGAATGAATAAGCACAGACAAATCACACACAGCACAGACTGCGACGACCCCGCTCCCACTCTTCTTGTAGGCGTTAACAGTAACTGAACTTAAATTTAATTTAGTCCGTGCACAACAGAATCGGGTCTATTATTCGTAGAATGTACACACTATATTAATTATTTCTCACAGACATTTCATTTAGCACAAATTAACAATAATAACATAGATTTAAAACATTAGACTAGAAGTCCTAGTGAACATTGTATCACATAAAATTTATCTACCTTTGTACTGTATTCACATCGTCTGCCTATCACGCCAACTGTTAAAAGAAATCCAAAGTCGCGATGGCAATGTAGAATGACAGTTTTATATAATGCATCTGTCACAATTTTCCATTATTAATAGTCAAAGTCAAAGTCAAATGTCTTTATTTAAATACACTCATTTACTAAGTTCTTTTAAATCGTCATAACAGGGAATATGTATCAGAAAAACTAAATAAATGTTATTAATGGTAATAGTGGAAACTTTAAGTGGTTATTAACAGGGTATTTACAAATTGTCTAACTTATAGAATTTAATTACGTATTAAATATCAATAACATCTTTGAATCTAATAATATTTACAAGCTTTTCTATAGAATTCTCTGTATGTATTTTTTTAAACTACCCTTAAAGTACACAAAACCTAACATTTTTAATATTAAAATAAACCGTTTTCCGTTATTGCATACAGTTTTTAATTTTCCTGACCATTCGACAAGACGACTTTGAAAATTCAAGTTAGTAATTCGTCATCATTTCTCTTTCTGTCTTTCTCTACTTCTTTCTTCGACGCATCTATACGTCCAACTTCTGGCGATAGGTTTTATTGTTTAAAACTGTATCTGTTTCTAATTTCGGACGAGATACAATATTTCTATTGCACACCAGTTAATCTAAATACCGATATATAGTAGTAACAAAGACATGTACAAAGTTCGGTATATTAGCAATCTCTTCGAGACAACCTTTGGTTGAAGAGGAAAGACAAGATAATGATATCAGGGAAGTTGTCGATGTACCTGTTCACAATTATTGCATGTTATAAATATGTAGAGTTAAATAAAAACATATATAAATTTCACTAGTAAATGTGCGTACATATGATTACATAGATAAATATATTTCGATTGACGAGTACATAAAGAAAATATGAGTGCTCTAGAATCCGTAGCGGCAACTGTTTACCGGCATAATGATTCGAATCATGGCTTCGGTCAACCATAATAAGGGGAACGTCCACTTTCATATGTAGCTTAACACACCTGCGAAAACTATATTATAAACGTAATAAACCTATATATTTATTAGTAGACTATTGTCGCTATTGTAACCACAGCTTTACACCCGAACTTAAACAAACCAAACGAAAAGCAACTCTGTGTACACAGATTAAGGTCTAAATGTTCACGTCGCCGCACACGACCTGTTTGACTTGCTTGTTAACTTAGCTTGAGGTAAATTTCGTTATTATTTATGTTATAATATAGCGGAAAATATAAAACGTACTTTAAATATTTATTTTATTTATGCTATCGTGAAGGCTGAAGCTAAATTTAGAATCACTATATCATTATAAAAACTTAAATTTAGTCAGCGTCAATGAAACCTTAGCCTTTTTAAAACGATATGGTTTCTAAAAAGAAAATTATTAAGGTCGAAAGTTGAACACAATTTTATGTGTCAGACAGCTATCGCTTTTACAATCATAGGGAGAGAATGAGTTGCCACAGTACTTAAATTGAGATTTACATCGAATCAGTATTTAAAAAATCGAGCCCATTAATACAGTATGAACATGTATACATTTTTAAACTGTTATATTGAAACAAGGGATTATTTAATTCGAAATGAGAACTGTGCTTAGACAACGGAACAGTATCTCTGTGCTACTCACCTGTTTCCAACCCAAACCACTCGAAGTCAAAGTCAAAATATCTTTATTTAAATAGACTCATTTACTAAGTTCCTTTAAATCGTCATAACAGGGAATATGTATGAGAAAAAATAAACAAATGTACCTAAAGGTAATAGTGATAACTTTAAGTGGGTATTAACCGGGTATTTACAAATTGTCCCAGTTATAGTATATAAAGATGTATTAAATTAATTAATTTTAAAATTTAATTAAATTGTTACTGAGCAAATTGCTTAGTAATGACGTCATTAATGACCTTATCCTTCTCCCTCCTTTTGTACTCAGGAGCATGGTAGGTCTACGGAGTGACTCATTCACTGTTTCCATGTAAACTCAAAGAGATTTGGTGACTTCTTTATTTTGTCGTACAGCCAATGGCATGCAATTTCTTACCGGCACACGTATTCCTTCATACGTATATTCAAAAATAGGTTCCTTCAAGAGATCAGGAATGGCGGTTTTAGGCCAGCAAGGTAGAAGTGGCTGGGGCAGTATGTTGCATCTACTGCTTACCATCAGACGATGTCGACTCATTTGCTGCTTTTTATTAAAAAAAATATTAAGAAGCCGTGACAATACATAAACTCTGTAGCTACCACTAGCTGTCAAATAAGATAGTGTCCCCGATACCGCTGTGTACCAACTAAATTAAATTTATGTTCAATACAAGTCTTTCAGTACATCTAAAATAAAACATATGACAGATGACGTCAATATTTTAACACAAATCATAAAACATGCCGATTAAAGTAAGTCAAAACTGTATGGATCCTCAAGTGTCAACTAACTTGACATAAAAGTCATTCTATCCCTTCTTTTTTTTTTTTTTTTTTTTAATCTTTATTTTTATTTAAAGGACTTTTATTCTATAGAATACGTCAGTCCTATTATAAACTTTTTCTAAGACAAGCCTTATTATTTAAATTACTCGATCGGAAGAGAGTCGCGGCAGACATACAAATCGATACAACATTTTGGCCCCTTCCGACACTGGCTGAGCCAAAATGCTATGAAATATACCTACATCTAGTGCATTTATCTGTAATATACTGAATAACGTGCGTCTCTCTTCTCGATGCCGAACACACTCCATCAACAAGTGTTGGATATCTTCTATAATGCCACACAGTTGACAATTCGGAGACTCTATTTTGTTCATGAGATATCCAAACTTGCCACATGGATAGTGCCCAGAACGAAGTCTATTCATGGTAACTACATAATGTCTATCTAATCTAAAACTATAGAACCATGGAATTCGAAGAGGCTGACCTTGTATAATTTTATACCAAATACCTTTTTCTTTGGAGCGTTCATCGAAGTATTCTTTCCAATTGATATAGCAAATATTACTATATTTATACATTACTTCGGAATAAAAAGGTTTTACTATAGTATGTTCGCTTTCAGTTATTGCCAATTTTGCTAACCGGTCAGCCTCTTCATTACCAGTGATGCCAATATGTGAAGGGACCCATTGCAATCGAATACAAATGTTATTAGTATTAATTTCATGAATCTTATCAAGTATCTTATAAGCAATTGATACTCCTCTATGACCAGAGGCGCATCGTGTTATATGTTGAAGAGCACTTTTGCTATCTGTGATAATAACAAATTGACTAAATCCAGCGGTTATTGCATACAACACGGCTTCATAAATAGCGATTAACTCTAAGGACATTATTGATACATCAGATGTAATTTTAAAGCTTGCTTTGACTCCTCTGCTCGGGCAGAAGTATGCTGCTCCACGTCCAACAGCCGACTTTGATCCGTCTGTATAGATTTTCGCCCAACCATAATACTTTGCACAGATTTCTGATTGTACATCTAATCTTAATGAATTTATTTCATGATTACTTTTGGCTCCCTTCACGCTTACTAAGTCTAAATGAACAAGTTCAAACAAATTAATACGTGTCACCCATACACTCAAGGTAAACATATCTAATGGGTAAGAGGAATAAACATCACTAATAGCGGTTTCATTAACAAGTTGAGGAAGCAGAGGTTTATTTTTATTTCTCCAGTACATATTTTGAAAATGTGAATGTAGCTCTATCAAGAGTTCTATAGTGATGTTACTGTGCCATGACCATGCCTTAAGACAATATTTAAAAGCTAGATATTTTCTTCTTACAAATAAAGGTGGTATTCCAAGTTCGCTTTGCATGACGTGAATAGGTGAACTCCTGATAAAACCTCCAATAACTCTCAAAGCTTGGTTTTGAATTTTATCTAATTTATATAAGTGAGTTTTGGCACAATTGTCATACAAGAAACAACCGAAATCAATTCTACTCCTGATAAGTGAGAGATACAAGATCCTAAGATGCTTAGGGTGGACACCCCACGACGGTCCTGCCAAAACATTCAAAAGGTTCAGAAACTTATGTGTTTTCTCCGCAATTTCATTAACGTGTTTTCTCCACCGCAGGGACCTGTCTAGCCACATACCGAGATATCGTACATGTTCTGATAAACTGAGAGAATACCCATTAATAGTGAGGTTGAATGGAAATATTCGCCGGCCTCTGCTAAATAAACAAACTTTCGACTTAGAAGGCGCCAGATCTAAACCAAGTTCTTCTAATAGTACTGTGATTGCATCTAAAGAAGTTTGCATATTCATCATACATGTATTCATACTTTTATGGCTAACAAACATTACAAAATCATCTGCATATTGGTATATTGTAGCGACTTGGATCTGACGACATATTTTATATGTCGCTATATTAAATAGCAAAGGTGAAATGGGATCACCCTGAGCCAGACCTTTATGCGTCCACCTAATCAGACTGATATTTCCAATCAAGTTTTTAATTTTAAGATGTCTTTCGCTTAGAAAGGACCATAGATAATTACAAATCGTCTTACCAACTTGGAGTTCATCTAGAGTACTTATAACACTATTGATAGAAACGTTATTGTAGGCATTTTCTACATCAAGAAAGCAGGCTAATGTCGGAATATTCTTAGAGTAGCCTAATTGTATTTGGGTGATAAGCCGAACTAAACTATCCAAACATGAATGACATCTTCTAAATCCCGTGGTGCGCGGTGACAAAATTTGATTTTTTTCTATGTACCACTCAATACGCTTGCCTATCATAGTATGGAAAATTTTGCAAAGACAGGAAATAAGAGATATTGGTCTAAATTTTGGATCAGAATTAACATCTGAAGTTAATTTGGGTATAGGCATTATAATAATATCACGCCATTGATTCGGAATGCGACCTGAGTGAAAGATTCCATTGTATATATTTAAAAGAAAGTATTTTCCTGTATCAGACAGATTATAAACCATTGAGTATGTAATTCCATCTTCCCCGGGGGAAGTATCATTTCTTTTAAGACCATGATTTAACTCTTGTAGTGTAAAATTCGACTCTAAGAGATTGTTCTGTGACTCAAACATCAGTGGTGAATTTAAAGCTGAGTCGGGGGATAAGGAACACAGTAAACTATTTATCTTATCCTCGGGGGGAAAATATCCACTCTGCTTGCATCCTTTCATCCACTTCATACGACGCCACATATCCGAGACAGAGGTAGCTTCGTCAAAACCAGTACAAAATTTTTGCCAAGAGATAGCTTTAGCCTTTTTAATGAGCCGTTGAGATTCAGATACCTTATTTTGTAGTATTATAAAATTTTCAGGTGTGGGGTTTTTTCTAAATAGTTTTAATGCAAGCCGGCGCTGAGCCACTATGCGTGATAATGAGGGATTCCAGAATTCTTTCGGCTTAAATTTTGTATCAGGGTTCGTACAATATTTTTTAAAAGGAATACTTTTGTTCGCCGCAATGGTTATTTGTTCATAAAATAAATTATACATTTCTTGAATATTATTATTAAAGTTTATTGAAGAAAGTGAAGTAGTTGTATCATATTTGTATGTTTTCCAATCTGCTAATTTAAAATTTCTTTTTTTTATAAAATGAACCGCACTTAAATATTTCATAGTGCAATGAATAACGAGATGGTCACTACCCAAATTCTCATTTGTAGTAAACCAATCAAAGTCCGTGGCGATATCTGAAGAAGCGAACGTTATATCAGGAGATGACTCTCTCAGCCTACCGTCTACTAATGATACTCGTGTGGATTTTCCGTTGTTTAGTGAGATAAAACCATTAGAAAGTGAAGAGTCGAAAATCTGACTCCCCCTAGTATCGTTCTTGTAAGACCAGTTCGTGTGGTGTCCGTTAAAATCTCCGGCAATTAAAGTTTTTTTTGAGAACGAAGAAAATATTTCGTCCCAATCAGATGGCGTGGTTCTAACTGACGGTGAACAATAAATAGATAAAATGTGTTCTATATTTTTACAATTTAACAATTGGATACCGACTACTTCTATACCGTTATTAGTAAGATCGATAGAGCGACATACTCGGCATTGAATAGACTTGTGAATTACAATAGCTACTCCACCATACCCATCTGATCTATCTTTCCTGAATATGTTGAACCCACTCAAACTTATCTTAGCATCGTGGTTTAACCAAGTTTCACTAATTATGGCCACATGTATTTTTTCTTGCATCAAAAGTGCACCAAAACTACTTATTTTAGGTTGTAAGCTTTGAGAGTTCCATTGCAGTATGTTAAAAGCCCTATTAATTTTAAGGTTGTTATTATCCATTAAAGATACCAATAAAAAAGTCTAATACACTACTCCTAGTTACAGCGTTCATTATAAACATTTTTAGCTCCTCATACACTTCCCTCATGATTAAAATAACTTTGTTTTGAAACTCGTTATCCGACATCACAATTTCCTTAATTTTAATGCACAACTTTTTTAAATCACATTTGCCACTTCTTTTTTTATCACTGTCCTTTTTAATTTCTTCATCTGTATTACGCATTATGTCTTCAATATTTTTGTTTGTATTACTTCTGTATGGAACACTTTCTTCTAAATTTTTAAGTTTCTTTTTCTTAGCTGTTTTGGTCTGAGACGATCTTTCTTTTGTTTCTTCATTATCAGAGTTGCTCACTGAGGTCGGTTCTGTGTGTATGATTGCGCGCGTAGCAACCACGCTGCTGTACGATCTTTGTATTTTCGTCGCTGGTGTGTATATTTTATTTTGTTGAGGTAATTCTTCAGTCTCTCTGATCGCATTATTGTCTTTCCTATTGTTTGGTTGTGTTTTATGTCCTTGTGAGTAAATCTGCAAAGCTCTTTTATATGGAACATTGTGTTCACACATCAATTTACGGATATGTTTCTCCTTGAGGAATACGGGACACGTTCTATCCAATACCATATGTGGCCCTTTACAGTTGAGGCACTTTACATCTTTTAGGTCACAATTTTCGTGGTTTTGTCCACATTTTGGGCATATAACTTTTTTTGTTGGACAAAATTTTATAATATGGCCATACTTCCAGCATCCAGAGCATTGTGTGACCGGAAATACATAAGGTTCCACTTTTAGCCTGCATCCATACCCGTAGACGTGCGAAGGTAAAACCGAACTCTTGAACATCAATCGGACTGTCTCGCAAGTTATCCACTTTCCTTCAGAATTCAGTCGTTTTAGTCTTGTCAAGGATATAATCTCTTCCGAACACTCTAACCTATCGAGAATCTCTTGATCTCCCATATCTAAGTCAATTCCTTTAATAACTCCATATGAAGTGTGAGATTCTAACGTTAGTTGACATCTATAACCTAATTCAACAATCTTTGAACATTTCATAAATTTTTCGGCCTCCGATTTGTTTTCAAATTTTATATTTATTTTGTATGAGCTTTTATATTTGATACTTAAAACTTTTTTGATGTCTTCAGTTTTTAAAAGCTTTGCCAACGCCATTTGCTTTAATATAGGCTGCAATGATGTGCAACTCACTTCCGTCTCTTCTTCTTCACTTTTATTCTCGATTTCCATCAAAGTAAAGTTCTGGTTATTTGCGGAATTACTCCTGATTATCCTTTTTGGCTTTCTTTTTGTAACCGTCGTAAATCCATCTTCATTACTTTCTTCACTTTCCTCCCGCGGTCTTTTTTCCCTATTCGGTTCGTAGGTTTCAGTGCCTAAATTGTCCCATTCCAACATGTTCTCCAACTCTTTTTCACATTCATTAATAATTTCCGTGTCACTTTTATCACTCACAATCAAGTTATCATCAATTTCCTCGACAATATTTTCTTCCATTGTTACACAAAAATGTAGTGGGTACTTTTAAAAAAATATCGACAGAAAAATTAAATGACGCGTGCGCTCACTACACCGCTTTGCGCGCGACTGCTATCCCTTCTTATTGTATTGAAATGAAAGAGATGCCAATAACTTAAATTCAATTTAGTGCGTGCACGGAATTTAGACCAGTGAATGACCATCTGTTCACCCCAAATACTAAACGAGAGTATGAAGCTACTTGGCGAACGGGGATCACTCTAATTCGTTTAAGCTAGCGAGTAGATTGCGTCTGTCTCACTCACCTGTCCTAACAATTTTTCCGGCAACATAAACATTTTGCGACGTGAATCTGTCATCTTTCCTCTGACTCTTAGCAATGTCCAAGCTTGTAGAGGGTAGTTTGTGGAAGTCTATTAAAGAAAACTTCTCGGGCGTGTGAGTGGTTGTCAACGTACGAAGCGGCGGTGTTTTCCTAGTATAGTTTAATGTCATCACATTAATAAAGGATTTTAATCTATCAGATTCATAAAGAATTTAATTGCAAATGGCTCGATGTCAATAGTAAGTATTGTGCTTCCTTTGCCTTCCCCTGTGGCTTTCTTTTACGGCCAGATTCAATAATCGATCTGCAGATAGTGATACTCCAACACAGATTAGTTGCCAAGCAAGTCTTGTTATTTTTAGTATATTTCTTATGTTTAATTTTAAATGTAGATTAATCCAGCCGTCAAACTTTATTTGTAAATGTCATATCAACGTTTTTCCAGTATAACGAAGGCAAAGTAAAAGAGTAAAAATTAAAAAAAAAATCAACATGGTTAATAACTTGCCAATATCAGTTTGCTATTTTAAAAAAAAATATTTCTGAAATTATCACTAAATCAAATATTTAAAAGAATGCGTATTTTGATATGTAGCCATTTTCAACATTATTCTTTATCTGACAAGTTTTAAACGAATCAAACAACACAGTCATGTCACAGCGATAAAATAAACATTCAAACGTGAGTATTTAATTACTTTTTAGATTGCTGTTATTGACCAAAGACAACAAAAATTTTAAGCAGTAATCTTACTAAAACATTACAAATTAAAAATTCAACACAATTTTCTAAATGTCAAATTATTTGACAGCTCTTTATTTATTATCTACATCAAGACTATATTTTGGTGGGTACTTTCACGCGTCGGCTGGTAGCAATATATTTTATTACGTATGTCATGTCGAAGTATATTTTCGATGTGATAATGTTGTAGTGTCATCATGTCAAGAAGGATCGACACATCGGGCAACACATAAAGCAGAACCGTTTGATGACATGCATATTCGACAAAATGACGTCGCTTAATATTTGTGGTCAAAAACATCGCAAAGCAAGGGAATACTTAATATCGGTGTCCTAAAGCGTTTTCTAGAAGAATGGGCATTGTAAAATTTATATAAGGCTCAAAGGTTTTAAATACCAAGCCTAAATCGTTGTTTACTGGGGTAAAGATTTTAAAAAAATGTTAGTTTCACATTAACTTAGTCACATACAATTATATAATAAGAAATGTTCCTGAATTTAATTGTTAAAATTAAATTCAAACCTATTTTAAACGTTTTGGAAAAAAAACTCGCCTACAATAGGGCATTTGTCAGCATTTTTAATCAACTTTATTTCTTAAATAAAAAACGAATAACAGAAGCCACAGTGTACCCGTAAGCAACAGTTTCTTAGATATTACGATATGTTGAGAATCTAATTAATTTTATTTAATTAAACATTGTTTCAACAGCATTTTTTATACATACAGAATATAATAGAATAACCCAGACATAAGCCAATTAAAGAAACGCATTTTATTTTTAAAAAAGGTATCAGGCAGTCAATGGTAGCTGCTCAAAATATATCAATACATATTTAAATAAATGATAATTAACAAGTATAGATAAATAATAATAATCTAGTATAAATCATATAAAATAATTCATATAAAATGCTACGGGCCGGTGTCGTCACCTCCCTGAGCCTATCGAATGTATGGGCGCATGGACAAAATTATTGTCTTTGTAATATACGCCCTCACATACATTTGATCGCGAAGTTGGCACGTGAAAAATTGTAACGTTTAATTTGGTAAAAAAGTACCAATGTTTTTAAGGAATTATTTAGTTCCTTGTATATATAGTTCCGTTACAATTCCTGGTGGACGTAATTTCGGAATTACACCTAAATTAATTGCCTAAATTTTTGGTTGTATTCATTATGATTTAGGGCAAGTCTCCCATAACCATCTGAATGTTTATTTTATTGCTGTGTGTGTGTGCGTGTGTGTGTGGTGTCATTTTAAAACTGTGGTTATAAGCAACGAACCTCCTCGTCATCCCATCACAATCGCTCGAAGACGAGCTATACTTCCTGAATCTTTCAATAGATGGCGCTGTTTTTGTTATTAAAATATTATCCGGTGTATCGCAAAGAACTTCGGAATGGTTGTCGAATATTCTCTTTCTTGGTAAGTCTTTTAGGAAAACGTCATCGTTTTCCGAATCGGTCTTTACACCGCTCGTTCGTAGCTCGCTTATTCGTTTAGAAGCCTGAGAGCTTTTTAAAGTCGAAGGTGTTGAGCTTCTGCGCTTAGGGAAAGATGCCACAAACCTCATCAAGTTCTCCTCTATAATACCGGTAGGAGACATAGTTTTCTCTTTAATTTTCACTGGCAACTTTGGTATGTCAAAATCAAAACATTTCAGTATAGGCGATCGTTTCGTTTGCACTTTCAAAGGGCTGGAAGCCAGGCTTTTCGTCAATCTATGCCTTCTTTGAGTGTCCGGCGCCATTTTGAATGACGAAGTACGTGGAGTGTTCCTTTCGAAGTGGAAATCTTTTTTTCTCCAAAAATCTAAGAAGCCCCCTTCTTTTTTCTCTTCCGGCGGAGACGATTCGCTGTCAACGTCATGGTCTTTAGACATAATGTCTATGGATTCCACAAATTGTGTCCATTTCGATGGTTTACTAGTTCTTGGTTTTTTAGTCACATTTCGTTCTCCAGAACTGCTATGCTTAGAAGAATAGTCTGATACCGATAAGAGTGGCGTTGGCGAACTGCACGACGATATAGATTTCAAAACTAGCGTATGTTGTAGCGTAAAACCGTGCAATAAGGTGCATTTTTGGTTGGAGAAAAAAAAAGAAACATTAATCAACTTACTTGTCCAATGATGGCCTTGATTCTGTTGTGCACTAACTAAAATTAAATTAAGTTCATGCTGCTTTCTCATTACTATTCAACTAGAAAAGGACAGATGGCAAGTGACGTCATCTGATGTTTTAAATGGAAAATGTTAAGAATCTTTTAAAGTACAACTTAAACTAGGTAATAGTTTTTGAATCGCTTAAAACTTGATGATTTGAAAAATAATTCAATACTTTCTTATTTTGATAGAATGAAAGAGGTGCAGATAACTTAATTTACGTTTTAGAAAATGCAAACAGAATTAGAACCATAGAAGTTGAATCAACGATGTCCTTTGAGAAGCATGTATAACTTTAAAACAATATTTCAACACAATCCGATGCGATATCGGATTGTATAAACTGCACCAACCGTAGGTGTTGGAGCGCAATAGAGTCAGGGTAATAATAAAAATATTGTAACAAAATCACACTCAGAAGTCAAAGTCAAAGTTAATTTTTATTCGTTGCATTTATTAAGTCGTTACAAAAGTAATGTCGTTTTTTTTAACCAAAATTTGACAGCACTTATTAATTTAACACGAAAGGTTTAATCAATTACCTAGTTTCCATCGTTTTCCACTATATTTCGCCATTTAGAAACTACCTTTTGAATACCATCATAATAAAAACTTTCTGGTTTAGAGCTAAAATACTCATCAAGTGCAGTTTTGACAACAGGTTCCACATGAACTATGCGAAACAAACAAATTAAACTAATAATTTCACAATTATCAGCAGTAATATCAGTGTAGTATTAATATTGGCATCCTATTCTAAATGCGATAGCATATAGGTTAGTTTTTCATTTTACCACATTGTAAAAAATGAAAAAGACGTTAAGGCGCTGTCAAAATCAACATGTCAAATTTGTCTCGACTGACAGTCCATCTACATAAAAATATCACTGCAACAATAAAATATTTTCGAAATACCATTTCACGCTTGGCTACGTAACCTTTCTGACCATCTGTTACCATTATAAAATAATTACAAGCTAAACAGTGATTTAAAACAATTACACCACGACCTTTTGTACAAGAATTCTAAACGCTATAAGTCTTAAGGTTACAATTAAAATTGACCCTAATTCATGAGCGAACAAAGTGTCATATACAGTGTGGATACTAACGATTTTGATTCACCGGCAATTTACGGTTTGTTACCTATAAATATTTTGTTCTTTATTCTATACAGGTTACTCAGGTTTTTATTCGTAACGAGGTAGTTCTTAGACTTCATCTCACCTGATGGTAAGATGAATGACGATGAATTTTGAGAAACTATAAAATAACTTTGGGAACTAACAAAACGAACTCAACTTTAGGTATCTTGTTAGAAATAAATAAAAAATTGTAATGATTGAATTGTTTTTGAAAAAAAGTCAACGTAAACCCAAAACGGAATGATTATGGTACTGAAACCATTTTTTTTATCAGTTCCAATACATCAATGATATTAAAAGCAAAAGACCCTATATAAATTATGTAAATGAAGAAAAACATATAGAAATAGTTCAGCTAATTCAAAATGTGTGTGTGACATGTTTTTTAGTTTCTTTATGCATTGCCTCAACTTCAGATATGCATGAAACATTCAACAAAATGTAGTAGCCTAGAAGTCAATGTAGACTAAAACCTATAAAAATATGGTTTTTTTTGCCTAAGAAGGAACATCCTGTATATAAGTCTATATTGCTCATAACAAAGTTCAACTTACCGTGCTCGTTGAAATGCTTCTCCAATTCCTCGTGGGATATATTTGTCTGCGTCGTTGGAGTGTCCGATGCGACTGTTTGTTCGGGCCGCGATCGGGAACATCTAGAACAAAGGCGTGTATTGAAATAGCAACCTTAACTTCATAATAAAAGGTCGATTTTCTTTAGTAGAGCAGATATACGTTTGGTAAAAATAGCTACCTTAAATTTACAACATTTAATTATTTGCAATATGGTAAAACAAAAAACAAGTTAGAATCTGATATTCACTTCATTATTTATTCTTCACTGCATAAAAAAACAATCGGCGGACTTAATACCTAAGGCATTCTCTACCAGTCTACCAGTACAAAAGGCAATGGCGATTAAAGGTAAGAGTAGATCAAAAAATCGTAAATAAATCAAAGAAATAAGATATGTTAACACTAAATACACTTATATAATAAATATATATGCTATTTAAACGAGTTTTTACAAATTTACTAGAATTTAGACTTAAGATACTAGTTGACCTGGTAAACTTTGTACCTCCTTAGTAAGATAGGTTCAACCAATGAGCCATGTACCAAAAGTAAGCTAGTTGTAAAGGTCGTCCTTATTAAAAAAGATTTTTGAATAAGGACAATAGTTTTGAATAAGCACATGTCATTTAGTAGATTCTCTACGCTAAATTGGCAATTCTCAATAATATTTTTTATGGTTTATTTTGGAAGATTCCCCCGTTGTTTTTATATTTAAACAATCGTATAATTCCATAATTATGTAGTGAAGAATTTTTCAACAAATTGCGCAAAAAAAAAGCCATTCGTCAAAAACATTACTAACACATAGTCTACCCTTCAAACGTAATAAATTTCATTGAGCCGACTAAAAAACGTAAACACATTAATTAAAGATATCATTAATTTTGTCAATGCGCCCGCGCATTATTGTAGTCACTTCTTTGCGAGTGACGTCACAAGCAACGAGCATTTTTTTAAACACGAACATATTAATATTGATTTCAGATAAAAAATAAAATATAAATAGCGAAATAAGAGATATGATATATTTAATTATATATTTAATACGTTGTTGATGTTTTCTCGTTTTTGTAGCGCAACACTAATGTTTTCACAAGAATATACTGATGACTTCTTTACAATTAGATCTCAACGAATAGCGTCTTCACTATACCGGCTTAGTTCCAACTCTAACAGTGTTCTGTGCGTTATTGCTTACAAATTGAATTGTCTCATCCTTAAACATTGAATATTACTTAATAAAATTGATTAAGTTACTTACTAACGCGTGTCTGGACTGTTTTTTTTGTCTAAATAAATACATTTATTATTATTTCATTTCCCATTCCCTCGATGACTCGGACGGGAGAACACCTCATCATAATCACCTAGTTAGGTCGAGGGTTAGGACCACAGACAGAGGAATTGGCGGACAATCCTGGCGTTATCGAGCAATACCGCCTTCTGGAGCCTCGCAATCAACAGTCCGTCACGCAGTCCCGATCCCTTCACGAGGCCATTGATTGTCACGAATGTTAAGATCTCAGTCACTCCCCACTTAACGGTAACCTCGTGTGCCAAGTTCAGATACTTGATCTGTTATCAGATGACTTTCAGGAGTCTTTTTATCTAACGGGATGGTCCATCAGAACGATATCGAGCTTGTTACATGACTCCAGACCCTGACCAGACATAGAACAAGCAAGCACGGTGTTTTCGAGTCTCCGGTGAGTACCTTCACCTATGAGGCCAAACTTGTATCCTGACTCAAGAATTAGCTCCTCGTTTGTCTGTACAAATATTCGAGATTAGCATGTTGTGTAATGTTTCTCTATTATTAACACCCTATATATTTAAGAAATACCTGAGCATAGCATTGCTGCATCTTAGCGCTAGTTCGAGTCCGTCGAGCCAGCAGTGGCCGGCGGCTTGGGACGGAGCCCTGAAGATGAGGTGAGCCGTTGGCAGAGGCTGCACCACCGCACCTGGAGATAAATCATCACAAATAAAATCTGTATAAGCAGTATGATTTATACAGGGTGTATATTACAGGAGCAACTTTATCATGACCTTGAATTTGAAATCAAGGGATCTATATTAATGTGATAATTTAGAAACATTCAACCCCCCTCACTCTTTTGGTTCAACTTGGTACATCCTCTTTTACAAAAAACCATGTGAATTTTAGATACACAGAACGTTTAAAATATTAGATTTAATCTAATTTTATTTTGGACGAAGAGCGCGTTGTCGTAGCAAACGAAGAGTTTTGGTTTCGATTTCGAACAGCAATTTTCGGCGTGTTACTCCTGCATTGTCCGTGCTTCGTCTTGCACGTTGTCGTTGGCCCCGATTGTTACACAACGTAGTATATTATGGCCCAAGAGAAGTGTGTATTTGCTTACGAAGGCCTGTACTTAACAAAGTGTTGATGACGATTCTGGACGTTTATTTTAAGGTCAGTATAGGTTATTGCACCGTGTATCACGTTACTCGCCGTCAGCGTTTACGCCAACACGTGTCACAATTTTCAATATAGAGCCAGTGCACGTTCGACCAGGAAACCAGTTATATCTTTAGAATAAACCATAATAATTAATCAAGGGACCATTGTGACTTTCTTCTAAACACTACGAAGCTAAAACTATAACCTGAAACCTAAATCTACCACCACGTACAATCAGGGTTAATTTTTTAGGTTAAGAGTTTGTGCACTCAACGAAAGCAAATATATATATCCGTGTAAAAAAAACCGCCCGCAGGTTTTTTTTCCATTTGTACAGCATAGGGTCAAATATCTTACACGAATTGAATTAAATGTCCTACCTATTGTCTCATTATGAGGTCCTCTCGGCGCCCAAATACTCTGCTCCAGAGGATGGTAGAGCTTGAAGCAAAAGCCGTCCTTCTTGCTCGGTCTCTCTATCACCTGACAGGACGTTAGCAGCACTGTTCCCACCCAGTGACTGCTCTGAAATAAAAAAAATTGTTAGTAAAATACTGAAAAAAGAACTTATTACCTAGCCCATTATTCAATATTATTTGGAGATGCTTTTCCCTTCATAGGTAATGCCAGCCTCATAGCTAACAAATATAGACTTAATTACAAGCAAACTTAACTACAGCAATAATCTATCGGCATTTAATTGCAGTATATACAATTGTGTAAAGCTTTTGGGCAGCTACCGTTGTAGGGGAAGCCAAAATCCTGTTACATATACTTACAAAGCATAAAAAATCGAACCTTTCAGACGCATTCCGTGCACACGCCATCATTACGTGGTGCACATCCTCAATAACTTAATTACGGACTAGATAACAGAGCAATATTGAAAGTAATACGTAAATAAATATACTAAATTTACATACGAAATCTAAGACTCATGAAAATATATTTGTACTTATCTTAAAAATATCTGCCTGTCTGGGACCTCTTAGTAAGGAGATAAGTGGTTAGTAACTTGACTAAAAAGTCGTCCAAATGACTTTGTTTTATATGCCAAAATGATAATCTAAAACAGTCAACTCATGCTAGCACAGACTAAGCGCATCGAGGCGTAATTCTATGTTAGTATACCAAATACACCCTTATCTCAACAACATAAAACCAAATTTCACTACGCAATCCAATCGGCTCAATTCACACTGCGATGACAGCGACCGGCCGAGCGCTTACAGTGGGAAAGAATTTTGAACTTGATTTTCATATGATTAAGGGCTCGCGTGTCTAAGCAGCGGTCTTGAAATCGCTAAGTAAACGCAAGTTTATTATAAGTTTCTTTAGTAATTCGCTAAGTTCACGAAATTTCTTCCAGCAGACGCGCAACAGGAACTCGAGTAAGGCTCGAGTAAGACAGTGTGTAAAATAAAAAAAGAAATTAATATTTATATTACAAAGAGGTTCCTCTAAAAGAGCCGTGAAAAAACACTTTTTGTGCCGGCAAGGTGAGGGTGTCTAGGGCAGTATGTCGTATGCTTCACTAGCTATCTTCACATATGGACTCCTCTACTGCTTATCATCAGGTAGTGTCGAGTCATTTGCTGAGCTTTACATTAAAAAAAAGTTTCTGGAACTACTGGTTGGACTTAAAAAAATATTTTGGTGTTGTATAGTCCATTTATTGGAGAAGGTTTTATGCTATATAACATTTCTGAGACCAACCCCCACGCGGGTACAGCCTTACCATAGAGAAAGTTGTCTTGAAAACTAAGAACTGGTACGTTACTAAAATAAACTGTAGGTTTTGTACTTACTTTCGCTTTGGGACTCTTATAGAGCAGGAGGAGCCCCGGCTTGAGCACGCACCAGAGCTTCGTCCAGGACTTAAGGGAGCCTCGGACCTGGAAACATGATCAACTTAGTAGCATGCTAAATTAATTACGATATACACTACTATGGCCATCCGGATGACCACAGCAGACACTTTAGTGATATTTGGGGGTGAAAGAAGGGAATACGTATATTTATTTCGGTTATTAAAGACAGATAAAGATGTTATTTCGAATAAGTTAAGACCATCGCCATTTATTAATCACATGACGATCACGTCACGCACGTTTATCGTTTATATGTGACATTTAATTTTTAGGCGGTACGAAGTTCGCGGAGACAGCTAATTGTCTATACAGGAGGTTAACTTACACTAGACATGGAAATGATTGCTATTTAGCATTCATATTCATTCAATTTAAAAAAAAATACATGATTTTACCTGTGAAATATCATTGGTAAGTTTTTTTTGTAGTGGCCTAATCACCCTTGCTACGGTTTGTTTCGTAATGATGTATGAATTATATGATAAGTTAATGTTAATTTGATACTTAGATAAAACATATCACGTTTACACATACTACTTAAAATATCACAAATAATAAAATAAATATAACACACACAATACAATACGTATCGTAGTAGCAAATATAGAAATTACAACGTGAAAAATGAAATTTACTTTTCAAACTGACCTGCTACAAAATCATAACAAGATAATCTTAACCTTACGGCTCTTAGTTTAAAATTCAACAAAAGAACGAGCCCGTCTGAATTCATATTTAAAACGCTTATGAATGTTTAGTGTCGTCCGCCATATGTATCGTAACTACTTAAATATGTTCGTCTTTTTCTAACACGCTTTCATCATTCCTAATAACTTCTCGATCGTTCTCGCTTGCACACGACATTGGGCGGCACATCGCGTTTAACAATGAAATGCCAAATAATTAAGAACGATCAATCTGCGATTTCAAAAGTATGCATTATTGCAGTGTAAGTGAACGAAGTTAGCAAGTATGACGATTAAAAATGAAATATCACATGATATTTATGTAATCCCATGCCTAATACATTTTCTTATTCTAAGCTACTGACCTTCAGCCAATCAGCAAGCACAACAACTGACGGGTCTTCTATAGAATGCAGCAGCGCTGAAGCGGCTCTCTTCTTTTCTCTCCTGTAGTGCTGCCGCTGCGCTTTGTAGCTCTCTTTGCGCGAGAGAGCCGTGCTCGTCGGTCGAGACACGCTACCCACTGCTGTCTCTGACGACTGCAATTAAACGTACATGCCACTTTTGAGACTCGAACCAACTCAGTTATATAACGTCTGAAATTGTCAACTTGCATTTTTTAAATTATTTTGTACACGATATTTATTTATGGCTGAGGAGCTGTTTGGCGCTAAAGCTCTGGTTTCGATAACGGAAACAAAACAATTTCGCGATGGTTAGTCCCTGGATGGGTCAATCAAATATGTTATCCCCAGCACCTTAGTATTTCGGAAGGCACCTCAAGCCATTGATCACGAATTCTCAAAACTATTTTACCCACCAAGCCCATTTGGCCAACGTGGTGGTGTCACAGCACAGACTGCTGCCAAACATTGGGACCTTTATAGGCTATATAGGCTATTACTTATAGGTATTTTTAATAATTTTGTGCTAATATCAATCATTATTTTTAGTGGCATAAAGCAAAAGCTGTGCAAAGCCGAATGAAAACTGCAGCCTCCAATCATCGGTTACTTGCTTTGACCGCTGAGGTACCAAGGACTTGGGCAAAACCTCTGGAGGTCTTGCGAATGACTTCGACAGAGACCGACGTATAAGGTCGTGATGAATTATCCCCACACATGCCAGTACAGCGTAGATCCATAAGCGAATAATAATTCCTCCCCGAAAATATAAAGGAAGCAAACAATATGTCTTTCTTCTAGTTTATCTCATCTTACCTTATCCGACGAAGTGCCGTCTGGGGGATGGTTTCGGCCGTCCCCGGAAGCAGGGGTTGCAGCTGCAGTACCCGGGGAACGGGGCGGAGGAGTTAGAGTAGGCTCGCCTGCAAACAAAGTCAGCATTAATACCACACTCACAAATATTCAATTTAATTCATGATTCAAACGTTACATTTGAATCTCTTTCTCAATATCCAGGGGACAATGACAGCTGTCAAATAATATGACAGTGGGAAAGAACTTTCGAAAAGGTAGAAATATTATTGGCTTGCCGTAGAGCTTGCTAACGTAATTGGCGGATTATGTCTTTCTAATACGGAATGAAAATTGTCCAATAGTGTTTATTAAAATTAGTTTTTAGACTCGTTTTGACGATAAATAGATAATAAATAGATAGTCCACATCGCATGCCGTGGCTGTCTGTAATTAAAAACTATACTTAATTTAATGTCTACGCTATAGTTTAATATTTTTGTTAGTATGTGTTTTTGTTGACTGCCCTTAAAATAAATAAATAAATAAATAAAAGCTGGATATCAGTCCGAGATTCAGAAGTGATTTAAAAGTTCACAAACAAGACTAATTTGTAAATTAAGTGACAATACCGCACGCGTAAACAAAAACAGATTGCATTGATCGTATGATTTGGACGTGCAGAGATTATATATGGTAAGATATTCAATTGATAAATTTTCGTCCCAGTTTGCAGTGCTAACACAAAGGAAAACCTATTGATTCTAATGTAAGTACCTTATAAAATAAGAAGTTACACCTACCGTAAGTAGGAGGCGTCGCAGGCGCAACTGGAAGAACGACGTTCAGCGGTTGGTGTTGTTTCTACAAATGCAAAATAAAGGAATCAGTTTGGAATATGTTTATCGAGAGAGTTCCATGCTTCATCAAATTAAATTTGATTTTAACTAAAATAAACTCGACATTTTTGGATATATAAAGCACAATTACGAAATTGGTTCTGCAATAATAAGTTCAGTGGATAAACTTTACTGTTTATGGCCAACTACACCACTCTTCACTAGATGGCGTTGTTCGTTCGTTCACGCTATAGTTTGATGTCCAGTGTATTCATACAACCAAAATCTTAATTTTTTGTTCTTGAATACTGACTACTTAATGTTTGATAAAACTTCCTTAGGACTGATTTTTCAATACTCAGATAACTATTAACAAAAGAGTAACTTTGACAAGTTGACAATTTTTCTTTTTAAATATGTCAAACGTGTATACGGTAGATAATTGTTATCTGACTATTGCAAAATTGGGCCTAAATGTTGTATATGTTTATGTATTTAACTGAATAACCTCTACCATCTTTGATCAACAGTTTTAATTAAAACTCATTTTATAACTAAATTTCTTTTAGATTTACTTTTTCCTTTAATTGATTATTAAAATGTCCATTATATTGATGATTTGAGGACAGGGTAAAAAGTGTAATTTTGTGGACCCATTTTACCAACTATAAATAAATAATTTATTTTAAATGTTGGGAATAAATTATTAAATTAATGTACAAAGTAATCGTACACATTTTTAGACAAAATGCCCTTACCTTTCCGATATAATTAGGCGTCGATGTGTGGAAGTGGACGTCTGGTCTCAAAGCCGGGGAAGAAGGGGTTGTGGAAGGAGAAGACGGTTCAATCGCTGGAGAAGAACTCATCATGAGTGTCGTCAAAACCTTGCGCTTAGGAGTGGGGATAAAATTGCCATTCCTGCTACAACTCTCGCATTGAGCGGACGTGTAAAATGTCCGATAAATAAATTATTTTTAACAAACTACATAAATTGTAAATGGAATGACGTGGGCATGGAATGATGGAAGCTTGAGACTTTATTAGGAATGGAAAGGAAAATTATTTCCTGTAACAAGAATAATATGATAAGTACACTGAAATTACACAGTTTTTTTTTACATTTTAAATAAATACTACTGAAAAACAACCCAAAGGAATAACACTTTGAACGGTAAGAACTTTACACTATTTTATTCTTTTGGTGAGTAAGTTTGCCAGACTTATCAACGAACGGGGACTTGTCTTCTATGAAGTTTACAAGAGACTGTGCGAAGCGAGATATAAATTTAAAATTCGCTTTAGCGGCAACGATAAAGCTATCCCAATCTTGCTTTATCATGCTTAGATAAACGATGTCCTTATCATAACCCCATGCACAATATTGATTCTTGGCCAATAACGATTTGCATAGTATATTTAGTTTGAGTTCACTATATGCTGTAGAGACAACAATAAATGTACGTTTTCCTTTGAATAGGTGTCAATGTCAGTTTCCTCTGATTTTTACAGGAAAGGCAACGCATGAGTACTAAAAGTGTTACATTGTGTTTTTCAGAGATAGACCCATCTTTGCAAGGCCATCTCTATTGCTTCTCTTTCAACAGTTCGTGTTTGGTATTTAGGTAAATGTAGTCAGCGTAATTAAATGGCATGAAAAGAATTAAATGAATGAATATTTGATATGGCTAGTGTCTAATATCATGCTTGTAATTACTCTTGATTAATTGCCATACGTTAACTGTTTCAAGGTCGACATATGCAGTAGGTAAGGTCACGTACCCAGGGTGCTTTGCTTTACCATTAAGATTTACCCACCATTCCCAACGCCTGATCGTACCGCCACCGGGAATACCCACACAAATTGCGAGGGGGATCGAGGAGCCAAAGCAATAGACCAGATCATCCCCAGAGACATCCTTTAATTGGTCAGCAGTCAAAGCAGTCAACCGGATTTTTTTTTAATATAAAGCTTAGCAAATGACTCGACACCACCTGATGATAAGCAGCGACATACTGCTCTAGCCACTCTCACCTTGCCGGCCCAAAAAGTGCTTTTTCACGCCTCTTTTAGGAGCGCATGTTGTAAGAAAGAGGGAATACGTGTGCTGGTAAGGAATTCCACGCTCTAGCTATGCGACAGAGAAAGGATTGTCAGAGACGGCGGTTTTCATCCCAGCACAAGTTTATAGTATTAATATATAAATAATTTTAGAAATGTCAGGAATTATAGTAATGCTCACCCTCAGGCAATCTGGTTTTTCGACTTGCCAAGCGCTGTTGAAGTGACTCGGACAATCCCAGACTAGCTGATCTTACCACATACCTAGTATATGAAAAGAAAATTGCTGTATGAAAAAAAAAAACATATATAACATATACATTTATGAAAGATGTGTACAATTTATATTTTTAGTTTCACGTTTATACGATAGCGATATTTATCACCTGCTACTTATACTTATATCTTACATATGGATATTAGTTAGATAGCTAAATAACTATTGTAGATGTCACTAAAATATTCATCCATAAATACGGTCGTTATATAGTAATAAACGGTGGTTAAGTAATTAAAAACGTGGTAAATTTATCACAAATTGCAAACAGTTCTGAGGATAACATTTTGAATTTATCGTTTATTTTTTTTATGCTGCTAGCCTTTAAGGCACCATTCCTGACGGCAGCCCTGGGGCTGATATATTTTTTAACTTATAATTTTTAAAAATGTTTGTTTAGGATTAATTGTTTGTTAATCATTCTGTATATATTCCTTAGTTCTAAATTATTTATCGTTCAAGAATGGATGTTTTAGATATTAATCATTTATTGCCTATGAGAGAATAAAACGCCAACCTCGTAGGTAGTTTGTTAGAATATTGGCCGCGATTCTGTAGTGCTCGAAGTAAATTAAATTAAGAACTACTCTTTGAGTACAATACAACCAAAAAAGACATAACCGATAACGTCATTTGACATTTCTAAAATGGCGACTATTAAGCGTTTTTGCCTAATTTTAATGCGCATCAAAAAACATACCGATTAAAATAAGTCAAAACTGTATAGATCCAAGTGTCAACTAACTTGAAATTCCTTAAAGACATTCTATCCCATCTTAATTAATTGGGTTGGAAAGGGATGCAAATAACTTAAATTTAATCCGCGTACAACGGGGCCATTCTTCACTGAACACCAATTAATCCAAATACAGAAAAAAGTAGTAACAAGGAGGGTAAAGGTAGGGTAGGATAACTATTATTCAATTATACTTGTTAACCCGGGGAACTTGTACTAGCTAGCCCGAGGAACTTCTAAGATATTTCGTCATTCAAGGTTCAAACATAATAAATGGCCGCCAGGACATTAATGTTATTTGTTAATTTATGCTTTTACGTGCATACTAAAAAGTTGTTATGTTAATTATGAGTTAACAACACAAGAGTTTGAAGTGAATTTTATAATATTTTTTTCGTATGTATACATATTAACAAATTATGGGTTAAACGTGATATTTAAGGTTTTATTGTATTTTTATTAAATCAATCAATTCCTTTACAACTATCTTTTTCCCGCGACTTTATCAGCGTGGAACAGTTCCTTTGGGCAGCATTTTTAAATATTTTGAAGACAATATAGACTATATATATAGACTGCAGTTTACTGTATATAGTTTATATTAATACAGTTTTATATCTTTTTCCATCCTTTGCTGTTGATAAATTTAGTTACGTATAGACATGGATATGTAGGTCGAAACTTCAAAGAGGTTAGAACAACTCTAATCGATAATGACGTACTCCCATAAAAACTTTACACCCCTTAATAAGGTTGCTCATATTCTAGTCTTTTTTATACCAAATGGTTTAGCTAATGAATGCAAATTTTAGGTCGATATTAAATATTGTTGAAAGAACTTATTAATTCTGCAGTTGTAAACTGCAAAAGTCATTAGACCTGTAGCTGCAAGGACATACATGCTCTCAACAGTAGCGTGCCGATCTGCCGACACAAGAAACGGACGCTTACTATTTACAGCAGCGCTAGAAAGAGACATATGACGTGCGAGTGCGACAGGAAATAACAGCGTCAGCGCGCACGCCCTCTTGCGACTAAACTAGTGTCTCGCTAAGACTTACAATAGTTGCAACACCTTATATTTATATATATATAACGAGATGATCAATAAACGATATTCAGATTCCATATTCCATATATTCAATTCAATTCAATTCCATTCCATTCCAATTATCATTCAACTACATCGGAGTTTTATCCAAACCATCCAGCCTCTAAAGACCCATCCGGGACTAACCTTGGTGGAAGTGGCTTTGTTTTCGTTAACGCAACGACAGTTAAAGTGATTGTTATATCTACTTATTTTTTATCTACTTAAAAACAACAAAGTCCGCTTCTTTTTAAATGTGTCACAAGACACAGCCGTGACCCCGTGCGATAGCTAGTTAAAAAATAATAGCGACAGTGTCGTGGTATGAACTTCTACGAATGCGGAAGTAAACAGCTGTTTAAACGAGGAATTACATTGTTTCTGTCTATGGTAGACAACAGCGTATTACATATAATATTTATTTTTAAAATGACCCGGCTCAGCCTGATAGTAAGGAGAAGGAGTCCATAACCGAAGATAGCTAATGCAGCATGCTACAACTAAAATATTATAAGAAGTTCATGAAGAGTTGGCGCCATCAAACCACGCGCAAAATGCGAATTGCTGTTGTGACCTACCTAGTCATAGAGCAGGAAAGAAGGAAAGAGAACAGAAGAGAAGCAAAAATATCTGTCTTTGAAGGCATTCGGGAAGTTTTAAACAATATGGAACTAACTTATTCGTTGACGAACTATATCAAATAATACAAATGTGTCACACTGAAAATAATTATGTATATAAGGCGCTGTACGCTGATATATAGGTTATTTACTAACTAGTTCAAATAAACTGTTAATTTAATAACAAGTAAATCTATTTTGTCAATTAATTATTATTATATAATAATTATATGGATATCGAAGTAGCATCATGAACACACCATTAAAATTATGTTTGGTTCCAAGCTTCCGAAATATGCATTGTAATATGTTACAACCATATTGGAATGCAACAATTATACACCAGAAATCAAAATGGCGGATAGCTTGATTTTTTATGATTTAAAAAATCTTTTACTACTTAGGATAATAAACACAAGTTCGTTATTAATTGTGCTGCAGTGGTTAGTGGTTTGATGCTCTAAATACTACCCATTGTGTTACAAACTATGCCGACAATAGTAACAATTTGAAGAGAACTATTATTCAAACAAAGTTCTACCTTAAATAAAAGACAATGACATTTTAAACGATTTACAGTGTTTTCATTCTTATAACATTCTTTAACGCCATTCCTATCCATACCATGCGATATTGATCACGATATCCTTCGTCTAAGATTTAAAATATCCTTATTTTCGTATGGCAAATATCTGCCAGACGCTCCCTGTTACCCGGGGTAACATGGGATGTGGGACTCACCCCCACAAACCCACAGTGATATACTGCTGTCTCAAGGGATGACGCCCGAAGACATTTGGCCGCTTTGATCGGATGGTGTATTGTAAACGTGGATCTTAGACTGGTGAAAGATTAAGCGGGAACGAGAAGGCCTGTAATCGGGACCTACCCGCTCAATCCAAGGCTGTTGTTTACAGCCGAGCACGCATGTGCTCTATAAGCCAGGGAACGGTTCAACAATAATTTTTTTAGTCTCCTTATTTAACAGATAAACCATTCAGGTTGTGACTGTGGCCAAGCATTCTTCTCTAGATAAATTTGATAGTAAAATATGTTTAGAGTTTAAAATCTGTCAATTATATGTCAAATAATGGTCTGGACATTGGTAGATAAGTAGATTTATGTTGCGCACTGACACCACTTACAATATTCATAAAAGGTAGATTTATAAGGCGTTAATAATATTAACCCTCTATAGTATTACACGTCTTAGGCCATAGTATAGTGCGCAGTTCTAGTTATGTTTGGAATTATAGTCTAATATTAATATATTTGTTGAATTTCTTGTTTTGTGAACTTTAAATAGATAAATTAATTTTGTAAACTTTAAATAGTAAAACCAGTCTTATTCAATGCCAAGTGACGAAATCGCGCAGAAATACACTGTGATTAAATATGAGTGTAGTCGAATTAACGCTTCGCTTCATTGATTATTTCTACGTTTAGTAACGGTCATACATAAGGAATGAACTCTACTGAAACAAAAAAAGGTTAAGTGGTAGTGGAAAATAAATTTAAAATTTGGCAACACTAGTTTCTTTTTGGCAACTCTATATACGGGAATCCCTCAGAAATTAGTCTACCTTCAACGCTGATTTGTTCACAATACCAATTGTTTTCAATTACAAACTTTTTCAATTAAGTTTTCAATTAACACAATACCAATTTGTTTACATTCAATAGGATTTTTAATACCACGTGTTTAGAGATGCCAGTTGATCTCAGCCAGGTATTTGTATAAAACGATCCAACTTTTGTAGTTGAAAGGGTTATTCAGTAAATTCGTGGGCTGAACTCTACTGGTAAATAGTTACTTATTACAAGTACAAATCTCCAAGTAACTCAAACCTCCAAAGCTTCGTGATCACTTCCAATAAAACATACAAGTGTGGACCTAGCCAAAAAAATGTTACATGATAAAATGACGGTACAAAGTGAGGAATTTCACTGTTGATTTTTTTATAAAGACGCTGAACAAATTAATTGACATTCTTTGATGGTAATAAGTAGGTAGAGTCCACATGCGAAGATGACTAAGATGCTGCATGGGACTTACTGTCTATCTACCGACACTTTCCCGGCCCAATGAGTGGATATTCACACTCATTTTAAAACCCACTATGTTATATAATGGAGGACGTATGTGAGACATACAGCATTATCTGTGCAATAAATTGTCACTATTATTTCTACTTCAATAATATTTTTATTGATAATTCCCACCTCATGTCTATCAGATACATATAAAGTTTAACATATTAGTCATAAATGCTATTTTAAGTAAAATAAGAGATATAAACCGATAACCAGCCAGAATGTCAACCAGCATGACATGAAAGATTAAGATATGAATGGATATATGTATGTAATAGTCTTATCTCAGAGATATGAACGAAATCATATACATACATAAGCTGATCATGTGAATTATTTGTAAATATGCTGCTTGAACGTGTCTCCTTCTTTTTAGAAAGCTTAAATGGTTCATATAGAAATAGATGGCTGGAATTGCATGAATTTTTTAAGCCACTAATACTGCTGGTAACCAGGAGACTGGCTTGATTATACTGTTTGACAGGTTAAATAATAGTATATTTTTTTACGTACTACGTGAAAAGTCTAAAAGATGTTTCACTGCAAGTGAAGAATTTCACAATAAAAGATGGCTAGACATGGAAGAGGATAAGATAAATGTCAGTCATTGAAAAAAATTTGTGGATAAAGGGCTATTGTTGTTTTATTAATTTATCAATTGTATGGTAAACCACACACTCGGAATGCTGAAGCTAATGCTAAAGGGACCCTGACGGGAGAGCACTCCGAAAAGTGCTTAATAACCTGATGAATATGATCTCATAATGGTTACTTTATACCAATAAGCCAAATATCACCTTTCAAAACAAAATAAAATAATCGAATAAATGTATGCATGTATAGTTCTATCTCATTCTAAGAAAAGTACACACATTTATGCAATAAAACTGTGAACTATGAAATGTAAAGTCATTATGACACGAATATAAGACCTATTCTATATTACGGAAGGTATGCATTTGCAACAAATTGTTGGGTTGTTATTATATATATTACACATAGAGCGACATGGGTGTTATACTACAAAATTTTAATTAGCACAGATGACAACTCGACCACAATGATGATATTGCACCTTATGTATCTGCACTTCGACTTTTCCCTTTGACTATTGGAGGAGTAAACCTAATTTTAAGGCAGCCACTTTGTGATTAGTCAGTAAAAGTAAGCATATGTGCAAGACATTCATATAATGATAGAAGGCAATAATTTGTATGTATGAGCTGTTTCATCCTGTCTTTGTTAAATTAATTTAAAAATATCAATTATCATAACAATCAGTTAAGAGTTATGCTGCCATGAGGCTGACATAGTTGCCTAGAGTGTACTAAAGTCTCATTAAAAATGTAAGATAAAAAAAAGGATCCATGCTGACTCGCTTCCCATTCGCCTTTGCTTTCTCATGAATGATTTAATGCTTTGCATTGTTTATTTATGTATTTATTTTAAGACAATTTATTAATTATGTGAAAAAATGACTACAATAAGTTTTTAAGCCCACCATAATCACTATGGTGATGATGATGACTGATCTTGCATGTAGCAATCATTTGCTTTTTATATTTCTAATGCATTGACATAGACCTTATGTCAATAAACTATCTACGGATGATTTTGTTTTGAAAGGTTTCACATATTTAACATGACAAATATTGTCAGGGATAGTACACACAACTAGCATTAACATAAATAGGGTCCAATTAACTAGCGTTGGATAATTCTAATAATTTACAAAATGTAGCCAATAGTAAAAATTTGTCCAAAGCACTAGAAATAAGAAACTTTCAATAAGTTGTATCTAAGAGCACTTGAAACCACTACAAGCTATCTCTGTAGTCTAAATGGTGCGACGGTCTACATCAAATTTGGAGGCCCAGTGTTTGATTCCCAGTGGGGGCAGAAATTTTCGGGTTGAATTGGTTGGTGTTAGGGCTTTTTCTTACTCTGCTCGGCTAGCCAACACTATCTAATATAAAAAAAAATTATGGTCTGCCACCATAAAAAAAATATTAACAGAGTCATTCTATTTCAGCAGTAAGATGTAAGATCACCACACTTATCATCAGATAAGATAAAGGCCAAGAATACCTTACCTAAGCTTAAGAATAAAAAAGTATTCTGAGGCTAAATTTAGTGCAAATATAGATTATACACCTAGATTACACTATATTAGATTTGCAGATTTGTCCTAACCCTGACAATTAAATGCCTTTTAATCAAAACCATACAAAGATTGACTACTGAAATCCAGCAATCATTGAGATATTTTCCAAACAGCCAGGTTCAAAATGGCTTATTAATATTGGCTCATAATAGTGTTAGATAGAGTGCATACTTGGTTTCATTATAATCATAAGTAAAATATTATTACTTGTTTAACCATTTATGTAATACACTAAATTTACAGGAAAAATATGTGCAGGTTCCTAAAGTTCCTATAAATAAAACAATCAATAAATAAACTTATAACACTTGTGTAACTCTTATAAGAATCTTGTTATGTATAGCGGATTAACACTTGTGACCTAATATCTCTAATTAAATTAAATAGTATAGATTGGTTGTGTACGCCAAAATTCGTAAAGGTTTTTTTTTTTTACAGAATTATAAATAATTTATCAATACTCACGGTTAAGGAAAACTTATTCCGGGCGTTTGCTCATAAAATCATTATTTTTTTGCACCTAATCGGAGTGGGAAATCCGTAACAGCCGGCGTTGATCATTGCGAAACATCCTCGGGCAATTGGTCGTACTCGCTAACTATAAAACGAATTTCGATATAATGTCGCACTCACACGCACTACAGTGGAGAGCCAGTTCGCTTTATTACGAGTCCTTCGGCTCAATTTGAGACTGTTTAGCCGCAACGTATTGACTAATTTACCAACTCACACGAACTGAATGGACACACACGGACAACATGGAACTATTTTTGTAAAAGACATAGTTTAGTGTCTTAGCTTAAAAACATTCGAGTTAATAGCAATACTTGATTATTTTATAGTTAATTTAGAAAAAATTGTGCTTCAAGGCACAAAAATTATCATTTTCCCTGACTCTGACGTAAATGCTGGAGAATTAAGCAGTGTTGCCATAGATAAATCTGATATCATACCAAAGAGAAAAGTGTATTTATCAATTAATATATAATAATACAAATATATATATATGAATATTTATCATACAAAAAACTAGAGGGCCTAGACATGAAGATGCATTTTGATAAACACAATTTAAAAATGTATCGAACTTGACAATATTTATCATACAAAAAACTAGAGGGCCTAGACATGAAGATGCATTTTGATAAGCACAATTTAAAAATGTATCGAACTTGACAATTACGCTTAATGGTTAATAAATTCTATACATTTTAATTTAATGCTTCAATTGCTATTATAGAAAGATATATTGTTTACTGGCATGACATTTAGATAAAAATAACATTTCAAAGACAGTTAAGAAATAAAAGAACACAAAAGAAGGTTTTTTTTGTAACATATAGTAGAAAGAAATAATTTAAGTAAGTGAACGTTATCCCTGGCTAAAATGTCATCAAATTGTCAATGTCAAAAACTTTTTATTTAATCTTAGTTTCCGTATATCAAGATTGAAGAAATTTAACCATTTAATATATTAAATATTTAATCTTAGTTTCCGTATATCAAGATTGAAGAAATTTAACCATTTAATATATTAAATATTTAATCAGATGTCGTCTTTTCTTTGTTTTATATGCCACAGTACTGTTAACGCTGGTACCAATGAGGATATGCGTGAGAAATATAGAGAGGTTGTGGGAATGAATGTACGTGTTTAGTTCACGAAATATTTCATTAGTTTTTATGCTAAAACTCAATAACTAGTATTAATATTACTTTACAGCTTTGCCCTGATTCACATTTATGTCATATTTGCTGCCATGTGCTGAACCGTTTATGGCTATTCAGAGCAGTGTGTCTCAAGCGAAGCCTAGAATATCCAGTGCTCTTCAGGTTCACAGTTTGTTTCTATTTTTTAAACGTTATTGGATATGATTAACTTATAAGAGGTTTGCACAGTAGGCCCTAGTTAGTGATTCCCAAGCTACCTTACACAAATTGTAAAATAAAAGCACATTATTTCTCTTTACAGTGAATCTAAATATATTGTGTGTATACAAATACAACCATACACATATATGCACAATATACAATTTCCTATATTTCTTACTATGGGTATAATATTATCAAATCACTGTTGTCTTTACATTAGTATATGATTTTAAAAAAGATTATTGTTATTGTTAGTGCTTTTAGTTTCCCAAAGTAATGAAATAAAATATTGTTTTTACAGTGAAAAAGGCACTTTAAACTTGCAAAGGAACTACTTAGAGATTTACACATTGTGCCCAGAAGATGAATGTCACAATTACCTGAATAGAAATTTAAATTCAAAATTTTATCAATATAATTTCCTCAATGATCACTTAGATAGTAATGAAAAACATACATTAAATGAATATGTACAATTACATGAAGAATTTGATGATAATGTGAAATACAATAATGAATTTACGTCTGAAATAAATGAGTTTGGTAACTGTGAAAGTCTTAATAATGTTGATGATATTGATCCTGATAGTGAAGTTTTAGATAGTGAAAATGATAATACAAATGAATTAGGTAATAAAAGTGAAAAAATAGAAGAAGATTGCATAGATATTGCAGTATATGAACACGAAATAAAGTTAGAAGATACCCAGGAAGAAGAATTATGTAAAAATAAAAATAAATCAATTAATGAAGGAAGATTTGAAAAAATAATTCTCACTGCTAAAGAACAGAAAGCTGAGTTAGAAGCAAAAAGAAGAAGTAAGAAGTATATGGAGGCTGAATTCAAATGTTCTAATTGTGCCATTGGGTTTCTATTTAAAGATACTTATCAAGCTCATATGATGCGGCATGAAGAGGTATGGAGAATTAAGACCTATTTAATAATATACAAGTAATATGTTCACTAGTTAAGTCTATTTAAAATCACGTTATTTAGCAAGAAAATATAAGAGAAACTGACAGTTGTCATCGACAGCCAATAAGTACAGGGTTACTTCTCTTCTCTAACTCTGTTACCAAATCATAAAAATGTTCTTAAGAAGTATATTGTTAGTATGGTGAAGCATGCTTTTTTTAAAGTTTATTTATTTATAAACTGAGGTATTTAATAACACTAACAAAATTCACAAAAAATCAAGATTTAATTTAAACGTAATCTTAATTCTATAAACTTATTATCTTCTTTATTCTTTCTTCTTCATTCTATTTCTTTCTTATTTCTTCAATTTTTAATCTTAGTCTTTATACTATTCAATGTGTTATGTAAAAGCTATACTGGACTAGGACTCTTGTTTTAAATTTAATTTCTTGTTTTATATTTTAATTTTTACTTTCAATTATCAGCGTACCGCTATACATATTATAGGCGATGCGGAGGTAACGAACACCCTAGAGCCTCTGCAATTGCGTCGCGACGTAGCATCGCTTAGTGCCTTTTATCGTTTGTAGCATGGAGAGTGCTCTGAAGAGCTCTTTGACCTTATTTCTCCCTCTCCTTTCCTACTCAGAAGTAGGCGTGCTGGTCTACGGAGTCACTCCTTCACTGACGCCACGTCTACTTTACGCACTAAGAGATTTTGTGACTCCTTTCTCTGTCGCACAGCTAAAGCGTGGAATTCCTTACCAGCACACGTATTTCCGCCTTCGTATAGCAACAGTTCCTTTAAATGAGGCTTGAAAAAGCACTTTTTGGGCCGACAATGATAAAAATTTAATTATTATAATAATTTTTAATAATTACATTTGTGCTATTACATTTTAAAATAGAAACCAATTATTTCATTCCGTTACGGATTCTGAATTATAAAATAAAATCAATGACTAATAATAATTAAAAGCTATCAATTAATGTTCAAAAAATCTTAAATTATATAATCTGTTGTATATATTTGATAGAATTATTGCTAATTAAAATGTATGTTAAAAATACATGTCTATATGTCTATGTCATATCATTTTATAATAATGTATAGTATGAAATGTATACATATGTATGTGTGTATGTTTTATGGATAAAATTAATGTTTGATATAATTTAGGAATTAGATCAAATTTTAATTGATAAATTACAGATTTTCTCTTTCAATTGTATCGAAGTAATCACTCCTAAGACTATTTCCTGTTAGTGAATGAATTACTCACATGCATTGAGAAAACCTTTCAAATTTTGAGTGACACATCCGGGACCAATCAATCTATAAGTGGCTTTACTAGCTTTTAAACTATCGCGTTCCATAATACAGATGGCACTTAGGTAATTACATAACTTTAATTACCTGAAGTGTCGACCAGGTTCCACTGGCCATGCTTACAGGTTGACAGAGCTCGGTGAGCGTGCACCGCTGAGTCAGTCCAGTGACTACGGCCAGTGTAACCTGTTCGAAACCTCAGGCATTTAAAAGTTATGCAAAAATCGCTTTGTTTTCGTAATCGTAACTTTTAACCAGTCCTTAAACCACTAAATCAACATGCTGGTTGATGTTTAACAATAGAACCATGGCCTGAGGTTAGGTCCTTATCTGACAAGTATTCAATTACCTTTAAAACGATTTTTTCCAGTCTAACGGAGAGTACCGTTGTTTAATATGCACTCTTCGTTTCGCTACCCCTGCTGTACTCAGAGCTCACACCTCCCTTCATGCTGAGAGACATAGATGTGTGCAGTGTTCGACCGTGATTAGTCGACGGCGGAGGCCTACGCACCTGGCAGAGTGTAGCGGAGCGCCAAGGGACAGCGCTCCTTGTCACCTCTGCGGCAGAGTGCTAAAGTAAGTCTAGTTTCCAACCTGGATAATGTCACTAGAGCATATTTTATGCAATAAATCTTTAGATTGGTTCTATTTATAAATCAGTCACAAATAGTGTTCCAACATCTACGGCACCATCATATCTTCATTCAGAAATTCAAGCGGTCTCCAGCAGCATTTGAAACGGTTCCATCGTTCGGAGACCAGCGGCCGAAGCTACGCGTGCAATGTATGCGACAAGAGGTACACCAACCCGGGGGCGGTCAGGACGCATATGATGTGAGTCTTTTAACATCTTATGACGCTATTCAAATTAAGTCATAAAATTTTCATACCCTGGGGCGGTAATTCAACTTGCGACTTCTGGCAATCCTGGTGACAAGAAAAATGAGATTTTTTCCTTTTTTAATGATATTTGTCATAACATATACAACTTACATTATACAATTTAACATAACTTTAAAGCAATGTTTGTAACAGCTTAAGTAAATAATCTCGTACGGATATCAAATTAGAATAATCGTGTCATTGGGTTTGATTCTAAATCTAAATTTAATTGTTCTGCATCTCGTTCTCGCAGTAAGTATGATAGCAAAAGGGACAGCTATAATAACGTATTACATTTAGAACGGCGTGTTAATTTATAGACCTTTATGACCTTATACACGCTCGAGGAAGCCTTTCCTTATATGGCGTCTCAAATTGATTATATATTCTATAAAACTAAAGTCTAGATTTATATTGTTGTTATTTCTTCATTTTTGTTGTCCCTTTCTTATACAATACAATACAAACAATCTTTATTGCACACTAATTATAAAAATACAACACGATAACGTTTATACACAATAGGCGGCCTTATTAATCTCTTCTAGGCAACCTATGGTGAAGTTATTAATTTGATAAGTAAAAACAGATATCATACTGTATCAGGTGAGAATGGGATATACTGAACTAGAATTTAGATTGAAAGTGTGCCGTCAGCTAATTTAGTGAAGTTGACGTTGGCATATGGCAAACTCAGATGCTAACGAGAGATTCTCTCTCTATCTCCTACTATCCTCTCTTACATAAAATCTGTCATTATTAAAGAGAACTATAATTCAATTATATATTATATCTTTACTGTTAATGTAGTATTTATAGTATTAGGTAAATTCTTTGATTTATATCTTATAGTATAGTATATATTTATGTAGATGTAAGTTATATGCACACTGCGACTACTGTTGAATTCACATATTTCTGTCGCATTTCTGGTAGAAATTTAGTTAGACATAAGCAGTATATTTCTACTCTAATACTTTACTTAGTTTAATTATAATCATTTATGTGTACTTATAAATAAACATAACCTGTAAATTTCAACAGTAAACACATACAAAGAAAGTTCACCTGCGACGAGTGTTCGGCCACCTTCAACAGTCCGTACACGCTCAGACAGCATCAGAAACGGCATAGTGGACTGCCATCGGCCGTGCACGTGTGCCCTACTTGTACCACCACGTACGCTAGTAGGAAAAACCTGCTCGCCCATCAGAGGAATGTTCATCAGAAGCAACAGTTAGTGAAAGTTAAATTTATAGGAAACACTTGGGCATTTAGCTACCAACGAAAGGAAAATTACCTAAAATTCCATAGCCACTGTCACTGGATGAAGTACGAGGTAGTGTTCTCTATATATCTAGGCACAGGTCTTCCTATATAGGAGACACATGAGGAGTTTACGTCGTAACATCACGACGCTAGCCCAATGCGGGTTAGTGGGTGAATGCGGTTTACTACTCGGGACCAACGGTTTAGCAGCTGAAGCATGAATCAGCTCGAAACCAATTATGATTGATCTATCTAGGGACCGACCTTGGCGAAAGTTGCGTGCTGGAATCATTACGCCAACGAGCTCCTTATTTTGTATGATTTTTTGGAAGAAAAATGTAACGAAGGTCCAGTTTTTGAAGAGGATACAAGGGACTTGATAACGTTGATTTTGTATACTTTTCGTAGTTGTTTCCGATCCGCGGTGCAGTTGTCCCTGTCGCGCTTAGTTTAATTGTTCGGGGATAGCGGGACAGCTATAGATTAGTAGTATGCTCTCGGCCTAAATGTTTCCTCTTAACGTTTTTTCTTTAAATATCTAAACTACGTCATAATTTTGATCATAGTCGAAACACTGCTGGTAGGGGGGGGGGGGGGGGTCTTTGCTTAGGATCTCTAAAATGATCATTCTTGCACTGCCCGCATCCAGCGGCTTCCACGACCTTACCAGATCGACAGTCCACCTTGTGGGAGACTTACCAATGCTATGTCTTCCGGTATGCGGCAACCACTTGAGGATCTTTACTCCCAAACGATCATCAGGCCTGAATCGATAGGGGTGCCTTTGTTCACCAGAGAGGCCATGCTTTTTAATATGATGGTGATTAACAAGTCTAACTTGGAGGAAATGCGCCAGACTAGTCCTTCCTGGCCTAATACTAAAATTATAATTATACAACTCTTCCGCCTCCAAAACCTTCAGCGCGCCCGGTGGGATCCCCCTTGCCCGCCGCTAATAACAATTTGTGCACAACACAGTTTTTACTTGTTTGGGACAAGTTCCCCTCAAAAGCACTTAATGGCTCACAATCGTGCCCTGCACTTTCAAGTTCCTCTAACGTAAATACATAATTCTTTAGCTTCCTATACTCTATTTGACACATTCACTATCTGTCACTTTCAGAGGTGCCTGGCGAGTCTTCGAAGTCCCAACTAACGTTAACACATAATTATCCAACCTCCGATGCCTCCAATGCCCTCGATTGTGACCCAGCAAGTATGCCATGTGTCTTTACTTTGAGTCTCACTATCAGAGGCGCCTGGCGAGTCTCCGAAGTCCCAACTAACGCTAACACATAATTATCCAGCCTCCGATGCCTCCAATGCCCTCGATTATGACCCAGCAAGTATGCCATGTGTCTTTACTTTGAGTCCCACTATCAGAGGCGCCTGGCGAGTCTTCGAAGTCCCAACTAACGTTAACACATAATTATCCAGCCTCCGATGCCTCCAATGCCCTCGATTGTGACCCAGCAAGTATGCCATGTGTCTTTACTTTGAGTCTCACTATCAAAGGCGTCTGGCGAGTCTTCCAAGTCCCAACTAACGCTAACACATTATTGTTTAGCCTCCAATGCCCCAAATGCCCTCGGTTGTGACCCAATAAGTAAGCCAAGTGGCTTTACTTTGAGTCCCACTATCAGAGGCGCCTGGCGAGTCTTCGAAGTCCCAACTAACGCTAACACATTATTGTCTAGCCTCCAATGCCCCAAATGCCCTCGGATGTGTCCCAACAAGCGCGCTCTGTCGTCGCACCTGCAGTGTCACTGTCCGACGCGCCTGGCGTGTCCGTCGTGTCCCGCCACGTGTCCCAGCGCTCGCGCCCTCAGGAGACATGCAGAGAAACACAAACAGACGCCTCCACGGCTGGCTGTCTGTCATATGTGTGGTGCGGCTTTTAAGGTATTTTTATTCCAATTTCATTATACTTTAAACGGCAATCTAAAAGATTGCCGTTTACTGTAATTATCTAACTGTATTATCTAACTGTAATTATCTGTCTCACTTTCACACAAGTCTCATTAGAAAGGGATATAAGGACTAATATAAATATCATGTTCATTGACACTTAGCGAGCAATTTTCTACAAAAAACCGTCACCGGTCATATGCTCTTTTGGTTGGATATATTTAACAAACAAGACATTTGATTTAGCAACCACATGATAGAATTTATTTATACAAATACTTTCTCGACGGTTGCTAGTACTTTCTATAATAATTTTAGTTAGATGTCATTTTTGTGATTTTTTCCATAATTAAATAATGCAACATTATAATAACAAAATAAAATGATCTGTGAATCGAATCGCCTAGTAGTAATAGATATTTTCTATATATATTTTTATGTCACATTAAATTTTTGACTTTGAAGTCCATTTTCATTGAATTTCGTACAGCTGTCAAATTTATTTGACATTTACAAAGGTGTGTTCAAATTTCGACCTTAATGAACATGACAATATAATACCTATTGTCTGGCCCGAATTAAGCATAATTAAAAGTTTTAATCATATGAATATCTGCCTACTCACCATGTGGGATTAGAACCCGGCACTTTTTTAGGGTTTAGGTTTTAAGGTTACGTTTTAAGAAATCCCCTCTCTTTTACGCAATGAGAATAACCAACACACGATTCTAAATGTCAGATTTGACAGCTGTCAAACTAAGCTAGTATTTTAATGGCTTATTGTTTTTTACAGGGCAAAAACAAACTCAATCGCCATGTAAGAGAAGTATGTCAGAAAAACAAGTTGGAAGAGCAATTATCTTTATACTACGCGCAAGAAACTTTATTGTAGAATTTCGGATTTACCTACTATGATACCGAAATATATTCACTGATTCCGTTAAAATAATTTGTATTGACATTGAATAGATTTTTTTTTTAAGTTGGTTCAGTTCTCCCGCCATAAAACGAGGGCAAAAGGATCTAACCCATACAGCCATGTCTTATGTTTCTAATATCTTCTATAGAAGACATCGCTGCTAAAGAATACTAAAGATATACATTTAAATGTGGCGTCAAAAGGCGTATTTATATACAGTGTTTTAATGTATATTTTTTATTTATTAACCCTTCACAATTTTAGATGCTTAAAGATAATGTAAATATAGTTGACATTAGCTGAAATCTATATCCATATTTCATTGAATTTAAAACTCACACACAGCAGCATTTTCCATAGATTCTGAACAACCGCTGTCTTTGTTTTTTTATTTTACCACTCTTTTTATCCAATTATTTAGCCTGGTAACTAAGACCTTTAAGCCATATCTTTTTACCACTCTTTAGCTTTAGTATACCACAGATGAGGAATTGCTTTTGACGTTTTTATTTTTTATATTCCGTCGCTTGCAAAGTTTACTATATAATACTGTATTTGACAGATTACGAATCAACGCTATTCGATTTGTATTCTATAATTTTCTGTTTTAATTTATTTTACGTATTATCGAATATTTGAAATCTTTTCGGTTTTTCAGAATCGTCCTTCGAATCTGATTCGTCTGATATTTCAATGTTCCTGTTTCGTTTTATAATAATTGGTTTACGATTCGATTTTCTAAAATTAGTTATTATATATTCTGTATTAGGCGAGAGTTTTATTATCTGTGAAGAATTTATCCAGATCCGTTCTGCTTATAATTGTGGTTACGTTTCGACTTATAACATATTTATGTATGTATAATCGTAGTCATATACAATATACAGTATCATAATTCCGTGGTTAGTGGTTTCTTTCGACAAGTGTTGGTTAATTTGTAACATTTATATGAACCTTGCTGTCAGATTTTTTTTCTGGTGGTAGATAACAATTTTGACAGAATTCCATTACTATCTCACGACCTAGTTTTGGGCCATGCATACTTCCAAAGAGTCTGCGGCCTATTTTTGTGTCATTTTGTCCATTTTGCTTTTTTGCGAGCACATTGACTTTTTCCTGAATAATACGATGTGGATTTTCTTGGAGCTTACGTTGCATTATTTCCTCATGGTGTGTGGGTTCCATGTCTTGGTTTGTATCTGAGCTAATATCACTGTTTGAGACAGTAAAATAAACATTCCCGTAGGATAGAGGAATGGTTACTGAAAATAGCAATAGATTATTATTTTTTTTTTTTCTTTTAAACAATTAAAAAGCCCATCTGATGGTAAGTGGAAGGTAATTACTGGCCACAGACACCAGCAAGGAGTCACATCATATGACTGGGGCGTCGATATTTCAGAGACAAAAGATGTGAATGACTCATGCTATCTATTTACAGCGTATTTGGGTCTGAAGGGAAGCTTTTCCTTCATACCAAAATAGCGAACTGTGTGAGGGTCGAAATAGGAAAAGCGGTAGTACCAGCGCAGTTTTTTTTCATCATTAAACTTTGGGATGCCCAGTTATGATAGAGACCACTGTTGGGTTATGTCGTGCTCCTGCTTTTCAAACCTGGCGGTGTTTGTTATTTACCACGCGAGAGACTGTAGCCGTCCGGATGAACTGTATACAGCAGGCCTGAACACATTGGGATATCCACTTCAGCGACGGAGGACCGTCACCTGCTACGTTAGTTTATATTTTTAATAACAGTAGGTTTTAAAGTAAGCAAAAAGTTGTAAAAGTAGTCAAAGATAGTGATAGCCTTGTTGAAGATGAAGACGGTAAGCAAACTGAATGAAAAAAGTACAGTGTATCGGTTTTTTAAACATTTACAGAAAAAGAATAGCAATTAAAATATAATTAAAATTTTGTGGGCTTAAATCGTAGACAATTTTTTTTATAATAAGTTGGGGAAAAGTTTCTTCGCATTTTATATGGAAATTCAAAACATTTTTTTTTCAGAGCTAATTTGCATTTAATTATTCATAGACTTTCTGGCATCTTGTAGATAGAGATATGATCCCGTTGCTGTAGAAATTTTTAGACTTCTGATCAAAAAAACGCAACAAGTAGTTTGGCAGTCCTCTATTGATGTTAACCTGACACTGTCTAAAAATTTGTGAAGAGACTGAAACAAGTGGAAAACGGAACGAAACGGTACGGAAAGTGCAAGATCAGGGCTATATGGAGAATGCGTTAACACTTCCCAGCCAAACTCTAAGTTTAATTTTTACTGACTGTCTAAAGATGTTTGTGGTCGTATTGTGATGAAAGACCACACCCTTTCTATTAATCAATTCCGGCCGCTTTATCTCAAATTCTTTCTTTAATCTCATCAGTTGTGGGCAGTAGAGATCTGAATCGATGATTTTGCCCGGCGGTAAAAGCTCATAATGAACAATGCCCTTCCAATCCCACCATAGACACAGCATCACCTTATTGCTAGTAAACCCAGGTTTTGCCACAGTCTGTGAAGCCTGACCGACCATTGACAATGACCTTTTTCGCTCGTTCTTGTCATACATGATCCACTTTTCATCATCAGTTATCAATCTCTTCAAGAACGGTTTAGTTTCATTACGTCTCAATAAAGAATCGTAAATGATTACGCGGTTCATTAGGTTTCTTTCAATGAGCTCGTGTGGCACCCACTATAGCTATTTTGAGTACCCAGCTTTTTCAAATGGGTCTAATCTGTTTTCTGGTCAATTCCCAGTTCTTCAGCTATGTCGTAACTGAGATTACGATCTTGCTCCACTTTTTCAAAAATAGCGTATTTTTATCCGTAACAGGGTTCCCAGTTCGAGGTGCATCTTTGACATCAGATTTTGGAACCAACTTTGTGCTACTCTTACTGACACTGCATTACGTCCATAAACGTCGCAAATTTATATGATAACAAAACTACTTCGAAAATACAGTATTTTTTCAGTCAATAAGCTAAACAGTGTAAAAACACCTACATACTTACTTAGTATAAGTATAATTATATTCCATAAAAATGCTTTGTTGATATCCACAATCATTATCGTAATTTTCAGATGTTTAAAAACAATTTATCTGTGTCATTTTTACTGAGTCACTTTTGAGTTACTATAAAAAACTTTTATTTTGACTTATATCTGAACTATATTAATATATTTGAAAATATGTACGTCCGTCTTATTCCTATATATAAAAATATACAGCTGTTCGTTAGTCTCGTTGAAACCCAAAAACCTTCGACCCGCTTACGCAGACCAAGGAATGTCCTCCATGATCCGGACGATCATCCTATCACGTGCGCAAACGCACCAGGAACGATTTTCCAATACACCCCACTCGTCGCACAAGGGTGTGAAGACCCGGTCTACACGCGCTATACCAGGTACTGTTACGTACCTGGACGCTTCTCTCCTCTACGACACGACTCGCCTGAGCCGAGCCTTTAGAGGCACCCTCAGGTTTGTCGCTGCCTCATGGTTCCAGCGCCCTGCAGACTCTAAGAGACAGCGGGACACCTCCCCTGGCGGTGATGCCTGTCGATTAGAAATCCTCCAAAGGTGAATCACCCCTTAATGCTTGAGGACTCTCGAAGGTTCTCGCCTTCTTAAAACCCCAGTAACGCTGAAAAGGCCATCGGCCAACAGCATAAGTCATTAAAAAAAATGTCGTCTGCTGTCGAATGAAAACCAAATTCCGTCTTCCGTCGGTGTTGTTGTAATCTTTTTTTTTATATTTTCATTTTACAGCTAAACTTAACTAAGATCGTGACGTCTCACGCTTGCAACTCACACCAGGGTAAAGATCACAAGCCCAAAAAGAATAAACCCTGTCCATACAGCGACAGCGAGAGAAACCGCAGACTTAGCTTGTAGCGTTTATTTAATGTAGCTATTAATTGAAAAATGACTTGCAATTATTTCTCTCCTCGCATGAAGTATAACAAATTGGTATTTATAATTGATTGCGTAATAATTTAAACATGGTTAATTAGGCACTTGATAACAAATCTTTGCATGTCAGTCTTGGTTTCAATATATATTATGTTACTGATAGCGTCACACTAACCTATCGCGCTAATTTTCTTGACATATCCGTAGTTAATTTACTTAAACCTATAAGATTACTTAAAAATTTGACATTATTAAAGTCTGATATCTCTAGTCTAGAGGACACATTTGCCAAAGAACAAATTTTAATGTTCACATCTGCATCTACCGGGAATCGAACCCGAGATCTTTGGCTTAGTTGACAGAGGTACGACCATCGTAATCCTCGATTATCCTTCAATTGATTTTTTCCATATACTTTGATTCGACAAGCTACGAGAGAGATTCTTTTTTAAATTCTACAATAGAATATCTATTGTTCAATAGGCGCCGGCGGGTTGGTAGACAAACTGTTGGATAATTAAACGCAAATATACATTCGGAAAATTTATTACAAAAGCGAATACAAAATCTTTACTTTTAGTAAGTAATACAAAGTGGGGGTACAAATGGAATCTACATATATCTATATACATGGACAGACGATATTTTAATAGTATGTTATATATGTAAGGGGTTATTTTACATATGAACTCTTATACCTATTCAGTTTTATCAATTTCTAACTATTTTCAAATATTTGAAAGTAGTATATTGCTGGACGAGTTATTTTGTAAAAAAACTCAAAAATGACTCGACGCCCTGATTAGCAGACGGTGTCCATATGAAATGAAGATAATATGAGACATAATGCCCTTGCTTTCTCAATCTTGCCTGACCAAAAGGTGCCTCTGACGCCTATTTTAAGACGACTAGTCACTCAGGCTTTGTGACAAAGAATTCAACATATCTCTTTGTAAATGAATTTGAGGTGGAGACAGTGGACTGTTCGCCATTAAGATTTGGTATTTCATTGATAATATAGCATTTCTTTCTTGATCTGAGCGAATATGACAGTAATCTGTAGCCAAATTCGCGTTACACACGTGTGCTCGTGCGCGTGCGCCTAACAATGATCTCTGGCGCTTTATTTTTTGTATAGCCAATGTTAAATGTTACTCTGTCAAACTAGCAGATAAAATTCATATTATAAATATATTGTTTACGCCAGATCACCCCTGATTGTTATGGGAACCAATCATCAATTTCGTACGGACATGTTAGATTTTATGAGCGACCATCTTCTTAAGTTACTTTGTAAGAAGTGTTGAATTAATAAATTTTGCTATATATAACTGTGACAATTGTGTAAAATTAACAGACCTTAAAACTGAACAGTTATAAGAAGTCATTAACCCCAGGTGCCCCAAGTGTCAAACTATTTGGCGCGAAAGATTAGCACAGATTACACAGGTTAAATAAATTGGTTAATTGTGATCATCATTATAAATACATTTTTCAAACAGGAAATGTCCTTTTTAATTGTATATTCTATGTAATTATGTTACATTGAAGTTAAACAATATAAATTATTGTTTAAACTTAAGATGCCACTGCACCAAATGTAGATCTTTACTTGTTACTGTTATTCAATATTCAGACTAGATTTCTTTTGATACGAAAATCTATCTTTCCACATACCCATTAGTTTCGTAACGTCTGTTTCACAAAACACTTTTAAAAACACTATTACTGTTTTAATTCACAATTATTTTTAATATGCAACATTAAAATGAATAAGTTATAATAAATAATCTGAGTTAGTATGAGTTTCGATAATATGAGTATTATTAAAAAAGGGCTATGTTGTTTTGGGCTAAAGGTTAGGTTAGTGTTTGGGCATTTTGCGAAATAGACATTTATTAATTGGGAATTTCAGTAAATATATCCTTAGGCAATATTACAAAACAACTATGGCATTCCAGATTATTTATAAACAAATTTCAGTTCGTCTTGGATATGGCATGCGTATAGATAACGTCATTATGACGCTGATCCATCGCTAAGTTGGATGGACTATTCTAAGTAGATCATTGCAAACATTTAAAAAAATAAGTCTTATTTTTTACACTCTAGAAAAGATCAAAACGTGATTACATTTCTTTTTATACTTACTTGGACTGAAGAGACATTTACAAGTACAGATTAATTTGGACTTTAACGCCGGGGCAGTAGATATAGTGCTATTCTTACTCCCTAAACCAAAGCTTCAGCTGTATATCTTTACTAGTTCAATCTAGTATCCTATTCAAAGGAAAAGAGACTCGACAAACATATTATTGTAATTGCCTTTTATTTACCGATCTTATGTGAGTAGTAATACAAAGTTTTTTGAAATGCCGTGACTGTTGTGATTTCTGTCTGTTTTCCTCTGAATTAGAAAGAGATATTACAATTACTTATACCAATTTTGGTTTAGTTTGAAGACAACATAATAGACACCAATATTTGTAACATTAATCTAAACAATTTGTCTGTCACACTCAATTCAAACTAAAAAGTACAAAATATTTTTTTTTACTTTTTCCTCATTTATTGCAACACCGAATTGTTGTATATTTACACAATTTAGCCACTTGCCTAATTGTGTTCAATTGGTCGGATCGAACACTCTAAAAAGTTTTTTACTACAAAATCACATGTAAATTTTTTATTTATACACTACAAAAATATACAAAAAGTTTTTTTTTTTTCATATTTATCTTTGGTCAAGACTAGAAAGATTTAACATTAATGGTAACTTTGTGAGATCATTCTTTTGAGTTGTTTTTTTTTTAATTTGCGAAGAGGTTATTTCGCAGACATACTTTTTACTTAAATCACTATAAAAAATGCAACTGGAGAGTTTCCATGTTGCCAGCACATAAGTGAAAAACACTACCACCAATAAGGATATAAAACAGTGTCATCTGGTGTTGACTAGTCAATGTTACTTTCGTTTCTCTATTACTTTGTGCAATTATGAAATAGAACTCATATTAACACATAATAACGAGATAATATGACTTATATGACACTATAATATTTAACAATAAAAACAAACTAAAGACCTTAAATTATAATCTTAATGAAGTAAGATAATAAAGAGACAGAAAATCTAACTTTGGAGAAAGATAACACAATTAACGCCATCTGGTCCATCCAGATTTTTTCAGCATCAACTCTCATTTCAATAAGAATACAAATAATGATAAAAATCAAATGTCAGCCTTCCATAGAATATATCTTGTATTTTGTTCTTGTATTCTAAATTTTATATATTCACTGGTTTTGTTATCGCAGAGTCATATCCCTACGGCTAGCATTGCACATCTAAGAAAAGCATCTAATCCGAAATACACTAAGGAGATCATTTATAGAGGTATTATCCAATTTTATGCCCACTCACTCACGCATATTCGCAGCCAAATAAAACTAATTGGTATTGTAATGTACTTGTTGTTACAGTAACTTAAAAAGTCAAGTACATTACTTTATTTTGGAATAACTTGTCTTTAAGTATGACTCATAATTACGAATATGAGTGCCTGAACTGACTCATATTTTGAGTAAAATTTTGATCTTAATGTCTTTATCGACTTAATAATTTGCTCAGGTTCTTTTGAAACAGTTTTCAAAAGCTAAACGTTTAATATTACAAGTTACAAATATTTTGTTACATGTCAAGACTAACTGGTGTAGTGATTTTAATTAATATTTAGCCTAGGAAACTTAAAACTTTACGCCACTTAAATAAGCAAAATAATTCGTTTGCAAGTAGTTAGTACAATTTAAACTGTTCATTTATTATAATATATGGCACATTATTTTACACGAGATAATGGAAAATCTGCAAAATATCTAATGATAATACTGTGATAAAATATTACTAGTATTTAATATATTAAACTTTTATAATCTGTGCGCAAATAACGGTGAATGCTCTAAACTCATAAAGAACGTATCAATTTTTAATTAAAATATAGTTATTTACATAATTTCTATAACTTTTAATTAATGATAATAGTGATATTTAAACTCTTTGAATTAATTAATAAATCAAAAAATAATATTACGCTGCATATGTTTAATATTTCTCGCAGCAATACATTGTTAAATTGACCTTTTTATTTAAAACGCGACGCTGAGAATTCCCATTAAAACTCCTTGGTAACTCCATTTACCTAATCCGGTGACCTGGTTTCTGCCGAAGCAATTCACCAGACCACCCCTAAAGAAGGTTAACGATCTGAACCTGTGGTGCGTGACGACTAATAAAGTTTGCAAATTATGTTTGCATACATAGTTACATTTCTGTAAATTATTTTAAGATGTCATTTATATTATGAGACATTAGTTATAAATCTTATAAGTTTTATTCGATCCAAACTTCTCACTTTTATCGATCAAATACAGCTATCAACAAACACCCAGGACAAATGAAATCGTTTATTCCACTCCCCAACAAATCGGATATATTTCTTCCATCTTTTTTGGACTGTTGGCCGCAGTCGGCCTTTACAGCGTTACCAGGGGCTTAAGGAGGTGAAAACCTACTCCTCAAGCTTTAATGATCTCGCTCTTGAGTCGTGTCGTGGAGGAGAGAAGCGCCCAGATACATTTGAACCATTTTTTTGTGTATAACAAAATTGTGTTTAGTGCGTGACGAGAAAGTATCGGAATACGAATCGTTTCCCTTCTCACCGCAGTGGCTATGGTCTAATTTGTCAGTAGTTGCCACAAGTGCGATTATTTTATCCCACTAATCATCACTTTATCACCACTCGCAACAAATGGGGTATTACAATTAACATTTGCTTCGAGTGGCCACTTGTGGGATTATTTTAACACACCTATTAATAATTTTGAAAAAAATTGACTTATTTTCAAGTAATGATAAAGTAAAATTTACTAAAATATAAGCCTAATTAACATTTTTTATTAATGCTGTATATAAAAAATCTAAAATAATGTAAATTACTAAAATGGGGCTTAAATTGGTTACTAAATGCTAAGTACATTACCATTTAACTCCCAATAAATGGCAATGTAATCTTTACAATTAGTTCCTAATATCTAAATATAGATGTCCTTCTTGAAGCTAATGGTTTGTATTCAGAACACATGGCGCGTTATAAAGATACTATCTTTTGACCAAAATATGGCACTGCTAACTATTAAGTTACACAGTGCTCCTTATTTAACACAGATGGCGGCATTAATTCATTATATACAATGTATTTCCTATTGTTACCATTAAACCAATATAATTTAACATTTGATGAGTTGTATAACTAATTTGTTCTTTATAAAAGAATGCACTATGGACAGGTGATATATAAAATTAAAATCTAAAGTATTCTATTGGCCTATACCACAGCTGGATACCAAAAAAATGTATTACAGGTGGCGGTTAGTATAGATATCTCAGAACGATATTTTAGAACATTACTTTCTTTGTTTCTTTGAAACATGTCTACAGTTTAAAAACACAGATGGTAGTATTTACATTGTTTACTTTAAATTTTCTTGTACCATTAATTTCAAGTACATTCTGGACTCAATATATAGTTTTGTAATAAAAAATAGTTTTCTTTACAATTTATTAATAACGCTGCAATCAAAAACACACATCTCTTTCATACACTCTATTGCTAACAAATAGTTCTACAAACCGTTAGATGGCGATTTATAATACAGCTTCTTCATTTTAAAATACAGATGGCGCGGTTTACACTTGTTTGTCCACTGCGTTGAAGTATTGCACTAGGTCAGGGTCCGCTCTTTGAACCCAAGCGGCATTCAACGCTATGGTGTCCAGCGCAGCGGACGCGCCGCGGCATTCGCTAAATAATTCCTTGAACTGGAAAATAATATTATTATTGTTATCCAGAGCCATCTATTGGTCACTGTGAGAATAAATGGTGTTAAAGATTGTATTAAGGAGTCTATATACATAATTATGGTTTGTAATAGTTTTTGATTTATGAAAAATAAAAATATGACTTGATTAATGACTGTCACAGATACTGGTCGATTTTATTTATTATTTAATATTATAATTTACTTTTCCACATTACTATATATTTATTAGACTTAGTTTCTGATTCCTCAACAAATGGTATCAATGAGCGGAAATAAATGTAAGAAGTAAACATGACGTCGGTCCCTACATTTAGTATGTAGGGGTCATAGTGTGTGGTGTAGGGTGGACGTGTGAGGTGTAGGAGTACTAACGCGGTAGTAGTCGTGGGGTAGATGCAGACAGCGCGCGGCGGCCTGGAGCGCGGCGGGCGGCGGCCGGGACCACCGCGCCGCGCGCAGGACGCGCCATACGCCCGCCGCGCCGCGCCATCTGGCCAGACATTACTTACTATTACACTAGGAACACCACAGGCTAGTCGGAGTTTTTGGCGCGTAATGGCGGGGGGCGGTTTGGTGCTGTGCGTTTTATTTCATATATTGTGTTGTAGTGTTGTTTTTGTCATGAATTTGTGTAATTTAATGACAAAAAGGATCGTTAAATCGTGCAATATATGGAATACATTATTCAGCGTTGATTAGTGACTTACGTGAGATTTTTCAATGCTTCATTTCGATTCATTCATTTGTAGGATAACTTCATTTATTTAACAACATTTTATGATTTCATTCTCATTTACTGATAATTTCATCGTAATTAGTATCATATCATTCCATTTTTGTATCATTTTATCATACATTGCATTCCATTTTCAAAATTTTTATCGTAAGTCATTAACAAAATAGCGGAGCCTACCATTAGTCGCCAAAAACTCCATGGGGCAAAGGGCTACATTGCACCAGTATCCTGGAGAAATAAATTAAGATAAAAACTACATTAATGAAGATATGGCTTAAGGGTCTTAGTTACCAGGCCAAATAATTGAAAAAAAAGATGCTCAGTTCAAATTCCAAAAATAAATTAATTACCATTAAATATTTCTTTCATACAAGTAGTACTAAAAAGTGACTTTTCATATTAAACTAAAGTTCCGCAGTTCGTCAAAGGCGTTGTTAGGTTCCAGTTCTTATATCACAGTATTAAGAGTTTTTGGTAATATTAAGTTTCAATGACTTCTCTCGCTTATATATATATTTGATTTGATTAATTGATCGATTCGAAAATACTACAGAGGCTAGAAAACACCCTAGGGTTCTCACATCCTTAAAACAAACCCGGTAACACTGTAATGGCCATATGCGACCAACAGCAATAGACAATTTAAAATACAAATATATATTATACATACATATTATATTAATCAGTACCTATATACCTATATGCGTATTATTTATATAGTTACAGTATTTGGTCGCTAATAATTTTTCGTATCATTTTTGGAGTCCGCGTTTTTCAGAGTGAAAGAAAGGAGAACTATTGAGCTTATTGTGTTTCAGTGAACTATGACTTATTGGACAATATTTTATTTACATTTTATGAATGAGTAGGTCCTTTTTAATTTAAAACGAGTTAATTATATAAAATTCCTTTTTCCTAAAAAATAAATAGGTACAACCAATACAAGGTACAATACAACATGGTACAATACAGGTACAATAGGTCCAAATAACTTAAAAGTATGTTCAAAAATTAGTAAGCACTTCAGTTCACTTACCTGCAAGTCGCTGAGCACAACGCAGTGATCCACATTCGCCATTCTCGACTTCGCTGCGCTTCAGGCGACAGTACAGTGAATGCGAATCTAAAGATATAAATAGTATTTTTAAATGATTTTTTTAAACATTTTGGAATTAACTTTTGACCTTCATCTCAATTCAATTCAATTCTTTATTTTGCGTTCCATAGTTACATAATATGTAGATCTTAAGAATATTAATGACAATACTTTATGACTTACTCTCTTGATAGTAAGTGAAAATAAGAACAAAGATGAAACTACACCCATATTACTCAATTATACAGGAACTGGCTATCCTATCTCCAATTGCCAGAAGACAACAATGCTGTTAACATTATTATTATAGCGGCAGATTTATGTCAGATACCTAGCAAGGGACTTAGGAAAAGCTCTACCACCAATCAAACAGAGCAGCCAATTTCTGCCTACATTGGGAATTGAACCCCGGATTTCCAGATCTGAAGGAGGTGGTCTCAGCCACTAAACCATAGAGGCGGCAAGAAAGGGTATTGAGGTATGAGATGTGAGATTTGCATTACTTTTGGTAGGCATGTCGCTCCGTTCACCACATATTGGTATCACTAATGCAAGTTTAAATTGACTTAAAAACTGTCTGAATTGGGTCCTGAGGTACCTGTGGAAGAGCGGTGTAGGTACCTGTAGAAGAGCGGTGTAGGTACCTGTAGAAGAGCGGTGTAGGTACCTGTAGAAGAGCGGTGTAGGTACCTGTAGAAGAGCCAGTCGTCCCGCGGGCTGGCGAGCGCGGCCAGCAGCGCGCGGTGGTCGAGGCGCGGGCGCGGCGCGGCCGACGAGCGCAGCAGCGCGGCCCACACCGCGCGCCACGCCGGCTCGCCGCGCTCCCGCACGCCCGCAGTGAACGCGCCCTTACATCACACTCATTATTGTAAACTCTTACATTACACTCATTATTGCAAACTCTCACGACACTACTTCAGTATTATATTAAAATAAATAATAATATTTCATATTTATTATTCATTTACTAGGAATCTCAACACAATTTTTTTCACATACGTCATTTTTTACATGCAATATAGCCAAAAAAAAAACAACTACAAAATAAATTAAAGCAAAATAAAGGTCTCAAACATAGACAATAAAATAAGTAAATATAAAAATATGATTATGAATATGATAGAAAAATTATTTATTATTTACTTTTTACAACAATATCTATTTTATTTGAAAAACCATACTCAGTCTAACCCACTCTATTCTTTAGTTATTTTGATATCAATAATGTTATAATTACCTCCTGATAAATGTCAGGTATAGATTCGTTCTTCTTAAACCAAGCATCAAACAGAGCGAGCGCTTGTTCGGTGATTTTAGGATTTTCCCACTCCACGCCAGCGGTCAGTAACGCGCCACTCAGCCAACTAGAAAAAATATGTGATTTATAATTATATAAAAACTAAATTTAAGTAGACTCTTACTTTCATGGCGTTTTCTAAATGTAATTGCGAAAATACAAACTGAGGAATGAAAAAAATACAAAACAATAATTGTTGTATTATAATAATTAAAATATCTATTCAGTTAATGTTATTGCAATGTAAATATCTGACAAATTGTTTTTATTATTATATATTATTTATTTATTTAATGATATACTAAAAATGTCTGATAATGAATGGAAAAACATTATGTTATATTGATAAATATATATTTTATAAATGTAATATTTATTTAAGAAAACATTATTAATAATAATACGATTGATTTTACGATTGTATAGCTGATAGGGTTCAACAGGGTACCTACATTGTGGATTGCAGTAAACGGGTTCCTTTAAAAGAGGCCTAAAACAGCACTTTTTGGGCAGACAAGGTGAGTGTGGCTAGGGCAGTATGTCGCATGTTACACTAGCTATCTTCACATATGGACTTTACTGCTTATCATCAGGTGGTGTCAGTCATTTGTGGAGCTTGAAAAACAATGTCTAAAGTTAAAATTGTACGACAACTATCATATGTCTTACAAAGGTCTGTTCTATTATCGACTTTAATGAACGTATTAAATGTATGCTTACTCAAGACTTTAATTGTCTATGCGTATATTGAAGGCTTGGATGTTAATTTTAATTATCTTTTACCTATCATAACTTTGTAATCACAGAAGTGTAGTGAAAAATAACAAGTTTTTTTATATTAATCTCAGCAAATGACTCGACACCATTTGATGATAAGCAGTAGAGGAGTCCATATGTGAAGATAGCTAGTGAAGCATGCGACATACTGCCCTAACCTCACCTTGCCAGCACAAAAAGTGCACGCCTCTTTTGAATGAACCCCAGTTGTATGAAGGAGGGAATACGTTTGCGGGAAGGTATTTAACATTCTGACACTGTCTGTTAGTGCGTAGACAAGATGTTAGTGTAGGTGTGACTCACAGCTGGTCGCCGGGCGCGCTGGCGGCGGCGGACGGCGACGACGGTGACGACGGCGACGGCGCATGGTCGGGGTGCAGCGCGCGCAGCATGGCGGCGAGGCGCGGCCCGGCGGCCGACAGCCGCAGAAGGTCGCGCCACACGCCCGCGTGCTGCAGCACCACGCGCCACGGCGCCCAGTGACGCTCGCGGACCAGGCCAGCTGACCACACCACGACACAAGTACACATACTAATCAAATTAGAGACCATACTTACAAAATAAACAGACCATATACTACATAAAGATATCGCGAGAACAATATTCTAATTATTATAACTGTACGCTGATTATTACCAACGGTAAAAAATTAATTAAAAATCTATTAGATGTACGCATAATAACGAAATACTTCATCAAAGAACAATATTAATATTAAAATAACTAGTATTATATCGAGAACAACCTATTAAGCTAATCAAAAATCTTTAATTTTAAGATTCTATGTAAAAATGTACTTTTATAAAAAAAACAACTTAAATTTTAATAAAAGCAGTTTAAATTTAATTATTTTAACAAATTATACATAAAATTCGTAATACAAAACAGTTTTTTCTTTAAATATACCGTTATTAACGTCATATTAAAATCTTGTAGTACATATGTGTCGCCTTTACAATGAAATAAATAATATTATGGTTCTGCTTACATTCACTTCAACTAAAGTTAAGTATTGAATAACTTTTAAGAACGTAAGTTATTTGACACTTAAACGAGCCATACACTTCTCACATATTATTAAAGTTTACTTAAATTTGCTATTTCAGAAACGTCAAATGTCAAACGACGTCACTTATCTGTCTTCCGGTCGGATTGTAGTGAAAGAGTAGTGTTGTGGGACTTCTTGGCACAGTCTTACAACCTGATAAATCTTGATAAATAAGAAATCCTTGTAGATAAAATATAAACTTTATTTGATTCACTTATCTTGCTAAACACACAACTTGGTAGTATGACGAATTTAAAATGAATGAAATGCAAAATAATAATTAGTTAATAAAATAATACAATATAGGTGTACCGCGACAAAACGCCGCAACAAAAACGCCGCACGAAAAAACAGCGTAGACAAAACGCCGCAAGACAAAATGTCGCAAATCGAAAAGGCCGCACACAAAATAACGCACACAAAAACTTCGCATACAAAAACGCCGCATATTTGATGAATGTTCCCTATTTTTTTATTTCCGTTACAATTGTTAAAAACGTGGAATTTCAAAAGTTAATTTTTTGTACCAATTTAAATAATTTAGTTTGTTTGTCTGTCTGGACAGAATATTATATAATAACATTTCCTAGTTAATTATTTTGTTTTATTTTCTTTCATCTGTTTGTCTGTCTGTCTGTCTGTCTGGACAAAATCTTATATCACATTTCCTACCACTGAGAAAATGCCGCTTAATTATATATTAAGCCAAAAAGGTGCGAAACAACTATTGCATAAGGGGTATGTATATACGAGAGAGAGAGTATGTAATGAAAAAATCATATGGAAATGTATTGAATATAATACCGCAAAATGCAACAAATGTCGGGGAACCCAATATAGGTATAATGTTTATGTTACAAACTGAATTAGACCGTACAAGTAGTGCTGATTTTAAATTTAATATACAACAGAAGCATAGCCAATATCTTAAAATAAATCGTTACTTTAGCTAACGGAACTAAGTTTTTAACATATCTATCCACAAAATAAAAAAGTATTACAAAATTATTAAAAGTGTAAAATAGCTTGTATCGACTGTTGGCCGCAGATGGCCTTTACAGCGTTACTGAGGTTTTAACACATTACCAGACCAGTCATTTAGACTGGTCTGGTAAAATTTTAATTCAAAATTCCTACTATATTACACATATTTTTTTTCAGAAATGATGTTATGACTTTTGTAGCTATAATTAGAGAGTACGTTTTATAAACTTAATGTTATTTTATATACATTAGTAACAAATATAATTTTTGTTGTTGGCATATATTCAAATCGCTGGTATATCTAGTGTTAAGGAAGCGAGAACCTTGGAGAGTCCTCAAGCCTTAAGGCGATTTGCCTCTAGAGGAGTTCTAATCGACAGGGAAAGTGTCCCACTGTCTCTTACAGTCTCCTGGTCACTCGAGCCAAGAACAATCAAATTCCAATAAATGCTTATCTTAAGTACAGTGAAGTGTACCTGCGGCTGCAATGGCCCGGCTAGCCGGCAGTCTGCCAGCCCTGCTGAGTACGAACGCGTCGTCCAACAGAAGCGCTCGCTCGGCGGGACCACCGCTCTCGTACAACGCTGCGGCGCGACGGGCGGCCGCTTCGGCTGACTGTTCGAGGGAGCGAAGCGTTCACTTCAACCGTCAATACTAGGCTTCTCTAACTAATATTCACAATAGGGACGTTGACTACAAGTTTGTCAAGTGAATTCAAATTCATTCAGTTGTAACTAAGGTACAAATATGTATATTAATATAAGCAATGTGCAACTTTGTTGCAACAAAACAAAAATGAATAATGAAAATCATATATTTATAGGATTTCGTACCTCAAAAGGAAAAACGGAACCGCTATAGAATTTTCTTGTCCGTCCGTCTGTCTATAAGACCCCAATATGTAATCATACTGAATTTAAAACAATATATATATTTTTTCACTTGATGAAAATGACATATTATTAGGATTCCGTACCTCAAAAGGAAAAACTGAATCCTTATAGGAGTTTGTTGTCCATCTGTCTATAAGACCCTTTATCTCGGGAACGCATAAAGATATCGAGTTGAAATTAAAATCATATACTCAGATTCACAGTCCCTTGAGAACACTCTAGCAAATCAAAACATGTAAGTTATTTTTCGTTGGCTTAGAACTATGAAATTTGGTATGTAATACCGACTTAATCTATGATGTGAAAAATAAACTATATAATATGTACCTACAAATTTGAACGGAACTCTTTGTGAGCGGGTCTGATTTACACTTGTCTCAATTTTTTGTTCATTTAAAAACAAAAATGAGTTTGTATGATAAAGTCTTACCTCCCCAGGTTTAATGTCTTGCGGTGCGACACGGTACAGCCCTCTCGCTCCAACATTATACCGTACCCACTTATGTTTGCCTAAGTCAGGAATGACCACTGGAACAATAGAAACACAACCCATGATTAAGATTACCATACATTATCACCATAACAGCAGTGTCAGTTTTTCCGTCAATTGGAGGTAAGAAAGACAGTTCCTCTGTGGTTATGCGATCCGGGGGAAATTCGTTTCCATTTTCGGCTTTATCTACACTTATACCATCAAATAAAATGATAGCTAAAGCTACCCCCAAAAAAGTGATCCCCAAAAAAGCTAGTTGCAATAAATTACTAAAACACAAGAACTTTCACCATGTAGTCTATAGATGGGTCAATATAAATATCTCAAAGGGACCAAGAACGATAGCCTCGCGACGTTGTAACGAGTGGCTGAGTACCAGCGAAACGTACCTATTATCTAAGAAAATACAGTCTGACAAGCTTTAAAATGGAGACTCGCTGGCTGTTGAGAATTAAATCCTCGTAGATATCCGAACACACAAACATCACATATCATGTCATCGCAGTGCTTCCCGATTAACCAATGGGGAGCCGTTTTTAGCGCAGACCACGTGACCGACAGATTGGGACTGAAGGAGGGCTTTCCACCATTTCTTTTCTTCCTGCGTCTTACCAAAAGAAGCAAATAAATTTTACGCAAGAAGCTACAACACTGGCTTTAGAATACAGACTCATAAGCTTTTGAATGGGAATCCGCTGGCTTTAGAAAACAGATTCGGAAGTTACAGAATTGAGACTCGCTGGCTTTATAAAATAGACTAGGAAGCATTAGAATTGAGACTCGCTGGCTTTATAAAACAGACTAGGAAGCTTTAGAATTGAGACTCGCTGGCTTTATAAAACAGACTAGGAAGCTATAGAATTGAGACTCGCTAGCTTTGGAATAGCTTGAATAAAGTGTTAACTTACTCTCAGTTTCATTCATCCATATCAGATGCACAACGTTTTCTGCCCATCGTGATGTTCGCGCTGTTTTTGTTTCATTAACAACGTCATACCTGCGGAGGGAAGCATGTATTTTCAAATAAAATGATCTCTAAGCTACTACAGCTAAGTTATCCTACCTATATCGTCACATTTAGAAATAACATTTTTTATTAAATAATGACTCCAGCGATTTGGTTTCAATTACTAAAACAAAGCAAATTTCGACATGGTTGGTCCAGGATGGGTCAATCAAATTATCGAGCTCCTCCTTGCTTCGCAAAGTATGTTGAGCTATTACTATCGGTTGTTACGGAAACTGCTTTCACCCACCAAGTCGCATTGGGCCAATGTGGTGGTGTCATGCTACAAACTCCGCATGTGTTTTCCCATGTAAGGTCTGAGACCAGCAGTGAATCGTATGTAGATTGTCAATGGTTTGAAACTTAGAATAGACCAATTTAAACTTCTATTATCTCTTTTGGCCTTTAAGATTTGTAATTTTATTCAAATTCAGTTTATTTTCAAACCATATTGAAGTAAGTAGTCGTCTCACCAAGTGGCATTATGCATGAGTTCCGTGGTGTTGTTCCAGGTCTTGGTGAGGTCGTCGTCGTGCACGGGCCCCACCATGAAGGTGAGCGGGATGACCCACTTGTGCGCGCGCGCCGCGGCCCCGGCCCCGGCCCCGGCCGCAGCCGGCCGTCGGGTGCTGGTGGGTGTCGCCGTGCTCGTGCTCACGTGGGTCACGTTGGCCTCCTCCTCGGGACTATCCGTTACGTTTTCTGAAACGGTAGCCATGTGTTAACGGACTATTCCAGTTTCTTCACCACTTAATTGACCAAATTTTACAGTTTTACAAGTCCTGGGGAAGTCCCCAGGACATCACATCATTACATATTACGAGCATCAATTCTACAAGAATCTGTGTCTAATATTTTAAATTAATCTGTGAAATAAACATTTTCATTTTAGAGGTGATAATTTATATATTTTCATTGTTACCGTTAGGGTAGCCTTTTGTACAAAATTAGTAAACAGTTCCCTATGTATTTCTTTATTTGAATTGATTTATGTATAATAAAGATATATATAATTCTATTGGCTTTATTTAATACATAATTATAAACACATTTCGTAAAGAATAGTACGATTGCAACTACTTTTTGAATAAAAAACAAATACCAGCAGACGCAAATACGTAAAATAAATAAAGTGCTGGTAAGAATTTCCACGAAGAGTGAGATATGAAGGAGGAAATCCTCCTTCATATAACATGAGTTCCTTCAAAAGAGATGTGAAAAAGCTCTTTTTGGGCTAGCAAGGTGAGGGTGGCTAGGGCAGTATGTCACATGCTTCACGTGCATCGTGCTCGGATAGCTAGTACAGCATGCAATATACTGCCCCTTGCTAAAACTTTTAACGGTCTTTAGATTTTTAAAATATTTGACTTTACTTGACATAAAAAACATAACACTGAATATCCTACAATTTTGTGTGACATGAATAGTCTATAGGAATTGCAACTTCCAGTAAAAATACTTCTACACCCAACTGTTCCCCTTGCTCCCTAGAATTACAAATGCTCACCAGGTTCATAGAACACCTCGTCCAGTTCAGCTCTTAAGTCCATTGTCAATAGATCATTTACCATCGGCGCGTCGACTGCTGGGGGCTCCGCTGACATAACGAACCTGAAATTACAGTGAGGTCTTTAAAAAATTCAGTTACAGACTTGGTCACAAACAAAAGTAAAAGGCATATAAATGGTTCATCTTCGCCAACTCTGTGGAACTAGATCACAGCGGCGAGATTAGCAACCTCAGATCTAGAGGTAGACGGTGCTATTCCCGTTATTTCAGCAGTATTCATATTTTTACCTTATGTTCCTGCAGTTGGAGGTATGGCATAAGATATATAGAATTTTCTATCGTAATGTAATTACTGAAGTGAGATATAAACTCATTACCGTTATAGTTGATAGTTAACTTTATAGTTAACTAACGTTTATAGTTAACTTTCACCAAGGTTAATCTTTAGATTTGTCAATTATATAACTCCAACTCCCCGTGCTTCGTCAGAACGTTAAGTAGATGGTCCCGATTGTTAGAACGACCGTTTTCACTGATCAACTCGCATTAGGACAGCGAGGTGGGGTTCCTGCCTTTTAATGTTTTCTTAGGAAGTCCTGTGCCCGGCGGAAGGATGAATATGGTGTGTTGATGATGTAATTACAAATTGACGAGTTTCAAATAGTTCCCTGCGCTCGTAGTGTACCTCTCCTGGCTGACGGTGACGTCGCTGCCGGTGACGCGCGCACTGATGAGCGGGTACCCGGGCCGCTCGCACCACCCGTCCCAGGCGTGCGCGCGCGCCTCCTCCCCGCTGCCTAACCCACTGCCGTCGTGAGACAGAGCACGCCATAAGTCTCTGCAACAAAAACCATACGATTAAAAGATAAGTAGTGGTGTGGATTACTTATTATTTCGTAAAATATGCTATCGAATATTTAATGTCTTTAAAAAAATCAAGGACCCAAATCTGCACCCTGGAGAACACCCAAAAGAGAAAGAGAATCGTGCTGATTCGAAAACATAAAAACACGATAGTGAACCATCTATCTAAAAGATAGATTTGACATCTTTGTTACAACGAATCTAATAACCTAATATTCTAAAACTTTCGAATTAAAATGCTGTGAACAACCCTATCAAAAGTCGTTCTAAACTCAATACATAAATTGTATTTTGCTGTATTGCATTATTTAGAGAATATTGAATTTTTTTGTAGCTGTGTAATGAATAAAATTCAAACTATAATGAGTTTAGGGAAGGTACAGGGTACGTAACCCTCTCGATGGTTCATGTGTGTAAGTATCCTAGATATCACAAGATATGAACAACACTGATGGCATTAGATTATAAAATAATAGGCACGTAATAAGGGTTATCGAGAGTGGAATGGCGTATTTTAAGGATACCTATGTCGATCAGTCAAGCACCGAGAAATAATTAGATTAGTGGGTGGTACAATTATAGATAAAGCGGGTTAGGTGACTAGGCAGATATAAGTGGGCAAATATCAATCGTCCAACGGGATTTTCTAAACATAATGAATGAAAAAATGATCCTCACCTCGCATCCGCGCTGGCAGACCTGTGGTACTTCAGAAGCCTGGCCAGTGCGGCGCGACCAGCAGCTTCACCGGCTGCTTCTATCGCCATGCTCACTATCGCAGCACCCTGATTGAAATAAACATTTTAATAAATCTATATAATTGTTGTAATGAAGGGAAAATTGGAATTTTTTTATGGAAAAGTATAGCTAAAAGCCCTACAACTAACCAAATCAAGTTCTACCCCACGCGAATCCAACCCCATCACAGTGACCATTAAAATATTAACGGTGTATAGCAAACAAACGAATCATGGTTTTTATTATATCTTATAATATCCTACCTTATGCAGTGATAACTCGTCCGAAGCCGCTTCGATATCAGCTCGTTCTAGCCTAGGAGATGCCACAGCGCGCACAGAATTGCTTGAATCCAATCTGCGAAATAAGAAATATACCTTCATTACATTACTGAATACTTATGTACACTTCTTTACTTTATTTACAAATAGTTGACCCTGTGAACTTTGTATCACTTTAGCTTAAAATAAACGCCACTACCACCATCTAGCAAAATTTATCCGAATTAGAGACGAAAGAAATTACAGTTTTGAATGACACGTCAGAAGTTTTACCATGCTAAATTATTCCCATTATTTTAAAATTTTTAAAAAACCCCTAAATTAAACTTAATAAAAATAAGTTAAATCTGCCGTTTTTCAGTTTTAGCGAGACGAACGAACAGTTATATATTTTTATATAATTACAATGTTGGGATGTCGCTGGGTTCGTTATCATCTCATCATATCATCAGCGAAAAGGGAAGACCTTCCGCCCAGCCCGTTCGGCGATTGCAATTGATTCTGGTCCTCTATATCTAAGGTAGGTAGTCTCAATCACTAGATCCCAGAGGCGATTAAAAAATATATTTAAGAGCGGCAACTCCTGCCTACGCCTGACTTACCTAAGTGCTGGCAATACGTGGTCCAGCAACAAAGCATCTTGCTGCAGCTCTTCCTCCTGAGGAGGAGCCCTCTCAGCCAGAACCGAAGTCAACGCATCCATCAGCCATTGAGAACTCCACCAACGGGGAGACACCAGACCACCGAACCACTGAATAAGCAATACTGTGATAACTGAAAACCTCTTGAGGCAGAAATTCCAGTTGTGATTTGCCACAATCAAAGTATCCGCCTTGATCGCAAAGCTATTTTGGACTTGATGAAACATGTTTTTTTTATATTAAGCTCAGACTCGACACCACCTGATGATAAGCAGTAGAGGGGTCCATATGTGAAGATAGCTAGTGAAGCATGCGACATACTGCCCTAGCCACCCTCACCTTGCCGGCACAAAAGTGTTTTTTTTCTAATCTCATTAGTTTTGCGGAAATTTTATAGTCTTTTCAGTTTGTGTAAATAATTTGGACATTGTAAGCTAGACGACCTCACAATGACAAATTTACTACATTTAAACACCCTAACCAGTTTTTTTACTAACACCGACAATTGGTTAAAGTCGCCTTCAAAAGAGGCGTGAAGAAACATCTTGCAGATCGGCAAGATCAAGATGGCTAGTGCCTTTTCACTTGGACTCCACTTCTGCTTATCATCAGGTGGAATGTAGTCATTCGGTTGACCTTTCTATAAAAAGAAGTCGGCTTTGATATTTTTGTTAAAAAATGCAAAATGAGAAAGTAAGATATTCTCATTGGTTACCCAAGTTCTGGATAGTTCAGTAATTAAACAGATCACTCGAATCATGAAAGACTTCCTTAATTATTTCATTAAAATTATTTTTTTGTAATTAAAATTAAAATTCTATGTTAAAACATAGAATATGAAATTCACGATGCGACACTATACCGAAGTTACGGACCATTTCTTCATAAATATATGAGAAATAAAATAATATATTACATAAGTAGTTACACAAAACTATTTAAAATATGTGAAAGACAAAAGCACAAATCAGAATTTAGCAAAATCACGAACGTGTTAAAACATGTCTTGGACAAACCTGCTGTGCCAGCAGCCTGGCTATGGTCTTGGTGTCGGATAAAGTGGCCGGGGCAAGTGTGATGAGCCCCCAGCCCTCAGAGTAAAGATTCGCGCCTTCCACCACCACGATATCTGCATTAACACGCCTTCGTATGTCAATTAATTAAAGTCCTCGTTTGAATAAGTGGATTTTTTACATAAAAGAATGCAGTTAATCAACCTTATTAAGTGCCTATGTATTTATATATTTAGAATTTTTATGTAATAATTTTTGCCATTACGTATTCGGTAGGCCTCGCTAACTTCCCTCAAGTATTTTATTTTTAATCCTGTCCATCCTATGGTTACCTGGAAAAATCGCTTATAGTAATAAGGGCGCTCTTTTTACTAAATTGGTAAACTATTCACTTTGTATTTCTTCTGGAATTGGTAGACAAGACAGAATATTCTATTCTATTCTATATGTTTATTTAGAAATTAGTTAATATTCTAGACTCTAGAGGCAAGACATTTGAATGTACTACAGTGTTAGACTGGCCATTTTGTGTAACGGGAAAGTTCTTTCATACCGAAATAATTCACGGCTGAAATAGGAAGTATCGTATACATCGCATTAAAAATTAGACATTTCTTTAACCGTTTGAGTGCTAAGCAATTTTTGTAAAAATCTATTGAAAATTGCTATGCATATTTTGATTACTCAAAAGGTAAAAAAATGGTGTCAAATAAAACGCTCTCATTTAGACAAATATCAATCAATGTTAATAATTTGGGTTATACAGATAAAAGGTTAATTAATATGAATTTGAAGAAATAAACATAAAATATCAATAAATATTATTATTATTTGGTTTGGAAAATAAAAATTGTAAAAAAATCTAGCTCGACTCGCGGCGATTTTGCGCTGCATCGCAATTTTCGATACAAATCGTCGCAGCGCAAAATCGCTGCTTAGCACTCTAACGGTTAAATATCTTTTCAACATTAAATGAATTTTCAAAGAAATATTCGCGAATTATAATACCGATGGAGTAGTGTCTATAAGAAAGAAATTAAACAATAACTTGATACGGTTTAAATCATAAACTCACCGAACTTCGGAAGCGGATAAGAGGTGTTTAATTCATAAGAGAATTGCTGTATTGTCTTCTGAACCCACTCCAGTAATGGCCTGAAATGTAGTAAACATTAATTCATACATTCTACATACTTTCAATATCAACACTGTACTATACTAATATATAATGACATAGGTAATTTGTAAATGTCATTATAAATACTAAAGGCTGAGAGTTTCTTGCGCTGTTTCTTCTCTGCAGTTACTAATTCGGCGAAGCGGTAGTACGGTTAATTGGGAATATGCATACTAGTGTTATTTTTAATTTTAAAATAATTTATTTAATGAATAATTAATATGTTCTATATATTATATAACTGGGAAAATTTGTAAATACTCGTTTAATAACCACTTAAAGTTATCACTATTACTTTAATTACATTTTTTTTCATACATATTCCCTGTTATGATGATTTAAAAGAACTTACTAAATCAGTAAAATAAAGTTATTTTGACTTTGACTTTGACTGAAAGTTACATACAATCTATCGTTTCATCTGTTTCTACCCACATTTGCAAATAAATTATTTGATTTGAAACATTTTCTCAAAATGGCTCAATATTTTATCTATCCTTTTTACCAGCAAAATCAAATTAAAAACTTTGTTTGGACTAAATCAACTTACTTAGTAATTGTCCAAATATCACAAAATGAATAAGAAACCCATACTGACGTGCCGATTCTCCTTAGCTTACCCAGATTCATCCAGGATGACTTGCTGGTCACTGTAGAAGCTGATCTCCGGCGGTGGGAGCACCAGGTCTTCAGGTTCGTCTGTAGTGCCAACTGTAGGGGGCTCAGTGGTGGCGGCTGCGGGCGTGGGGGGCTCCTCAGTCGGCAGCGCAGGGGCGGCGCGCCGTTGTAGCCGGCAGACCACCATCGACATCATGTGGGGGGGCATTGGTGGGGATTGCTCGAATTCATCTTGGAGCTAGGTGAAAAGAATTTTTAAATACATAACCCTGTCTGTATAAACCCTCACCTAATTTTTGGATACAATATAACATAGGTAGTATGAAATGGAGTTCTTTGGGAGTTAAATGATAGCTAATACTTAAAATCCTTTAGCTAATAAGCACAATAATATAACCTAATATGCGATATGCCTACCTAATATAGGTATTTAACCAATAAAAAACTATAATAAATACTCTTATAAGTGTGAGCGGTTCCGAGAAAATTTCGAATTTCAATAATAGTTATTTTTTAAATATTTTCAGTATCAAGAAATGAGAAAAAAGAGAAACAATAACATCACGTGACAGATCTGCTACGAATTTACCACGATAAAAAATCGTAGCACTCGGTTTTAATTTTGTCATTATGTATATCGGCTACGAAGTTACGAAGCTACACACGAGTAGAACTATCGTCGTCATTATAATTATGCTACAACGTTGCGACGCTACACATTCGTAGCTTATCGTAGTTATTACATATCGGCTACGAAGCTACGACGCTACGCAAAAGTAGCAATTTGTCGTAATTATTATATATCTGCTACCAAGTTACGATGCTACAAATCGTAGCAAATTGTCGTAGTCATTATACATCTGTTACGAACACATCGTAGTAAGTCGTACAATTTTCGTATTTATTTTAATGTATTTATCGCTTGTAAGGTACAGTCGATAACACATCTTAAAAACTTTGTCATTTAAGGCTGTCCCTCCTAAAAGAAACGTCTTTCGTACTGCAAGTGTACATGAATTAGTTATATTAATGAATGGTTATGCCGTTTGTAAAAAGAACATATACTTACTAATCTATGTCCCAAATAAAATCCCGCTTCTTCTGTAGCCATAATGGGCATGTTTGTTAACGACACGTGGAACCTGTCAAAAATTTTATAGTGAGTTTAAGAGTGTCTTCAAAACACAGTAACCTTTGCCATGGTGGTTCTCTGCAGGAGTCCATCAGACTTTGTTATCTCGAGCTTCTAAGTAAGTTAAACTTGTTGGATCGCCTCTATGTAGGGCCTGTGGGGAGCACACCGAACAAATGGAACACATCCTATGTAACTGTGATGCCTGTGATAAGGCTGCTATCTCCGGGTGTACTTAGTAAGTACATCTTGGAGGTATTCCAGGACAGCGGTCTTTAGGATTGGGGAAGCACAAAAGATCCCATTGGGTCGACGTGCTCCGAGAGTAATCCTGGCCCTACATCAAGATAAGATAAGTAAGTTAAGCAGTTGGTTCCGGTTGTCATGGCAACCGTTTTCACCCATCAATTCATGTTAAGCCAGAATGGTGGTGTAACGTGCCAAGTTCCTCATGTGTTTCTACTATGCAGGAAAGCCTATGCCCATCATTGGGACTTAAATAAGCCGTTAATGATGATAATCAAAGCTACATTCAAACTAATCTAGCAAGGTGTCAATGTCAACTTAATTTAGTGTTAAATATTTTATGTAGGTACAAGTTTTTTTGAATGCTCTTAAATAAATAAACTACAAGGAAATGTCAATTTAATGTTAAAGTTGGAAATTAAATTAGTACCTAAATACTATTCATCGTCATCATCAACATAGGTCCTATATTGGTTGGTGGGTGATGATAGCAGTTGCAACAACCGTGATCAACGTTTAACTTCCACCATGAACACCATAAAAGCTCTAGATAACAAATTGTTGCTGACCCAACCAGGACTAAGCATTGCAAAGATGCTTTTTTCGTAATAGAACTTAGAACACAGAAAGAGAGAGCAAGAAGCCAATTTTAAGTCAGACAAGAAACACCAAATCTAATTAGTCACATAGCTTATTTATCTTATACGTTATAAGTTATTAGGGGCGATATTAAATAGATACACCATAGTGAAGCTACGTTAAAGTATTTGAATCTCTATAATTTAAATACATTTTACGTTGAAATCAATATTGATTACAACGTAAAATGTATTTAAACTGTTAATTATATTATTGTTAGAGATTTAGATGTTAAGATTAAGCAATGCAATAAGGAACTATTGTTAAAAACGAATTGATATTGATGATTGTAATACCGCCTTTAGATGCTTAAGAGATAACAGACTCACCTGTCTCTGACTATAGTTAGTTTGAATGAGGCCCTCAGATGTGGTTCATCAAGGCACGGGAACGCGGAGCGCGCATGCGTCAACCAAAACCTTGACACTGCACAGCGACTGGACGTACAAAGTGATAATATAACATATTTTAATCATGATATTACCAAATGAGTAAGTCTCATCCAACAGTCGGTACCAAATCTATAATAAATTAGATAATAGATATGGAATTTAGGTGTTTGTGATCTTTAATGAAATAAGCTTTGCAAAGTATATTTCACCAATATGATTCCGAAATCATGTGTTGACATTTTTTTCTAAAAAAGTCGAAGAAAATGAATAAAAAATTCTACACGCATCAATAAGTCATTATTCATTTTATTCATCATTTTCATTTATTTCATTTTTCATTTTTTTTATTCATTTTTTAATTATTTTATAACATACATAAACATAATAAACGAAAGTTGTGGGAAATAATTCATGAATGTTTTGCTGTTCGTTCGTGTCGGTAAGAGTCTTAAACGTACACCATAGTACCTACGTAATTAATGTCTATAAGACGCCTTTTCATACGGAAATATCAATTTTCAATAATATTTAATTTTTTAATATGTTCACATTTCAAGAATTTTTTTCAAGATTTTCTGTATAATCTTAATTTTTGAGCCAGCCCTGCATTAAGCAAACCAATGATAAAATAACTTTTTAAATTGGTCTCGCCATTTTTGAGTTTGTGTTAAATTTACGAACGAGAAATTTCTTTTTAAAAATAAAGGATACATACTGCTTTTGAGTCCCTGTAAGGAAGAACCCTCTCTGTCTGTCATTCTTCTCCAATTTCGTAATGAATCGAAGACTTAACGTGTAGTTGTATTTACGGCGGAGCTTCTCCTGGAAAATAAATATTTTTTTGTCATATTAAATAAAATAAAAATACACCTATCTGAAGTCCCTTATATTGGACAGAAATTATTGTAATTATTATTGTTTGATAAATTGAACATGCTTAATTGTACAGCATTGTAACGGAACGTTACAGTGTCTATGGTGGTTGCCTGGTTACGTAACAGAGTGGTTGATGTGTCGTGTGGTTTTTGCTGTGCTGCTTGTTTAATATTATTTTATTTTCATATCTTATTATTACAAACTGTCATTGTTCTATTATATATATTTAACTCAGCTATCACTCTTTTATTCCATACAGTCCATTCGCTTTCATTGGTCCATCGATCCGTAGTAATTTTATTCGAACTGACATTTTAATTTTTTCACATCTGATATTTTTTTCACTAGTTGTCATATCATAAAATATTTTATATATTTTATATTTTTCACGATGATTACTCGGTCAATGTCGAAACACATTGTATCATCACGTAACTCCTCATCGTCGAAATTGTCAACTATCGAAAAAGCCTCAATGACAGCAGACGCACAGGCTCGTTACGCTCGTCGAATCGCAGAGGTGGAGCGCAACCTTGCGCGCGCTGAACTGGCCGCGGAGATTGCTGCGATCGAAGCGAGCGGCAGCGAGCATGACAATACCAACTCTCCAGTAAACGTCGAAGAATGGTTAGACGGAGCCGTTTGTACGAACACGGACACGGTTCCTATAAATGAGCAAGACACAGCGACTGCTTGTGTGCTGGACGCACCTGCGAGCTCACCTCGTCCTCTCGCACAATCCTCAGCGTCCCCAGCCGTAGCAGTTTCTATGCGTCCGCCTGTTGCTATCCAACATCATTCCCAGCATATTGCAAATGGAGCTGCGCCGTTGGATACTGCAACTGTAGAACCTGATCGACTACTGCGACCTTCAACTCCTACCAATTTTAAACAAAATGATCCTCGGGTAACTATGGCTAAGTCAAAGGTAAGTATGCCTTTTAATATTCATGATAAGGGCGTGCCTCATTTATATTGTCCCATGTATCATGATAATACTGTACCTATTCCCGCCCGAGCTCAACCTTCTTTGCCTATTAATAATGACATAAGTCAACTTGCTCAAGCTATAACTAACCTCAGCAAGGGAACGTCATCTAGATTTATCCCACTGCCAAGATTTTCCGGCAAGCCTTATGAATGGTTAGCTTTTAAGAGAGCTTTTGATAACTCCCGCAGCTCTTATACATCGGTGGAGAATGTTACGAGAATAGGAGAAGCTTTGACAGGTGAAGCCTATGAGTCAATTTGTTCTTTATTGCTTACAGCAGATGAACCTGATGTTATAATACGCACCTTACAGCGTCGTTTCGCCCGGTCGGAACAGCTCCTGGCTCATGAATTATGTTCTATCCGTGCTTTACCGAAACTTACGTTAGAGACTAAGGATTTGGGTAATTTCGCAGCTAAGGTAAGAAATTGCGTTACTACAATTAAATTGTTAAATCAATTTGAGTATTTGTACTCAAGAGACCTTCTTAATAGTCTCCTTTATAAACTTACTCCTCATTTAAAATTCAAATGGTCGGATTACGCGGCAGTGCATTATAATTCAACTGCCGACCAATCCACTTCTTTGACTTTGTTGGAACACTTATCTAATTTTTTAGAACAAGAGAGCGATCGCCAAGTTATGTTCTTGCCAACCACTATTGAATATACACTGTCTTCCATTTCTCATCGTAACACAAATATTTCGAAACCATTCAACAAAGATACTGGCAGAAATGTATCTATACATAACACTGACACTGCTAGTAATTGTTTGTTAGAGTGTCCTATGTGTAGCGGTTCTCATAATTTAAAAACATGTCCTAATTTTTTATCTCTTACTATAGATAAGAGATGGTCGTGGGTACGAGAGCACAAAGTCTGCGCTAAGTGTCTCAAGAGCAGGCGTCACCAATGGTCCAAATGCCGCGTGAAACCATGCGGTACAGATGAATGCAGACAACATCATCACAAACTTTTACACGGAGCGTCACAGAGTACTGATTCTTCGTTAGCACAATCAGTTACTCCGAATGCACAGCATGCTACAAAAAAAGATGAGTTTATTGCGATTAAACCCGCAGCATCTTCGAATACAATGTATAATTGTAGACTACCGCTTCGTAAATTAGTGCTTCTTAAAATAGTTGCTGTAGAAATCACTGGCCCATTAGGATCATTAAACACATACGCCTTATTGGATGAAGGCTCTACTGCGACCCTTATAGACGCAGAGGCCGCCATGAAAATCGGTGTTACAGGTAAGAAAGATTGCATCGATATGGATGGTGTCGGAGGCATGCAAAGATCTAACATTCCAATTGAGTATGTTAGCTTTAGTATCCGTGGAAAATTCAGTCACGATACTCATACTATTGAAAATGCTAGAGCCTTAGAATCTTTGTCTATCCGCTCCCAAACCATCCGCGATTGTGATATTTCTTGCTATAAGCATTTAGAAGACATTGCTCAATTTATATCATATGACGAAGCCACACCTTTGTTGTTAATTGGAGCATGTGACTGGCCGCTTATTATTAGCAAAAATGTCCGTACTGGAACGCGTTCACAACCAGTTGCCTCATTAACCGCTTTGGGCTGGGTTCTTCACGGCTGTGTTTCCAATACAACTCGTCCTGTAGAGTTCATTCATCATAATGTAGAATCTGACGCAAAATTAGATGAATTAATCCAGTATCACTACCGCTTAGATTCTATAGGCATTTCCAAATTGGAGAAAATTAATTCATCTGATCAACGCGCATTAGATATTTTAGATTCTACAGCTAAACGACTACCAAGCGGTCACTTCGAAGTTGGTTTATTGTGGAAAGACGATAAACCACAACTTCCTAGAAGTTATGGACTAGCTCTGAGTAGACTAAAAACTTTAGAAAGAAAATTAAGTAAGGATTCAACTTTAGCGTTATCTTATCATAAGAACGTCATGGCTTTCATAGAGAAGGGATACGCAGAAAAATGTACTTCACCGCCATCTAGCGAACTGTCGTGGTACTTACCTCATTTTGCTGTCATTCACCCACTCAAACCAGGGAAACTTAGAGTTGTCCATGATGCAGCGGCAAAAGTACAGGGTGTCAGTCTGAACTCGACATTACTGACGGGTCCAGATTTATTACAACCACTGTTATCTTTACTTTTCCGTTTTCGAGAAGGGCGTATTGCTATGACAGCTGATATTCGCGAGTTTTTCTTACAAGTGAAAATTATCGAGAAAGACCGAGACGCTTTAAGGTTTTTATGGCATGAAAATGGGTTAGATTCTGATATTGTCGAGTACAGAATGACATCTGTAATTTTTGGAGCTGCATGCTCGCCTTGTACCGCGATATACATAAAAAATCGTAATGCTCACGAATTTAGCTCTGAGTATCCCGAAGCTACCAAAGCTATAGTCAGGGATCACTATATGGATAATTATATCGGGAGTCTCGATGATCCACTTGAGGCAGCTCAACTTGCAAAACAAATTATAGATATTCAAGCTAGAGCTGGGTTTGAAATCAGAGACTGGGCTAGTAATTTACCTGATATTTTATCGAATATACCGTATCACTTACGTTTACCTGATTTAGTTTCTAAAGATTTATGTACAAATTTACCCTTAGACATAAGAATTTTAGGATTAGTTTGGAATCTGAAAGATGATACTTTAAGTTTTAGTTTTAATTTTCCTACTGTTACTGATCTTACTAAACGTAATGTCTTAAAATGCTTGATGCGCGTTTACGACCCACTAGGCCTTTTAGGAATTTATATCATTAGAGGTAGGATATTATTTCAAAGCGTATGGCGCAGTGGAGTTAATTGGGATGAAACTATCTCCGCGGAAGATCGTCAAAATTGGGAGAAATGGGTTGTTGACCTTACTTCTGTTTCAGATCTTCGTCTTCCCCGGTGGTACTCCATGTCCATAGAGTACGATAGCATCGAGCTTCACGTCTTCTGCGATGCCAGCGAATACGCATACGCGGCGGTCGCATACTGGCGCTTCATTTTTCAAAACGGAGACGTGAAGGTTGTACTTATCGGAAGTAAGACGCGAGTAGCACCCCTTAAATTAACTTCCATTCCGAGGATGGAGCTGCAAGCAGCACTCATTGCTGCTCGGTTTGCCGATGTAATCGTAAGTGAACATAGGTTCAACATTAAAAGTAAACTGTTTTGGACGGACTCTAAAACAGTTTTATGCTGGCTACGTAATGACGCTCGGACTTTTAAACCGTTTGTGGCACACAGGATAGCTGAAATTTCTGATTTGACAGAAATCGCGAACTGGAGATGGTGTCCAAGCGGCTTAAATGTCGCCGATGATGCTACTCGTTGCACGTCAGGCCAAATTAATTCTGACCATCGCTGGTTTTCTGGTCCCCAGTTTTTATACCATCCTAATATAGAGTGGCCGAAAGAGTCTGCGCCTGTGACTCGTAATGTCATGTTCACTGACGAATGCTTTGAAACTAAATGTAGAGAACGTATTTTAGTTCAAATAGACCAGCCGTCTAATACTAAGTTTGTATGTGCAAAAATTTGTAATTTTTCTAAATGGATTCGTTTGTTACGATCAACTGCATATGTACACAAATTTGTAAATATTTTATGTGCTAAGGTTAGGCAAAATTTAGATATTGTTAAATATTTAACAGCCAATGACTTGCAAGTGGCAGAGATACACATTTTCCGCTATTCGCAAGCCATAGCGTTTCAAAATGAAATTAATCTTTTAAATAATAATAAATCTATACCACCGACTAGCAAATTAAATAATCTTTCTCCCTTCATAGACGATCATGGTTTGATTCGTCTCGGTAGTCGTATTGGTTTGATGCGAGGAGTTGATCACGACACAAAATTCCCTATTATTTTGGATGGTCGTAACCCTGCCGTAAGACTTTTAGTAATGAGATACCACGAGTTGGCAGCGCACGGAAACCATGAAATGGTGATCAATGAACTCCGTCAGAAATTTTGGATATTGCCCTTAAGAAATACGGTTCGAGGAGTGATTAGATCTTGCCAAATTTGTCGAATACGTCGAGCTAAGCCGACAGTTCCTCCTACAGGTGATTTACCGATACAGCGTTTGCAATATGGAGAACGCCCCTTTACCTGCTGTGGTGTGGATCACTTTGGACCGATTGACGTCACCATAGGTCGCCGGCACGAAAAGCGGTATGTTGCCTTATTTACATGCCTTACTGTAAGGGCGATTCATATGGAGGTAACATCCAGCCTCTCTGCTGACTCAACTATCATGGCAGTTCGGAGATTCATCGCTCGTAGAGGTTGCCCGAAGCACATCCTATCTGACAATGGTACTTCATTTGTATCGGCAACCAAACAGATCAATGATTTTGCTGTCAACGCTGGGATCTCATGGAAATTTATACCACCTTCCTCCCCCTCAATGGGCGGCGCTTGGGAACGCTTGATTAGGACGGTGAAGGCTGCACTTAATATAACATTAAAGGAAGCTGCCCCACGAGAAGAAGTCTTGGTTACCCTGTTGAATGAGGCTGAGAACATAGTAAATTCCCGTCCCATGACTTATGTGACTAGCAATGCGGAAGATCAGGAGAGTTTGACTCCGAACCACTTCTTGCTTGGCAGTTCATCGTCATCCGTTTCCACATACTTAGACGATAGTGACTTATCAGCGAAGGTACTTTGGCGAAGAGCGTTACGTTTATCTGATAACTTTTGGCGGAGGTGGTTAAAAGAGTATCTCCCTACATTATTACCGCGTCGGCGACCCAATCAGTCAGTGGAAAATCTCAAAGTTGGAGACACAGTTTTTATTGCTGACGGTGATCTACCTCGTGGTATATGGCCGCGCGGTATAATTATCAATACTTTTCCAGGGCACGACGGAGTTGTGCGAGTGGTAGAGGTACGCACGGCAGGTGGAATTTTAAAACGACCGACAAGAAAAGTGGTGCCTCTTTGCACGGAGGGGGGAATGTAACGGAACGTTACAGTGTCTATGGTGGTTGCCTGGTTACGTAACAGAGTGGTTGATGTGTCGTGTGGTTTTTGCTGTGCTGCTTGTTTAATATTATTTTATTTTCATATCTTATTATTACAAACTGTCATTGTTCTATTATATATATTTAACTCAGCTATCACTCTTTTATTCCATACAGTCCATTCGCTTTCAAGCATAAATTTCAAACACAGACAATTTACATAATCTTCACTGTACAACGGCGGACTTAATTTTAATAATATTGAGTGGTTTTTTTTAATTACTTCAACGCTTTTCATGTCACAAAAACCTACACGGGTGAATCGATAATAAAACCGTGTGTTTTTTTTAATTACTTCAACGCTTTTCATGTCACAAAAACCTACACGGGTGAATCGATAATAAAATTATCCAGCGTCTGTAATTTCCTTAAATTCTATGTAAGTCTAGTCCGCGGCAGGATAACCCAGCGTCTATACTTTCCTTAAATTTTATGTAAGGCTAGTCCGCGGCGGGATAATCCAGCGTCTGTAATTTCCTTAAATTCTATGTAAGTCTAGTCCACGGCGGGATAATACAGCGTCTGTAATTTCCTTAAATTCTATGTAAGTCTAGTCCACGGCGGGATAATACAGCGTCTGTAATTTCCTTAAATTCTATGTAAGTCTAGTCCACGGCGGGATAATACAGCGTCTGTAATTTCCTTAAATTCTATGTAAGTCTAGTCCGCGGCAGGATAACCCAGCGTCTATACTTTCCTTAAATTTTATGTAAGGCTAGTCCGCGGCGGGATAATCCAGCGTCTGTAATTTCCTTAAATTCTATGTAAGTCTAGTCCACGGCGGGATAATACAGCGTCTGTAATTTCCTTAAATTCTATGTAAGTCTAGTCCACGGCGGGATAATACAGCGTCTGTAATTTCCTTAAATTCTATGTAAGTCTAGTCCACGGCGGGATAATACAGCGTCTGTAATTTCCTTAAATTCTATGTAAGTCTAGTCCACGGCGGGATAATACAGCGTCTGTAATTTCCTTAAATTCTATGTAAGTCTAGTCCGCGGCAGGATAACCCAGCGTCTATACTTTCCTTAAATTTTATGTAAGGCTAGTCCGCGGCGGGATAATCCAGCGTCTGTAATTTCCTTAAATTCTATGTAAGTCTAGTCCACGGCGGGATAATACAGCGTCTGTAATTTCCTTAAATTCTATGTAAGTCTAGTCCACGGCGGGATAATACAGCGTCTGTAATTTCCTTAAATTCTATGTAAGTCTAGTCCACGGCGGGATAATACAGCGTCTGTAATTTCCTTAAATTCTATGTAAGTCTAGTCCGCGGCAGGATAACCCAGCGTCTATACTTTCCTTAAATTTTATGTAAGGCTAGTCCGCGGCGGGATAATCCAGCGTCTGTAATTTCCTTAAATTCTATGTAAGTCTAGTCCACGGCGGGATAATACAGCGTCTGTAATTTCCTTAAATTCTATGTAAGTCTAGTCCACGGCGGGATAATACAGCGTCTGTAATTTCCTTAAATTCTATGTAAGTCTAGTCCACGGCGGGATAATACAGCGTCTGTAATTTCCTTAAATTCTATGTAAGTCTAGTCCACGGCGGGATAATACAGCGTCTGTAATTTCCTTAAATTCTATGTAAGTCTAGTCCACGGCGAGATAATACAGCGTCTGTAATTTCCTTAAATTCTATGTAAATCTAGTCCACGGCGGGATAATACAGCGTCTGTAATTTCCTTAAATTCTATGTAAATCTAGTCCACGGCGGGATAATACAGCGTCTGTAATTTCCTTAAATTCTATGTAAGTCTAGTCCGCAGCTTGGTAGTTCAGTGTCCGTACTTACTTACCTTAAATTCTATGTAAGTTTGATCCGCGGCGGGGTAGTCCAGTGCCTTGGCCACCTTGGGCCCAAGTACGCCGCCACTACGGAACAGCGCACGCTCCGTCACGTTCATGTCACGCACGTTCACCACCACGAAGCTCGTGTCCCGATCCACCTTCAGGTCTATTGATACTTCTCCTAGAGTAACGAAAATGTTGCCAAAATAAATATTCAACAAAATAACTTAGTGCTTATCAAATATCTGTAAAACATTGATTAGGTTAATGTAGAAACGTGTATTTTGGTTGATTAGTTGTTTTTCTTGCTTGGGTCATTAGCATAGTAATCCTATATATCCTATAGTCTCTAAAACTTCGTAAAAGTGACTCAGGCATTGATTACGTATTGTGATGTTTCTATGCAATGTCAGAAAGTATGTGTGTAGTGACGAAACCTTGAAGAGATGTGTGTAAAGCAAGAGACTGCAATTGAGTGATATGATTATAATCTAATATCTACATATTAAAAATATTCTAAATATTGTCAAGGAAATATTTATTGCGCGGACAGAGTATTACCTCTAAGTTCTCCAGTTGTGAGGTTAGGGTGCAGCCAGAGACTGTAGTGTTTTGGAATCACGAAAGTTGGAAGACGGGCTCCACGCCACGGGAACACTTGACCATTGCTAGCTATCCTATCCCTGTAAAAATATAAGGTTAAGAATGTCAAAAAGCACAAGGTCTATCTGGCGGTAACTGACAACTCTCTATAGACATGGAAAACCCTATGCTTTCAGCATCTGTAATTTGAGGAATATGAGAAAAATTTGGCTACAAATTCAATTTTCGCAAGTCAGGAAAAGTTTCAATATAGAAAATATATAGCAATCGTAACATAAAAAACATTTATGGGCCTAAACTCCTCACATTCTTCTCCCATCTAGGAAGGTTGTCCCCAGCTGTGGGAAATATATAGGCTGTTGATGATATTGATGATAGATATCAATTTCAGATCAATCATGTTGGGTAACCCCCCTCCATCCAGTACTGACTTCCGTTTCCTTCAACAAATCCCAGCAAAAGGTCGTATTCAAAATATTTGAAACCAAATCAATGAGTGAGTCTTACTTATTGGCAGCAGCTGCATTAGTGTCAGAACCTGTGGGAGGCTGTCCAGGTATCAGGGGGTTCTCTCCAGCGCAAGGGCAATCTGAAAAGTAAATTAAGTCTTTTACGCGACATCACTGCAACGTTTGCAATAGCCTTTCGTAACTCTGGCACTACCAAACATCAGCTTTAAAAAGATATCAGTCCAGTCCCCTTAACTAACATTGACATTTAAAAAACATGACCCATAACTTCGCTCATAATTTTTCTCGCAATGCCGTGCAGCCTGTAGGATTAAATAATAACATACCTGGCTGAGGTGTTGCGTAGACAACCAGCAAGGCAGTTGCGAACATAGCGGAAAACACCAGCGCAGCGAGGCAGAGGGCGCGACGCTGGGAGCATACCGCGACTGGAGCCTCGCGAAGCTCACGGGCTTCGCGGGCCTTGTCTGTGTCTGAAATAAGTCATTAAAGGTCCACTTTCAGGTTTAATCTACAAAAATTACTGTTACCGGTAATCGCTCCCAAAATATTCAGTTTATTAGCTTTTCAATTTGCTAGGTAGCTTAGTTTTTCTTTACCAGGTACCCTTCATCCCACCTGATGGTATTTAATGATATGGGCAAAGATAAAAGCGAGCTACAGCTGGATTCCTCAACCACAGGGGAACACAGCAGCTACTAGGACGTACAATTAAGGATAACATGGTAGAATCTTATCCTTAATTGTAATAAGTAATAATAGATGGTGAAATTAAGGATAAAAATAGAAGATGGTAATTGGTTTTTTACATATATATAGATATAGATATATATAGTGTATGAGCAGATTAGATCAAGAAAAATTAACACACAGCAGATTTAACCTAACAAGCACGAGCGTCCATCAAATAACTTGATTAAGTGGAGCGTGCTTAAGTACTATTATAAGCACATATAAGCTATAAACTTAAGCTTTACCTTGATATGATCTTAATGGCAATGAAACAAACATTTTACTGATAATTCAAGTAACCAGCACGTGTGCCGTGTGTTTAGTGTATAGAGCTCAGAATTTAGCATAAAAAATATATTTAGTCGTCTGTTTCTTTGTGGACGGAAGAGAGTCTTCCTACAATATAAATAGAATATCCTTTAAAATAGGCATGATTTTCTTGATATGAGACTACGTATCAAAATGTAGTACGTGACACACCATGCATACTGCTTACGAACATATAATAGTGTTGTATTTAACATATAGTGTTTAATACAGTGTTATATTCAATATAGTTCGATCATAAGAGGAGTTATTTTCTTTATCAAAGATTACACGCGTTCATTTTGATTTGGCACCCGTAGATTACTAAGCTCTTGAAGATATGGGTTTTATCAATAATGAATTTTTACACTATAACCTCGTTTGAAGTTAAAGTGAATTTTCTTAGTTATGTTTTATCTATGGAATCAACTCTTAAATATACAGCATGACAATAACAACCCAAATACAAGTGAAATATTTTAATATGTAACAAAACTTATATATAATAAAAAGATCTGTCTCGGTAGAGGGCTTTGACCTATTTGATATTGTATAAAGATAAGTATTTGTCAGAACATGTCGGCCATTCATTATATGCATCATTATAGTGTCAATATCAACATGTCCGTTATTGAAGTCGTACAACTTATATAAATATTTCAATTAGATAAAAACAAAGATAATGAAACTTCAATAAATAAACTCAAAATCATCAAATAATATAAATGAAACTTTCATTAGAGTTAATGTCATAAATTTTGTATTAAGACATTATCTGGGATCATACACTGGGCAATAATTACATTTTAATTAGATTTTTAAAAATGTTTGTCACAATTCTAATCGAATTTGGAACTTTATTATATATAGCTTAAGGTTCATGCAATTCATACTTTTCCATAACAAACTACATAGTTTTCGTATTCCGTACTTGATTTTTACTGTTATCATCCCGGGTCACGTTGTCTGAGGCCCGTATTATAGAAAGATTCTCAGTATGGAATCTAGTTTTAAGAGTAGTTTTAATACGAGATTTAATTTTTGAACGTTTCTTGATACGATATTCGTTGATCAACACTCAGCTGAGTAATTGCTTATTCCAGAAGGACATTTAAGTCAAAATCTAAGCTCAAGCAATGATTTGATCATTGTTTACGTAAGTTTGGTCGACACCACTCTTGAGACATGAATGTATATTATACTCCCAAATAACGTTTTAATGCGAGTTTATGAAGTTTCACACAAAAAGTCGATCAGACTTCACACAAACAGAATTACTTAAAAGATGTTGGCTTGATTCTGTGAGTTTTAGTTTATACTTTATAAGTATGACAAAAAATTAATGCGCCCAATAACACTGGAAGTGTTGAAACTGACACTTAATTTATTATAACGTAAAACTACATAACGACGACGACGACGATAACGACGTTATATTTATTTTATAAATGTGTGGATGATATGTAGTTTTACGTTACAATAAACATAAGTTAAATATAAGTAAAAAATTGAGATATGAGAAAAAAAATTCTTTGGAAAACGTAACAAAAACAAAAGAGTCCTTTTTGTGCTAAAGAACCCTCCCACTCCTCACCTGCCAAGAATGCAACATCATCCAAATCCTGGTCCACCATATTCCGCCAGGCTGCTGCGGGACAAAAAGTCAAATTTAATAATATTAGCACTTTCATGCCTTAAAATTATATTGGTCTTAATTCTATTGTCATTTTCTAAAACATAGCTTCACGTTTGAGTCCCGGTCTACAGAAGCCACATGTAATACAATCTATAAAAGAAAGGTCCTTTAAATGCACACCCTGTATCATTATAGATAAATAATTTATCCGTCTTTTATTCCAAAATATAGAAGAAACTGAAATAATCAAATATAAACAAATTAGTCGTGTAAACGTAAGATAGTTTTGTGTTTATCGTTATTTGAAATCAAAAGGATACTGATCATAATGGGCTCACTCTATATAGTGTTTATATAAATAAGACCTGTCTGTCAATAATGCATTACTCTATTGCATAGGTCTCCAAACTTTGAAGCCTTCCATATCCTTCGGGCCATAATGATTTTACAGTTTGTTCCAAGGACCAAACCAGTTTTAATTTTTCTGCCCTTAACTATATTTCTAGACTAGAATAGTCGCAAAGTACGCCACCTAAGCAAACTTACGCTTTTTTTGCATTTCAATTATTAAAAAACTAAATTACAAGTTACGTAGTTTGGAGCTAGCTGCTCAATTGGAATATTCCCATATTCTGAGCAGTAACTACGTGTCTTCTATATTACGCGATGATGAATGCAATCGAAACTTGCAAAACTAATTTCTGATCGAAACCAATCTAGTTAGTTCATGCCCAGTATGAGCCAATCAGAGTAAAAAAAACGATAAATTAATAAATGAATAAGTAAGTAAGTATTTTTTTGATCAAATACATTTTTGACATTATTCCCCTCGGATGCCGGTACCCCAAAGACGTCAATTTTTTCAATTGTAAATAAAAATCGCCTTAAACTATTAACATAAATGTTTCGTTTGATATTCGCTAGATGGCGCTATACGCATTAATAATTTAAAACGTCTCCCCGCTAGTTTACAATTTTGAAACTTCTTTTTTAGTATTGTGTCTTAAAATTATATAGTTCATATGAAACTAGGTTTTATTTTTTCATAACACTATTCTTACTAGGGACTAAGTAACACTTTCAGCAATCTTCTATAGTGTACTATTGAATGAGTATTCTGATTTATTTTTCATTAAATTCGCAAGGCTCTAATTAAATTCTCATTCCAATTTATTCAGCTAAAACTATCGGTTTCCTAGGGTTGATTTAAACGAAAATTGATTAAGTTTTACTTAATCAAGAAATCGAATTTTTAAGTAGATTTGATTGAGGTATTTGGGAAAAAGTATCTCTTGATCATTACAAAAAATTCCCCTTAGTGGGTTCAGCGCTTTAATAACCAAAAATTGATAAAACACTAAATTTTAAAAGCGCTTTAACTGCTGATTAATTACCTTTAGCCGATCCGTTCCTGTCCGCTTTATATTTGCCAATTGGCTCCATTTGAATGCCGTCCATCTCACTCTGGCCGCCACATACCTCTAGAGGCTGTGAACAAAAGTATACACCATAAGCTATCACTACAAAATGTACCCTTTCACTCGTCTACAATTTCCATTGCAACTTTTAACCTTACTATGTAAATTCTAATGATGGTGATGATGTACGGAACCCTAACGCGAAAATAGGCCTCATTAGAGGACTCCTAGTCACCCACGCAAGGAGAGGGTTGTGCAAGGAGAGTGTTGTGCTTGGAGTTTATCTTCACGATCTGTACGATCGTTAAGCCGTATTACAAAAATACTGTTAACATTATAGTTATGGCGGCAGACTTAGGTAAGATGTTGGTAGCTAGCCAGGAAGACTAAAAAAGCCCTTAACCATCCAAAAAGAGCATAAAATTTCTGCCCCAACTGGACGATTCATAATCGTCCAGTTGGGGTTGGAACCTCTTGATCATAAGAGAGATATTCGAAATCAAAAATGAATTATACATATAATAAATACAAACAACCAACCAATTTACTAAATCATCAGATTTGTAACTCTTTGGCGTTGCGACACACAAATGCGAAAGCGTAAAAAGTGGCGTAGGGGTGAAGTCATTCATCCCCCGTCATTACGTTTTGAATGCATGGCGCGTACCGTGTTAAGGCATAGATTCTTGAACACATCAATCGTATTGTTATTATTTTTAACAGGCGAATATAATTGATTAAATAAGCTAACATTTTTATATTCTTAACGGGGTAGCTCTTGTCCTACATCTCTCCTGAAAGAACTACACCCAGAAGAACCAACCACAGAGGAACTGGCTATCTTGCCTCCTACTGTCGATACACAACAATACTGTTAACATTATTACTTTAGCGGCAGACTTCGACAAGATGTAGATAGCTAGCCAGACGGAGTTAGAAAAAGCTTAAGCTCTTCGACCAACCAAACACAGAAGAAAATTTCTGCGCTCACTAGAAATGAAACCCCGTAGCTCCAGATCTAGAGTAGGTGGTCTCGGCCACTAGGCAGAGGCGGTTAAAGTAAAAATGCAGCAATTCGTCAGTTTTTGATCATTAATATATTTAATCGAGAAATATTTTTCCAAAATCTTTACAAATATCCGATTTCAATAGATTTGGTTAATTTTTGACAATAAGCGATTTATAAAGTGTCGCCATTGTAATTATCAATTTTGAAGAATATTGGTATCTTGATAATCTTAAAAATATAACTTTTTGAGGGTCTTGAGGCTTATCCATAATCGCAATCGAATCGCTAAATGAAAAATGTATGGGTTTGACATAAGCACTCGCCTAGCAATCGAGTTTAATTGTCAAATTCTATACATTTTTATTAGCGATTCAATGATCTTGTCTAGGCCCTCTGTTCTGCCTCGTAGCTGAACATTCTGTAAAATGAGATATTAACGAATGTCTAAAATATTAATAAAAGTCTCTACAATATACAATACAATACAAATAATCTTTATTGCACACAAATTATAAAAAAAACAATACTACAAGAAAACGTACACATACAATGGGTCCCTTATTGCTAATTAGCATAAGTAAAAACAGATTATGTACAAGAATACGGATACAAAGAGAATTATATAAAAATTTAAGAACATTATTTTATATTTTTGTCAAAAACAACATTCCTGATCGACACGTAACTTTTACTTGTCACTGTCACGTTTGTTTCACAAGACCTATAAAGCCAATAAGTATAAGTACAATTAGCAACGATAAATAATGATAATTGGACAGTATTGTGTTCTTGACATAACGTCTTTTTATGCGAAAATATTCCCCACTACTCCAAGTGATAGTCCTAGCTTTAACAGCGTCATTGAGCGGCCATGTTGGTTTTTTCCCGCGTATTTAACATGTTTCCCTCCTGCCTTATTGAGGAACACAAGAACACATTTTCAACTCATAATGCGTCTTTTGTAATAGGATTCGCTAAATTTTTTCATATCAAAGAATATGAAATTATATCTACTCAATCAAATCTATAATCTAGGCTCCCATTCCACTTTAAACAATAAAGTAGGAGAGTTGGACATATTTCACCTTAGTGCACGAAAATACAAGACTACTTTCAAAATCATTAGCAGGAACGTAAACCCCCAGAATTTCTATTAATAACTTAATAAATAAACTTAAGTTAAGTAGATATTATAATTATAACTGTTAGTCCACATCGCATGCCGTTGCTGTCTTTAATTAAAAACTGTACTTAATTTAATGTCTATGCTACAGTTAAATGTTTTTGTGGGTACATCTTTTTGTTGACTGCCCTTAAAATAAAATTCGTGTAGAATCATTTAATTATTTTTCGTCTTTAAGTATACACGTCCTAGTGCTGGGCCCACGGCTCCCTACATACAGAAGAGACGAATGGGGAGTTTGGTTTGAGTCGGGTACGTAGTACACTTGCTTGGGTATGTATCAAATTCGACAGATTCATAATTTTTATAATCTCCCTAAGGTTATATTTTAGTTAGAAGTCACCGCAATAATAAAATCGATATATTACGAAATTTTAATTTTGTCATTTCAAAAACTATGTTCGGGAAAAATATCGTGTACTGTCGCGGCAATCGAACTCGCTTACTGTATATTCAGCCTTATTCCAACTTCTCAACGTTTCAAAAAACACGCTTCAGTTATAAATTTTGCCAAATATTTAATGTTAAACAACTTTATACATTTACAAAAACAGTCGGCTTCACAAGAAGAGACCATTTGTTGTAAATTTATTTGATATATCCTATCAATGACTTTCAAATATGTTGCCAAGCAACTTAGCTTAACGTTATCGGTTTTGTGATTCCAAATAAATTCTCCACAGAAACTTCATTAATAGCAAAGCACTTGAGTTGGGAACGGATATAGACAATATCCGTGCCCGTTCTACGGATATTGCCCAGCCCTAGTGCGGAAACAGTTAAAGGTTTTGAGAGAGTAATTATTGAAGTGGCGTATTTCCATTTCTAATTTAAAGTGACGAGTAGTTTCACGTTCCCGTTACAGAAGATTGAAGACTTCTTTGTAGTATTCATGCGAACAATAATACCAGGAATTAGATAGAAGTATCAAATATAATATTTAAAAGATGGAAATTACAATAAATTATAAAATAAAAAATAGTAATAATACTTCAAGGAGGCGGCATGTCTCCCGCTACGAAGCTTCCTTGCAGGTTTTGCGTGTGAACAGTAGTGTTGTGTTTCTTCAGTAAGTGAAGTCGCCAAAACTTTCTAATAAGTCTTCTGATCAGATCTTTTTCTTGTCTATTGTAAACTAATAGAAATTGAGAATGAAGTAATTTGTTGAATATTTAAAAACATTACAATAATTTAAATTCTGTTTGCATCAAGGATTTGACAGATTAGTCAGATTCTGTCAGATTAAGAAACCTTTAACTTCTATAAGCTTTTTCTTATAAATACAAATAACAATTGCTTTTCATTAGTTTCGCTAGAACTCTAATGAGCATGGCCGCTTTAAAAGATTTCTTTTCTTTTGCTTTTAACTAGACTCCTAGTCTAGCTCCAAAAACAAAAATAATATAGACAATCATAAAAAAAAGTAAAAAAAATTTTTCCAATTGACAGGTACTAATTTAGTAATGAAAAATTGTCTAGAGTTTTTGGCGCGTAATGTCGTTGTTGTGGGACTTCTTGGTTCAGTCTCACAACCTGATGTATCTTGCTAAATGAGAATCCTTGTTGATTAAATATAAATTTTATTGATTCACTTCAGCTTGATCTGACACACAACTTGCTAATATGAGGAATTAAAAGTGAATGAAATGTGAATATAAATTAGTTTATACAATAACAATATAGGTATAATGTGGCTGACGCGGTAAAATGTACGGTAATTAGACCGTACATCTTCCCGGGACAGAGACGATTAAGAAGAGAAATATAATGATAATGTTAAATATATGATATAAAATAAAATGAAGACAAATTAAACAGATTCATTCTTAAATATTTCATGAAATTTCCGTATAGCTGGACTTGTAGATTTATTCTGAGTGGCCCGTGTATTGACTTCCAACATCTCGATCGAGGAGGACTGATCCCGGCTCGTTCCTTCCGGCACCTGCTTTGGCGAATATCTTGCTTGTTCTCAAAGGCCATCATATGTTGATTTATTACTTTGTGTTGTTGGTTCATCGTATTTTCAATGCTTGTGACTTCCAAAGATTTACGATGTGTTTTTGATTTTCTTGTAACGAACAGATGTCCTTTTTGTATTGTTCGGCGAATCGGTCATCTAATACTCCAAACAAACTATTAGCGAGATATCCGACGCCGTTGATAAGACCTCTCCGTCGACGCAGTCTGGCCGGCCGCTCGCCGAGTTGCTGACTCAGTAACAGCTGGTTGTAGTACGCGAGTTCCTCGTAGCCGTGACGTAGCTGAAGTAGAATTGCATCACATTGTTGACTTTGCTTTCGTATTGTTATGCATGTTGCCTCAAGTGTGTTTATATATTTTTCTAATGCATTATTTCCTTGCCAATAAGGTTCCATTTGATAGTACACTACGATTTTCCATTCGTCCTTAATAAGTGACATGTCAGAGGCTTTATCACTTGATAAAATTGATTAAAATAATATAAATGCTATGACAATCGAAGTAAAAAATGACATCTTTGATTTCCTTGGTTTGGTTGTCTTGTTAGCAAGGTCATCTTTATAGTTTCGTGTGATATGATTGACATTTGCATTTAATGGATCGTCCTCTTGGCTGATAAGTTTGGACACCTTAACTATTGGTCGTTTCAAGTAGCCACTTTGAGTCTTGAGGGTAACTACGCGCACACGACCGTCTTTCCCAGGATGCTGCTCTACCACCCGGCCCATAATCCATTTTCCTGGTGGTAAATTCTCTTCATGAATGAGAACGACGTCATTGATTTTTAAATTTTCTTTTGCATGTTGCCATTTTGATCTTGATATTAATTGAGTTAAATATTCGGCTTGCCATCGTTTCCAAATATCTTGCATAATTTTTTGAATTAGATGCCAACGTGTTCTTAAATCCTTTTCGGTTGGTACCAGCGTCAATAATGGTCCACTTGCGAGGAAATGAGATGGGGTTAAATAATTTAAGTCTTGTGGGTCGTCTGTTAATGCACATAGTGGCCTTGAATTTAAACATGCTTCAATTTGGGTAAGTAGCGTCGAGTACTCTTCGTATGTCAGTTTTTGGTCTCCTACAACCCTCTTCAGGTGAAATTTGAAACTCTTGACCGCTGCTTCCCAGAGCCCACCTGCCGACGGCCATGAGGGTGCATTAAAGTGAAATATGATATTCATATCTATTAATTCTTGTTGTAAATCTTGATTAAAATTACAAATAATTTCTTGAATTTCTTGCTGAAGGATTCTGTTGCTTCCAACGAAATTACGTCCATTGTCGCAATAGATATCGCTTGGAGTGCCTCTTCTTGCGGACATCCTACGCAATGCCGCAATAAATGAAGTCGTTGTCAAGTCGGAAACCAATTCCAAGTGTACGGCCTTGGTTGTCATACATACAAAGACAGCTACATATCCCTTTGTGGTTTTGACACCCCGACCCTTGCTGGCCTTCAAAAGAATATGCCCGGTGAAGTCTACGCCCGTGTGCTTGAAGGGACGTGAAGGATTTACCCTTGCTTCAGGTAAGTTTCCCATAATTTGTTGTTGCATGATTGGTTTTTGTTTCTTACAGATGACACATCTATGTATATATTTTTTTGTTGTTCTATTGCCACTTGGAATCCAGTACTTTTGTCGTGTGAAGGCTAATGTAACTCGAGCGCCTCCATGATATGTGAGCTCGTGAGCGTTATTTATTATTAATTCGGTGAGACGATGATTTGTTGGCAATATAATTGGATTTTTCATATCGGGACTAATGTATGCGTTTTGTAGTCTCCCACCCACGCGTAGGATCTCATCCTCATCTAAAAATGGATTTAATTTCAAAATCTTGCTTTTCGATGAAATTTGTTTCTTTTCTTTCAGGTTGCATATTTCTTCTTCAAATACTTGACTTTGAGCGTGCTTTATAATCATTTTTCGTGACTCTTGTAATTCCGACAAGGAAAGCCATGTTGACTTTTTTCTATCTACTTTTTTCGTTGCAAATCTATACACCCAAGCGAGTATTCTTACAAGTTTAAGAAATGAACTGTATTTATCTATCATCTCCTTGATGAGATTGTTATCACAATTCTGTGTCACTAAATGAACTTGCCTTTGTAATTTTTCTTCTTCATTTGTATTGAATATATATTGTTTCTTTTTCGTATTTTCACAAGCAGCTAGCCATGTTGGCCCATGCCACCACAGGGAGTGGTCTAATAATCGACTTGCCATCAGACCTCGGCTTGCACAATCTGCGGGATTCTCAGAAGATTTTACGTATTGCCAACAGTCCGGCGGCATAATATTGACAATTTTACGAACTCTGTTTGACACAAATGGCTTCCAGCGATCGGGATTTCCTTGAAGCCATCCCAGAACTGCTGTAGAATCGATCCATCCCTGAACTTTGAGGTGAGTGCTTGGTGAAAATGTCTCTTTTATTTTTTCCATTAGTTTAGAAAGAAGAAGAGCTCCGCACAGTTCCAGTCTTGGTAAGGAAACTTCTTTATTGCATGGAACTATTCTTGATTTTCCAGCAATTAATTTAATTTCCGCTTGACCTGCTTTTACTATTTTGCTATAAACGACACATGCATACGCTTTTTGTGATGCGTCGCAAAAGCCGTGTAATTCGATCGGACTTATATTGTCTGAGCCCAACCAGCGTGGTATTTTAATGTTATTTATATATTTTATATCATTTTTGATAGCTTGCCATTCATGATAAATATCGTTTGGGAGTTTGTCATCCCAGGCCATGCTTGTTTTCCATACTTGTTGGAAGATCAGTTTCATTTTTGTAGATAATGGAGTTAGCCATCCTAACGGATCGAAAAGTTGAGATATAGCTGATAGTAGAGACCTTTTGGTATCCTGTGTGTCCTTGATATCAATTTTGCATTGAAAAATGAAAATATCTTTGTCTGGATTCCAATGCAAACCGAGAGTTTTAGTAGACTCGATTAGCTTGAAATCATAGTTATCTTGTTCTTGTTTATTTTCATTCTGTAGTAATTCTTGATAGTTCGAGCTCCATTTCCGTAAGTTGAACCCACCAGATTTCAACAGGTTGATGAGGTCTTGTTTTAATTTCAGTGCTGAGTCCAGTGAATGAGATCCATGGAGTAAGTCATCCATGTAAAAATATTTTTCAAGTATTTCGGCTGCTTCCGGGTAGTTGTCTCTTTCGTCACTCGCTAGTTGTCGGAGCGTCATCATAGCGAGGAAAGGAGCGGCCTTGGTGCCATAGGTCACAGTCGTTAGTTGGTAATCTTGTAATGATTCATAAGGATTATCTCGCCAAACTATTTTTTGAAGAGCTTGGTCATCTTCATGTAGCCATATCTGCCGAAACATTTTTTCTATGTCGGCAGTAAAAGCGACCTTATACTGTCTCCATCCCATGATCAATGTTAAAATGTCTTTTTGCAAGTTAGGCCCTTTACACATACAATCATTTAGACTTATGCCACTTGCTGTTTTTTCGGATGCATTGAATACTACGCGATGTGTCGTAGTACTTGAATCTTGTCGTAACACGCAATGGTGCGGTAAGTAACAGTCATATATAATATTGCTGTTGTTAACCAGTTTCATATGACCTAATTCTTGATACTCGTGAATAAACAAGGTGTAAGCTAATTTAATTTCATTATTTTTCTGGAATTTCCTTTCTAATTGCCGAAATTGGGCAATGGATTTGTATTTTGAGGGTCCCAATTTTTCAATGTTACATGTAAGAGGTAAGCGTACTTTGTATCTTCCGTCTTCCAATCTTGTTTTGGTTGACTTATAAAACTCGATACAATTATTTTCTTCTGTAGAATATGGTTTTGTTTCAGAGAGATCTTCTATTTCCCAAAATCTTTGCATTCCTTGTATGTCATTCAAAATCACGTTGCATTGGTAAGTTTTTATTTTTCCGCACAAAATCCACCCTAAACGTGTTTTTTGTGCAATCGGTGTCATGTTATCTTTCTTGTAAATGCCGTCCAATATAATCTCTGAATAGATATCGGCGCCTAAAAGAATATCTATGGGCTTGCTCACATTAAAGTCAGGGTCAGCTAAATTAATTGTTTGTAGGTCTTCCCATGCTGGTTTTCTAAAGGAATCGTTTGGTAAGTTTCTTGTTAAACTTTTCATAATAAAAACATCGGTGTTAAAATTGTAAATTTCAACCAATGAGCTGCAGCTAATGTTTATTACTCCAGTGCATGTATTATTCTTCGTGCCCACACCAGTTATGATGCCTTTGCATTTTCGGCGAGGTATACTCAGAAGTTGGGCGGCCTTTGTCGTGATTAACGAAACTTGTGATCCTTGGTCGACTAAAGCTCGCATAGTTATATATTTTCCATCTGCTCTTTGTACGTTTATCAGAGCTGTAGGTAAGAGTATTTCTGGAACATCACATTGCTGAGCCACGTGTGAAGTATTGCTTGATCGTTCGACACGGCGGCTCGATTCAGCGTATCTTGACGTCATGTCATTTGGTGTCTTGTTATTAGTTGAATACGCTGAATGTAATATGGTATTGTGGCATCCATTGCATTCCCGGCATCTTTTGTTTGATGCGCATATTTTTCCGTTATGATTATACAGACAATTTGTACATAAATTCAATTTCGCAATGGTTTGAAGTTTCTGCATAGGCGACATTTCTAGGAATTGTTTGCAAAAATAAATTCCATGCTCTAAGCTGTCGCAAATAGAGCATTTTAATTTGTTTCTTGTGCTTGATTGCGTAATAGCCTTGTTGCTTGAATAATGCTTGAAGTTATATGATTTTTCTGGCCTAGTTGATGAAGATGAGCCCGACTTCTGTTGATAATTTTCTTGTTTCCGACGTGACGATTCCATAGTAGTAAATTTGTTTTCCAAAAATGTTAAGAAATCCTTTAGTTTTGGTAAATCACGTGGCTCTTTCAAAGACTCGAGGTAATCACTATGAGTTTCAGCGTCAAGTTTCTGCACTAAGAAGTACACTAGGATTGGGTCCCATGTATCTAAAATGATTCCTATGTTTTTAATTGCATTCAGGCATTCGGTAGTAACGTCATGCAAGCGTTTTATATGATTCGCGTTAGCGTGCTGCGTAATAGGGAGATTCATCATGGTATTCATATGAGTTGTAAATATTAATTTCTTGTTATTATATCTGTGGTTTAATATCTCCCAACAGGTATGATAGTTTTCAGAACTGATTTGAAGGTGTTGTGTCAAGCGCTCTGCCTCCCCTTTAAGCTTGCTCTTGAGGAACTGCATTTTCTGAGCGTTTGATAGGGTAGGATTATTGTGAATTGCTTCGCTAAACAAGTCCTTGAACGATGTCCATTGTTGGTAGTTGCCGTTGAAAATAGGAATGTCGAGTTGAGGTGTAGATTTTTCTCGATGAGAAACTGACCATAGCTTGCTATTGATGGCCCTTTTGACATCATAGTACGTTTGTTCATGTTCAGTAAATCTGGTTTCGTATTGCCAGTTGGACCCGTCTAATTCACTGTCTAATTCCCAATGAAGTAAATCTATTGCTTTCCAACGCACTTGAAGGGTTCTCAATGTGTCTTCGAACTCCCATTTTTCTTGCATAATCTCCACGTTAATATTCGAAACAGTCCTGGTGAACGCCTTAAAATTGCTCAGTTGTTTTTTATACATTTCATCTAATTTACTGTTGTTACCAATACTTGATTTATTTTTTGTTAATGGCTGTTCTGCACTTGCTTGCATATCTTCTTGAAGCGTAGAAGATTTTTCATAAGAAAGCGATAGCTCTTGAGGCATCTTTTGGCGATGCAGCTTCTCCTGGTTTGTGCTAGGAGCAGCGAGTTCTTGATCTGCATCATTGTTCTCGTCTTGAGGACAGATACTTGTTTTTTCAATATACATTTTTGTATCGTAGTAATATTGCCTTGTTTGTTCATAATAATTACCTGTAAAATAATCGTCGTCCCTTGATAACAACTCGGTAAGTCTTGCATGGTTTGACTTGTACTCATTCCAACTCTTCTCTAAAGTCTCGAGACGTCTCCTGATATGTTGAGTTGTCCTGCGTCCTGGACCATCTTTCTTGTAATTGATTAAAACTTTCTTGATCTCCTCTGCTAACAAAGTTTGCTGATAAAGTATATCATTCACATCCATGTTGATAGATTAACTTGATGATTTTTATAAGTTTCTTGTTTTATATCTTGTTAAATTTCACTTAATTGTTTAGATTGTTCTTGATAATTCTTGATAGTTCTTGATAGTTTTGTATATTGAGAAATAGTGACAAATTTTATAACTTGATTATTAAATGGACTTGTATTTCACAACAAATATTCCACTAAAATACTGACTTCTTGATACTTGCTGATTCTTGATAGTTTTGTATATTGAAAAATAGTGACAAATTTTATAACTTGATTATTAAATGGACTTGTATTTCACAACAAATATTCCACTAAAATACTGACTTCTTGATACTTGCTGATTCTTGATAGTTTTGTATATTGAGAAATAGTGACAAATTTTATAACTTGATTATTAAATGGACTTGTATTTCACAACAAATATTCCACTAAAATACTTGCTTCTTGATACTTGCTGATTCTTGATAGTTTTGTATATTGAGAAATAGTGACAAATTTTATAACTTGATTATTAAATGGACTTGTATTTCACAACAAATATTCCACTAAAATACTGACTTCTTGATACTTGCTGATTCTTGATAGTTTTGTATATTGAGAAATAGTGACAAATTTTATAACTTGATTATTAAATGGACTTGTATTTCACAACAAATATTCCACTAAAATACTGACTTCTTGATACTTGCTGATTCTTGATAGTTTTGTATATTGAAAAATAGTGACAAATTTTATAACTTGATTATTAAATGGACTTGTATTTCACAACAAATATTCCACTAAAATACTGACTTCTTGATACTTGCTGATTCTTGATAGTTTTGTATATTGAAAAATAGTGACAAATTTTATAACTTGATTATTAAATGGACTTGTATTTCACAACAAATATTCCACTAAAATACTTGCTTCATGATACTTGCTGATCTTGCTGATTCTTGATAGTTTAGCGTCTAATGTGCTCTCCGAGTGATATATGCGCCTTCTCAATTAAGTCGGTGAGACCCGCTTGTGGGAGGCCGACTAAACCGATTCGCTATCACACGAAAAACCCAAAAAGATCACTAAACCACGATTCGAAGGACCATATGTTGTGGGACTTCTTGGTTCAGTCTCACAACCTGATGTATCTTGCTAAATGAGAATCCTTGTTGATTAAATATAAATTTTATTGATTCACTTCAGCTTGATCTGACACACAACTTGCTAATATGAGGAATTAAAAGTGAATGAAATGTGAATATAAATTAGTTTATACAATAACAATATAGGTATAATGTGGCTGACGCGGTAAAATGTACGGTAATTAGACCGTACAGTCGTAATTACTTGAAAAACTTTCTGTTAAGCATTCGCATTCCGAGCGACGCGACGGACTCGTCTTTGGTAACGTTACTGGTCGCCTCCAAGTCCGTATCACACTAGGGGTTCCAGTTCCGATTCTCATTACTAACTTATAGGAAACAATAATAAAATATCATGATACAACGATCTATTAGTTCCAAGTTCGTTACTACTACAGGGGACTAAGTCAAATAATAAATTATAAGTTAAGATACGTTTAGATAATATAGAATTTTATTGTATCTCTGCACAATAAATCATACAATTTCATGCACTATAATAACAACTGATTGCCTTTTTGGGGCGTACAATATTAACCTTGTGAAATATAATTTTTATTTAATTACCTAAAAGTATTTAAACTTAATTTAACTTTATTTAGTTTTAAAAATGAAAAAACGAATTGTAAATAAATAATTTAATTTGATTTCATGAATTAATTTAAATAATCTTATTACACTATAAATAAGTTACATTACTTATTTATACGTATCACCGTCCTTTTCTAATCAATATCGATTACTTTTCCATTAACTCAATAGATAGACTAGAGTTGTCTACTAGCACAAGCAAAAAGGATAAATTAAGTAATAGATTTCATTACTATATTAAGAAAGTAATCTTCGAAAGTGCCTTATCGGTTCACAAATTGATTTAGTTGCCATGCTATACAATAACGTTTTTGTATCTTTCTCAGCGAGTACAAAGGGAACATTGTCATTGTATTTCTAGAGAGAACGACCCACGTTGGATTTTTGGGTGATGTATCTTAAACATCGCTTTTGAACCATTTGGAAATTATTCCCTTTCAAAAAAAAACAATTTTTACATCGGTCCAGGCGTTTTAGGTAATCACGGAACATACCCAAAAATTTTATAGTAATTAAGAATCTTCCTCCTTTTTTGAAGTCAGTTAAAAATGGAATCTAGTATCCACTTCTGTGCTAACTGCTGCAAAAGGTCAAATGTCATTTTAGTTATATCCTCACACTGTATTTTCCGACCATTGTGTTAGTTAACAAACGTATTGCTTCTTTTTTTGTGATTAACAGGGATCATTAAAAAAAAGATGAATGTCTTAAACGTAAACATTATTATTGAATAACATTACTTATTTCTTAACTATTTATTTAATAAGCTCCCACATAAATTCTGCATACTAACAACTCCATCTATAAATTAATGTATTTAAAACATGTTATTACCATAAATATTTAATATAAAATTTCGAATAGATTATTTCATTATAGACCCGTGCATTCGTTTACACGTAAGACATAATAGTCACATCGATCATGCGCAAATAGTCCAATTTATAACCAAGTAGCAAGGGACGTAAAAAAAGATTCCAATATATAGGTATAGGTAGGTATAGGTAAGCTAAATTTGACGTAAAGATCACGTAAATATGTCACAAAATTGAACGTTGGAAGATGATGTTATATACGTTATTTTCATTAGTGAGCACTCTTTAAAAAAAAGTACTTCGTATATCTGATATACAAGAGTTAATTGTTAAATATTTGTCGCACATTGATGACTTACGATATTTCTAATGTTATGATTACATCAGCTACATATCGTTTAAAATACGTGAGAATTGACGTAGTTTAGCGTGTTTAATCACGTGACACGTCACGTGATCGTCGTTAAATATACTGTCACATAAATACGACATAAACGACGACATATTCAACCGTATGACGGCATCATTGCGATTTTGACGAAAAATCACGTAATTTTAACAACATAGTAGACATGAAAGAAACTCTGTTACGTTTTCATGCCCACTGCTCAGTCGATTTGAAGAATAGATGTCGTGGAGATAAATTATATTACAGAGAGGGCATAGATATATTTGATCATAGAGAATTAATGTCAGCGAGAGGTGGGAACATTTTGAGTCAAATTTATCATATAAAAGGACATATAACACATTACACAGTATAGATACACTTTAAAAATAACAATATATATATATATATAGTAGAATTGCTTTTATGAAGTTTCGGTAGTTGAAGGTAAGATAAGTCAGGTGACATGAAGGTTGAAAAAAAAAAAAAAAAGGTGACATGAAGGTTGTCGCTTGGTTGCTCCGGGTGGCGGCGTGGGGTAGAAGCCTAATTGTTTACACAGAGATGGGTCTTAAAGGGCAAGGCAGAACTTTTGGAAAAGGGAGACTGTCACCAGAGTTTCTGTTTTTGCTGGAGCAAGGAGAAACGGGGTCGTTTTAGTGGATATTCTCGGTCTACTAACATCTTGATCGAGGAGTCCCACATACCCCTGCATCCGTTCTATTTCCCGCTTGTTCTATTGCGCCGCTTCTTCTCTGCAGCTACTAATTCGTCGAAGCGGTAGTAGGGTTAATTGGGAATATGCATACTAGTGTTATTTTTAATTTTAAAATAAGTATTATTTTAAAATTAAAACTAACAATTTATTTAGTACATATTTAAATACTATAACTGGGACAATTAGTAAATGCCCGGTTGATACCGAGTAAAATTATGACTATTGCCTTTATAATTATATTTATTTATTTTCTTATACATATTCCCTGTTGTGACGATTTAAAAGAGCTTAGTAAATAAGTCTATTTAAATAAAGTTATTTTTGACTTTGACTTTGACTTTGACTTCCCCAAGGCGTAGGGCATGCGTAAAGACATTTTTTCCCCGCCAAAAAAAAGGTAACAAAAATGCCAAAAACTGGTCATCTTAGAAAAACGATAGTTATGTAATAAAATTTGATTTCAACATCCTTAGCTGCCGCTTCTAACTGAAAGTCGTACAATTTTCTTTTAAAATCGATTTCTTCTTGAAGAAGCTTTCGCTTTAAATCTTTGTCACAAATTAATTGTTTATTTACCTGTAGACTGTTCCACGTGAATTAAAATCATTAGTTATATCCATCCATGCGTTGTTTTTTGCCTCATTGGTCGAGTTATCAGTTTGCTTATGTAAAATTGTTTCCTTGTGAGCTGGCACCAACTTCAGTAAAGTTTTCTTTTCTTCGACAGAAATTTTTTACCGCGTTTTCTTCTTAAAGCCATCAGAGACTTAACAGCACGAATCAAAGAACACACGCTGCACAATCCACGAAAAAGAGCGACAACTTAATTCAACAAATATTTTCATAACTATTTTAAAAAAATATTACGTACTTAATACATTCCCTTTGTTAGGGCACGCTTAAAATATTCCCTTTGCAAAGATTTTGAAATATTTCACTTTTAATAAATATTTATGCCTAAAAAATGCGCAAAGAGGTTTTGATATTTGGTTAGTATCGGATAGAGTATCACATACATTTTAAAGAAACACAAAGTTATTTTAACAACAAATATTGGAAAATATCGATGTAAAAACTGTTAGTTGAGACCTTGATGAAAGGGAACTTAGCCCATCGGTTTAGTTGGGAGGCACACAGAGTAAATCATAACTCCATCTAACTAAGCATCTGTCGGTATAGGAACGATATGGCGGTTGTTGGTGAAAACGATCATAGACAATTATAATTAACGGATAAGATAGATAACTTTATTATATGAAAAATAATGCACAGATTAGAAGTTTCCTAGACCTGTCAAACACTCAAACAGGTTCATGAAAGCATATGTGCGGTGTAGTGCAGAGATTCCTGATAAGAAACTTTTTAAATGATTAACTGAGTCCTTTGATTAACACTATTTAATTGATAAAACATAACAATGATTGTTTAATTATTTAAATGCTAATGATATTTGCTGTGTCTTGACGCGATTGATAGCTGATTCCGGACCGACTTCTAACAATTATAATTTAATTCATACAAATAATTATAAAGTAATTGCTACATAAAGTGTTCGGTTACATTACACCGAACAGCCTATAACAAGTATACAATTAAAGTTATTAATTGAATTTGAAATATGAAGTAGTAGGGTTAATTGGGAGTATGTATACTAGTGTTAATTTTAATTTTAAAATAATTTATTTAATACATATTTTAATTCTATAACTGGGACAATTTATAGGCTTATACCCACTTAAAGTTATCTTTTAATTACATTTGTGTATTTTTTCTCATACATATTCCCTGTTATGACGATTTAAAAGAAATAAGTAAATGAGTCTATTTAAATAAAGATATTTTGACTTTAACTTTGACTTATTATCATTACAAATGGATATATTGAGACAGAGTCAATTGATCTTAAGTGATGGTAAAGGCAGTCGATCAGTAGAGTTATTTTGGTAAGCCTTGTTTTCAAAAAGGATAAAAGATAAATATATGATTGCTTATTCAAATTAATTATCTTATATTTTGTTATATTATACACAAGAGAACTTTTTCTATTGGTCTATTTGCTTTAAAAATAACGCCCTGTAAATAAACTCGACTGATCTACCAAGAAGTTATTACCATAGGAAAAATTCAACAAAATTTGGAAACAACTAAAAATAAGATAATTTACGAATCCATTAATTAAAGTTTTTACCATAAAGTTTTTAACCGAAAATTCTATTACTAGGTTCCATAATAGTTAACATTATGTTTTTAATCAAACTCTGATCGAATCAATAATTATTTCACATATACGATAAATAATAAAACTGCGCGGGCATGCTTTATTTTGACGATATTATATTGTGAGCTACGCTCATTTCTTTAAGATCAATTAGAATTAAAGTTTAGAATATTTATAAGTATTTTTTATAAAAATATATATTAATTACGCAAAGTAGTATAAACCTGATAGTTAATTTAACAAATAATTTGAAGATATTAGAATTATGGCAGTAAGGTCAAACATACACATTCCGAAAGCATGGTTTATTAAAAACTCAACTTACCGTACCAAGAAGGCCAATTAACAAAGTCCTTTTACACCACTGTTTAAATTTTTAAGTTTTACAAACAAACCTAGTTTTCACTGAAATATTGTTATTTTCACTCGAAAAGCATAACGAAAACGTATTTCGCAAACAACGCGCTCAAAACGCCAAGGTACTCTGAGAACTGAGAAAATCGATTTTGGCGGGAAAGAGAGAGTGTCTCTGCTTTGAAGAAGGACAGTGAATATTTGTCGTACGTTTGAGAGAGACGGCAAATGATGCGGAAAAGAGGGGTATATTTTTGTTTGGGAGTGTTGAACCCTCAGAAATAGGGTTCTTTATGAAGTGGTACCATTTGTTACGTGAAAGGGAAAATACAATTTTTTATTTCACTATAAAGTTTTTCACGGGTATGGAACAATACTAGAATATTAATTTATATACGAAATTTTACTATAATTAAATAATTTTATTATAACGCTTAAGCAAAAGGATAACTTTTTCAAATGAACATAGCTTCATAAAATTACATTTCATCTATGCCTATTTTTCTGATTTCCGAACTTAAGTCTCTCGTTAAGTTAAATTGGACTTTTAAAGTCGATAAAGCCGTTGTTTCGAGTTTTACAGTATTTACCTTGACGCGTCTCAAAACGAGCGATATCGTATCGATACAGTCGACCACGCATTCAAAATATGGTTTAACCTGAAAACCATCATGTCACTTTTGATTACGATATATCGCTGCATATTCTAGAGGTCCGGGGTTAAATTCCCGGTGGGGGCGGAAATTTTCTGTCGGTTTGGTTGGAGGTAGGACTTTTTTTAATTCGCCTAGCTAATTTCCATCTTACCTGTCTGTCACCATAAAAATAATTTTAACATCATTATTGTGTTCTGGCAGTTCCGCCTCTGTGGTTGAAGAATCAGCTGTTAAGAATTAAAAATATATCTTGTTTTGAATAGCGAAATGGGAAAATACCATTCAAGTCAATAATATTATCAATAAATCTCTTTGTTGAATTTTTATATTAAATTTTGCCAATCAAGAGGTCTGATGCTCGCAAAATTCGACAAAAACTCAAACTCGAATGCAAGTCGTCTCGGTTTTGCTTAGTACCACTGCGGAGTGTTTTCATTGCAGTTTCCTAAGGGATCCCTCTGGATAACTGGAGCACTAGGGGAGCTTAGGGTCGCGGTAGGCTGCATAGTTTTTATGCCTTTGGTTAACGAAAGCAAAGAGGATTGAACTTGAAACTATTTCCGCATGGGACGTGTTCTTTTTTTTAATTTAATTTACGTTTCTATTAAAAAAAAGGACGTCACTTCAAGGGCGTATTAAAATTATGTCAAATAAATCACGTAAGCATGAAATTTCGAGTTTGAGACTACCTGAGACTTATGGCAAACTTTTCTATAGAACCAATGGGAAAAACACATAAGGAGTTGAGATAACAAATTCGATTGACCCAGGGTCTAACCATAGTGAAAGTTGATTTGTTTTCGCTTGATTAATTTAATTGCCATAGAATCCTCCATATTTAATTACGATATTTTCAGCAGCATTTTACGTCATATATCTGATATACAGGGTATGCCGTTATATAAATATTACGTTGCTAATTACGTGATGATTAAGCTACATTAAACAGAAGCATGCCTACGAAGAGCCGTAGCATATGCTACCGCAGACCGTAGCATGACATAGAGCCGTAGCAAATGCTACCGTGTGTATAGTACTGTAACGTATTGCGGTATTCCCGGCCGGAATTCTGAGCTATGACATACTTGTTGCTACGAGGTCTACACCATTTAAAGGTAATTGGAAGCTCCTGTTTCACCGCTGGACTCATATGGGTTAGTGGTATTCCGATCCTAGCTTTTTCCCTTTCGATTTATGAAAGTTTTCGATTCCACGGCAAAGTTAATATTATCTATAATAATTTCACAGTTCTTTCTTTAGCAGTATTAAATAATAATATTTTTAATATTTCTCACACTCACACCAATTACCTAGCCCAATTCAAACATCATTAACAGCTTGTGTTATTAATACTAAATAATGTAGATAAACAGATAGAAATATGTACACAAATATCTGAAATATACTAAATATGTATACAAACATCCTTGACTCGTAAACAAATACAAACATCTGCCCATGCCGGCATTCAAACCCGGGACCTCTGGCCGAGTAGACAGGGATACTGTCCCTCGTCCAGACAGCAGTCAATTGGCTACTTTTTGTCAGATACGCGAAATTATAGAAAAGAATAGAATATATCTTTATTGTACATCAGCCAATTCAAGAAGAGAAATACAGAAAAAAAACTTTTAACTAATTTTGTACAAAAGGCGACCTTATCGCCCTTATTATTATCTCAATCTTATTTCAAATCAAAAGGCTCTTTATGTAATTTTCAAAAATAATTGAGCTAAAGCTAAATTAGCTGAGATAAAGCTTAATTTCGATAATCTTGTCTTTACTAAATTATGGAAAGGTTAGACGCAGAATATATGTGTATAGTTTTATTTTTATATATTTTTTAATTTAAAGCCACCACCACAGGGATTCCATCAGTAATATATTGAGCCCTTGGGGTCGAAATTGGTTTCCCAGGGGTCGACATAAACGACGTTGAACAAAATTTTCTATGATGAGTTATGTATATTGTATTAATAGCAAAAACCAGAGGTACGATCTTCCACAGGGTTGGCAATGCGCAAGTAATACCTCTAGTATTCGGGGAGAGATTTGATTGCTACCTTATTGAAGGAAAAGAAAAAGAAGAAAGAAATTAATTAATAAAACCTTTTTACGTTTTTGTGAAAAAAAGAACAAAGTCAAAGTCAAAATCAAAATATATTTGTTTAACTAGACACATTCACTAAGTTCTTTTAAATCGTCATACCAAGGAATATGTATGAGAAAAATAAACAAATGTAATTAAAGGTAATAGTGATAACTTTAAGTGGGTAATAACCGGGTATTTACAAATTATATCAGTTATAGAATTTAAATATGTACTAAATAAATTGATAGTTTTAATTTTAAAAGAACATAGCTCTTTCTGCATCGAGGGGATAAAACGTATTTAAAATATAATTGGACTAGGGGTTAAACTTCTACTTCTAGATATAAATAAAAATGCATCGTATATTCTTAATTTTATTTAAAATAAACCTTAAAACAACTTAAATTATACCTTTCTGGTGAAAATCACAAAAATTGATATCCTGGAAATGTCTGAGAAAATAAATGACATACATTTATTTAATAAGTAAATTATGGGTTATTATTAGTTATGTGAATAGTATTGTTATTGGGCGACTTCCATCATTTGCGGTGCGTCTGAAACAATATAAAAATATTTTTAGTTGGTTGTAAGGCTTCTTCTATCTTAACTTTAACACACTCCACGCACACCAGTGCTCCCGTGTTCACCCTATAATGAAGGGTTTACTAACTTACAAAATATAGGTAGCGCTGTTGGAAATGTTCTTAAATAGATTATAATTTGATGTTTATGAATACACAGGGAGTCACGGTCGGCACTTCAATGTTGCGAAATAGTTAATGTTTTATTGGAAAAAATATTTAATAAACAGTGCAAATATGGGCATTTTTAATGGGCATTATATATGTTTACTAGTTTTGTATAAAAGAATTGTTTCGTTGTAAAAGAATTTCAGACTAAAATACTGTTGGTAGACCTGCCAAAAAAAACACAAGTCTACCACTATACTAATAACAGTTTTACAATGCATAGAGATTTAAAACAAATATATTAGCGAAGAGCAACAGTGGGGTGCTTTCGGGGACGCCGCCCTCAAAGGTGTACCGGCCTTAGTCTGCGCACTCGAAATCAGGGCTGAATTACCGACTAATTGCAAGCCGCCTCTTAAGATGCCCATCCCCCCCCCCCCCCCCCGTAACTAAGTGACATACCTCCCGCGCCCGCGTTGAACATAAACTCATCCTGGTACTCCTTCAGGAACTGCTCTGAGCGGCGCTCATCCAGAAACAGAGAGTAGACCTTTTTGACATCTTCCATGCTCACCTGAAGATGAAAAATATATAAATATATATGATATAAAATTTGTTGCATTTTAATTTTAACAAGTTGGTGAACCTTTAGTTTAGACGTTAGCTCCAGCCAATTAAATAAATAGACTCTATATATGGGGCTGCTGGAAGAGATTTCTTATAGAAATAAGCAGTACCTTTGTACAATTCTCTGATATTCTGTTGTGTCCTTTTAATTGTCTTTGCGTGTACATAAATTGTTAAATAAAATGGATAATAATGAATATGGCCTATGATACGAAATTCAGTGAGCCCCCCCCCCCCCCCCCCATACAACGACCTCACTACTGTTCTTTCATCTTCTCGCCTGACACCCTTATCAAAACTCACCTCAGTGGCCTTCCTCCTCTTAGACACCAGAGACGCTGTAGTTATCAATTGTATCGCGTACCGGAGCGATGTCTCGGTGGCCACTCGAGTCAGGACTGTCAACGCGTCGTTTGACATTTGACAGTCCTCTTCCTCGCATCTGTCAAAGAGTTGTCCGCCGGTCAGTTGATCGGTATACGAAAATTTTCATAGGATCATAGGACAATCCATACAATTACTGTTATCTTTTAATATGAAACCATTTATTTACATTAACATACTATTTAACAGCTGTCGAACAAAGTTGCTCCGGGATGCTAACAAAATAGCACGGCGTGACGTCATACTGCATACCAACGGGTAACGTTAAGAAAAGTCTTCAGAGGATTTTTGGGCGAGACAAAAAATTTGCTATTCAAATTGTAATATCTAAGGGGATTTCCAAGCTATCGCCATGCTGTAACCATGAAGATTATTAATCGTGCTAATCCATCACCTTATATTAGGCTAAGTAACCCAGCTGTGGATTACACTCCCTATGATGACAAGCCTATTTAATATTACACTCCTATTTTAAGACTCTTTTGTCACTGTGATACAAAAACAGATTAAAATAAATCCTTGATATGGACATTTAAAAAAATAAGATCTCTTTAAAGTTATGTTTGAAGGGTCTTCATTTTAACACATTGTGATCGGGCAGTTTTCGGCCGCCTACTAGTGCTGGTAACGGGTGATTTTTCGCGTAATTTCCCGCTAACGTAGACCTCTAGAAAAATTGCGATAACTTCAAAAATATTTGTTTGATTTCAATAATTCTTTTTGCAAATTATTTATTTTATTATATTTAGAAATGTATTCTTGGCTACAACCCTACAGACCCGTATTTTAACGTGACCCGCGCTTCACTAACAATCTATCAAAAACGTATTAATACGTGATCCGCTCACAATGTGTTAATAGGTTAATTATGTGTCCCTCTACAAGGAATCTTCTTTTGGAGATTAATGGTCACACACACGCAGTATATAAATTAACATAAGCACGCAGAGCACAAGGAACACGAGAAACGTCATAGCATTTATTTAGGGTTGACTTCAACTTTCAATATGATAGGTCATCATACATCATTTTCAAAGGAGAAAAGTGACGTTTCAATATAGAAAAAGTCTTCTCGAGTTCGTAGTGTATGCTACGCATATGCGGAACGTTTAATTGTGCTGAAGCCCAACCCCTTACCTTATATTAAGTATCTCCCTCAACTCCTGGTGAGAGTATGGCGTGGTGGGCACAATGATCATCCTGTCCAACAGGTCCAGGGGAATCCCGTGCGGGCTCTGGTAGTTGGTGCCCCTGATCCTGGTGATGCCACGGTTGGTAGCCATGATCACAACCGGAGCAGTCTCAGATTCCAGTGCCCGGTTTAGGAATGAGAAGCATTCTATATCTAACATGTGAGCCTATTAAAAAAACATAATTTGCAAATGTTATAGCAATAAAATTACCAATTTATTGGCCGTTATTATAATTAGCTCGAACGCTCTGGCATCGATAACTAAGAAAAAGCAAGTTTCGCTATGGTTAGTCCCTGGATGGGTCAGCTAACTCAAGCCTGTGGAGGCTCGTTGCATCAACATCATCATTTATCATTCATCAATCGTTCTTATCATCATTTGCCATTATTCGTTTACATATTTAACTAATCCTACACAAAAATAACCAGGTATTTAGTAAAGGTGACTGGAGGTGACCCGGTGGACTGCTCAGCAGAATCCAGGTTACCCCTGTGAAGGGCAACGGAGTTACCGGGGAGTTTTAATGGGTATTCCCAGTGTCGCTCTGTTGAGGTACTGAGTGAGCCCCACACACGCCCGCCGCTTAGCCAGGGGAGGGTAGGTCCGTAAACGGATTCCTTTTAGGTAGTAGCGTTAATTTTTAATTGACATCGAATGTGTCAGCAAAGAAATGGAATGACACGTATCTACCCATCATTATAGTAAAACCTCATGAAAAAGGTTTCATGATCTACCTTCATCAGTTTCAACACATCACGTAGAGAAGCTGTACCCACTAGTAATCATTTCCTTACCTCGTCAATAAACAGAACTCCAGGAATCATCTCCGCTTTCCCTTCCTCGCGCCACTCAGCCACTTTGCTGTTAATTTGTTCACGAATCTCAGATTTAATTTCACCGGTATCACCTAAGACAAGTACAAAGACGCCATTATAATCGTCTTCCAAAAAAAGCCCATTTAATGTTAAATTGTGTTCCGTGAACTTTTGTATTAATAAATAAAATTGTCAGATTTAAATCTTTTGGATTCTCCTACTTCCCATTCCTATCCTCTCTATCCTATCTTTAAACTTCTAATTTCCTATCCTAAACACGGGTACTTGGAAATTTCGGTCCAAATTGGTCGACTGCGTTAAAATCACCAAAATATGAACCGCTCCAAAAAATCTATTTTGTATTAGCCTCAAACATTTCCTATTTAAAAAATTTGGACAGAAGATATTTTTTAGCAAGTTGTGACATCAAAGACATGACTAACTAAATCAAAGAGTAACTTAGTGACCTTGTGGGAGGGTTACCAACATCTACCAATGGGCCAGATTCTGATGGCACTCTCTATAATTAAATTTTAGTTCAGTATATCTCACTCTTTCAATATTCAAAATGATAGATCTGACAATGAAGCTTAAATGTAGATAGTTTTCATGGAACCATAGGCAATTTTTGAAGGCGTGTATGGAGGAGTTTCTAAAACCAGCATTTTAAGTCAGTGTTTAAGTAAATAAAAAATGTAAATTGAATACACCTTTTTCCTTTTGTTTTCATATTGACAGAACGAAATGCAATGCAGTTAAATTAAGTTTTAGAATATTGCCTTCGTAATCAATTCTAGTACTGACAATTACTGAAGCAACGCTAGTTTCGTATCTATGTCACAATCCTTAATCTGAACTTAACGGATATTTTCCTACATACCAGAGAACAAAGCCAAGAATCCATGTGTTCTTGAATTGATGACGTCAACCTCATGCAACGTCACCGTGTGGACTACTTCCTTCCGTTTCTGGAGTTCCCCCTCAGGACATTGGACAAAGCGGGCTTGCTGGCCTTAAGAGGAAAAATAACAAAGGTCAATCATCATCATCAGTCCAAGTACTCACTGTTCACTGTTCATCTGTATTCTTATAACAAGAATACCCGTAATCCATTCAAACTTTAATTATGAAACCATTTCAATTTACATAATATTTAATATATCTGTCGGATAGAGTTGCTGCACGATGTATACAAAATACCACGGTGTGACAAAAAATATGGTACTATATATATATGGTACTATATACTATATATATGTACTGTATACGGTACTGCATTACTTTAGATTTTAGGAGCGAGACAAAAAATATGCTATTCAAATAGTAATATCTCGGGTAATTTCCATGCTATCAAAACAATTATTTTAATAATATTTCTATTATCATGCCATCCTTCTACAATGATACTCGAAACAAATAATTTGACATCATATCCATTGTATGCGGCGTAGCTAGTAGCAGGGCTTGGCCTCAACCGAGCATAAACACCGTACTGATCGCCCGCTGTGAGCCTGGTCTGCAACCGTTACCGCTGAGTGGATTGTTCCATGTAACTTGTGTGAGCATTGTACAAGAACATTTACTATTGTTTGTCGAATGTAAATAATTTTGAATATTTCTGTGTGACCTTTTGTTTCTAAATGCATGTCTATTTTCAATTATATGTAAAGAAATTGTTTTGCATTTCTTTATTAAATTTAGAAATGGCCGTAAGGTGTCGGTAAAGAGGTTTCATAGTGTAGGTAAAAAAGTTGTATAAATTTATGTTCTTAACTGACGGTTCTAGGAGTAATTATTTTAACCGTTGCTATTAGATATCAATCTTTATTATTAAATCTTCTTTTTATATTTTTAAATATAAAAATGAAACTCGTAAAGGCTTGACATATAAGAATAATTTTTAGTGTGTTTCATTCGAATTAATATAGGGGTGGTTTAAAAATAAATATAACTGGGAAAATATGGAGAACATACCAGTTGCATCATAGTCTCTCGCTCTGGCAAAACTCCGGCCAAGTTTGTTAATTTTGCCTGTAGCCTTGTCTATAGTAACCACGTCGCCTGCTTGAACCTAGGAATAAAATTGATCATTTTAACAAAGAAATTAATTATAATATTGTCACACTTGCACCAATATAATAGATAACTTGTAACTGAAATTTATTAAATCAAGTTTGGTATATAGTACATATTGAACGTCGAATTTATACTTTATGTTCATAAATCTAATGGGGGTGTTGCTCTGAGAACTGGCAAGAAACTTAACAGGACTTGTCCCTCTCATTACATATCCTTGAGATATATTTGAAAAATGTTAAAATTTATGGTAAAACATTTTCCATCACAGAAATATAGTTTTACAATGTAAAATTTAACAATTAAAATACTCAATAAAAAAACAATTTTAATATATTCACACACATTCTAATGATCTAAATAAATATTATTTTACATTCGTGTAAACACAGCTCAGTTACATTTGGCGGGAATCTGTTATAAATGTATACACATTTGATCTATCAAACAAACAGGCAAACCTTTTCCTTGAGTAACGAGTCAATCATCTTGGCTCCCATGTCGTAGTTGGTCTCCATATCGGTGGTCTTCAACGTGAGCCTTCCAACTCGGGCTCCGCCCCCGCCCGCCGCTCTTTCCACCACAACTTCTACAACTTCGCCCTCTATGATCTCAGATTCTTCCCTGAGTGGATAATATGACAGATGACAGTTTCAGATCATAATAAATGGTTTATTAGATGAGTTTCAGATTATAAAAAAATATAATCTGAAACTCATCTAATAAACCAGATGTTCAGAAAAATGATTATTCACACAATACAAAGGTTTTTTTTTATAAAAAGCGAACAAGCATACATGTGAAGATTGCTAGCACAATATTCAACAGTCTGCCCGGTGTGATTTCCTAATTGCATCATGATTTTAAGATAAAAATAAAGACTCTTACTTTATCCTTATGCCAATAGATTTTCTGATAGCTTGTGTGAGGGCTTCCGTTTTACTCATCTCGAGGGAAAATATCTCAGAACCTGCAACAAATAACACTATTTGAGAAATATCTAATAATTAAAATTTAGTCAACAATTGAAAAGAAGCCACTGATCGAAATTCGATGACAATTCATTAATTTTTAATAGAATATCTTTTCTTCACTACTCTCTATATGAAGTTTAAATTCCACACCTCTGCACACATAATAATGATTTTTTTTTTTTAATGAGTGGGTTTGAATCTGTTTAAAATAAAATAAAATTAACCTTTACCTTACCAACACTCTGGCAGTTCAAGACTCAGATGTTTTATGTATTTTATATTATCATGTCTTAATATCAGGCCTGGTTAGATTAGGTGCCTAGTAGGAGACATCTACACCTAAGAGGAAATGTGAATTGATGCCTTCTGTTTACTGAATTCACTGACTTTACCAAGATCAAATACTACTAATATATCTCTGATATCTTATGCAAGCTTTATTTCTTAACTTATGTGTAATTTTGGTATAAGCTTATTTCCATAATGTGTTGACATATTAATGAATCTAATTAAATCTTTTTGTAGTTTTAGGTATGAAACTCTCAACCTTACCAGCCATGCTTGTGAATGGTGTATCTGGACCTAAAGCCTGCGCCAGACCCATTGCTATGGCAGTTTTTCCTGTGCCAGGTTGACCAGCAAGCAGCACTGCACGACCTGCTATTTTGCCTGGAATCCAAATAATAAGCAAAAGCTTTAGATTAGAAAAATATTACCATCCTGGTTATTTTTTTAAAGTAACAGTAGTAATTTCCACATTGTACAATAGATCTTATCTTAAAAAACATGTTAGTTAGACTAGAAGTAATAAGAAGTCAGGAGTTAGCTTGGTCAAATTAGATACTAAGGGTGTGAGAGGGCATGGGTTCAATGCTTGCCTCAGGACACTAATATTTTCCAGTTAGGATATTTTTATAATGAATGCATAATTACCCTCAGGAACATGTTTATAGCACCTATGTTAAAATCTATATAAGATGGTTACCATAGCAACCGAGATATTTTATCAATGTACCTTCTCGAATCATCTGAAGGATAACTCCTGCGGCCTTTCTAGCCATCTTCTGGCCCACCATGCCCTGTGAGACAGCTCTGGGTTCCAAAGAGTCATCAAGACCTAGTCCACGAATATGTGAATGAGCGCCGATTCTTTCAATACGCGTTATAGAGCGCACCTCCTGCACTTGAGCCGCTGCGATCGACTATGAATGCGAAATATATGTCACTTTAGAGCAATACATATTAAATTGATAGAAATACTTTTGAGGTTATGTTGTAATTTTACAAATTCTATTAAAAATATAGTTCAATAGCTCAGTTCTTTAAATGTTTTGAAAACTCACCGCCATTTCGCCACCGGTTCGATCCACAATTTATTTAAAAGGATAAATTAAAATTCAACAAGCAGAACAACTTTTCGACCAAAGCACCGCAAGAAAAATCTAAACAGAAAACACTAATGTCAAATGACAAACAAATTAAAATGTCAAATTCACTTCATAAATTAAATAAAAGCAAAGGGGGTAAAGTACAAAAGAAATGGCTAGACAAATAATTTATTATTTGTTTATTATTAAGAGAATTTCGGACTAAATATAGCATATTTTAAATATTGATTGCATAGCTTAGGCATTAAAAATTCTTATGATTATAGTTATGATAATGAAATACACATCACTCTTCTAAAATTACAAATCTGCTCATTTAGAGACTGGTTCAAAATCAGCACTTTTTTCTGAATATTCCGTCGTTCCGTTTAATTGAGATTAAGTATATTTTGGTAATATATAATTATTTGGTTATAGTAGAATATTTGAAAAGAATCAGTGGAATCTGAATTCAAAATCTGGTCACCCCGATCTAATCAATTTTTGGACCTTGTGTAATTTTTGTGACAGTGAAAAATAAATAAATCTAAAATGTTCGCAATCAGAAGCCTCATTAGAAATAACGTCCAACTTGCGAAGAATGTAATTCCTAAGAGAAACATGACCGTGGTAGCTACCCCGGCCAGAAACAAGGTTTCAAAGGGAGTAAGTGACTGCTTTTTATTTTGCGTCCATATATGCCACTATTTTGTGCTTCCGCAATAAATATTGCTTTTATTTATTTTACATAAAAAAGTAATAATGATGAGTCATTAAGTTTCTATATTAACTAAGTTCATATTTGAAGATTTTTAAGTTACGTAATTTTTTAATAAAGTTAGGTTATCTTTAAAATATTAATTATGTGTAGAGATTAGATGGGTAAGGAACACCTATATTCTATGTTGTAGTATTTATAATAAGAGAAACTCTTTTCTTTTTCGCTGTACTTTATAACATAATTCATTTTCAATTTGTTATTTTAAGTCCTGCTGTATGTAAAACCTCATGACTTTTTCACTGCCTTACCCTGATTTACTATTTTCCCTAATTCATTTTCTTCATTTATTATTTCATTTGTACTCAATAAATAGACGAAACTGTTTCCTCATTAAAGACTGTGGCCATCAAAAAAACTAATATAGATGTTTGTTACAATTCTATTTTAAAAAAAATATTGATTTACTTAGTTAAAAATCAATCTTGATATTTAAATCTGGCTTAGTTTTTATTATTTTTCTGTTATAAGCAATTGGTTTAGAATTCAATGTGTAAAGATAGTTGCTTCGTTCAAAAAGTCTATTTATATCTGTATTACTGTTCTAGCCATCAAATGAAAATTTGCTTGATGTTTAAATCTTTATTTCAAATAACATGGTAAAAATCCCTTTGATAGTTCTTATCTTTTATCAACAAGTATAGTGTTTATAATCTGTTAATGATCTTAAAAATAAAGAAACACTTCACTGAACATTAACATTTAAAAAAAAATTATAACTTCTTAAACTGCAGAATCTAAGCATAATTTAATTTTAATTAACATGAGGGTCCCGAAAGTATATCACAAAGTAGATTTATTTGTCAGTTACCTTTAGCTTCTCCTGAAGTCAGTAATAAACAAAAACAGCTTTTTTTTCTACAAAATTTAATAATCACGTTATCTTTATGCCTACCAATGTAACATTACTTTAGGCTGTATTGACAAATTTTTGAACTCTTAATTTTTGTTGCAGGAAATGATCTTCCTGGCTTCCTTGATGGTGATTGGCTGGTCCGCAGTACCTGCATGGGTTCTAGTCAACATCAAAAACTACCGTGATAAGAATTAAATTTACAACACAAACATTGTTTATTCTTATGTGATGAGTTTAAGTTATAAGTAAAATGATTTAGAAGTTATTGGTAGTTTCAGTGTAAATATAATTAATTATCAGAAATTCTCGTTTTTCTAGGATAGACTTGTAGTTAAGTGTAGTATATTGATGAACTTAGTGCAATTTGTAGAATCATTTTAACACTTTCCTTCAAACTTTCAACCCCAAACAAGACATAACTATTAGGATTAGACAATTCTCGGAAACTTAACATTACTTAGGTTATCTGCCTCTCTTTTATTCTACATTATTTGACTATTAAGTAGTATGAAGTTAGCTGTGACAGTAAATAAATAAGAATTTATGTAAATACATTAACACAAAACAGTCACCAGTTGAACGTAATTTAGACTAGCAGTACCTAATATTTTCTTCAATTCCTAATAAATCCTTCACCACTGTGAGCAATCTCTCGAAAAATCCTCCAGAAAATGCAACATTGGGAGGGTTAAATTTCCATTATACTTTTAGGCACTTTACTTGGGAAAGTGAAAATTTTCACATTATCGCTATATACGACTTTGGGGCTCATTATCATGGGAATCTCATCTAGAATTAGAACAAAAAACATCAAATATAAAAAAGAAATTCGATAAGGATTTTATTATTTCCTTAAAACCAAGTATTGGATAGAAGACTAACAAGGAACACCTCCCAACCGCCCGTCGCCGATCTATATGTATATGGTATCATTTTAAAGGTCGTGATGAACTAATCACGAATATATAAACATCTCGTGCCAGTTTTGGGTTTTTCGACCAGAATTTTTTTTCAAAGTTGAAAACTTTTTCAGTGTGATTTTTTGTTTTTTAAAAATATAAAGAAACCCAAAATAAGTAAATTGATTTTTTTTTATGAAAAAAACTGGATCGAACAGCCACTATGCATATATCGCTATAATTCATTATATGCGCGCGCGGTTGATTTTTCAGGCCATTTTACCGACTGGTTGAAAAATTAAAACCCAACCAACACATATATGGGTATCAAATGAAAGCTTATAAAATAGTTATTTAATTTAAAATTCTGGTCGAAAAACCCAAAACTGGCACGAGATTTTTATATATTTGTATTCAGTTCACCAAGACCTTTAAAATGATACCATATACATATAGATCGGCGACGGGCGGTTGGGAGGTGTTCCTTGTAAGAAATTAGTACAACATAAAACGCTTTACAAAATGCAATTCCGTGGTTTCCAATGACCGACGACTTTTTGGCATGGATAAGGAGTTTTTGGTATGACCAGTCATCAGGACGTCGACTAGACCGGACGATTTCCTATTTTTATTGCAAAATAGTAGTTCTTCTTTCTCGACAAGGCCCAACAATCATATAATGCAATCTTCTGTTTATATGCCACTGTTTGCTTCCGTTAGCATCCTTGCAATTCTTATGGTTTAATTTTTAAAGTCAGCTCTTAATCACTGTATTAAAATATTTCAAGACTAGGTCCTGTAATTAAAACATTTACCTCAAAAGGAATATGGAAAAAGAAATCATTTTTAAATTAAAATAAATGCTTTCCTTTTTCCGCGTAGTCCGCCATATTCACAGACTTCCTCCTAGTAGCAACATGGCTTAATACCTATTTACTTCAGATCTGGAGGTGCAGGGTCAAATTTCTAGTGGGTGCAGAAATTTTCTACTCGGTTTGGTTGGTGGTAGGGCTTTTATAAGTCCACCTTACTAGTTACCACCGGCTTATCTTAGTCTGCCGGTAGTTAAGAGGTGAGATAGCCCATTCCTCTGAGGAATCCGGGTGTAGTTCACCAAGATGAAGGCCAAGAACTACCTTGTTAAGAAAAAAAGTCCATCTATGAGGTTATGTTCACAAGGCAACTATAAATAAAACAAAAATACACCTTATATAAACTTTATTTAGTCAATCACTTGGTTGGCTTCTCCACTTTCTTTGTCTTGGGCTTGGTTACTTTGTCTGCCTTCTTCTTGGGGGGTGGAGGAGCAGTTTTCTTAGCTACTGGCTTCTTGGGCTTCTTTGCCAAAGCCAATTTGATATCCTTACTTCTCCTTGCTCTTAATTTCTCTGCCTTTACAGCAGGGTCAGACGCGGGCAGTTTAATCTGAAATTAGTAAGATGGAACATTAAGCAATATTTTCTTGACTACCATTATTGTGGCTCACTTCTGCTAAATCAGTATTTGTCAACGTGAAAGGGTAATCATTGTAATTCATAACCCAATGCTCTGATAGAGAATATCATCATTTGTTTAACTGTTAAATAAATTACTCAATAATAATCGATACTCTATAAGGCCGTTTGAGTCTCGGTCAAATCTGCAAAACTATTTGTCACTTCAATTTTACTTTCTTAGTTTTTTTGGAGAGACGCTTGTTCTCACTAGATAGTTAACAACTCTGCATTGTATATATACATGTGAAGTGTAAGTACAATTGGTAATGTAGACAGGAAAAAATAAACCTCGAGTTTATTTTTAAAAACTATAGACAGAAATATATTTACAAAAAACTTCCTATTTTAAAACATTTTTTATGGCTTTTTGGTGAAATCCCATTTAGCAAAAAATTTCTTCTATAATAAATAAATCTATAACCAAAATGTGGTCTAAATAATATACAAATTTTCATTGACTTCACCAAAAAGTCTAGTATACTTACACCACGCTTTTCGGCAAGCGCCAGCGCTTTCACGTTGTTCTTCCTCTGTTGTTCCAACACCGCTTTCCTCCTCACAACAGCTGAGTAAGGATTCAACCTCAACATAGCCTTTGTGTTGGTCAACGGGTTCAGCTTGCGTGTTGCACGAACCACGCGCTTGCTGTTTAACAAATAAGGTCCATTTTACTGTTTGAAGTCTGTGAATGCTGTTTGTAGGGCATATTTAAGCAGATCAGGAGTTGTCAACGTGTTAAGTAATCATTTTGATTCATAACCCAATGCTCTGAAGAGAATATCATCATGTAGATTGAAGCGTATGATTATAAGATGTGGATACCAATTTTTTAATCTTTTTCTTTGAAATAATAGTGTATTTTAATATTATTCTTAATTTATGTCGCGGTAAACTCTCCTGGGCACCTAAGATAATAAAAACTGAATTGTGACCAGATTGTAAGGCTTGACAAGTTAATGTTGTTGTTGTTGGTGTTGGGGTTATAGATGATAAGACGGAAGCGAGCTACATACGGATTCCTCAAGCACAGAGGAACTGACTATCTTACTTCCAACTGTCGGGACACCACGCTGTTAGCATTATTGTTATGATAGCAGATTTACGTGGTAACTAGCCAGGTGGATTTAGATAGAGCCCTATCACCAACCAAATTGAGCAGACAATTTCTGCCCCCATCGGAAATTAAACCTTGGACCTCCAGATCTAAAAAAAAGTCTCACCAGATCACAATAGCAGGTAAAAACTGCCGGAGCACAACAGTTCTATTAACATTTTCACCATAGCAGCCGCCGTACGATGTTGGTAGATGAAAAGTCCTACCACAAACCATACATGGTTTCAACAACTAAACCAGAGAATCAATTATAGTTTACCAACAGCCACAGCACGGTACTACAAGCGTTTCTTGTAGGGGGGCGACTATTAACGATACTTAATAGATCGACTGTACAAGGGTTTTACAGACAACAAAGTGATCGTAAAGTTCCATGCACAGAGCGCAAAAAGAAATGTTTATGCAGATATTCCCTCAATTTGAAATAACAGTTAAAATTCTACGTACTTGGGCGCACGGAGCACCTTGCGGATCTCCTCTGATTTGAGCAGGCGGCTAAGATCGGTGTTGGCCATCTTGGGCTGGGGAAGGTTAAAGTTCTTCTTTTCCTTGGACGGAGTCTTCCACGAGCCAAACAAGCTATCTGGAGGATCAAACGAATAATTATAAAAGATTTTGCATCCTATAAGGAAGACTCATTGACAAAATTTTAGGCTTAATATTGCCGGTGCAATTTTACACCGAATATTTTGCCGATTCTGTTGTTCACATATTAAGATTTTGTTAAAATCTCTAATTACAATCTCGCCAGAAGGACAGATCACTGGTAAGGTTACTTGAGTTTCAAAAAAATCGGCTTGAAACGTTCTCTATGTCCAATTTATCGGTGTTAAAAAATCTCCAAGATCTATTGTATGAAGAACAAATGTTCTCCTCACGTCGACACACTAGCAGACTTGAGTCCAAGCTAATGTTTCCTGCGGGAGCGAATCAATATACCCCGCGTACGTAACTCACACCGTATAAACAATGTGAGTAAGGCTTATTTGGGGATCTCACCACTAACACAAAAACAAGAGGGTGTACTCAAATAAATGAACATTAATACCAGAAATCCATGTCTCTAGCACAAAATACTTTAACTCGTCATGCAAATATCTGTATAGTAGGTATTAATATATTCATTTGATTTTGTATATATAATTATTTATTTGTATAGTAGTCATATAGTACATAAGGCATGGTAACAATTTTTGTTTGATGTGCTTTTGAATGATAGCATCATTATAGAAACAATGTTAAAATAATTGTTTCAACAGAAATTTAACTCCCCGAGATATTACAATTTGAATAGCACTTTTTATTGACTCGCCCAAAAACGCGATTACTGCAGTATGACGTCACGCCGTGTATTTCATTTTATTCGGTGTATTTTGTATTCATCGCGGAACAACTCTGCTCAACAGCTATACTAAATATGTTAAAGTAAATGGTTTGATAATAAAAGTTAATAAAAAATTTATACACAATCAAATATTGGTTTTTGAAATGAATTTAATTAATTGTTAATGGCCTTTCCTACCGAAATTGGAATGTCTATAAAATAAATTACTTTTACCCCAGTGTCTATACTATTGATAAGACATTTATCAGGTATTTAACATTTGTGATAGATCGAACTCCACTCACACAGCTGTGGGCGGAATTTATGCAAGAAATAAGTAATTAAAAACTCACCAAGCCTATCAAAAGCAGACTGGGTCCAGATGATGAAACGACCAACGTGACCACCTGGAGCCAGCTTCAGGAGGTTCAGCTTGTCCACATTGAGCATCTCCACGCCAGGAATGTTCCGGAACGCACGGGTCAGACCCTGACGAGTGCCACTTTATGTATTAATGTTTTGTGATAAATCATGGTGAAAAAGGGATATAATCCAATTCTTCCTTGCATGGGTGGAATGTGCCGATATAAACTTTTATATACAGCAAGAGAGAGCCTGTTAGCTAAACATTTATTATGAGAAACTTTTATAATCTCATAGTCTTCAAAGTTTTATAATTGACTGTACGTTTTTCTAACAATTCTTAATGATATGTAAACGGAGGGACAAATCTTGCTGGGTTTTGTGCCTGTTCTTCTCAGGAAAAATCGCCAGTCGATTGACGAACAAATAGTTTTGATTGAAATTCAATAAGTGTATATATATGAACCAAATAAAATATTTTGTCTTTGAATTAACGAATGTGTTCCACATGTCGACACAACAGAAGACTTGTAAGTCATCTGTTGTTTCCTTTGGGAAATTCACTCTGCCCTCTAAAATTTGTAACTGAACATACATAAATACGTCCAGTAAGGCTTCTGAGGGACCCTCAAACTTTATATCTCAACAAAAACAAGCAAATATGGATTCATGTAATAATAAAAGTAATATTTGCCATTGAAGAATGTAGAAACTTAAAAACTGATTATTTAATAAAAATAAATAACTTTACTGTCTATGTCAACATAGACAATACAACTCACAAAAACTTAAGCTTCTTTAAATTAGAATAATTTATAGGATACATAAAGTATTCATTAGAATCCTACATTAGTGCTATTGACATATGTCAGTGATCTACTTCTAAATGAACAATACTACATAATGCCCACGGCTAGGCAGTCTTACCTACATGTGAGAATATGAGGAGTTTTAACCAAAACACAATCATGCAAGCAAAAGTAACAGCAGTATCCACAACCGAGACAAACAGCTTCACATACATTATGAATAGCAGAGAAATTGTGAAATCCAATTTGATTGACCCATCCAGGACCAATCATGGCTAAAGTTGGTGAGTTAATTGTATAATCAAACTATATAATCACATACCTGGTCCTTGTGGTAGACAATGAGAGGTCCCTTGCGTTGGATACGCCTACGATTGCGCATCTTACCCTTGCCGGCGCGGAGGCGCTGTGATTTATACACCTACAAAAAAATAGAGAGAATAAACAGTTTGTTGTTATTCACAATATTAAAATCTTGCAAGTAAGATGATAAAATCTAATATGCATTAATTACATAAAATCACAAACATATTTATATTCCCAAGTCTATATCCATCAATTCTTAAACCAACAGATTGTTGTGTTAGGAAATTTTATATTTGTCTCTGAATTAAACCAGCCATGCTATCACATGGCAAGTATAGAATTCGAGACACAAAATTTTGCCATAATTATGCCACATAATAAATTTAAATACACAAAAAGGTGGAAGCAGTGATTTTAGCATACACTAACAGATTACTCATTTTCTTCTATTCTTTGTCAAGTATTGTAACATAATTTAAGCCAAATTCATGATAACGTACCTTGAGAACATCAGACCAAGCCTTGATGCGTCTCAGGAAGATGACAGCCTGTTTAGTCTTGTTGATCTCCTGAACCTTGTCGGACACCACCAGGGGGATCTCTGGGACCTTGTCGATGACGTGACCTGATGACGTTATAATTTATTTAATTTTGTTACAAACCTCAGATTATGTATTTTACTTGAATTCATATCTATTTTCTACTAGAGCCAAATCAAATATGTGTCCTTCTAATGGGACAATAATTGGTGATTGGTGAACAAAACTATCACCAATTATCGTAATTGAGGGATAGACACCACCAAGCGTTGCAATTGCGTAGCGATATAGCGTAGCTTAACGCATATTATCTGTTGTATCATACACACCATAGGTTTTTGTCTCCTTTTGATCCCCCCCTCTTCTTTCACAAGTGTCAAGATAGCCTTGTTTCAATTTCACTACAAAGCAGTCAAATCAACCACACCACAGACTAACTTAACTTCACAGAGGAAGGTCAATAATAATTCAATATATACTAATCCGCAGTAAGATTTATAAAACTGTTGCTACATTTACAGAAAACAATAAACCGTCACTGAAGTCAATTTCATGTCTATGACGTCAGAATTTTCTGACAACTCCATCTAATTGATATTTTGAACTGCATAGTAGTCTTTTGTTTCATGGTTCGTCAAGTTCACTGCTTACCTCTAGCCTGTACTAGAGCGGGCACGCCAGCAGCAGCCAAGGCGGCGGCCACGGCAGCGCGGCGCTGGCGTAGATTGACGCGACGATGCCAGCGGCGCCACGGCTTCGTCGGAGCGAACATACGACCGCCACGACACATGTTGCCGAACGCACCTTGACCCGATCTAGAGAACAGATGGGCATATTAAGCAATACATTCAGTATTTCATGAACAGCCACAGCGCGATGAGTTCGCTTGTAACACTTTGATCACACTATCTACACAGACTACGGAATTATTGGGTGAATCCATTTATAAGTGAAAGATCAACATGTGGATAATGAGTCAACATTTAAAAAAAAATATTTTATTTATTTTTATAGAAAGGTCATGCAAATGACTCCATTCCACCTGATGATAAGCAAAGTGGAGTCCAAATAAAAAGGTGGTTAGTGTAAATGAAACCATGTACTGCACTAGCCATCATGATCTTGCCGACCTTCAAGTCTTCTTCACGCCTCTTTTGAAGAACCCAGCATTGTAAGGAGAGAAAACGTGTGCTGGTAAAGAATTCCATTTCTTGATTGAACCACAGATTATTAACTTGTTATCGGATCCCACTACTCTCAAGTCTGAATCGATACAAACGCGATGCACAGCCACAACCACAGTAAAAGAAAAAAATTCAGCCATCACAGACTCTGTGAGAGTATAGTCAGTCTACTTGTATATGGGGGTTTATTATAGTCAATTACACACATTAGATAAAGTCTCACTAGATGACAATTTTATATTATTAATGATGCTATAAGTTATTCATTATTGTCATCGCATCTGTCGCAACACCACTAATAAAATAATAAAATATTCACCTATGGGTACCGCCACCACGAACACGGGGAATACGGGCAACAGCGCGTCCAGTACCCCATGACTCAGCACTGGTTTGATGACCTGGTAACAAAAGAAAACATCAGTCAATATTATTGAAAATTAAACATTAAGATAAAATGCTAATTTATATTTATTTATTTATTGTTGTATTATTTTATTTATATATAGGAGAACTGTTTATTTCCCAAATATAAATAAATAAAATAGAACATAATTTTCTGATGTCTATTGAAAAATGTAAAATATTGGATTGGGTTAAGTTATATCACTCAGATTAATATAATAGATTTGTTGTAGAAACCTTGCACCCGTGCTGGCTACAGAGCAAGCCCAGAACGCCATGTGCCTACATTATTATAGCACTAGTTTGCAGTAACACCAAACAACAGTTTAAGCCGTTTCATGTGGACATGTAGTGCAAATATTTTATAGTTAATTAATGGGAATTTTGAGTGTCTTATCATTTAACAATTATTTAACTCGCAAAATAAAAGATAAAAAGGATTCTGTTGTTACCAATAAACAAAAAGTTAAAATATGGCATTTATATTAATAATAATTAGCAAATAACATATGATTACAAACCAGCCTCCTTATTTACGCAGTATGGCTGACGAGCATTCTTGGACATGGAGACATGCACATCATTGACAAGATCAGGCCTGATGGGGGCCTTGAACACGAAAGGCAAGGGCAACGAAGCATCCTTAACCACTTCACTCTTCTCGGAATACACCGACACTAAAGGTCGGGCTACTGATAGACTCTGAAATGAAAAAAGTATACCAAAGTTAAATTTAAATCAATACATTTAAGTTTCCATATTGTAAAGATTCTTAAAAATTTAATTAAGCTATCAGCCTATCTGACAAATAACTTTAGAAACAATGGAAACGAATGATTTTTATAAAGTAAAGGACATACTTTTGCCATGGTGATTTCTAGACAATGCCTTAAAATTGCCATTTTTAGAAACATTACTTAAACAGACATTTGTCTTTTCTATTTAGATTGTAATGAAAGAAAAGCCCTAAACTAAAATTTTAGTCCACATAGAACAGATTCAATAGGCTATCCACAAACTTTCAATTGGTTTAAGTATAGATTAAAACATAGCGACTAGTCAATCAAAACTTAAGAAACTGGTACCAGTTTTTTAAACATTGTATTTGACAATATTTTTACTTATTGACAGCATCTTCCTCTTTAAATATTTTTTGCTGTCAGGTATGGCTGGTCAGGTTCATCTCAAGTTTACAAACTGAACTTGCAACTCATTCTACTATTACAAAAAGACTGGGTGTCAATTTTAGACCTTAAAAAAAACAGTTTTAAAATAAAGGATTTAAGAAACACCTCCATGCCTTCTAAAATGATCTATGGTTCATTTTAAATTGTCTTAATTTAAGGTATTTTACCTAATACTTGCTATCCTATTACTACCAAATAATGAGAGAGTGGTATGTACTCAACTAATTATAGAGTGAATATTCAGATTTAGGCCTAACGACTTTTAAAAGCAAATTAGGTGAGTGACATCAATTGTTGAGATACAAGTCCATTGCAATTATCATTGGAAGACAATGGACGTTACCGTTGAGTACCATTGTAAGACAGATCTGCACACAGTAGAAACACATGAGTTAGTCAATGGCAACCAGCAGCATAAATATAACCTCAAATTTAAATAGTTACAATTTATTTACATACTTTATAAAAGAAAGCTATGGCAAAAGTTGTTTAGTATTCGGTATAAAAACCAATCGCTCAAACCGATGTGCCAGCTGGCTTCCTAATATAAACAGATTTAAGCTAAAAAGTTCAGGTACCATTGTTTATTTGAAAAATAGTCGAATTTTGTATGTTTATAAACCAAATATAATCACTTTAAATGTATTCCTCAAGTCGACACACTAAAAGGCAAATCACCTCTAAGTGTTTCCTACGGGAACCTTCAATATACCCCAAGTTTGTACCAGAGAGAACATTAAAGTTTTAACTGGAAGAGTATGGGGTCTTAGAAGTAACTCGAATGTTAATAGGTGATTGTCAAAGACGATTATAATAAACTGACCAAACAAGGCATATAACCTCAAAATGAATAAAACAGTTACCATTGTGTATTATTACATATTATCTAAATATGACAACGATTCACATATCATGAATAAACAATGTTAAATTTTATGTAATTATTTAAAAGAAATACCAGATTTAAACAATTTTTATTACATTTGCACAATGAGGTATGTTAGATTAGAAAATGAAAACTTATACCATACCGGTCAGTTTTAAGTGAAAAAAAAGTTAAAGTTGTGTCCATTGAAACACCGACAACTGCCCCATTTACAGAAACTTGCAACAAACCATCTAATAACACCAAATTCTATAAAATAAAACCAAACACGTGGAGTCGTCACCATGATTATCCGAACTTTATGTAAGCACTTTCACTATGATTGATTTAGATACTACAGAACAAATACAATAATAGAACACATTTATAGATTTACAAACTTACCATTTCGCTATTTAGCGAAGGATTTCCTCCAAAAAAACACTACAAGCGGTGGTAAAGACCATCCGCCATGCCACGGAGGTGTGAAAAGAACGGAAATGGCCTCTATGAATTTGACAGCACTAATGGGCAGTTGCAATCCCAAAAAATATTATTATTTAAATTAAAGAATTTTTCAATTCATATAAACAAATAAAATATATTTTAGCTCAAATGATTATTGTTATATCAAAGAATTTATAGATTATCTTTTTATGTAACTAATTAATCTTCATTTGGATTAATTTCATGCATGGGGTCTTTACATTCATAAACAATTTGTTTTTTTTTTTCAAAAATATATCAAAGGAGTTTACTTCGTTTTCATAAGGTTATCAATATTGTCACAAATATAATCAAATAATATAGATTTAGAAAATTAAGTAGAGAATAGATCTACAATAACTTTATTAAATAGATCCGATTATTTCTTTTTGATATATTTATGACAAGTTGTTTTATTAGGAATATTATTTTACAACAACTTTTACAATTAATTCTATTCTCGTACTAAAAGTATGTAATTTATTGTAAATGTAACTTTGACATATATTTTGTGACTATATAAATATTTTTAATTATTTCAGGTCATTCAATGGATCAACAAAACGCTCAATGTAGTCATGATATAGAGGAAAAGCAAAATGCGAATGCTGAAAGAGAATCTGTTGTGTCTAGAGAAATATGCACATATACATTAGATCATAATACTCCCAGCATAAGTTCTCCCGACCCATTTACCGCAATAACCTCCGATTTAACTTTTCACCAAAATGACAAATTTGTATCAAGAATGGTTAGTCCGGCATCTGTGCCTGTGGTTATTATAAGCAGACCTCCGTCTCTGGTGATACGAACACCAGCACTGATGCAGCCACCTCAAGTACCTTCTAACTTACCATCACCTACTTCCTTTATTTCCGGGCAACCTCAATCGCTTTTTCTTCAAGCTTTTGCGAAACTGAATCAAAGTGCTCTTAATACTTTTGTGACGCACCATTTTAGAATAATAACAGACCAATCTGGAAGAGCTAAACTAGTAAGAAAGACTGAAATTTCTCCACCAGATTCCCTAATCAGCGCTCCGCCATCTTACTCTTTTGTTCTAAGGCAAATGGCGGTACGGCGAAGACCTAGAATTGTCGGTAGATTTATTCCATCTCCTTCTTTTGTGCAGCATACACCACCACCTAATTATACTGCAGCTTTTGACATTTATGTTGACACTCCTATGCCTCCTCATCATAGAGTTTATAACTTTGGTTTCGCTTCTATGCCTGTAGTCTGCCCTGCCTGTGGTTACACGGGAATGACATTAGTGACCAGTAAAATAACTCTCTGTACTCATTTGTGTGCCATAATACTATGCGTTTTATGTTGTTGGGTTTGTGTACCTTTGCCATATATTCTAAGATCTTGTAAAGACGTCTACCATTATTGTCGGCATTGCAGAAACTTTTTGGGGATGTATTGCCCTACTAACCCTGATAATACATTTAATTAAAACCAATGAATATACAAAAATATAATATTTTTGAGTATGAGAGCGTATATCTTTCATTTCTTCATTAATATTTTTTCTATAGAATATTTATTACTTACAATATACATTTTATTATTATTATTTCAGAATATTTAAGATAATTATTGTTAGTGACGTTGCCTCGAAAAGTTTAAACGATCATTCCTTAACTAGTCAAACCATGAAATCCAGACAATTGTTTTTAGTACTCGCGTGTCATTAAGGTTTATTGTCGTTTAGTAAATAATTCCTTGAGCGTAGGCAGAGGATCCTCGATGCAGCGTTTTTGAAGGTTGGATGGTGACTGATGACCTTATTTAAAGTTTATAAAAACGTTGATTGTAATGCAATACAATTATTATTGGCATAGAGATAGTTTAAGTTGTAGAAAAAGATAAAGAATATTTTACGGCACCAAATTCTCCCCATAATATTGTAAAATCTAATATACTGTATAAGTTTTTTTATCAAAGGTAATTAAAAAAAATATATAAAAAGAATATACTATTCAATTACTTATTCTTTGTGGACGAAGAAGCTAGTATCTTATATATTAGTTATTGTAGATATAAAAATTGAAATAAATTTAATAGGAAAGAAGATATAGAAAAGTGCGCTCATCTCAAAAAGGGATCTCTTCCAGCCAACTTTAACAATAGAGTGAATATTTACTTGCGAGAGGTTATTGAATACCTTTTTTTTAAGAGGAATCCATTTATGGACCTACCCGCCACTGGCTAAGCGTCGGGAGTGTGTGGGGCTCACCCAGTTCCACATAAAATTGGACCTGGGAATACCAACTAAAGCTCCCCGGTAACTCCATTGCCCTTCACGAGGGCGACCAACTTCTGGGGGGTTCTGCCAAAGCAATTCACCTAATCGCCCCCATGGAGAACTAGAGGTTATTGTATACCTATAGGCACACAAATACTCATTATTACTAGCCATCATGATGACCAACGTGTAAAGTGGGCATAAGCATTCAATGTGTTTTGAGGCAAATATGCGTCAGAGCCACCTTATTAGAAACGTCGAATGACATCGGCAATGAGTTGTCCTTTTCTGGCAAGATTGTAATGAAAGTACTACATTGGATATTAGACTTTTAAATTTAATCCTTTCATAATCAGAGATATTTAATTTTAGATTTAGAGAATTCTAACAAAATCGTAGGCACTGAAACTTAAACAGCATCTCATCATCATTATTAATAAATACATTATGAAAACTTTAACAAAACATTCACTGGAAATTATTAAACAGTGCTAATCACCTGCTATCACAGTATAAAAATATATAGATTACTTAATATGACTATAAGGTACCATAGACAAATTGCATATTTAGGAAAATATTTAAAAAAAATTATCATTACACTTATGAATAAATTTATGACTTAAAAATTACATAAAACTTATTTATTCATTCATAATACTTTCACAATATTAATTTAGATTGCAATCGTACTAGAGGTCGAAGGTTTTTGGCAAATGTTTTGACATATCAAATAAAAATGTGATTTTAACACTGCGTTCTAGATAATTTATTTTTTATGCAAAATTGTTTTAAGTATTTTTAAGAGAAGAATTAGGTTTTATACCATGAACGCAAGGATCATAGCACTAGTAAAATATTTTGAATGCTTATTATGTTCTTTGTTGGGTTCTCAATTTGTAATATCGATTTAAAATATTTTCTTTTCATGAACGCATCGACTGTCATTACAAAGATAGCGCCACCTGGTGGCAAAATGTCCATCGTATAAAATTAGAAGTCACAGCCTTTGCAAGTTCCGTGTGTGTTGCGGAAAAATCCCTTTTTGGGCGTCCGACCACATGTGAGAATAGTGAACAAAATATGGTTCTATAGTAATTTTTTGTTCACCGGAGGCGATTTGGAAGTGATTTCTACCCGTTATTGATAGATACAGTGTTTACGGATCGTTGGGTGTCCAAAAAAAGCTGGAATTGATCGACGGTAGTGAATTTTCTCGATGTAAATACGGTTCAACCAGGGTCAGTCCGGTGTGCCCCGAGAAGTCAGCGCATATTTTTCGGCTGTCGTGCGTTACGTCGTCGAATTAGATCTTGTGCGTCGTTTTCCGTGTGTTCGACCTTCGTTTGGTTGGGTCGCGCCAGTGCGTGCAGTTTCATAAATTCGTTGGTTAGCTCGGCAGCATGCCGTCGTGTTGAGGGCCATGGCGGCGCGCTCGTGATCCTCGGTCGGCGCGGAGCGCGCGCCCGGTCTTACATAACGAAGGGAGCAGCGGCGGCATGGCCGCTCGCGTGTCGGCAGAGGGTGCAGGGCCCTCGTACGCATCGGTGTTGAACTTTCGAGGGGGTGACAGTAACAAGGAGAACATCGAGGCGGCGCCAGAGGAGGTTGCCGACGTGGTGCCTCGGCAGGATGATGAGGAGGAAGAGGGATTTGTGCCCGTGATAGCGCACGGGCGCCGTCCGGGCAAGGGCAGGAGGGAGCGTGAGCGCAGGGCTCCACCGCGGCCGCACAAGGCCCCGCAACCGCATAACGAACCTCAGCCCACGGCAGAGCAACAGCAGCAAGCAGCAGAGGCTCAACCCAAGAAGTTTGTTGAAGCCCCTATCCCGAAGGTGAACCCTTGGCAGGTGAGTCCAAAAATAAATGTAAACAAACAACTGTCAAAAGTCTACTGTTCAAGGTTATGAGTTGATTTGAATTGTTTTCTAACTAATAATGAAACCAGTCACATCATTCATGTTAACCATATTTTGATTTAAGGTTAAATGTAAAGTTATTACATTTTGCATTACTTTATACAATATAATAGTATAAGTAGGAACTATATGATATAAACTAATTGTAAATTCAAACACTATTTAACTATAAGTTAAATCATATTTTAGTGTAGACTTTGAAGTATAATGTCCCATTGAAAGTAAATAGCTATTGAACCATGACTGAAAAGTTTTTGTATTTTGAACAGACACTGCCAATAAATCTACATTGTTTATGTAAGCTAATAAGGTAAACAATAGAAGAATTATATTGGAACTATAACATAATCAGTTTCACATTAAGTTAACATCTGTTACACATGTGGCACTTAATGTTTGGTCTAATCGAACTGAATATCTGTCAATGATAATTTAAAATAACTTCCCAATTCAATATCTGAGCAACCTGCCTGTAATGTGTGTCCAAAATATAAATAGGCTGGAATTCTTAGCAAAAAGTGGCATCATCAACAGGCTTCACTTGAGTGACTGTGTGTAGGTTTTTTCAAAAGACGGAATGTAAACGAAGTTTCCATAATACAATTATCCATATATATATATATACCACTTCTAGCCACTTGGCTATTCTTATTTTGACTACATAGTAACACTATTGTATACCTATATTAGATAGTTTCATATGCTTATCCATATATCATCATCATTACCTTGAGTTCACCTACTTTGAGTTATGGTTTGACATGTGTTTTCAACTATGATAAAGTATTAGGATGAATTTTTTAACAGTATTCTAGAAAAGAGCTTAAAATTTACCAATCCAGTATAAGCTATTGCGAAGGTTACTTAAGCATATTAATTTTAAATATCCAAATAGGTATTTGAAAACAACAAATATTTTTTTGCTTTTAGCCGTGCCTGCCATGTGTGTCATATGTTTTTGGGAGAGTAAAATTTATAGTTTTTATTTTAATATAAAGGGAATATTGTAGGAAATATCTATAAAACTCTGATATTTACTCAAAACATGTGCAATTATAGACACTGCAAAGTATTAATTGCATAATCATTTAAATGTTTGGTTATTTTGTAACCTATATCTTATAAGTACTGATCAATGATCACTTAAAATATTTGTCAAGCTAATAGTGATATAGAAAGTATAATAATATACTTATAAATATAAAAAAGCCTTTTCTAGTAGAAATGTTTTTATTAAATTGAGGGTAGGCTATTTTATCGTCTAAATACAATATTTATTGCTAATGACTGTTCAATACAGGACATGATGTTGCATAAAATTTATGTAAATCAGCTTTAAAACTTATTCATTTTAATAAAAAGTGAATAATTTTGACAAATCACTATTAATTGTACACAAGATATTCCAATGATATTTAATTTGGTTGTAGGCTTGAAATAAATAGTTTATTCCATTTTTAAGTCATTTTTATGTATGTTTAGTAAATAAATGACATCTTCAAAAAACTATTTATAACATTATTAAATAGTTTGCTAGCTAAATCGATCAAAAAGTTTCATTTTTATACTGTGTTTATTTATTAATTAATTGGGCACAAACAATTTTTTTTATTTTTAGAGTAGGTTTCAACATACCGGACAAAATTCTTAGGATAATACTGGTAGGTTAGTAACTGTAGAAAGCTTTCGTAAACTTATTTTATTTCCCAACTTATAAATTTTCTTTGTAATTACTTGTCAATCTCATATCATAATCAAAATAAGAAATGTCTATTTAAATTGACTCAATTACTCAGTTTATTTTACATTGTGTTTAAAGGAAGTGAAATCAGAAACTCATCAGCTTTTAATAGTTTGTATAAATAAACATACATTCAAAGGCCTAATAAAAGGAATCAATAGTAAGCTGTCTAGACAGTTACTACAACTCAAAAGACAGTTCATCCTGAGGAGGTGCAACATACCACTGCCCAATGAATCTAGAAATTTCTGGAGTCAACAGCATTGAACTCTAAACGGCTGCCACAAAAGATCAATACTGGGTGAAGAGGTCTATGAAGGGCCCCAAAAGTACCTGAATAATAATAAATAAACATATAAGTAACATGTCCATATAAAATAGTATTTGTGATAAACATCATGGAGCAATTGAGTTCCATGTTTAGTCTCCTTAAAACAATAATTAATTTTAAAGTAAGATTTCTTACACAGATTGCAGGGATACCCTTGGGGTTGCAATTGGTTTCCTAGTGCTTGACATAATTGAAACTGAATGAAGTTTTTAAATTAGGTTATTATTTTTTTAACTTGTATTTTGTATCAATATGAAAAAATCTAGTGGTAGGATTTGTAAAGTAATTGGATTATTGTACAAAATTTTTTGAGTTGTTCCAAGGGCCAAACCAGTTTTAATTTTTCTGCCCTTAACTATATTTCTAAACTAGAATATTCGCAGTGCGCGACTTAAGCAAACTTACGCTTTATGCATTTCAATTATTAAAAAACTAAATTACAAACTTTGGGGGCGTAGTTTGGAGCTAGCTGGTATAAAAGAACTGTTAAAAAATTTAATTTTAAAAGTAAGCTTATTTATTTCTAATTACAGGAAGTGTACCAACATTACTATCTAAATGTAATGAAATAAGAAAATGTTGATGTTCTCTCTCACTGTCTTGTCTCCCTTTTCATAAGAGACTAGTTGACACAGTAAACTTTATTTTACAGACAAACTACCACTTATGTGCCACCTATTAAAATAAACCTGAAGTAGAAATTGAAGAAATGACTGCTTAAACGTAATAGCATGTCAGTTAGACTATATAACTTACTAAATAATTAATTTTGATTGTCAAGCTTTTCTTTAGGATTTTCTTATTTATTTTGAACTGATTTAAACTGTAATAAAACACAATAAGAATGATTAAAATTGGTCAATAAGTAGATGAAGATGGTAAAAACTTTTTTGTTTGCTTTATGTTTACATCTTCATACAAAACTTCTCTTTCGTCTTGAACAACAAAAAAAAAATCAAATAATTATTAATTTAGTGCAGTTGGGGGTTTGTAGTGGGAAATTTTCTACATACATTGGTATGTTTGGGCAGATTATATTTAATAATGAGAATAACCACTTTTTCTTGATATCTTGGAAATTTTTAAGCAACTGTTACATAGTCTAAGTACCTCGAGTCCATTATAATTGTTGTTATAGGTAAGATTATGGGTAAATTTAATAAATTTTCCTGAGTTATTCCTTATTATTGAAATCAATATGAAAAAGTCTACAAAACAATGTAGATTGTACAGAATGGAATTTCTAATACTTATATTTAAATTCATTCATTAAAAGTAGGGTTGCCAACTCCCCCACTTGCTTTTATATTTTTTAAATGCTCATAATAATTCATTATAATTTTTGCCAGGACAACACATAGTTTCAGCACATGTTTCAATAATTGAAGTCAGTGTTTAGTTGATATTTGTAAAACAGTTCTTTTATGTATGATGTTTGAGTTGATATTGCCATGTAGGCTTAAATAGCATGTGCGATGTACGTCATTTAGTAACAAAGTAATTTCGGCTATGCCACACCAGATGTCGCTGTAATATCAACCATTCACATTCACAATTAAAAATATGTTCATTAGTAAATTGTCTTAATTATTATATTTTTATGAGAGTTTGTAATATCCATGCTGTCTTAACCTCATACTTATTATGATAAAATAAATAAATTGTTTTATTATATTTATAAAAACTGACTGTGTGTGATACCTATCAAAGAAAATCGAAGTCGACGTTTTTCTCTCAATATATATTTTAAAGTTCCTGGTAGTCATCAACATTTGTCCCAATAGTAGGCAAAGGTCTTCCTATATGAGAGGAAACAAAAGAACTTGGAATGTAGCGCATCAAATCGTCCCAATGTGAGTTTGAAGGTGGAAGTGGTTGCCACCCGGGACAAACGTCCGAAGCACGAAGCGTGTGCTGTGAATGTAGTATTTTAATTTAAAATCTCTTGTCGCGTTAGGTTGTTCAAAATGTTGTATAATTCGGAATCAATATTTCCTTGCTGATAATGAAATCTATAATCCTTCAAATTTGAAATGTCACATTTTCAGAACATCAGCTTATCGTACACACATGTCTCTCGTTTTATGCGGATTGTGCGATGTGCTTGCATAACCTTACATTTGCCTCGTGTTCATCACAAAATAAGTTGTTTTGTTATTTAACTACAAGTCACGGAACGTTTTGTCCTCGAGTCAGACTCACACTTGACCGTTTCTTAAACAGCGACCTACAAAGTTGCTATCACATTTAAAACATCGAGTAGCCATTAAGAAATTAGTATTTTATGTAACATGTTATTTCAAAATCAAATAAAAGAAGTCGAGCGTGCATTTAGCGAAAGTAAGTGCGCCAGAGTTGACATAATAGGGACAAATTGCGTAACAGTATTGCCATGTGTCAATGGATTTTGGTTGTGTTATAATTAGCTGCTACTTTTTAACAGTCTACAGGATGTTAACCAGGTTCTCACACTTCATGTCACTTAGGTGAAGTCTATATAGTCTATAAGTGAAGCTCCTGATGGTAGCGGTTTCTGTATATCATAAATGGTTTTAACGCTGATAACACTACTCACTAGCTGTTTACTTTATCAGGGTTATGTTGACAACATAAAAGATAAATCCCTCTGTTCCAAATAATCAGAACACTGTTACAATTAAATTTATTTAATACTCAAAAAATGGATTGGTTTTAAAAAATTAATGACACCTCATTCAAGTCGTTTAGGTTACAGGAGGTCACTACGGTTATCGGGTGTATGGTAGAAGTATTTTCCCAATTAGACACTCAAATCCCGAAGGAAAACTTCTAAGCCCTGCCGTCTGCTTCAAAAACAATTAATCTTGGTAAAAAGAGGCATGGTTGTTGACAGCTCTATGTAAATAACACAGCAAAAGAAATGTATAATCAATTTACTCTTTAAAGTTTATCTGAAACAGAAGTAGTTATCATTATTAGGGTATTTCTAATCCAACGATTACATTGATATTGATAAAGCGCAAAATATATCTATCTCTTAATTGTCCTGTGTTTTAAACTCCATATGACGTGCTACGTAGAAGAAATGCGCCGTACAGATGTTACGGCTTTGAAAAGCAGTCTGGTGATGGTAAAGTGAATTGTGATTACAAAAGCAATGTGATATTGATCCAACCCTTGAGACTGGTGAGCTGGTGATCGGAAAGCTTTCGCCAAAACAACTACTATATGCCTGAATATTGATCTATCGGCAAGAATGTGATATATGTCACCTTGATGTGCCGTTGTGTTCTTTTGTAGAAATTAGTGGTTCAGCTCAGCAATACAGTTTAGCTATGGATCTCTAAGGGAAGAGTCGGTCGACAGAAGGTTAATGGGGTTTTCAAATCCGTGACACCAGCACCCATTGAACATAAAGCATGCACTTTGATATATGTCCACTTACATCCCCTCTGTGCAATCTAAACACAAGGCAATGTAAATCAGACCGACACGAAAAGGTTACTGAATCCATTATTGGTCATAGTCTCTGAACTGATGTTCAGAGGCTGGAGAGGATGTTCCCACTAGATTTATTCCGTTGCACTTTCAATTGGCATAATTTCAAAGCATGCTACTCTTTACCGGCTTGGATTTTTAACGACGCAAGAAAAGGACAGTAAGCTCGAAGAGGATTGTGTACGATTCACGTTGCAGAGCGAACTACCCATTTGGATTCCACTTTCTATTAAGTGCGGTGCGGTGGATCGTTATTGAAAGAAACTATGTTTGTCAATCCCAATTTGATTACATATTATTGTGGTCAATCTCTGTAGACTTTGTCGAGGCGACGTGACAAGTTAATTAATGCAATTAACAATGGGCATAATGCCATCTGAATCATTAGAGAAATATTTATGCGCGTTTGATAGTGACCGATTTGTTTATATTACTAACTGCAATGTTTACTTCAGTCATACAGTGAATTCTAGTTAACGATGAGGAGATTGAAGACGTGCAGTCAACATGATAATCAAAAGATTAGACATTTCGTTCTTAACCTGTGAAGTCGCATCATCAACAGCCTACCCACAGCTGGGCACAGACCGTTCTAAACGGGATCAACCAATGTGGAATTAGCGGTTTCTGCCATAGAATAGAGCGTTCGAACCACTACGCCAACGAGACTTTTAGTTTATAATTGTCTATAGATATACGTATTAGAAAGGCACAGTGGGTAAGTGCCAGAGCTTAAGATGAGTCTGGAGCACTAAACGCCCTTCTAGTGGTGATTACCTAAATAAACTAATGAAGTAAAAGCGACAAAGAAGCGATAGCAATGCGATTTCGTTGTTACTATTTATGAAAACCTTAAAATTGTCTGCGAGAACTATTTGCCGTCAAGTATGCCTTATGTCACTACGAAAAGGTGTGCAATCGAATATTTTGTCTGATCATGTGTTCAAGATACTGACGTGCGGTTTTTAAAGAATATATAGTTTGTTACACATTAAACTAAACCAAAATAAATAATTTCAAAGTCACGTTACGACACAAGGCGTTGACATTACGCGACGCTCACGCTTGGCATCCAGCCAATGGGCATACATAAATCATCTTATACAAAATTTAATGTCATGTCGGGTTATTTCATGGTCAGTAATTGGTACAAAATGTTACTGTTGCATCGTACTGTATATATCGTATATAGCTACTTCTGTCTTCGTCAATAGCTTCATCTTTCACATGGGAGAAACATATGACGACTTTTGGACTATAATACATACAAGCATTAAGCTGACCCATGCTGGTCAGTGGGAGCAAGCTGCAGCTGGAACCATTGGCTTTGAAGCAGGGATTACAAATTTTTATTGAAAATCCAGGTTCATTTTTGGCGATTGTTGCTTTGAACTCGTCTAGGGAGTCTGCGGTTTGACCTAGATCGTACCATACTTCAATCATCCAAAACTTTAGAGTTGATTTTTTACAGCAGTTTGACATTAATTGTTTATCTGGCTTTTGTAGTTACACATAAAGAAATGTTTTTATTGTCTCTCACAATATTACACACAAGCCAAATGACTTTGTTATGGAACTGAAATGTGGGCTACCTTCAATCTTCATCTTGTGATCTTGTTGGCTACGGTAGTATTGCAGTAGTAGCTACTTGCAGTTTTGGAGTTATCGCGTGGAACGGGCATATATATAATTTGCATTTATTTGAAGATCCAGAAATTGCAGGGTTATCGTTGTCTTGTTTTTTAAAGCGACTTACCACTGTTGACGTGCTTTTGTCAGATCTTGCTTAGTACGAAGTGTTCTTAAAAAAATACAAACATCTTTCGTCCTAAAATAGATATGAGCTACAACATATAATAACAAGTCCCTTTACCTTTCAAAATAAAGACAAATCGCTTGTCACTGTCCGAATGGCAAAGAAAATTGCGGAATATTCGCATCCGATATTCGTGTGTGAAGTCTTTTATCTTTGTTATAAGGAAAGTAATTTTGGAACGTTTTTCTGCTGATTGTTCTGATTTTTCTTGTCAAAACAAGTCATTTTGCCTTAATAATTTGCTATCGATTTCAGGGTTTTGTATAATTCGTACCCAATGACTGCTAAACCTCCACTGTATTTGGTTTGTGAACGATTGTAATAATCTCTGTACCTATTGAACCAAAACAAGTAGACGGTTGAAATTTTGAGACAGTACAATCGTACGGGAACCCATCTTGTGGAAGTCCCACTCGTACTTCTCGGTTTGTGTTTAAATAATCTATTACAAACCGGGTGATAGTTTTCGTATGAAAACTAGTGGGCTTAATATTGGTTATGAGAAATGACTCTAAAAACGTTATGACTCATGGATCTGTGAACAACGCAGTTACGAATTAGTTCACCGTCTTAATAACAGGTGGCGTTAACTGCGTTAACAAAATCTTTTTACAATAGATTCTTGAGTTCATCCGCTATCTACGTTCTGTTCGAAACATCGGCGGTCTATTAACATATTGTGAGTTTTAGTGTTTTTTTTTTCATCTTTGATTTTGAGTTTAGCATGATTGTGTCTCGTTTCCTTTTAGCCATAGTAAAAGTGAATGAACACGATTTCAGTGGAGAGCTTTCGTCACGTGTCGATGCAAAGAAATCTTCAGATAGTTGTAAATTAAATATAATTGGGTTAATCTTAATCTGTTGTAATAAGGACTATTTTAGGCGAACTCTAAATGAGTAGTTTTGTAGGCTGCTGACATTGAACTTGTGTTGTTTGTGTTGTCCTTATTAGGGTAAGTTGGAAAGAAAGGGATGCATTCATACATACTAAATTAAGTAAAATTTTTCAAAATCAGTTCTCATCTAATATGCTTACTTTTGTTTTTTTATCTGCATAGTAAGATTTTTATAAAATTAAACTTTAGTATATTAGGAACAGACTCTAAACTCCAATGCTTGCTTTTCTCGAAATAGCCATCTAAAATTATCAAATGCAATTCGGCACATTTCAAGGAGATCTAATTTTAGATTCACATTGTGTATCATGATGATGCTGTCACCTATAAATGAGTTGTGATGTCAAGGACGCTTTCGTCAGTACAATATTGATAATTATATACAATGTAAGCTAGCAAACGTAGAGAATTGAATCCGTGTTGTCTAGGTCATAGAATTTATCAGTCTATCGATATACTTGTAGTATATGTTCCGTGGTACAGTAGTACGTGGCCGATAAAGTCCTCTTCTATCGCTATACCCCGTAAAACTATATAAATAATCACATGTACACATTGTAAGCAACGAATACAAATATTGATATTGTATTGGTTGATATTTTATTGTACATAAACCAATTCACAAAGAGAAATAGATTGGGATCAGTTAATTGATCAGGTAGGTTAGGTAATTACGGTAAACGCTTACCATCAGACGAGTCATATGCATTCTAAAACCTGGCAGCGAGCATCTGAATTAAATCGTCAACATAATCGTTTTAACCGTATCCTTCACTAAAGCTCTAGCTAAGCTCTGGCAGTTTTCCAACTCTTTTAACTGTAAGTTTGTCATCGTCGACGCAGACGCGGTTTCTATTTTTTGTAAAGTTCTTTTAAGGACGTTTTTTTTGGAAGAAAATAACGATTGACGTTGACAGTAGTTGGGCTGGATGGGCCGTAGCCACTCCTGGTCTTAACTGGTACTGGTCCGGTACTAACAACAATGTGAAAAAATCATCTGTTCGCTTCTATAACATAGTATAGATAGTCATAGTATATGTTTTATTGAATATATCATATTATAGTTTTAATTATTTTTAACTTACTTTTCTAGCGTTAATTTCAACAGTAATGCAGAGATATATTGAAGGCCTTAATAACCATCTTATAGTCTTAGTATACTGATATATTACGTTCTTTCAAATGATATTTTTATTTCGAACAAAAGTCAGAAAGACACTGCTGCTTGATCAGCACAGACCGCTCGCGGTACACGAAAGCTGGTCCGAAACTCAGTTTACGGACAAAAATGATACATGGATTTATTAAACGTGAAACAAACTGCAATACTTATTATATTAATTAAAAAATGCACGAAGTGATTTAGGGACTCGTTTATTTGTATGTAGTGCAACTAAAGCGTGTAATTCTTACTGACACCACATATTTCTTCTTTTATATAACATGGGTTTCCTTACAAAAAAAGCGTGATAAATTTACTGGCAAAGTGGCGGTAGCTTGAGCAAAGAATTTCATCTTCGTATATAGACTGTTCCTGTTTTCCATGAGGCGGTGTCCACGCCGCTTTTATAAAAAAATAAATTACCAGTTTTCCATAAAAGTAGCTATCCTGGGTGTAAATATTTGAATAGAGCTAAATCCATGAACTCCATCTAAAGATTCTATTTTATATGTGACACTGTACCAGTAGTTCTCCAGTCCGGGTAAGTTTTGGCGAAGTGCCAACAGCTTATACACACACATGAAACTAAAATTGGATTATAAAATGCTGACTCTGCATTTAAATTTCGTATTATCATTAAAAATAGAATTAGAAAATACCTTCCCCCTCCTACTTGGACAGAAGGACGATCGCCGGCCAATATTGAAGACTATCAGAAATGATGTGATCTGACAGAGACCTAAAGTCACCGACATAGCCCATCGAGGGCTGGGCTGGTAATATTAGTCGTAGAACTGACAACCGTGGAAGTCGTTAAGTTCTTGAGTGGAGAACGCGTCTTGAGAAATATAGGGTGAATGCCCTGCGACGCGGTGGGATGACAATATTAGCTGGCGGGAGTAGCCCACTCCGTGGATGAGAGTTGCCGAAAATTGGGGGCAGTGGCGTGCACTGGCAATGGCAGGACAACTGTAAAGTAGGTTAATGATGATGATTTAAGAATCCAAAAGTCTTCGATAAAGTCTAGACTTCGTAATCTCACGCATTACCAAAGAATGGTGGCGACTCGTTTGTTTCTTTCATATCCACATGGAATCTTTGTCATCTCTCTTTTCTCCCATGATTTCGTCAAGAGAGGCGAGAAAGGGCACTTTATATGCCGCCTAGGTACAGGTGGTTAGAAATGCATTACATTAATAAATATCATCAGGTATCTGGTGTATTTTTAATCCACATACGTACTCTCAAGTCTCAAGGAACAGTTGTTTTCGTCCTTCACTCTTTTTGCGTCTTCCAAAAGACTTACACCTGCAGTGTGTAAGATTTTTTTATACAACGTGGATGTAGATGCTTGCATACACAAAAGAGCTCCTATAAAAGTCGAGAAGCCTTATGTTGACAGCATAGAAGATAATTTTTCTTGCTCTCATTACACCAGACGGCTTAGGATCTTCTATAATGGAAGTGGTAATATCCGCTATACCCTACCCTTCCGTGAGTTTCCGTACCTACTTCTGTATGGTAAGCATTATCGTTTATCACAGATTTTCACCTGGAACTTTGATGGTTCCTATTCTATCATCGGTAGATTTAAATGCCGTAGTATAGTTTTATCTGAAAATCGTCTTATCATGTGATTAGCCTCTAATATTAACACGAATTATCGACTTATTGATGCCAGTTTATTGAAGGCCATAAGTAATTTTGTAATGATAATATTCAGAATTAAGTCATTTTATCATTCGGGCATTCTAGGATTAAAAGTAAGGAAGTAATCTTCACTCAAAATGAGATTCTTCCACGCGTTGGACGTGAAACTCGGAAAAGCGTTTGTCTACATCGGCATGTAATTTTTAAATAATTCATAACGGGGTTGGTCTTAGCCTTCAACTCACCTTGTAGATAATATTGAAGACCAAATATGGAAGCGAGCTACACCCATCCATCGTGGATGGCAGCCTACAACGTGAAGCTTAAAAACTAGAAAGGCTTCGGATTAATGATCCATCCTATCCAGCTCCTACCCTAATCATAGACGGAATAAAAGTTATCCCACCACCAGGCACAGGCTTTCACAAACGTGAGAACAACGAGGAGCGTACCCTATTGTCCTTTAAATTGATGCCAGTAACAACCGGGACCGATGATATAATTAATATTTTGATCGTCCCATCCTAAATCAGCAATGGCATATTTTGCTTAGTTTTCGTAATCGAAACCAGAGCGCAATAACCACCACGCCAGCGAGATCCTCAAATCATGCTGTGAAAATTATCATGGTATCGTTATAACGAGGAATATATGTCTGTCTTTAAAACCACACACTTTTTCCGTATTTGCCCATCATGTTTGTACAGATGATAATTATTTAAAAAATCCTGACAAGGTTATATATATTACAATAGCTGTTATATTATATTCTAAACATCCTTTAGCCACGGTAATAAAGATCATTATTGCAAATTAAATCAACCGTTAGATTTGCATTACGTACAAGTGCAAATATGTACCAATTTTTCTCAGTACATTAAATGTCACGCTTTGTTGCCTAGTAACGCTAATGTGTAATAATTATAAAATAAATAGTACAGTCTGCGGCCTGCATAACGCAACCTTTCTGATAAAGAATGCGAACAAATGATTCTGAAAATTCGTCAAATGGTTTTCAAGATATTGGCTCCGTTTCTGTTGTACACAATCGATAAGCGAAGGGAATTTAATGGAAGCGGTAGTTGGTTCAATTTGCATATTAGTGTTAGTTTTAATTTAAACTTAATTTATTTAATTTTATAACTGAGACAATTTGCAAATACCCGGTTAATAACCACTTAAAGTTATCACTATTGCTAGTGCTATACCTTTAATTGCATTTATTTATTTTTTCATACATATTCCCTGTTATGACGATTTAAAAGAGTCTATTTAAATAAAGATATTTTGACTTTAAATCAGAGTCTATAATCTAATATATCTAAGTTTAATAGTTTACGGAATGCAAGCCCAAAAAGACAGATGGCTCCTGACGTCATTTTTAAGCAATATAGACTACTGTAACCACACCTGATAACCTATCAAGATATCTAAAAATATACTGATCCACTTTCTAATGTAGACTAATTTTAAATTTCTTAACACTAGATATATACCAGCGATTTGAATATATGTCAACAACAAAAATTATATTTGTTACTAATGTATATAAAATAACATTAAGTTTATAAAACGTACTCTCTAATTATAGCTACAAAAGTCATAACATCATTTCTGAAAAAAAATATGTGTAATATAGTAGGAATTTTGAATTGACCAGTCTAAATGACTGGTCTGGTAAATCTAGTGTTAAAGTAGTTGTTATAATCAATAGCCTAATTAAGACAAGCCTTTCTACATAGAAACGTATAAGGAGTTGGGGAACAAAGCTGGTTGGTTTCTGAAAGCTGTTGTCGTAATAACTGTCACCAACATGCAGCAGAGCAGGTCCAGGACTAACCATCGTGAAATTTACTTTGTGTTCAAAACGAAACCAGGGCGCACGAACCACTATGCCAGCGTGCTCATAGAGAAGTACTTGTATCCCTTTTTATTGAAGCAGCATGAGAAAGATTATTGTTTCCCCTAGTGATACAATACATGCATAGGTTACTGTAACTACAAGATTGATTGGCGCAAGCTTGTTTGACACACCAATTATATTTAATCTAAGTATTTGGTCATAAAGTATAATTTATCAATTTACTTTAAAGTTCTTTACACATACCGATACGATCGATATCGCCTTCATTATTGATTTGCAAATGCAAATGAATAAATCATTTGCAATGCTCCAATGCAAAGCTCGATCGATGTAATAACAATACTACTTGTAAAATGTAATATATTTCTTTAATATAGAAACGATAAGAAAATAATGATTTAAGAAAGAAAATTGCGTTCTATACATGTTTGTTTAATCATTTCTGCGCTGTCGTGGCTATTTGACCTCCTTGTTAAGCTTCCTTTACTGCGATTCTTAGAAATAGAATTGTTAGTCTATTAACATAAAATTTAACATTGACTGACGGTTTCTTCAACACACCTCAAGTAGAGGCATGTGGCTCCTCTCGGTTAAATATCCTTCAGACCATGCCTAGTCCTGCATGTGTCTTTCTCATACCAGTAACTGCGTGTCGACCAGACAATAGGTAGTGCATACGAAGCTACTCATTTCTTTCTTGCTTTAGTTTTCGGTTGGTACTGATGATTTCTTGTAATTATCAATTTCTTGTTGACCTAGTGAACTTTGTTTCATCTGCAAACAAACAACCACTAACGCCATATATAAAAAGGAACCCGAAGTAGCGATGGAAGAATTGACAGTTTTAATGTTTAGCATTTCACTGACCAATTTTCGGTAATATATTTTTTTAGGATTTTCCCAGTTAATTTTTTTAATAATTCAAATAGGTTAATCCATTTTTTTAGTTTTAGCGAGATTAATGAACATCATTTTTATATATATAAGATTACACAAAGCACGGCATAAGTTGCACCAACTCATTATAAACAGAAAGAAGAATCCATCTTCTGCAGTCAGCTAATGCAGCATCAATAAATATACTGATCTAGCCACTATCACTTGCTTTTTCACGTCTCTTTTGAAGGGAAATCAAATTATAGGAATCCGCTTTTGTATTCTTTACCGGCACAAACCAGTAACATAATTTCATTGTGCGTGTGATGTCGGAGGTAGCAGAATTTTTAGTGGAGGCAGCAGAATGATGTCTTCGTTAACCGGCAGTGCGGCATGTGTAATTCTGAGTAGGAAGGGGAGAGGGATATATAAATATAAGAGGATTAAATGACGCGTAATGACCATGGCCACTCATGAGACATGATCTTCACTTCCTCCTCCTCTCCGAGCGTGTCTTACATGCGGCAAACATTAGCCTGGGCCTCAGACATTAACTAATTAATAAGTCCTATTTTAACAGCGTTCTTTAATAAGATCATTTTATATATCATAAAACCTATTTGCTGTAATCCATGATAATTATTTTACCTTTAATGGACTCAGAATCGCATATTAAAATTCGAATGTTATAAACGTGTTTAATAAATCGTCATTTAGTCTCGTCGTCGCGTCTCGTGTAAACGCACCTCTGATTGGCTCAGCCTTGAGCGATATCTGACTGATAAAGACGGCCAAGAGTCATCGATCATGCCGTTTAAGTTAATATTACTTCGCCTTTTTGAGTGTGTTAACTTTGTATGCGAGAAAAAATGATCCCTCGTCCTCGTCATTTATTTATTTATAAATAATCTATTAGAAATATTTTTATGTATATAGCTCGATAAACTATGGAGAAATATGTTATATTGTTACAAAAACGCAAATTTTTGAAAAAAGGAAAAAAGACGTTAAAAAAGAGGATACGTTATGTTTTTGTTTTAGACAAATATTCAAAGAATACAAATTTTGTACACTTCTTTTAATCCAAATAGTTTTTAAGGTATTGGCTCCTGATTTGTCTTAAGTACAGCGAAAGTTTTGTATATTGTACTAAAATTATTATATTTAAGAGGAATACGATAGCCATGGCTGTATGGGTGTTTAGTTCCCCTTGCCATCCCTCTAATAGGGAGAATTTAATAATAAGTATTTAAGACATCTCTCCATATCATATATTTTAACGTACAATCCTGACACAATCAATATTTTAATTGTCTCGAGATTCCCGGTAGTAAATTATGGCTTGATAACTTGCTGCCGTATGGATCAATCAGTATCTTGACATGTTAAACCATTGTTCCTGGTTGTAACAGCAACCGCTATCACCATAACCCCCATTTGGCCACCGTGGTGGTGGCATGTAGGAAGCCCTGCGGCTAGCAGTTATATAACTTGTTGATGATGCTCATGACTTGTGTATTTAGTTGATTGGTGACATTACCTTAGTCCGCTTGTCTTGCTCCATCCTACCTAAGCCTGCCGCCATAACAATAATGTTAACAGCATTGTTGTCTACCGGCAATTTGACGTGAGAAAGCCAGTACATTGTGATTAAGAAGTCCGGGTAATTCTCGCTTTATGAAGATAAAGCGAGAAATACCCGGACTAATACCCGGTTAAAACTGAAGAGTTTTAACAGCTACCTAAAGCAAGCTATACACGTGAACACTGTCTGCATGATTCTATTTTATGTTCAAATATCATCGATTAAACAGATTTAATTTTAATAGGAGCACTGCGTAATCCCGTGTCAACGACCACGTTTATTTGGCGGCAAAAAACGCCGCCATTTTGAATGTACATCGATAGTGTCAAAAGTTTTTTGTGTGGCTACAAGTACGACGATTTTCTTAACAATTTTTTTTATAGTCAATCATTTGACCAATCAACATCGCATACCCCGGTTTAAAGCAGCAAAGCAGAGAAGTTGACTGATGGCTTAAGAGACAATACAATTGTCGTTTATAATTAGATTGATATTCATAATATTCAAAAAGTAAAAAAAAAAATTAGTAAAAGAAAAGTTTTGTTTTTCATAATAGTATTTTTTGCTATTTACTTACTTCTTCGAGCTATATACCTGGACAGACAGCGTGGAGAAACACGTAGTGTTTCAAGAAAATATTTTTTGTTTTAGACAAATTTAAGTCAAATATATAAAGAATATACTTAATTTAACATGTATAGTGTGTGTGCGGAATTGGGTACATTAACTTTACAGTAAAGTCGTATTTAGGGCTTTCACCTTACTACATCGGTTATTTAACTCATTTCTCGTAACAACGTTCGTCCGTTTTAATGGCCCGACAATAGTGAGCAAAAACGCCTCGTCGCTTTTTTATAAAATAGGTGCTGGTGCTGAGAAAAAGCACGTTGTTTAGTTCAGATATTGCTGTCTCTCTCACTCTGTGTTTTGCTTAGAATAATTCAATAGCCTTAAATAGAATATTAAAATGAAATGTGTGATTGTGTTGGGGAGACATGGAATCTTTTCCTATTTAGAATAGAATACATTACATCTTTATTGTACATCAACCAATTCAAAAAGAAATATATATATATATATATACTTATATTTTATCAGTATAACGCTTTTGAGTTTAAAAGGTTAACCATTGCGTGTTTAGTGTCCATAGTTCTAGGAACGTGTATTTGCTACGCAAAATGACAAGCGGGCTACCCAGCGAGCGGGTCTATGGTATGACGATAGTTTTATTTTATTGTAAATGTTTTGGGGAAGCACACAGCAACGCTGTGCCCACGTTCCACTTAATGGAATCCCGCTCAGCGCTTGTACTCAAAATGAGTTCCAATATTCTATCTACAGACGCAAGCTTGCTAATTTCATAAAAACCGATTCCATTACAATACGAAGGCGTATTGCCAGGCGATGTGGCGGTAATTCAAATCTTATTACGTGTTTGAACACGTCTCAAAAGTACGTAATAAATACTATCACTCATGAAACGTTAAAATGAATTGTAATTCAACGCGCAACTTGACATTTGGGGCCAGGATACTGAAAAAAAGCAGTTGTATTATTGAAATGCAATTTAGTCTTTATTGTTGTGTTTGTAGAGATCATTTCTTGTAAAACGTCGCAGGGTATATGTTTGGTAGCGCAGCGCAAATTGATACATCGAATGCATTTAATCTGTGTTCCAAATGAAAGATAGTAGCGGTTCATTTTATCGGTATTATTTATCGTAACTAAATAAAATACAACATAGATTTGTATTAGTCCTGTAATTCTAGTAATTTTATTATCTATTTATGAGGACGATTAGTGAAGGAATAACTGATTGACGCAACGATTTTCTCAGACGCAGTAATATTTTTTCTATTAACTATTATTAATAACGACTTATTGTACAAAACTGTATGGGATTTGATATTTGTGTTCGAAAGCTATGTCAAAATCTAAAGATAGCTATAGTGAGAGTCAAAATACAACTTGGATCGTCTTGGGGAAAATTATACTTACATTTTATTGCAATAGTTATTGTCATGAAAATACTTTAATTCTTACAGCTCCTTTGTCGGCGGCCATTCGACATCGCTATATGTACGCTACAATGCAGTTGTCGGCTGGCGACCGACAAGATAAGATAGCATTTAAATTAGAGTTGACTGACAAACAATATTGAAAAATAATTGAGTGATAAGGGTTAAAACACAATAACCAGTGACTATTCACTACTTAACAATCACGAATACCTATATTTTTACTCATGCTCCGTTTTTTTTCATTTAAGCACATTTTATCATTATGGCATTAGCCCAGTCTACTCAGAGTATATACCACTTGTCCCAGCGGCTAGGCCCATGATATCAGGAGCCGGAACTTAAAACGATATACGCTCATATTCTGTAGGATAAATAAAGAATTGGTTTACTAACGGTTGTTTGATATCATTTAAATTCAGATAATAATTATTTTATTCGTAATTAGTTTTACGTCTCTTATGCCTTGAGCCACATTTTTTGTGATACAGAAACCAGATTTCGGTAACAAAACCCGTTACCTGTGCAGAATTGGAAGTATAGTCATTATTGGACGACTTTCATCACTTGAGTTGCAATCCATCGACAATCATTTAAGATAAGTTCAATAGTCTAGTAAGGAATTCGAAACTTGAAGAAACCTTTACAGACATAGATGCTGACTTATCTGAACCTTTCGACTCGTATCAGCTCACAGGTGGGCTGCTTTTGTATGAATGGAAGAAGTTTGTTTCGTCGACAATTATTTTAAATGACATACGTATTTTGGAAAGTACAATAGTTTTCAAACTCTATAATATAAAAAACGGTTGTTTTGGAATTTACTAAGATTGGCAGAAAACGAAGTATGTTTTAAACTCTATATGTATGCATGTGTGCAAAGGTATATAATAAAAAATGGGCCTTTTTCTAAATTAGAAATTACGACAGAACTAAATATACGGATTGTACGGAACTCTATAGAATTGCGTGCTATAATGAGATGAGATTACGTCCGACATTGTTTTTAAAGAAACCATTTCTTTTCCCAATGTCTGGGGTAGTTTTTTTCAATACTACCAGTGTAAAATGGTTCATAAGTGTATTAAAACCGTAATTTTCGTTCATGCCTACTGTATCTCGATTCGGCTTGAAAGGTTATGACCAGTTTTGATTGTGAAAGTGGTGTTTAGCTTATCGGTAAGCCGGATAAGGCGTTACCATAGGCATTAATAATCAAAATGATTAAGAATAGTATTAATACAATTTTCGACCTAATTGAACTTAAAAATGTACGTTTACTTTTACTTATATCTTCGATAATATTTGTTTCATTTGTCCTGCAGGTTCGCGGTGGGAGCACGGGTGTTCCGCCCCCCGCTGCGCCCGCCCTGATGGAAGAGAAGAGATCGCCTCTACAACCTCAGCAACAGGGCAGAGTGCAGCCACAACCAGGTAAATGAAGTTCTATAACTTCATAGCTTTCTGGAAAATTCTTACATGAATCGTAGGTACTTCATAATTAGTAGGTGGACCCGCTTGCTTGTTGGTTCAGATACCATCGTCTTTCGTGTTGCTGTGTTACGGTATGGAGGTTGTATTGTCGACGTGCGGTCAGCCTTTTATTTGTGGAGGAGTAATATATTTTAGGTGGCGGGTGTGTGTGTGACACACCCAGCGCCTGATGAGACACTGGCGGTACCCACTAAAACTCCCCAGTAACTCCGCTTCCCTACCTGATAGAAAGCGGCTTCTGTATCCTAGGGATGCTTGCAGTACTAGATGACGACGCTGTTTAATTTTTTTCGTAAAGGGACTCTTTTGCAAAACTAATAAATAATGCAAAACTAATAGATAGGGGGAGTTATTTTCCATGAAACCGTACCGTACGCACACTAGTTCTGAAACTAAACTATTAAACTCTTAAAGGAATTGTAACTATACGGATTAAATAGAAGTTCATCTAAAAACCTACATAATTACCAAGTTAAACAATTAAATTCATCTTCGACTTCCCTTTTAAAAATTTACTTCTTGTTAACAGAACCAGTGCCACCGCCTCCGGCACCAAAGCCAGCAATAGTGAAAGCCAAGCCACCCAAGGTTAATCAAAAGGTAAGCTAAGATTAAGGGATTGTTGGGCCAACGCACTGGCTTTTCTGATGGGTCAACACATTTTTGTGACGAATAGTTACATACCCTAGGTTTCCCAGTTTGTTTGCTCAAAATCGTTAGGTACTTTTAAACGAACTCATGTTGGATTCGTCATTGTTTTATTCCATGCCTAGGAAATTGTAAAATTGTTTATGTAAGTGTACTTACACATATATGATTTCAATCTACTTTAGCTAGAGGAACAACTCATGCAAATAAGAAGGTAAATGAACGAATAATATTGTTGGTATAAAAGTCTATATGTCACAATCTGCAGAACGATTTGCTCTAGGCGTTGACTAAACCAATTTTCCGGCAGGTATATCTACTTTTTAATAGATGGTGTAAAAGAAGGCTTTGTGAAATATTTTAGCCGCATAAGAATGAAAGCTATACTAAGTATCTTGTCCCGCAGTGGTGAGAAGCATCTGGTGGCTATTATTTTATATATTAAATTTAAAATGAATTCATGTACTGTCCACGCGCAAAACTAGAAAGGAGGCTTCGTAGCGGGAGACATGCCGCCTCCTTTAACACTAGATATATACCAGCGATTTGAATATATGTCAACAACAAAAATTATATTTGTTACTAATGTATATAAAATAACATTAAGTTTATAAAACGTACTCTCTAATTATAGCTACATAAGTCATAACATCATTTCTGAAAAAAAATATGTGTAATATAGTAGGAATTTTGAATTGAAATTGCACGACCAGTCTAAATGATTGGTCTGGTAAATCTAGTGTTAAGTATTGAAGAGCGGCGTGTGACTTTTTAGAAAAAAGCCGAGATCGGCGATCGTCTTTTGTTTCTTTTCTTTTTATTGACTACTATTTTCTTTTATTTTACAATAGATTGTAAGTACCATATTTTAATATTATATTTTTTAATATCTTTTTAATCTATTGTATTATTGTTCGCACGAACATGTATGTTGGTATCGGCATTATGCCAACGTAGTGATATTATTGCGCAAATTCTCAGTTCTTTCTCACATTTGCCCTGTGCCCAGCTGTGGGATCTATAACGGCCGTTGGTGATTGACATTTGATCAACCATCCCTTCTCATAACAAAGCATCGCTGCCCTACTTTGCCGCTCGGAATGTGTAGTTGCACACGTACTCCAGGGCTATTACCCTTTAGTTATTATGCTTTAATTAAATGAAAATGATTGACATTTTATTTATTTATTTATCTCAACACTGTTTCAACAGCAATTTTCTACACACACAGAATATAATGCAATTACCCAGACACAAGCCAATTAAAGAAACACATTATCTTTCCAATAAATCATCAGGAAGCCAAAAAGCCAGCCCAAAATACATCAAGACACATTCAAACAAATGACAATTAGCTATATTATTTTACTTATTAAACGGTAATCTCCGTGTAAATCGGGTATAATATAATGTTCATTCAAATTGAGGACCGATATGATAATGCCAAGACAAAATTATCCACAGAATAACTTCTGTGAAGCACCAACATATAGTCTGAATGCCGGCGGGTAAGGTTCGGCAGCTTTATATTAAATTGCCTATATATATATTTATATTGAATGACCTTCAAAAATCTTTCTTTTAGGTACTTACGTGAATGAACGCGGTTATCGTAAGAACTACTGCATCAAATTGAAAAATTCTTTTTGTGTTAAATACTCCGTCTATCGAAGAGGGCTATAACTTCATGCCTACCTATAGGAGTTGAGCATCAATGGAAAATGTTGCAAAAACGCGTAGAAATATCTATTTTCAGAGCTTTTTTTTGCGTGCGCTGCGTGTTTGGTTAGTCACGCAAAAATCATGTATGCCCGAATAATTCTCCTTAAGAAGTTCTAAACAAAGTCCGCGTTAGCATATTACTATCTTTTAAGGGGACCTTTTTACTGTAATTATTTTTTTTATAAACATGATTTAATTCTATAACGAAAGAAATACTTAAGTAAATTCATGTAACCTACGCAAGACATGTTTTTTTCCGACATCCATGCGAACGAAGTCGCGAGCACACTAAAGTAAAGGCAGTTTCAATTCTATGCCGTCACCATATGTTTCAGATTCCAACCTAGGTTTATAGCATAGTGTCGTAATGATGACGCAAATAAAATAATACAAAAAAAAACCCCTCAAAGACAGTTCAATTGTTTAATTAACAAAGTACCAATTAATTTATTTGCCGGTACAATAAACAAGACTATTTACGTAACCTTTTCTTTGTTTTCACTTTCAGTCTCATTATAATATTGTACGAAACACTGAAGGGCTTAATTAACCGCAGGTTTGAGATATTTTTGTCGACGTTTTTGTCTCCCTCTTCCACCTTATAGACAGTGATAGATATATCTATTCCCAATTAACAGATGAAAGAAGTGTCTTCAATGAATAACATGTTAATCACTATAAAGAGTATTCTTATTGGTATTGTAAATTACCCGTAATAGTTATAACAACCGTAAAATGTTCACCCGTAGTGGCATCAAAATATTAAAATCAATATAATTTGCTTGCTAATCACAAAGTACGTACATTTATTTTACTGCTAACTCTGCAGTGTTATATTACGACTGATCTGTACAATTTTGTTATGAGGATGCGAAATCAAATTAAATTAAATGAATTTTTAAATTACCCAACTTATCTACTGTTTTTTGTAGCGCCAATATGAAGTACTCCAATTACAATATACTATCTTGCTATGGTTAAAATTATATTACTTGGTCTATTAATAAACAATATATTATGGAAATAATAATTAATACCAAGTCTTTATTTACTTAAATTTTGATTGTGTATTATTATAGTCGATTCGACTAACGACCGTCGCGAAGCGTGTAACATCACTACGCCAGTGCTTCGACCAACGACAGCGCAGGCGGTCGCGCGTTCGCGCTTTAAAAAAAACATAAATTCAATTTTTAAATTCTGTTCCAATTTCAAAACCCTGAGTTTATCGAGTGTCAAGTGTTTGTTTTTAAATTGCTTTTTTAAGCTACGAGATCTGTGTTCTGAGGTTACCAATTAATTTTTTTTTACGAAAACGTAAACAAGTGCTTTTGTGTTTATCGGAATGTGCAGTTTTTATTGCAAGATTTGTTCTAGTGGCACGCAGTTTCGTGGAACGGAATTTTATTTAAGCGCTGGGTTTTAATTTACGTGTCACACATACATATACAGAATGCATGTTGTTTTTGAGTTTTTTTTCTTCCGAGCGTTTTATTAATGCAGTAATTGATTAGGCCTTCACGTAATCGTAACTGTTGTTTTAATCACACGGCTAACTTGTACGCTTGTGAACTGGAATATTCAAGATTAAAATAAGCAACAGTTCGTAGCAACACAGTTTTTAAATAAATAGCAATTACCATAAATAAAAACCGGCATATTTGAACGTGACTTATTAAAACACCTGAACTAATTGTAAAGTAGTGCTGTCTTTTTTTAACACCTCCATAACGAAAGAGATGTCTTTAATTATTTCATTTTCTTTTCAAGTTTGCGTACTTTGATAATAATGTAATATTGACGTGGAATTAATACAATGATTTAGTCAAAAAGACGTATGTGGCTTATTATCCGGATTGAAATGATATTGGCTTTTATTACGAGCACAATATGTGTCAGAATTTCTCATAACGTGTTATTCAAAGTAATAATTAGAGTCTGCGCAAACGAGCGACTTTCGTACCTGGCATCGTGTGCGTTACATAATACCTTTCAATAGAGTGTATTTTTGTTGAACCCAAAACTACCATACGAACTGTCCATCAAATAACGAAACCCATTTAGCGATCGTGATATAGAATTTTGAAGAACTTAGCTTTGGGTTGTTGTTATGAACTGTTGTTACTATTTAATTCTATTGACTGTCGAGTGGTCAGTACCTCCGTCTACTTAGCCTCAGGTCCAGGGGTCCAATCTCAGTAGGGGCAGATTTGTTTACGAGTGATAGATGTTAAATAATGTTAATTAGGGCTAACTAATAGATATATTTATATGTTATATTTAGTATAGGGCCTTCGTCTGGCTTGCTACCACTATATTACTTAAGTCTATCGCCATAACAATAATCTTAACAGCATCTTTATGTTAAGATAGCCAGTTCCTCTGTTTAAGGAGTCCAGATGTAATTGACCCATATTCGGCCTAATCTTCACTTACCATCAGGCGAGATGAAAGCCAAGAACTACTCGGATAAAAATTAAAAACAACTGAAAAATATACTATCAATTATAATGAGGTTTCTTATTGTGTTTGTGATATTGTAATTACGAAACACGTATCCGTTTATGTTAAAGTACAATTTGTTTTAAGTAGGTAATAAATACGAAATTTATTTTCTGCTGATGTAAAGATTCGAAGTTCAGTTTAGCGTATGCAAAACAATAGTTTTAAAACAGATAAATAGTTTTTAAGTAATACAATATATCGAAATATTTCTTAGGTAGAAAAAAAATCAATTTTTTTTACATTCCGTAATTCTTTCCCATTTTTCAATTTCCTTATTATGTCGTTCCATTAGGTTCAGTATCGAGTTTATGTTAAATTATCACTGTTGAAATGTTTATAGCAATCTGACCACTTAATTAATGAATTTATCTTACCATTTAGATTATTAAGGCCAACCCTGTTGCTGGGCGAGGCAAAGCGAAACAATTTATAAATTTTTATAAATTACCGTTTTCACAACCTATAATAACTCACTGACGAAATACTACTGTGATCAAATGGCAAGATTTGAAATTGAAACAAACGTTTCGATTGCCTTTATATATATATATATATATATATATATATATATATATATATATATTATACGTTTTAATCTCCATCCAATAGTGTGTTTATTAGATAAGTTTATTTTTGTTAGCTATCTCATCAATATAGTTTTATGTAACCAAGGCACTGGCTGGTATGGTGCCAGGTCTATAAATAAATTTATATTAGGATTGTTTTCGCGCGCCAGAATCTAGAGTTAAGCACCCATGGTGCTGTTTGTCATTGGGGCTGACCCTTTTCATAATAGAGACAATTAAAAATAAATAAAAAGCACAGAAAATGACTCGATATCGTCTGATTGTAAGCAGTAGAATTCCATATACTCGTATAGATAGTGCATGCAACATACTGCCCTGGCCACCTTCACCTTGTCGGCCCAAAAGTGCTTTTACACATCTCTTTTTAAGGAATCCACGCTCTGATATAATAATGGCGGAGACAGTGGATGAGTGACTCCAATGACCAGCATATGATTATGATATAGTTTTTATATGTTATAGTTTATATGCTTGCTTTTTGTCTACTCAAATCTGGAACTCAAAAAATGTGTTAATAAACTTCTTTAAGATAAATTCTCGTATGCTATGCTTGGTGATGAATGACGGAGATTAGAAGCATTAACAGCTGTAACATCCAGAATGCCAAAGGGTATTACGTGATTCCTTGATATTGACGGTGTCCAATTCTTCATTAATATCAAGTTGTCATCATCGCTTATTAACACCTGAAATCGATACTCCTGTATTAACAACATGAAGACTCTCATGGACTGGCTATCTTACCCTTCACATCGGAACTGTCTCTCAATCGAAATAGTCAAAGTCGTACCTACCCAACCGACCCTGCATATGGGTCGTCCGTCCAACTTAATAGCATGCTTGAAGTTTTGTCTTAAAACATTGCTGATACTATTAATCTGCGATATGTCATTAATCAACAGTCTTCAGTCTGATAGCAAACAATTTCCACAAAAAAAAATTCTAATTCGACAGATTGCTCCTATATCATGAAATTAGATCTAAAAAAGGTGATTTGTTTTGTCTCAGAAACTTACTAATATTCGCATATTACTTCAATTAAATTGATAACCTCTGAGCGCATTGCGTTACAAGGCAAGATATCGCTAATGACGTCACAGTAAAGTAGTGGGTTCGGCAAATAACACTGTAGTTATTAGGGTTGCTATTCGCTTGCAAATCAGCATTTTTATACACCGTAACTGTACGATGTAGATGTCTCAATTGAAAATAAAACGAACGGACGTACGTTGTAGACCCTGTAATGGAATTCTTCCTTGTACGCGCGGAACACTGGAAAAGCATATTGGACATTAGTAAAAGACTTAGTAGCCGCGAATGAATACATTCTATAACTGGGACAATTTGTAAATACCCGGTTAATTTCCAGTTAAAGTTGTCACTATTACCTTTAATTATATTTATTTGTTCTTTCTCATAAATATTCCCCGTTATGACGATTCAAAAGTAAATGAGTCTATTTAAATAAAGATATTTTGATTGTGACTTTGAAAGATCAATTGAACTTTTTTTCACCCTCACTTTTAGTGCAAAATTAAGCTTCATTAAGAGCTTGTGTTATGGATACTAAATAACGGAGACATAGAAAAAAATAACTTGTGACTTAGTAGATGGTAACGGTACTAAACGAGTAATTAAAAAATTCATAGTGAAATTAGCTTTGCAAACTATATTTCTTCCTTTCTTAATTCGGGAGTCCTTATGCCTTAAGTGATTTTTCTCTGGAGGATTAATAATGGTCAGGCACGACGAGGGGACAGTGGATGATCTATGTCTCCCACTGTCTTTAAGTCTTATTTAGATTTGTATAAATATAACTGACTATTATATGATCAGCACACGAGTATTACATTTAATGTGCTATTGCCTGTACCTGGCTACTCAAACAAAAGCGAATAATTAAAATATTCGCGTGTTAATGTTTCTCGGTCTTAATAGCCAAAGTTGTTGCGTAATATGTCATTTAGTTTCCTAACTGTTTGCATAACTTTTTGAAAGATGCTATGTTCGACCTCCAAGTCCCATCTAAAGGTGAGATGAACGCGATAAAGATTTATGGAGAAAATTCGGAAACATGCGCAAGCGTAGATTTGAACTTTTACGGCGATTTTTTGTAATGATTTGAGGTAATATCTTATTAATGTCATGTAGCTAATAAATATGTAACCGTACTGGTTGGATAGTTGCAAAAAAATATTATCAAAAATGTTTCAAGATTGCCAAATGATCAAATATAGACGGCAAAGGCACCTAAAATCGTGAAAATGATTTAGGACTAATATTTTTATTATAAAGAGCATTCAGACTTAAACAGAATAATCCAGCACATTCTATGTAACTGTAATCTTGCTGGGAAAAGAATGGAGTATGGGAGGAGATTCCATTTTTCCTACATGTGTTCTGTCGAACGACGCATACCAGTCTACGGAGTCACCAATCTGGCGGTGTCGAGTCATTTTCTGTGCTTTTATATTTAAAAAAAAATTAATCATACTCCGACATCCTCTTGCATCCTGTCTCCATCGTCAGTCTGCGACATTTATGTCACTAAATTAACATAATTGTAGAAGCGGTTAAACAACTCGCTCGCAAAGGTCGAAATGAAATGACTCGATTACATTTACGCTCGGATACAACGTTGCTGTAATAAATTAAGAACGAATCAATTTGTTTGAATTCTTGATATATTACAACGTATTCATTAAAGTAGGATTAGTTTGTTTCCACCCTATTTATACTTAATTCTTTACCAATTTCAATATAAAGGTCGGGATGGTGTAATCCAGGTCATCCCCGTAGGGCAATGGAGTTTTACTGCGTTTTACAGTGTTACTGGGGAGTTTTAATGTAAAAAAAGTTTTAAAGTAAATGAAAAACCGACTTTAAAACATCTTTGTTATTGCCCTTTTTGGTGTTGTTGCTGAGTTGTTTAAAGAAACAATAGAAAACGAAGCTCCGTCTCCAGAAAATAATTTTTAATTGAATAACATCTTAATTGGATTAGTTTTGCTTTTTTAGTGTTTTGTAGTTATGTTTTAAAACCGTTTTTAATTGCCGTGCTATGTAAATACAAAAAGTTATAAGCCCAAAGGTATATTCTGTAATAATAATATGCATAAATAGATCTTATGAATTGGTTAATAAAACACATTTGATGTTGAAAACTCCGTTAACATACTATAAAATCACTTTCGACGTAACATACCACGTTGGAGATTGGCCGACGAAATCAAAAGTCTCAATTTGTATGCATAATGTAATAACGAACCGGATGGTGTGTAAATTTAAATCTTTATGTAACATATCTGCTTCATTGTAGACTAGACGTTTGTATGAATAAAATAATGACTTCAAAAACGTTGCTTCTATCTTGAGATCACAGCAGTTTTGTGTTTGGTTTCTATCGTATCGACACGTTTCAATCGTAGTTACGTTCGGCTGATATTTGTATTATAGAAAAAGGAGTTTCCTTAAGCTTTGACAGGTCGATTTTCGACAAAGGATCGATTGATCAGGGGTGGTTTAAAAATAATAGAAAAGTTTAAATAACAATAATTGAAATTTGTATTTAGCATGAATATATATATATATATATATATATATCGTAACTTTACATCGACACATCTTTCATCGGAAAGAAATAAATTATTTATGATGCATGTCAGTTCAACGATTTTTCATGCTAAATACATTTGTATTATTTTCATGCTAAATACAAATTTCAATTATTGTTATATTTAAGCCTTTCTATTATTTTTAAACCACCCCTGATCCAAAGCGAACAAAACATCAAATCCGTAGATATAATAAATTAGAAGAAGAGATAGAAATCCGGCATAAGGCATCGATCGCCAATGCTAAAATTAGAATGTCTGCTTAGAGGCCTCAGTATAATTCACCGGGATGTGACTTTCTTCACCCGATAACTTAGTGACACATTGGAACTCTCGTTTGACCTTCACCTCTGTATCTCAGATATTTTTATGTTACGCAAACTCGTCGGTGATAATGTATCTCTGGAACCTGGACAACGTAACTGTCATTTTAAATATTCTATTACAATAAGAAGTAAAGCTTTCGCATTCAAATTCGATGATATTTTGTGCATCTACACAATAAATACTGACTATTTTTTTCAAGAAAACACCTCTTCGCCTCACTAGAATGGCAGCCTTATCGGCGAAGCTTTAAAGGCACCCTCAAGTTTGTCGCTCCCTGATGGCTCGAGCGCCCTGGAGACTTAAAGAGACAGCGGGACACCTCCCCTGGAGGTGATGCCTGTCAATTAGAAATCCTCCATAGGCGAATCGCCCTAGGTTCTCGCCTCCTTAAAACCTCAGTAACGCTGTAAAGGCTGTAAAGGCCAACAGTATTAGTCATTCAAAAAAAAGTAGCTTTATCAACTGCTGTAGCTTCTAGTTCTAACTCGGTGTTATTCTATATGCATACTCACAATTAATGCTAAGACTAATGTTAATAGAACTACGGATAATTAATACAAGAAAGCACCTTTTCGCCTAATTGGACGGGTAACCTTAACTGCTCTTCAATCAAAGTTTCCTTTTAAAACTCGATGGGATACTATATAAATGTCCATGATTAATGTTAACAAAACCATGGATCGTTTTTGAAGAAAGCACCTCTACGCCTCATTGGAGTGGCAGTCTTATTACCAGCTCTTAAAGCTTCTCGTTCAGACTCGACGGTATTATATGTGCATCCTCGCAATGAATGCTAAGACTATAATGTTTACAAAACTACGGTTCACAAATGCCAATACTGTTCTATTGTTAGAGTCTGTTGTGATATTTGCGGGCGGATCGTACAGTGACACTTCAATGATTGCCGGCATTGCAGTGCTAATCCCGTCTTTATGACCAAGGAATAAGGTGGACGTGTAATGCGTTATTCTACGCTTGCTTTGCAAGCTTCATAGCTTTGATATAAGACATTCAACTGTGTATTTTTTTTTATTAAGAGTGATCGGTAAATCACTGTATGCCATAGTCTAGTATACGATAGTTATCTGCTCGTACGCTGTTGAACTATATTACTTGGATGGTTTAGAAAACTGTGAATAATTGTCTTTATGGCGATAATTTTATTTCAAAACCTTTTTACTTCTCTTACCTTATCGTAGTTCTTTTAATGCGCCTTAATTATATAAGTTATCAATTACGAACAGTATCTAGATTTTTGAGAGCACCATTTTCTTATATCATGGACGTGAAACTTCGCGTTAGAGACAATGGGTATGTTCCCAAAATAAATAATTAAAATCATCACACTGCACAAAGATTATTTGAATAAATTAAAATACGACATGACACAAAAATTGTTGATTTTGCTGAGTGAACAAAATAAGTACAAGGCGCGTCTATTTTGATAGCATAGAACGGTAATAAGTGTACCGAGGCGTTTACATATTGTAAGTATATCAGTAGAAGGCAATTCTTAAAGAGGCCCACATTTACGTTTAACAATACAAGTAAATCTATAGAGTTGAAACAACAGAAGTATTTGAATAAGTATGCAAATTGATTGCGCAATGGCTGGCCTTGGTGCGTGGTGTTATCGTGATAGATACGGAGTTGAAATTATTGTTGGTTTACGAACGTGTGACGGGCGGTGAAATTTTTATTTCATTATAATTTTATATATTTATACTTTATGATGAACTCGCTGATTTTGAATTGATGCACCAAATATCAAAGTCAAAGTCAAAATATCTTTATTTAAATAGACTCGTTTACGAAGTTCTTTTAAATCGTCATAACAGGGAACATATATCAGAAATTAAATGAATCAGAATTAATTTTTTGCATGATTTAATGATAACTTCACAAAGCTAAAGATTTTAGATGTTGAGCAATATGTTATATAGTATACTACTCGACATAACTTTAAATATACATACTATCAAAAAATATATACAGTGAAAAGTTAAAAATTAAAGCTAAGATCGGCTGACACTTGGATTAGGTGCAAAACCTGGATCTCATGTAAGCCAAAATTTTTAAATTATAAATTTATTTATTTATTTTGACACTAGATTTACCAGACCAGTCATTTAGACTGGTCGTGTAATTTCAATTCAAAATTGCTACTATATTACACATTTTTTTTTTCAGAAATGATGTTGTCTTTTGTAGCTATAATTAGAGAGTACGTTTTATAAACTTAATGTTATTTTATATACATTAGTAACAAATATAATTTTTGTTGTTGACATATATTCAAATCTCTGGTATATCGTAACTCATTAACACTAGTGAATATTGCATCTATTAGGAAAATGCGATAGTAACGCTGCTCGCATGCCCAGCAGTGTATCGTTTCCAGTATTCTGACAATGATAAATCTTTGTAAATGGATGAGAATGTAAGAGACACAATATACGGAAAGTAAAGTGGTAATTTAAAAAAAAATTGTGTGTATGTATATAAATTGTTAAATACATAAAGAAAATAAAGAAAATGTTAGTTTTAAATAATAAATGGTTTGTTTAAAACTCGCAATAACAAATTCAATTATGATTAAAATCTTAAATTATTGGTAAATAAAATACCTAATTACCGTATCAAAAACAAAGCTTACTTATCTATGAGGACAACTCGACCAATATCTCATCATAAAAAAGCTATACTAATAATAACCCTATATTTAAGATAACGATAATATAATCGTTCAAAGTATAGGATTCGAATAATTGAGTCAAAAACTATTTTTATGTTTTATACAAATAAGGCGTATTTATTTATTTTATTTTAATTTAATTCCTACATACAAATCAATGTGGGTCTTAAGTTTCAGCTGTTGGCTGGACCTCCATTTATATGTGTGAACAGTTAAGTCTACAGAATAGTTAGACAATATATGTTACTATATTACGTACGCATACACTATATTACATATATTACGCAAGAAATATAATAGTGAAATATGTGTATAAAGTGTATCTGCAGTAAATAGTTTCTAATTTCTGTACAGTTATAGAAGAGCTGTTTTAACTATTAGATTTATTTTCTAATGGAACAGACGTGTCACATATCGCGAAGTGAGTGAAAAAATGAATTGAGGTAAAAAAATTTTTTTTATATAATACTAATTTGTCTACGCCTGCGTGAGTTGCAAATTGTTTCCGGCTGGCTGGTGACATATCTCTTTTAGAAAAATATTTTTTATTCTTTTATATGGCATATTAATGTCATGTGGTTTTTGATATTAGTTTCTATGTGTCATTCTTTACTGTAATTACTAAAATAGAACTCTTGACGTGTTTCCATCATCACCTACTAAGTTATACCGTAAACTGTCCGCTCTCCCACTTTTCCTATACACCGCACCCATCGTACAAGGGTGCGAAGACCCGGTCTACATTCGTCGCGCTATACTAGGTACAGATCCGTACCCGGGCGCTTCTCTCCTCCACGACACGACTAACCTGAGCCGAGGTCCGAGCCTTCAGGGCACCCTCAGGTTTGTCGCTCCCTCATGGCTCGAGCGACCTGGAGACTCTAAGAGACAGTGGGACACCTCCCCTGTCGATTAGAACTCCTCCAGAGGCGAATCTCCTTAAGGCTTGAGGACTCTCCAAGGTTCTCGCCTCCTTAAAACCCCGGTAACGCTGTAAAGGCTATAGTCAGTCCAAAATAAAATAAAAACTGTCCGCTCTCCATTGTTATAATTGGATTACAAAATACAAAATATTCTTGTAAAAGCGATATGTCAGCCAGTCGCCAACACAAATGTTGAATAGCCGATAAGCTTCCCCGATAAACGGACTATCAAACACAGTAAGAATTTTTCAATTCCAACCAGTAATTCATGAGATTACCCCCTCTTGTAGGGGACTCTCACAGACTTTACCTTTTTAAAATATAAGAATCGATTTATGAGTTTATATTAATGTAGTTGTTACATTTAATGTGAGTTAACTAAAAACAAATAAGTGTTTTAAATCAATTTTGTGTCGCCATTTAAAATATCTAAGTTAAACCACTATAAAAGTTAATTCAATCTCATAAAATGTAATCGGCATTGATTTACCGTTCAACAAAAGTAATGATTGTGTGCCAACATAATATATTAAATGAATGTTTTACGCTCATACCAAATAAATAATTTTCGTTTGCACGTTTAGTGAAGTTCATAGTAAACTCGTTACTATGTTGGTATGTAATTGATGTTATTTTCCGGTGAATCATTCGTATTAATTATGTACAACAATAGGTAATAAGAATAATAGCTAAGCGTCTAACGCATGTGACAATGTACCGCAGCGTGTTTTTTAAAATAAAACTCATCTCTGTGTGTCTTTATGATTCTGTATCGCTTTTATATTTAAAAAATGAAATGCCATTAAACCAATTTACAACTATTTGAAAAATACTTTTGGGAAAATTTAAAATTATCAAGATCAATATATATGGCTTAAAGGTCTTAGTTACCAAGCCAAATAACTGAAAAAAAATTTTTTTAAAGATTAATGTAAATAAGTAGTTCGTAATCACCAGCTATGATAATTATATTAAAAAGATTTAAGAAAAAGTAGGCCGATTTGAACCTAATGGTGGGTGGTAACCTACGCCTAATTGTGGGTTTCAATAATATATTTACTGAGTACTACTAATAACGAATGAATTCGTTGCCGCAGTGTTTCGAACGATACGGTTTAGTTTACGGAAATAAACTTTCGGTATGATATATTCGGTATCCATGCTTCGGAAGACACGTTAAGCCGTTTGTGCAGGTTGCTACGGCAACCGGTTTCAACCAACAACCCGCATTAGGCTAGCGTAGTGGTGTAATGACCTAAACTCGGCATGTGTTCCTCTATATGTGAAATTCTGTGCCCAACACTGGAATGAGATGACATGTGAAATAATATAACAAATTCATCGCCTCGTAAAAGTAACCATCCGTAGATATTATTACCTATACCCAGTATAACGCTTCAGTAATGTATCGGAACACTTAATATTTCTCATGCGTTTACATTCTGGACACAGGCTGATGTTAATTCCTTCAATAATCAAATTAATACATTGGTTAATATGTACGAAATGTTATATTGGTAAAATCTTGTCTTCGCAATGTTTCATCCCTCGAAAATGCACATATGCGAGATAATTATCTTTGCCCCAAATATAGACGACATTTTAATTGCAATAAAAATATCGAAATTGTCATAAGCAATGCAAAAAAATACTTATCACATAGCAATAAAAGTCAGTTCTTAAAGTTCTTTTCATTTAACACAATTATTACTATACAGGTAAAACTAGATTCTTTATTGGAAACGAACGGCTTATCGACCTTCAGTTGTGAACGGGAGCTGTGCGAGCGGGACGGGTGTGTTTGTCGTGCGCGCGAGCGGGACGGTTGTACCGGCGCGTGCGCAACGTGGTTACCACGAGGCGTTTTTGAGGTTATCTGCTTCGCCATTTCGAACTAAACACGTTTTTAATAAGATCGGATGTGGGTTTTTTTGTAATGCGATGGTTGTCTAGTTGTGTAAAGTTGGTTTTTTTTTATTAAATCTTATTTCTGAAACATGAAAGATAAATATGTAATTAACAACACAATCTTTTTATAAGACTGATGATATTGAAAGTCATACTTATAAATTTATAACAAAATATGAGAGCTAAATTGGATTCGACTGTAAGTCCCAAATCGATGTTAATACAATGTGTAGTCTCAAATGAATAATGAATAGTTTCATAATTTTTTAATATACCTACTCAGATATTGTCAAAATCAAAAACTACAATACTCGGAATTGTATTACGCGATATTAAATTTATAATATTAATTATTCTTCGGATTAATGGGGTAATTGGACACGAACAAAACGGTCTTGCTATATTCGCGGATTAAAATGAATTAAACCTTAAGTTAGTTAAACAAGACACGTGTTCCCTCCTTCTTATAACATGGGTTCCTTTAAAAGATGCGTGAAAAAGCACTTTTTGGGCCGGCAAGGTGAGGGTGGCTAGGGCAGTATGTCTTCTCTTCTTCATCTTCACATATGGACTCCTCTACTGCTTATCATCAGGTGGTGTCGAGTCATTTGCCGTGCTTTATATAAAAAAAGACAGTGATCACATTAAATTTAAGTTATATTAATCAGTATGTTTTAAGATGAGCGTTAAAATAAGGCAAAAAAGCTTAAGAGTCGCCATTTTAGAAACGTCAAATGACGTCACCGTTGATCTATTTTTTTTTGGTTGTAGTTTACTGAAAGAGTAGCACTGAACTTAAATTTAATTTAGTTCGTGCAATCGGAAATCGGGCAAATATAGTGTGCAATGAATGTTTTGAAGTCTAAAGAACGTATAAAGTCTTCCACACGAGCAGAGTTAATAAAAGGGGAATAAACAATTTCTTTGTTATCGTCTTGATTAGCAATTCAAGTTGAATTTAAATTACTTATTAGCCTTACGACTGCAGTGTAATGTTTATGGGAGGCATTTTACAGTGCATCATAATTAGTAGAAAGAACAACATTCGCGGATGAAATGTTCGTAGGATCGAACGGTTAGTTATAAGATTACTTTATATAATGAACTAAATGAATGTTAACTTTGACCTAAAATATATGAAGCGTTTCCCAGGTATATAACGATGTGACCAATACGTGTATCACGTTTTCCTTTAGTGTCTTTTTACACACTAATTTATATTATCTAGGCTACGTCATAAAACATCCCGAAAAAGTATTTTTTTAAAAAAGGAATTCGTTCCGTGTAAATCATATCGGTAATTTTATATAAATCGATGCTCAAAGTATCTCGTAGTAATACATTATAATTAGTTATCGAGTGATATTGATATTTAAATGATAAATACTCATAGCAACCGGTTTTATTTTTATATCAATGTGCTGTAAGTGTTCATTGTTAGGGCAACCGCTTTCACCCATCAGTCCACAATGGGACAGTATAATGCTGTTATGGTCCAAACTCCTCATGTTACTCGCGTGACCGAAGGCCTGTGCCGAGCAATAGAACGTATTTAGGGTTAGGATAATGATAATCCCTATCATCATCATCATATATATGTATGTAATGAAGTGGAATCGCCGCTGTATAGGGTCTGTGGGGAGCACAGCCTGTGTAACTGTGAAGCTCTTGCTAGGAAAAGTTACTTAACGCAAGGCTACTGACTCTAAGCGTACTTAGTAATTAAATCCTAAAAATATTCCAGCAGTCATTAGGATAATTGGGTGAAGCGTTCCGGGTGTTAATCCTGACCTTTACAATACTTGAGATTGAGAGATTCTCTATGATATATGTAAGGAACCTTTAACGTACTAAATAATCTAAATATAATAATCATTTACCGGATTCTTTTTAATAGGTTTATCTATTCACAATCATTATAATTTATCGTGCTAAGTGATTTCGTATGCAGATGCCGTCAAATAAAATTCTACAACCAGTCTTCTAATCGTTTCCTGATTCAAATGTCATATGTTTATTTTAAAGTTTTGTGGCGTATTGGTACACTTTCGCTACTGGGTTGGGAGATTTTACGACATATGTGATGGCGGGTTAGAACACTCGCTACCGGGTTGGGTGAAATAACGATAAACATGCTGCATAAAGGTCTATAGGAACACTACCGCTACTGAGATAAATGATGTTATTATATACAGGATCAAGAGAATAAAATTTGTTATTCATTAACTTTCTGAACTTCGCTTTGATATTTGACGGCTGGTTGGTTGAATCCCAGTCTGCGATTTGATAGTTTTACGTTACTGCTTATCTAAGTTACATTGTTTTATCTATTTTGTAAAAATTTAAACAGAACGTCAAAACAGGGCAATGATTGTTGGTAGATTATTATTAATAAATATTATTTAAAGTAGGTATGGAAAGTGTATTCAAAAGTATGCAATTTCTTTCATTTATATTTCATACGTGTCACTAGAACAAATACAAAAAGGCTCTTTAACTGATAAAAATTATATAATTCATTTTAGTTATCTTTCGTTGTAAACTGAAAAGTCATATCTTACCCTTATCCGATAACTCTGAGGTAATCGAAATGGTGACAGAAGTGTTTCTTTAAAACAGTGTCTCCAATTGTGAATCAAACGAAAAACTGTCTTTGGTGGTTAGCGTAAAGCCGTAATTACATAGTGATAAGTGCGGAATGTCATTGTGCTAGAGAGCTGTCATTATGACAGCCGGTGTCACCGCAAGGAGGAAGGCGAAGACGAGACGCAGCTGGGCGAAGGTGGAGCCGGATGGGCAGGTGACGAGATGATGAAATAGAAAAAACTAGATAGATAGGGTAGAGGTTCCCAGGGACGACGCCTCTTGTCACTGTTCTTTAGCTCTCTTGATTCCTATTGAGTCCTATCGATTTATTTGCGTTAATATAATAAAAAATTGTTAATGCTGAAGTAAATTTTTATCAGTCTATCAATTCTTAGAATGAATTAATACTTATATTTCATTGATAGAGAGATAAAAATTTACTTTAACTTGATACATAACCATATTTTCAGAACAAACATTATGTTAACGTTCATTTAAAGTTAGTAAAAAAATATGAAACCAGCAATTTAGTAATTTTAAATCCAACTTAAATTTGAAAAGTAATTTTAGTACAACTAAGTGGGTAGTTTCACTGTAAATTCAATATTTACATTAAGGATTTCCTAATATTTATTTGTTACATTTGTTTTATTGTTTTTTCATCGATGTAATTAAATATTTAGGACCTTATATTTTAACAACATATGTTTACGGTATTCCTCAGTACAATATTGGTTAGAATATTCTATATTTGGTCACCGATCTCGTCATGAGTGCATAACCAAAAACTTGATTTGCTTCTCTTGTCTAGATCAATTGGTCTATTTAGGACAAATATTTTACTGCATATTTTACTTACAAAGCGAGACAGGGGTGGGATAATTTACCTCTCTGCCTTTAGCGATATGATAAATTAAAAGAATCTAACATCTAGATTTTTTACTCCACCTACCCTTTGGTAAGATATGGTACTATATGATAACTCCCCCCCAATCACTTGTAAGATTTAATACAAATACATGATATGTTTTTGATTGAGATGATAAAAAAAATCTAAAATTGCTTAATTACTTTTATCTAAGACTACTTTAAGTCTATTAGCCATATTTTAGTGGAAAACTTATTTATTCGACCACCCTGGTTGATTCGAAATTCAAATATCTCTCCCCCAAAAGCCTTACGTTATTAATGGATGCCAACAAAGTAAATGAAATAAGTTTTCGATAATAGTATTGTAATTAGCTTGATTATTACAAGTTTTAAATATATGTGTATATTTACTGAAGATTCACCGAACGAAATAAAAATAAATATGTAATACTTTATGTTGTTTGTTCACAGGCGTCCGACTTCACCGACATCGGTGATTGGCCGACGCTAAGCGCTGCGGTCGCAGGCGCAAGGTGTCATTCCACGCCTCCACCGCAGGACGCTGACTCCTCGCACCATAATGGAAATGCGGTAAGAATGAATTATTGAACTTAAGAATACTTTCACATTGTACCATGAAGATGGTTGCGAAGATGTTGCTAAACGCTTCTTTTCTGTCCCCATCACATATGGCACGACTCATCTAAATCTAACTCCGAGACTTAATAGGTATTCTAATATCTCTTCCTCTCTCATGACTAGGGCTCTGGTCATTGGATCGCGCCCCTGTGGCTTATGCCGCTTGATTAGAAATCCTCTAAGGCTTTAAGACTGACCTAGGTTCTCCCTTAAAACTCCGAAAACCCCGTAAATAATATCTGTGGCTAACAGCATCAGTAACGCCCAAAAAAGTTATTCCTTAGAATTTATCACCAAATGCTCAGTGTTATGAAAAATAACACGATAGTATGTTTTTTATGGTTATCCACCTTTTAGAAGTAGCATCATGTAGACTGTCATGTCATTTAGCGGAATACCATCTCAAATCGTATTGCAATGTGTTCCACCTGATGATTTGACTAAAGCTATACAAAAACGTCATATGGCTGTATGTGTCAGATCCCTTTGCTTTCCCTTTTCTAAGAAGAATTCCACAAAGAAAATTTGACGACTGTATTCGTTTAGGCCAAAATATTTCAAATAAAATATTTGGTATCCCTTTCCAGGACCAAGAAAGGAAACCCCTCGAGGAACAACACCACTCACAACCGAAGGCAGAGAGAGTGGAGCCGGTGCCCAACCACCAGGGGCCCAGCGAGAAGCATAATGACAAGACTAAAAATGCAGGTATGATAAACTAAGATAAATTTAACTAGCCCTCTTCTAACATCAAGTTATTTAACACTAAGACACACTTCACCAAGATTTGGATATTTTTTTTTCAATTAGTTTTGTTATTTACATGTTCTAGAATCTAAGATCAACTGTGTTCACAATATCAGTGTCATATTTGGATACCTGGAAGAGAATGTCATCAGGCGTTTAAACCGCCATCTGTACGCTTTTTTGTGCAATAATTTTTATGATTTATTAAATAAATTAAGTCAATTTTTTTATTTATTAATCCTTTGAACAGAAGTTGTAGGTAATACAAAAATTCACCAGGACATGTGAAATAAAATATATTTGTATGCGCTGTGTTAATTTTCCGCCATGTTTATTCTGCATCTTTATATTAAATAGATCACTTTCGCTTCACAGGAGCGGGCAAAAGCGGGAGTAAATCCGGAAAGCACAAATGGGTGCCTCTGGATATAGACGTGAAGGCCAGTAGGCCAAATAAGCACGCTCCAACGCATAACACGAGGCCGGATAATGGTGAGCCTTTTAAAAGCTTTTATTTACTTGGCAAGTAAATAAAAGCATCTTTTACTTCTTCCATAAGGATGATTAAAAGTCGCGAGCATGAGCATACAGTACAAATACTAAGATGTTTATCAGTGGTGCAGCCCAGTCTTCATTTTGAACGCAAAGTACGCAGGCGGCCCAGTAAGAGGATCTACTCCAAGTAAAAATGTCTAAAAGTTAGGGTGATTTTTGGCGATTTTTAAACTTATATAGTATTTAACTGGTAAATAACCAGATTGTTGTTAGGTTTGATAAGCACCGTGATCTAAAAAAAAACACATCTATCCATCAAATCTATCCTAAAATTTTGTTGTGTCCGACAGGGTCCATAGTGTCATTAATAGTCTTAAGATCTACATATTATGTAACTATGGAACGCAAAATAAAGAATTGAATTGAAAAAAATATAGCGTGAAATATGGAGAACTTACCTTACACATTATTACAGAAACGGTATCGCTAAATGGCGAAGAGCGCGGCGTCCGCGGTGGTAGAGGGCGCGGGGCGGGTAGAGGGGCGCGCGGGGCGCGGCGCCGGCCCGTCTCCGCCGCGCCGCCCCACCCGCACCACGTGCACCCGCTGCCCACCTACCACACCGACTACCACCACGATCTGCCACAGGTATGTCACCACACAAAAACATTAACTGCCACATGTATAGGTAATATTATCATGAATAATCTCCACGGGAGTTAAGCTGCTGCGATGCACCCTTTTTCTATATCGAATATCGCAATGAGTTATCACATTTGATATGCAAGATGCTAGATGAGATGTTAAAAAAAGAATCCGTGGGGGAGTCAACCAACAGATTGATGACAATCTGATGATATCGTGGGGTTGTTTGGCTGCTTCGAATGAGTGTTAGTTTACAAAGTGCGTTGTCCCGCAGCTGGGCGTGGCGCAGGGCGTGGGCGTGGGCGCGGGGCTGGTGCTGGGCTACGGGCTGGGCGCGGCGGGGCTGGCGCCGCCGCTGGCCACCGCGTTCTACTACGGCGCGGCCGCCGCCACCGCCACGCCCTACGGCGTCGGCCTCGACAATACCACGCTCAAGGACCTCATCAAGAAGCAGATGTAAGACCATTCCCTTACCTTAGACACCAGCAATATAATAACTACTCCGCCACAAAACAAAAGGCATACTGGAAGAAAGAGTACGGTTTGAAGAATATTATTTGTAATCACTTTCAAACCCTATCCTTAATATATATATTATAGTGTCTCGAGCAGTCTTATAATGAAACAAGAACCACATAACTAGTCGTTCATATAACAACACATAACACACACAAAAACACACACACAAAACACACACACGCACACACGCGCGCGCGTTACCCGCATTTACATGAAGTTTAATTAAGAATTTATCTAGTCAAAAATTATGTGTGTGTGTGTTTACCTACACACGAAAGTGTGCTTGTGTGTAAGTGTCTTATAGTGTTATTGGATATCGCTATAGTTTATTTACTTAATGTAATATAAAATTGCTACAATTATTTGCATATACTTAAAATTTAAGTCAAATAAGTTATTCAGTTTCCTCGTAAATACAATTAGTAATATGTGTACAAATATATATGTATTTTGTATTCGAAAATCTTTACCATGTTTTAAAACAATCATTATATTGTGCCTCTTCCCAGCGAGTACTACTTCAGCGCCGACAACTTGGCCCGTGACTTTTTCTTACGCCGCAAGATGGCGGCCGATGGCACGATCCCCGTCACTCTGATAGCGTCCTTCCACCGCGTCAGAGCTCTCACAGCTGACGTCGCGCTTGTACTCGAAGCTATCAGGGCGTCCGATCGACTGCAACTCATACAAGGTTATAAGGTATGTGATACCGCTATGTTATAGCGACCTCTTGATCTTTTAACTTTGGTTTAAAAAATTCACATTTTTGCACATTCCTAAAAACCGTCCTTCGATGAAGCACCTTTTGAATTTTTTTTGAAAAATAATATATTAAATATATCTCTTACCACCTCGATTTATTTAGAAACAAACGGACTCAGCGCCGTCTACATTAGCTTTGAATAGAATAGAATATATCTTTATTGTCATATATCTTTATTTGTCTTGTTTTATTGTTTATTGTCTTTATTGCTTTGCCTTGTCAACTATATTAAATTCTCCCTAAAACTTAACTATATACTTTAATCTATATCTTAATGGTATGTACTCAGGTCAGGACAGCATTCGAACCAACAAAATGGCCAATACTCGACATTATGACAGGGACCAATACTGAAGAAGCAGGGAGGAAACTAAAAACCGAATCGGAAGCTGAAATGAAATCTCCAAATGAACAGACTCACTCGGAAATGGAAAAGACTCAATCAGAGATCGAAAACACTCACTCGGAGACTGAAAAGTCTCACCCGGAGACTGTTCAAGACTCGGAGGTAGAAAAAACAAACTCGGAAGTGGAAAATACGGAGGCGGTGCCTGAAGTATCTATAGCCGAGAACGACAAGGAAATTCTTGAAAATGAAGAACTAGTTGAAAACTTAGAAGTGAACCAAGCGCCAAGTATAGAACAGAGCGCGATGCACAGCGTGGGAGAAACAAAGATGGAAGATTTGGCATCTACACGTGAAGAAATTGAGGTTAGTTTTGTAGTAGATGATTGTACTTTAATGGACTTGTTTCTACACATTGTAACATTATTTAAATTTAGTTTCAGTGTATCACATTCTCGCGTTACGTAAAGTAAATTATAATATTTTTTTTTATCTATTAAATAACTTAAATATAGGCTGCTGTAAACATATCATAAACAGTGATCTACAGTTTATAAGATGAATGCGAGATGTATTTATTGTAAGGGAATGTTAATGTACGAAGCAAACCCAATGATAGTTTTTTTAACACTGATTTATTTCATACGTAATTAAGTATATATAAATGATCGGCAATTAAAAGTGCTGCGTTGAAATAATCGTAGGTACTATTATAATTTATAATATTGTTTATGTGACCTGAATTATAAGGCGAGTCATTGACACCTTTAAAATTATTGTACACTGTAATACACGGTATAACACGGAATGTAAGGAAAACTCCGTAAAACCTGCTTTTAAATTATTTCATCAGAGTTAATTATACATATCTTAATGTCACGTAATAAGAAAGAGATTCGCTTAACTTAATTTTAGATTCATAGCTTGTACTTCTGAATTAGATTGTGAATTATTTAAGTGTAACAGTTTTTACAAGATATATTGTGTGAGTTGCATTGACATCAAATAATGTTTTGGTATTGCAGCCAGCTGAGTCAGAGAGCCATGCTAAGAAGACCGCTGAATCAAACGAGGATCCTCCGCTACAATCTGAAGCTGCTGAGGATAAGCCAGGAGAAAAACGGTAAGTAACGTCATCATCATCATTGTTGGCGTAGTTCCTTGTGTTGAGCTAAGGGGGAACTAACTACCACGAAAATAAGACTGTATTTATAAACTGATATAATGTAATAACAAAAAATAGCCCGACAACAAATGCATATGTGCAGCGCGGCTGCGCTTACGCATATATCGGACCTGTCAGGCCCCTCGTCCCGCGCGTACCCCTACACCGGCCCGTATAGTGTTATACGCATCACTAATCATCAACAGTCTATATACGTACCACTCTAGTGTACAGTATCACACGTATACTGTACTCACTCATACTCACACGTATAAACAGTATACCGTGTGATACTGGACACTAGAGTTCGAAAATGGGTTCGGTGTGTAAACAAGGTATTAAAGAAATCGCTGCGTGAATTAGCGTTTTATTCATCAATATGGAATACAAAGTTGGTAGACATAAAAAGTAGAAAGAACAAAGGAACCCAAATTATGGGTTCCTTTATTTTAACTGTAACAATTGATAAAATTTAATCTAGCCTTTCCAATGAAAATCCAAATGTAAATGGAATATTGACAGAAGTTATTTTTAATTGTGCAATCTTAAAATGCTTGTCCTAATCAAAACAGCTAGCTTATAAATCGATGGACCGAAAGAGGCCATGCGTTACAACAGGCTTCCTAAATGGGGAATTTGGACTCAATGAGGCTTGGTACAGACCAACCGCGACTAATGATTGAGCATGTTCAATGGAGGAGCAGAATAAATTTTCATTGACCCATCTAAGGGCCAACCATGACGAATGTTTCTTTGTTTTGTAATTAAAGCCCCAGTAATCGATCCACCAATAGAGATATGGCTGCCCGCGACCTTTACCAAATCGTCGGTCCACCTTGAGAACTTAAGTGTGAGCCTTAGCCTGCCTATATGTTGCACAAGAAATAGAAATTGTGGTTAGAATTCTTTTCTCTTTGTTACAGGCGCAAGAAACACATGGTTGGAATATTCCCATTGGCTACCATGGGAGGTCCACTCGTCGCTCCAGTGTCAAGTCTGCTGAGAGCCGTTCCCCCACCACCTTTACCAAGGTATGATAGTTATTGCTAGTGTAGAATAGTGTTATTTATGGTGGCACTTCACATAGATATGTTGGCGTTTGCGTATTCGTCATATCTTCATTATGATCTAACCAGATTAAACGATGGATGAAAGGCATATTGTAAAAATTGTTTCATGATGACATTGACGCACCCGACATACTACAGAAAACACAATTTTAATTACATTTGCTCAAAAAGTAGACTTTTCCAAGTGTCTAAACGCGTGGAAAGGTATTCTTTTGCAAGTGCTTTTTGTTTTCGTCTTGCATATAACATCCAATTGCATCAAGGAGGTTTTGAAACAAAAAGTTTTTACACATTTTTGTATGAAGTTACTTTTACAGCGTAAATACTATTAATAAATGAATCAAATTTAAAATAGTCCGAACCAAACCTTAAACTGGCCCTTTAAAACGTTTAATAAAACTCTCAACAATTGTTCAAACTGTAATATCAATTATTACTTATCCAAGGATTGAACTGACTTTCTTTCGATGGATCAAGGAAACCTGATGTTATTCGTGACGTGCGGTGACGTGTTCTGTATTCTCTTGACTGACCAATCAGAGACGGCTTACAATTTTACGGTTGATAGAAATGTCAGTTTACAATTTAACGGTTTGCTTTAGTATTCAAACTATCGTAAAGTTTAACTTAAAGCCTATATAGACAGAATAGACAGACAAAGGCTTACCCTAAGTATCTCCAACTTCTTCCAACGGCTTCCTTTACCTGATGGTTGGTCCACCTTGTGCTCACTGTTTACTCTGCGATAATTTATTAGGTAATATTGGCAAGTTATTGATGAATATTGGTACACATCACACTGTAGCCGAAGAGATTTTTCTAAAGATCTTGTTTTTAGTGCGCATAACATGTATTGGTAATTAGCAGAAGAAATAATAGGCTGCTGCTGCCGTCAAAGCGTCCATCTTTGCGTTAATTCACGTTAATATTCGGTATATTCGCTGTTCATATACAATGTGGGGGTAGCGTGATCGTGTTTTTCAGTTTCAACACGAATATTAACATTTATTAATAAATAAACATTTAATTAATTATAAACATAATTTATTTATTTAAAAGGCGAATATCATACAGAACAGAGATGTAAAGTGCTTCCATTAGGATTTCTATCTTATACTAGCTTGTCGGCGTGTGCATATCGGTTATGATGTGAAAAGGTAACGTATTTTCTTGCTTGGAATGCCATCTTCACGATGTATTGGTATTTATTTAAAATTTTAATGTACACATACATAGTAGTACAAAGAAGAAAATGGTCATCAGCCTTCGTAAAAAATTGTGCAACATTCCTTTTATTCTTCCAACCGAGTTTTGAGAATTGATACCATACAAATTGGGAATACCTCCATAAGTCTACTTATCTTGAGGGTCATTCTGGTTCTTGTCAGGGCTCACACGCTCAAAGCTGTGATTGAGTGAGTAGTATTTCCAAAAGTAAATGTCCAGTTTAGAAGCGAACTTGAAACTAAATTAGCAACTGATACGCCCATAGTGTTCGTATAATGGCCAGCTTTATTCTCGTAGAAGCTTGATAAAACACCCCTATGTTCATGCCACTGTGGTTGTCAACTTTGGTATAAGTGAGGGGTGATAAAATCGCAATATAATCGAATCGGACACGTGTTCGCGGAGTGTTCAGGGTCATATATGTCGCTACAAGCACTAACTGCCATGGAAACTGGTCCTGATTCTGAAAGTACACTCTAATTGCCTTACTAATAACAATGGTATAAGCAGTAGTTGCACAGATTTCTTCACTTTTTTCCAATTCAAAATGTCATTAGGACAAACTTGTCAGAACACTATAACTTCATAAGGCTTATACAAAGGTTCGTAAGCCCCTATATCTTAGTTCAATATAACTTATTGACTCATTATATATTCACAAGGGATAGCAAGAATTTTGAACTTAAAAAAACCTATATTTAGGCAGCTTTGAAAGCATCCTAAGACCTGAATTTTAATACGTTCATTTCGGGGGGGAAATTGAATACACCTTTCTAAATGTCATGGGATATAATAATAATCTTTATGCAATCATATTGTCAAATACGAAATGCACTAAACTTAAATTTCTATTTATTAACTTAATAACGCTCTCCTCGTACATAAAAAAATATTTTTAGGCTGTAAACTGGAATTACTAGTTCATAATACGTTTTCTATCTTTTAAGTTTTAATGCTGAACCTATACTAATATTTTAAATAGGAATAATAATGTATATAGCGTTGCCAATATTATGTATAAATTTTATTGTTGTGTGAATAATTGATTTCATGCATAGCCAAATAATCTTATAGGGTAAATGATATCATATAAAGTTTTGTAATCATTGACATCGAAATAGCGACTTTACTCCATCACTATTAATATTCTACATATAGAAAAACTATTTGTCTGTGAGGTCCATGGAATTAAAAATCAAAATAAGGTTTTATTTGACAGTTCTATGGTTAGAGGTGATTTTCTTAATACGAGTTGGTTTTGAAGAAGTGTGCTCGATCACGCACACGCTTTGAATATTTTGTTGTAAAGTAGGTTATAATTTGTCTAAAACATAATTATAATTTATTTAGAATATTGAATAAGTTCGTTGCAAAGCAGGATACTAATACTATATTTATTTACAAAATTATAAACGAAGATTTATTTTGTGACATAAATTTAAATTAAGATCAGAATATCTCCCAGAGTTAATTTTGAATGAAAATGTAAAAATTTTCGTATTTGTTTCAGAATGTTTCGCACAGGCCGTATGATGCCAGCACCACATGATCCATTGAACCCTGACGTACCAGAGTTTGTGCCGCTTGCTCGTCGACAAGGTAAATTACTATCATTGAAGAAAGACCTCAAAATAGTGAAACAAATAAAATTTATTTGTAGCTAATACAGAGAAGGCAAGGGGAGCTCAAGTCTATACAGCCATATTGTAAGTTATTTCTACTATAGTTCTGGCTTCAGGATACTGATGTAACATATGCCTTTGCCTCGTTTATGACGTTCATTAAGGTGAACAATCTAACACATTTCTAAATGTCACGTAATTATGACAGTAGTATTTTATGTGATTACTGCAGTACGGTTAATATTAAACTTTATTTGACGTCCCTAAAACATGGCTGCATGGACTAGGATCCCTTTCTCTTAGGGGAGAATTAATGAGAAATAGGGAGAATTAAAAAATCTATCCATTGAGGCTTTATGATATGAATGCTCTAAAATGAAACAAATATCAGAATACTTCTACATATTTATAACGATGTTATATTGCATTATCTAAATAATTGTATTTCTTCTTCAACAGAAGAACCTCATAATGAGAAGCCAGAGCCTGAAGACGGGCCAGCCTATGAGGCTGGCAGCCCAGTTTCTGAGAGAAGCGGAACTGACGTCTGGACTGAGGTAAATATAATTTTGACATTTCAAATAAGGAGATGAAGAGTTACCTGATGGTAAGCATTGTCTAGATCATGAATTCTTGAACCATTTTTCACAAGAGACCCCTTTTCTAAAATGAACTTGTAACTTACCCACCATAGGTTTTTCCTATGTATACATAATACTGACCAATTAAAAAACTTAATCAGGTTTCCTTTATGTCGACTCCTATGAAAGGATTTTAACGTCAAACAGTCAATATCGACCACTTTGGGAATTCCTAGATAGAAGTACGAATAATTACTGTTATCTTCTGTCTTTTAAACGGTTCAATTCGTCTAACGCGATTTATTACGACGCTACTAAATCCAACTTCCACTAGATCCTTTATTTACATAATTACAGGTGCTTAATATTATTTGGGTCGATTATATGTTCCCATGTGTGGCTTTGTTTGCGAATGAGAGGCCCAAAATTATTGTAGTGTCAAGTTAAAATTTTTAAATCATCTTGAGAAGTCCCTACATCCTCTGATGGTTTGGAATCCATATGTGCAGATAGCTAGTACCGCATACAACATATTGCCCATTACCATCCCGCCCTGCGGTCAGGCAAGAAAGTCAATGCTCCTGCAGTATAAAATGTTGTCTGACTAATACAGGTGTTACCATCAGGTTTTAAATACTATTTAACTTTTGAACCAAAAAAGGGAGTGACATAAAATCTTATGTATGTTATTTAATGAAATGTTTAAAGATATAAATTGATTGAGTAAGTAATCAATCAATTAGGCTACCAGATATCAGATGAGTATTTAGGATAATATTACCCCTCAACAATTATTTGCAATTGCAAGAACTTGTTGTATTCTTTTATAAGATCTTTTATATATGCTTAAACTCGGCTACAATAATCCATCTACGTTTGTTATTACGAGGCGCCATATTTTGGACATAAACCAAACTATCTGTGGATAGATTCTTGAAACCCAGCATTATTGTACAAACAGATAAATGAAAAAGGGTTTCCTTTGTTACTTGAAAAATGAATTATAATGTATGTGTCAGGTGAAACGCCGCACTAAGGCGTGTTCTCGAGAGAGGGCACCACCACCGCCCCCTGAGGAACCCCGCGAGGAACTTCATTTCCAACTAGACGAGGAGTTGGATCTGCCTCCTCCCAGGAACAACACTTTCACTGACGCTTGGTAAGATACGTTTAAATTAAGTAACATTTATTCTGATGTTTTATCAAATCTTAATAGATTTCATTGGTTTTTTGATGAGTTGAAAGTGTTTACTCAAATCAACCTGTCAATCCCAACAAACTTTTAAAGCAATATTATATTTGTGGACATGATTTTGATTTCACAATGACAACTGTATAAATACATACAAAATTTTTATCGTACGGCAAAACACTAAATATCTGTGAATTGATTTTTGTACTGCAGCCCTTACCAAATCAACGACTTAAGAAAATATAAACGGGAATTCAATTTGGTCTTGTATCTTTAATAACCAACTGGGGATGCATAAATTGAATATTGTCCAATGATCATAAAGATCCTTTACTCAAAAATTATTTATGCACGACATGTCCACTCATACCGACAACTATGTTGCTCTGAGTTACTGCGAAGGCGTGCTATATCAGTTGTGATCGCAAGGCGTTCCGCTCTGTGTTATATACGTGGGGAGGGTGCAATGTTATCACTACAAACCTTTTACGGACATTGAACCTTATTCAGAAGCCTCACTGTTAAATTTGACGTAATATGTCTGTAACGTAATGTTGTTTCAGTGTGGTAATAAATGAAAATACTCAAAGATCAAATCATATTAAATTATGAGGTAATTACAGAATATTAATTTCAAAATGGGGTTTTGCAAACGACGTTTTTTTTTTCTTTCTATTTATTTATTAGGACTTTTATCTTACAAAGATATGTCAGTCCTATCGGACTCACCCAACAGGTATTCACAACACATAAGCAATCATTACAAAAATTAGTTTAAATCGCAGGAGGCGGCCGCAATCTGCGCAGAAGGTTATAAAGGCCAGTTGCTCCTTCTGAGACTGGTTCTGCCAATAAACATTGAACCACCCCTATGTCTCGTCTGTTTACGTTCAGTCTGGCAAACAGCGCCCTCCTCTCAGGCTGTCCCCGGACACACTCCATTAACAAGTGTTGAACGTCTTCAATTACACCACATATTTCACAATTGGGTGAATCTATCTTCTTCATGAGATATCCAAACTTGTTAGATGGATAGTGTCCGGAGCGAAGTAGACAAGATGTTTTTTGACACTTACTAAGACTATTTCTGTACTCTTTTACGAAATCTTTTAAGAAATTTTTTCTTTGTATATTTTATTAAACGTGAAAAAAAAGAAGTATTTTGAAGTACGAAATGTGTGTAACGGAATTTATTAGAACTAGCTGTAGGCGCAACGGTGATGTTCGATTAAAATGATTCGATGTCTTAATTCTAAAAAAAATAACTAATAATCAATTCCTATGAAAGTGTAATTGATAGCAGCTGATCTTTCGATAATCGCTGTTATTAAGGATAGGCTTGAGCCCCTCGGTGGGAGTTTTTGATAATGATTTTCATAACTTTTTTAACTATAACATATTGCATACATCGTTCTTAACACGGTTACAAAGTTTTCTCTTCATATTGATATTTTAATATTATATATGGTGCTTATTTAGAAATTCTACTGTGATCTTTCTTAAGTCGTAATTCCTTTACCTTCAGGTCAGACGAAGAATCAGACTTGGAATTCACCGATCGCGACGTAGGCCGTTTGCTGATAGTAACACAGACAGCGGCTCGTGCGCCCAAACACGATGGACATGACCGCCAGGGTGACTGGAACACGAGGACTAAGATCACACAGGATCTGGAACAGGTATACCATTAGATAAAGCCCCCTACTGTGAAGAAATGAATTCAAGATCTAAGTCACTCAGGGTATAGGAGTCCTATGCCCTGATTTATGTCTAGGCTACGGAGCGAGCTTGGGGGAATAACCCATCTATATGTAGTCCATCTATACTACTACATAATGATGTTATCACAGGATGGTTCATAATTCACATTGCAATAATATCATACTAGAGTTAAGATCTTAGAAAACCATTTTTTGCATTTTCATGGTGATTGGGTCACCTTACTGCGGACTGTTCACGCGGAATCTGAAGCATTTTTATCGTCAGGGCGTCGGCATAACTTTGGCTTGGGGCTTTGTTTAGTGTTTATAGAACAAGTTACATTTGTTTGACATCTGCCAATCTGACGTTTATTTCAAGATTCACGATATGGGATTCGATAGTTTTTAAAAGTACATATTTTTCACAGGTGATCACGGACGGACTTAGGCGTTACGAAGAGGATCTCTGGACAGACACCGAATATACATCTGTGAGTTTTGAAACTATGAGATTTAAATTAAAAGTTTTAATTTACTTTCCTTATTGGTTATTATTGAAAGATAGAATACTATAAATTATCTTTGTTACGTTAAGAATGCAGTGAGTCATTAGTGAAACTGCAGGTTAAAAGTGTATAGTTTACAGTGTAGGTAAATTTTAATGGATATATATATATATAATTAATTTAAATTAATTAATCTTAGACAATCCTAGATTTTCTTCGACAATTTCCATTACGTCATCTGAATTCCACATGATATTTTTTTCTTTTAGCAAACGATCACAGCATTTCTTCCATAGATCAGCGTCTACTAATTGTATTAATAAAATAAAACAATTCTTTATTACACATCAACACAGTTATATAAAAAATAAAAAAAACTTATATGAACGGTACAATGCACAATAGACGGCCTTATCGCTAAGAGCGATCTCTTTCAGACAACAAAAAAAAAGGATATTTTATTGGTTATTTAAACCCATACCAAGCACGCACTTATTTTTACGAATAGGTGAGGTTTTCTTTTCTTAAGCTAGGCTGGCAGACAAGTATAAGTCACTGCATTCTTATTGCGAAAATATTGAAGTTATAACAATGCGCTCGTGGTGATAATAATAATTGTAAGCGGAAGTGTGTCGGACAGTCGTACGGCAGCCAGGGCCAGTACCGCACCGTGTCCGTCATCAGCCGCGAGCAGTTCGAGGCCGCGCTGCCCAGCGAGCGACACCACAACCCCGCCGAGCCTCCGCCGCCGCCCCCGCCGCCGCGCGCGCACAAGGTACACACAAACACTACAGAATATCTTCAGTTAATAGAATTTTTTTTTAAATTATTTGGCCTGGTAACTAAGACCTTTAAGCCATATCTTCATTAATGTAGTTTTTATCTTTATTTATGGCTCCAGGATACTGGTCCAATGTAGCCCTTTGCCCCATGGAGCTTTTGGCGATTTATGGTAGGCCCCGCTATTTTGTTAATGACTTACGAGAATTTTTTTGAAAATGGAATGCAATGTAAGCGATTATGCTAAAATGATACGAAAATGGAATGTTATGATAATGATTACGACGATATGATAAGTAAATGAGAATGAAATCATTTAATGTATTTTAATTATTAATTTAAATAAATGAACATACCATACAAATGAATGAATGGAAATGAAACACTGAAAAATCTCTAATAAAGAACGATGTATTCCATATATTGCATGACTTAACGATCCTTTTTGCCATAAATCTACACCAATTTTATGACAAAAACAATACTACAACACAATATATGAAATAAAACACACAGCACCAAACCGCCCCCCCGCCATTACGCGCCAAAAGCTCCTAGAAAAATTTTACAGTAAATTATAATTCATAGGATGTGTAAAGTTCTCTCAGCGCAAGTTTGCTATCCGGATAACGGATTTTAAGCTATTTATTATCTAACCGCCGTCCAGTATAGCAAGTATTACTAGTAAAATGTATTCCAGGTGGAACAATCCGACGCGGGAGGTAAATCCAAGCGACCCCGGCGCACTGCCCGCTTCTACGCCGCCAATAAGGACCCCCACGCCACTGATGTCATGTAAGTTATAGTTCCATACAAATCCGAACACATATCCCTGCACATTTAAATGTTAAGTTTTCAGAGTAATTTTGTTTGTGTCATATGTTCAAGGGGCATAATTGTTTAAATATTTAATTATGTATATTTGTTATCATCCAGTATCTTGGTAAAACACTCACAACGAGTGTAAGAATGATAGTTGTTAGTTAGTCTCGCTAAAACTCCAAAACGGCTTGACCGATGTGAACAATTTTTATTCTGGTTCGTTCTAATTCAGGGGTTGTTTAACATAAACAACCCTGTATGTTAAACTAACTTCTGACTGATGGCTATTCAAAATAGTCATATATTCTATCGTTCTCTTTCGGATTACTCTTGATAGATGGTGTTGTAGTAGGTGATACAAGCTCACCGCATCAAGTAGTAAACGAATATATATATAGTTATATAGTTTGTGGATGTAGTGTACCATGTCCTTATATTACTAACAATTAATTAGGTTTAACTGACTTCGTGTTTCAACAAGTAAATAACGTATATTACAGCACAAGCCGCAAGCACAAGACGCGGCACAGCCTCAACCCGCCGGTGGAGCACCACGTGGGCTGGATCATGGACGTCCGCGAGCACCGGCCTAGGACACAGAGCGCCGGGTCAGTATATCAGGATACTTCACTATACTAAGATACTTCAGTATACCTGGTTACTTCAGTATACCAAGATACTTCAGTATACCAGGATACTTTAGTATTCTTTTACGCGTAATATACGTACTGCAGTATGCCAGGATACTTAATTATACCTCATTACCCCTGTCACCCTTGTCAGTGGTTGAGCCTACCTACTTAGATCAATAGGTCCTGGTTTCTATTTCCCTTGGGAGAAAAAGTTATCTGCTCGGTTTGGTTATTGAGAGAGCTAAAATTTAAAAGATTCATGTCTTTCAGTTCGTCGCTGGGCACTTCCCCGACGCTGGGATCATCTTGTGGGTCAGTGCCGCAAGCGTTGCCAGCCTTCCATCATCCCAGTCATGGTTTACTACGGGAAAACCATTTCACGCAGCAAGCCTATCATAAGTACCACTCGCGATGTCTCAAGGGTAAGTCAAAATTTGTATTTAACTGACTTCAAAAAGTTTTATTTAAGAAATATGACCTCTGTATCTATTTCGAAATAGTGTTAAACTATTTTGATATTCTTTTTTTGTTTCAATAAGTATACTATAAGATTGATCCCATCCCATTTCTTTTTATAAATAGCAGAGCAAATGACTCGAAACCGCCTGATGGTAAGCAGCAAGAGTCTATATGCTTCTATAGCTAGTTAATGCCATAGGCACCTTCAGCTTGCCTGTCCAAAAAGTGCCTTTACACACCTCTTTTAAATGAGCCCGTGATGTATGAAGGGGGGAAAACATGTGACGGTAAGGAATTCCCTCTCGCTGTGCGACAAAGGAACGAGTCACGGTATATCTTTGTACGTATAGTGTTTTTGTGTGTCGTTACGTGGAAACAATGAATTGGAGTGCTCCTGAGTATGAAAAGAGTGGAATTGTAAAGGTCAGGCATTGGAGTCTTCGATGTCATTTCGGGAGAACGAATATCGCAGTTTTTTTTTAAATTAGACTATAACAACGCTTAATTCTCTATATGGGTAGTATGAAACCACCTGTAAAGATGAAAACATCAAGAAGTGGAATGAAATATTTTGATTTCATCTTTATACAGCTGTCTAGTCGAGTGATGAGTCTACTTAACCAGAGGTTTCATTACCTTCTTCAGGTAGGGATAGATATTTGTGACCTGTTGAATTCCTCGTGCAAAACCCAGGTTACCCCCGTGAAGGGCAATGGAGTTACCGGGGAGTTTTAGTGGGTATTCTCAGTGCCGCTCTATTGAGGTACTGAGTGAGCCCCACACATGCCCGTCGATTAGCCAGTGGCGGGTAGGTCCGTAAATGAATTCCTTCTCGTAAAAAAAGGGATAGATATTTGTATGACGAGTACGTCTATTTCTGTTCCTTATATAACACAAGGTCTTAATGATACTTACTTTTAGCTTGATAATAGGTGAGAGTGTGAGAAATGGAATAATAATTATATATTGAAATATATATTGACTTGAACTCTTAATAATGTAAAAAGTGAAGTCAACATTTTTGTAAAGTGTGATTTCAAATGCTAAGGGCCCAAAATGATATTCTATACAGGTTAAGGTGTAGTTATCAAAGAACAATACTGCTTAGTTTCACATTTAAAACTTAAATAATAAGAATTTATTCAAGAAATATGCTTTATTGTGGGAATCTGCTTTAAAATGGTTTCCCAAAAAAGCTTCTATCTTCGGTAATGCCCTTATGTTACTAACCATGGTTATTCGACATTATTTTACACGTAATATACATTTGTTGCAGAACGCAAGAAGCTGGGCATCGGCCAGTCGCAAGAGATGAACACGCTGTTCCGTTTCTGGTCGTTCTTCTTACGAGACCACTTCAATAGAACTATGTATAATGAATTCAGGTAAGGCTTTATGATATACAGGCTGTTTTTCAAATTCAAATTCAAATTTAAAGAAGATATAGTGATGCTCCTGCAGTATTTCTTTATGGGTGACATTATATTCATATTTTAAAGAAATGAACTAGTTGCCAAATACATACATACACACACACGCACGTACGTACGTACGTAAACATGCACGCACGCACACGTGCTATATCCCGTTGAACAATTCATATGTTATTTTAGTTAATAGTTTTGTTTATTTTAGCCATGAAATTTTTAAATTGCTATTTCGTTATTAGTTTGAAATAATAATATGTAATGTTATTTTCAGGACTTTAGCCAACGAGGACGCTTCAGCCGGATTCCGCTACGGCCTCGAGTGCTTATTCCGCTTTTACTCGTATGGTCTCGAGCGTAAATTCCGTCCGGAATTGTACCAGCACTTCCAGTTGGAGACGCTGGCGGATTACGAGAAAGGTCAGTCTTTAACCAAAGTCGAGAGTTTAATTAGTAAGTAAGTGTAATAGTTTAACGAACCAGTTTTAAAACTCAAAATAGACAAATGATGCCAGATAAACGTAGTCAAAATTTCAAAGAGAATGTCATATTATCTTTATTTAAATAGACTCATTTAATAAGTTCTTTTAAATCGTCATAACAGGGAATATGTATGAGAAAATAAACAAATGTAATTAAAGGTAATAGTGATAACTTTAAGTGGGTATTAACCGGGTATTTACAAATTGTCCCAGTTATAGAATTGAAATATGTACTAATTAAATAACACATTATTTACTAGTATGCATATTCTCAATATTCCCATATGCATATTCTCAGTATTAGTAGCTGCAGAGAAGAAACGGCGCAAGAAACTCCCAGCCTTTAGTATTTATAATGACATTTACAAATCACCAATGTCATTATGTATTAGAATTACAAACATAAAATAAACTCAAACCAAGAGATGAGCATAAGCTTTCCTACATTAGAATAACACATGAGTTTGGGTCATTCCACCACTACGCTCGCCCAGTGCTAGTAGATGCGTTAACGTGGTTTCCCTAACTACTGGACCCATCCAGAGACAAACCATGGCGAATGTTGCTATTTTTTCCGTAAAGGAAACCAGAGAGAAATGATTTTTTATTGAACGAGCTCAATTGCTGTTCATCTCCTTCTCTTAATATGATTTTAAAAAGGGCAGTTGTCATATCTATCAATAATTGAACACACCTCTATGTTAGAAATGTGTTTAATGTACGACCTTTATGAATATCACAAAATGCAGGTTCTAGGAAGCTTAATGCCCTCTAGCATACTTTATGGTTTCTATAAATCTGTCTAAATTTAATTTGTTTGATAGGTCTAAATATTTTCTATCCTTTCCCTTTACTAAATGTAAACTTATTTTTAGAGTATACTAGCAGAATCAGACCTATCTTTTAGTTTTTTTTTACTAAGATATAATATAAAGAAGATAAGGTAAGATAAAGAAAAGAATAGAGAGATTCGAGAGATAGAAAGAGAGCGTTAGATATTTCAATTCTGAGATCTGATAGTTGTAAGATATAGATATGTTATACTTTTGGTGTTAATTAATTACAATTCCCGTTATTTAGACCTCGTTTCTCTTCTTAATAGAAATGCTTGGTTACGCAAACGGGAACAGAAAATCGTCTTTATATTAATTTTTACAAATAGTTTTATGTGTACTATTTGTTATACTTAAGGCAAACATTCGTAACATCAAGAACTTCATGCAATTTCTTAATCTTTAATTCCACTCTGAGTACCGGGATTAACGGCTTAACATGCGGCTAAATTAATTCCAGCACTTTATTGTCAGGGCTTCTAAGTTCAATATCGTGTACGAAATGACGTGCGTGAAGCGGATTTCAACACAGAAGTAAATGACGTCACATTACTATTTTAGTTTGTTTGATAACAATGACAGTGTTAATGAATTGAAATAATTATTGTATAACATAACAAAATACAAATAAAAATATACTATAAAAGAGAAATTACATTGATTTCATATGTGTAGTTTTATAGGCATTCAAAGTTTGGTTGGCAAGTCCATATGAAAATATTAAAATTCATTTAAAATATCATTGGATAACCTATATAAAGTTTTATTAAGAGATCATTCACATTAACATAATATTTAATATAGCTGTAGAACAGAGTTACTCCGCGATCCACATGGTAGTTTACCACGGTGTGACGTCACCCTGCGGTGCCCGCTTCTTAGGAGCGCTTCTTCGTTCGGAACGGAGGCGGCGTTCTTTACAGAATGTAATATCTCGGGGAGTTTCCAAGCTATCGAAACAATTATTTTTTCCATTGTTTAATTATTTAATATTTCAAATAACACGCCGATTTAAATATTGTCATTATACTCATTCAGTTAATTATGTATTATTTAAATTCTGCTACTGAAAAAATTGTTATCTAATAATTTTTAATAAGTTTTTTTTATACCAAAACGTTTACCATGCCATTTAACAATCAAATATAGTGCATAATCTATCATATTAGGTTTTGTTAAAGTCATATATCAGTTGTAATAGAAAAAAAATATATTAAAACGTTTTTTGTAATCTAGTATCCATAGCACAATTATTGTTATTATTGCTTTTTTTTGTGTGTGATGAAGAAATGAAAATAAAGTCATTGTCTATCTATCTACTTTACCATTATTTTGTCATACAGGTCAGCTGTATGGTCTGGAGAAGTTCTGGGCGTTCCTCAAGTACTACAAGCACGCTGGAGCCCTACAAGTTGAGCCCAAGCTTCAGGTGCACCTGAACAAATTTCAGAGCATCGAGGACTTCAGGGTTCTAGAGGTAAGGCAGTAAGATATTGTGAAAGGAAATACAAATTGTTGATGTTTTTTTTTCTCCTTTATTTAATTAAACTTAAACTTGACTTAAAATTAATAATGATGATTGACTTAATAGTATTTATTTTATTTTTAATTTATTTCGGACAAAAAACAACTTGCAATAAACTGGCTAATTGAGGAATACAGTTAGGATTTAGATGTACAATCAGCACCGTTATATTTAATCAAATATACATGCAAGCCTACAGATTATAAATCTAACACACTAGCATGCTATAGATCAACCTTTCCCAAAGTAAGCGATAACGCCCCCTTGTGGCCGCTGCAGGCCTGAAGAGGGGTGGTAACAGACCCAGAAAAAAAATGGGGGCGTTGTGTAGAGGCTTGGGGAGTGGGTGATTTGTAATTTCATTTAGCTAGGAGGCCTCTTAGACAGTGACTGCATGAGCTCTCGATTATCAACTACAACTTGTGAACATCAACTAATATTAGTTAGAAATGGGGGCGCCAAAAAATTATTTACTCTCAAAGTGGGCAGTACACAAAATAAGTTTGGGTACTTGGCTATAGATGAATCTATTATTAATTTAGAAATATCATTATCACATATCTTCTCTCTATGTATGAAAATATATTGCTGTTCCTTAGTCTCGCTAAAACTCATAAACCGATATTTTTATTGTGTTTTGATTGTTTTAATTTAGCAATGGTGTACAAATATTAAAAATCACAGAGAAAATCCTAAATAAAAGCTAAAAAAAATATATTTAGAATGGGTAATTTATTATGAAAAATGTTCTCACTGACGTGCTATTGTCTGTCTTTTCTTTTCTTACTAATTAGGATAATTTTTGATGGCGGTAGTGGCAGAGTTTTAGTTTTACATAGTTTACCGGGTCAACTAGTTGTATATAAATTATAATTATTATTTTTATGATATTTAATTTATTAATTTATATCATTTAGGTACATAGTCAGTAAATTACCCTAGAGAATTATTGTTGTCATAATAACAATACTGGCTATATATTATATAAAATTCTTTATAATATATTTTGAACGGGAACGGGGTGAGATATAATATCATACTTTTATTATAATGTTATATACTATTACTATAGTTTATTGTGTACACAATAAATTAACTTTTTAAATTTGGTCGCAGCCGCAACTGAACGAGTTGTTGGCGGCGCAGGGAGGCACGGCGCCGGGCCGCGGGCCGCACGCGCGCCCCTACGACCGGCATCGGTCCGTGTCCGAGAGCGACCGCCAGCACAACCGGCCGCAGTAAGGATACCACCGCTAACTATTCATGTTTCATTTTAATTACGACTGTGACTATTAAAGACAAATAGATTTCATCTAAAGATTTCAATCGTTACATTTGCCCACACCTTAAAAATATCTTATTGTTTATTGTCAAAGCATAAAACCTGGCTTAACTTCTTAACCCTTAAGAGGTCGCGTGGGGTCCAAATGGTCCATATCAAACTTTAAACAGTGGTAATTTCTAAACTTGCATACCTACGAACTTCAAATTTTTTTACTGTTCCCCTACACTTATAACTAAAACATTCGAGAAAGAAAAATGGACGCTCAACGATTAGAAGAAAATTTAGAAAAAGAAAATGATTCGAGTTTTTATTTTCGCGCGACCTCTAAAGGGTTAACTAACAAAAAATGCTGTCTTTTTTTATTGCTGCAGAATTGAATAAGATTGTATAAGCTAACCAAGGGGACTTAGAGAAAGCCCTACTACCAACCAAACTGCAAATTTCAGCTCCCACAGGGAATTCAAACCCGGACCTCTAGATCCGGGTTAGGTGGTTAGATCACAGGGGCGGTTTAATAAAAATGGTGTAGAATATAAGGTTCCTCATTTGTCTCCGCAGTAGGGCTCCGCCAGCGGCTAAAGACAACAACCGCGGACGGGCGGGCTCCTGCGGCGCCCAGAGTGTCGTCGCCACCGCTAGACCTCGCCGTAAATATTACTTTTGTTTTTTTGTTCATTACTTCATCCATTACTTTTGCCCCTATTGCATGAAATAAGTTTTTTATAATTCTCTTTCTTTCTTCTTTAATTAGAAATAAATGATTGTTAGAAACGTTAAGTTAGTAGCCACGATCTATATACTTGTGATTGATTATATATTTATGATATACATTAAAATGGTCATTATAGAAATGTCAAATGAGAAGATCCTCCAAAATTCAACTCTAAAGTTAATAGAATTTTAGTTTGTGCACTAAAAATCATCAAAATTAAAGTAATTTGTATCATTTATTTGCAAACAATGATAAAAATAATATTTATTTATTTCACAGCCACGCCAAAATCAAAACCAGAAGCCGTACCACCAGCTGAACTGAAAACGCCTGTCGCTGCTAAAACGCAGTAAAAACGCAGCATAATCGCAGTAAAAACGCAATGTAAATAAGACAATGCGAAGCGACAAGTGTGCTACTTAAACTTAGTGTATAAAGACTCAATGAAGAAAAATTAAAATGCATTTTTTAAATAATAAATAAAAAAATCTATTAAATAACAAAAAAATTCACAACTTTCAAGTGCTGGGTGTCTTCAGTGTTTAAAGTTAGTGTGTTTGTGAGTACAGTGCAGTTCAGTCTGGGCAGACACGGTGTCTGAAGTTGCGGGCTGCTTAAATTGGGGCCTAGGTAAGGCATTCATATAAATATACTGCTTTCTATAAGTTACAATGTGTCCTTTTAAATATACCATAACTTTGAGATTATATTCTATGAATAAAAATAATGGGTAAAGTCCAAGAACCATGAGTTCAAAAATGCATAGTTTGCGAGATAACATTAATCCTTATTACAATATTCCCTTTGTACAAAGTTGTCACTAATGTTCAAAGGGTTTATCAGTGCCTTGTAGCCACTTTTACACTTTCATTGATAATTTGGAACTATTGTTCATAACCGGTGTTGCCTTAATTCGTATTGAAAAAAGGATTCCACTATTTGGAGTGATTTAATTCAAACCCTAGAGTTATGGATATGAAAAAAAACACATTGTATATATATTCTTTGATATAATATATGGTGCAGACCCATTTGATAGTAATACTTCGAAACATACAAAATCTAGATGAGGGCACTGCAGAGTTAATTAATTTGGAGATCCTCAGGGGTCCTTTTTTCAGAAAAAGCCTTTTAACAGCTGAACAATTTTACAGTGTTGCCCTTTTCTAGCCGAATTATATTAAAAGGAGTAGCAAATACTTAAATTTCGTTTTTTCTTTCTTTTTTAATTATATGCAGAATAGAATCAGGGCTAGTACACATTGCTGGGGCATTGAACACAGCGTTATTTTATGAATAAAAACTGGCGTAAAAATATGCAAACTACATACTTTAGTATGGCCTGTACTTTGGTAGAGACGGGACTAACTTCTACAGTTAGCCCCGTCTACTCATAGACAATATTTGTGTGCTTTGGATATAGTATTACAGAAGTATAATAAAGATAGTAATCCAGCAAAGTCCCCGATTCTGTGGTGACTGAAGTAATTTAAATTTAAGTTCACTGCTACTCTTTCAGTACAATACAACTGAAATTACCGATGACTTTATTTGACTTTTCTAAAATGGCGACTCTTAAGCATTTTTGCCTAATATTAAAGCGCATCTAAAAATATTCCTAATAAAATAAGTCAAGTGTGTATTGGCTAAGTGTCAACTAACTTGACATTCCTAAAAGTCATTCTTCCCTTTGTTAATAGAATTGGAATAAAATACATTAGAACTTAAATTTAATTTAGTCCCAATTATTGGGAATTTTAGAAAATTTGTAGTTATTTGTATCTCAGGTGTCCAAAAGTTTATATATTTTCTTGGATAATACCAGGAAACTCGTTATTACACTTAAATGTTGAAACCAATATTGTTTTTTCTTGTTGCAGCTTGTATGCATCGACAATAAAGTGCTGCGCGGCTATGTCACCATGGATTACCATAATATGACAAAAAATAAAATTTCTTTAATAAGTATACCATAACAACTCTATACATATATATTTATATATATTTTTGACATTGCATCATACATATGACCTATGTCCGAGTCAATATTAGTGATTTTTTTTGTCCTATTCGATAATATATTTGAGGAAAAGTTTAAATTAATTTTAAGTTTTTTTTTGTATTTTTTAAGATAGTTTTTTCGCTTGTGACGTGGCAACACTGTATATTTTGTGGTGCTCGACGGTTTTCTGCCCATTCAAGATTCAGTTTTCGGATCTCTTATTTAGGTCTGTTTTATTTTGAATGCATGATGCAGTGTGTTAGGAAATTCAATTTGTTAATATTTCGGTGATATATGTAAAATTCTTGGGTATATTTTTTCTTAGGATATGCTTGTAAATAATATTAAAAAAAACGCTAGAAGTCACTCTTGGCTTTATTTATGACACTGTTCAATAGATAGACTTGTCGGATCATGCGTTCAATTTAAATAGATCTTAATGTACTTTTAGGGAACGAAATCTTAGTATGTACAGTTGTTGATAATTTTCCTTATAGTTGAATTTGATATTAGTGTCAAGGTAGTTCGAAAATGTGTAAAAAATATTGTCAGAAAGACTGGCTATGTGCATGAGTAATTAAAAAAGTAATGGATAAAATGAGTTTGTATAGTAAAAAGCTTAATGTTTTCGAATGTATGCACTTATATTTACCTTGGGCCCTGGATATAGACAGCTGTTTTTAGTAATGAAAAATATCACAAAATTAACGCAAGATCGAATTACCCGCCATTTGTGTAGTAATAGTTAACAACCCTGAAAATATATTTGACATCTGTGAGATTAGAGTTGGTAAAAAAGTTGATTATTTAGTTGTGGACAAATAATGCAATTTTCAAGAAATTCTCTACAGGGTATACTGTGTGTTCATGCTTACAAAATCCATTTAACACAATAATTGAAGCCTCAGTGAAGAGGCGTGATGAAACATCTTGCATGTCGGCAAGATCAAGATGGCTAGTGCATTTCATAGTTTCACTCGCACTAGCCACATCTCATTTTAACTCTGTCTGTTTACCGCCAGGTGGAATGGCGTCATTTGCTTGAACTTTCTTAAAAAAAGTACTTTGAATAGATTATTAAGTAGATTTTAGAACTAAGGCTGTCAAACTAACAATATGTTTGAGATTCTCGTTAGGGTCAGAAATTTGAGTATTTGTGCACAAGTAATGGATTTTTGTATGTTCATTTAGTATATTTCTATATGTCTCCGTTATCTAGTATGCAGAACAGAAGCTCTTAATGATGTTTAACGTGGGCTAGATAAAAGGTGTGAGTGTGAGAACTGTTATATTATTTATTCTTTTCATGGTTGCCAACAATTGACTGCACAAATGAAAGTAATTAAAAAACTTGCTCTAATTGTAGGATATTCTTTATATTGTTTTTATCTTTATTTTTTGTGATAAATAACTGTATACTATAAGGGCTATTACAGACTCGCTTCGGTCAGACTTTCAAAGTCTTTTGTATTTCAGGGTCCATCTCACTGCCACTAAAATTTTGACACAAGCAAGCACACATTTTTTATGTTCTGCCTCTGTTCGGAGTTAAGAATTTTGTGGAGATTATATAATATTTGACTACCCCTTTTTCACTTGAGATATACAGATAGCATTCAACTAAATATGTTCTAATGTCTTCGTTTCTTTCAATAACGTTTCTATCATAAAATTTCATAAATGCAACTCTTGTAATTGTTTTGTTTTTTTATTATTTTCCAATCCTTTTAAAACGTACGCTATACGTTTTTCGTTATCTCCGCATAATTCTTAATCTCTCGGTTACAACACCATCGAGCGATTTCATAATCTATTGACGGTGTCGTAATCTTTTATCGATAACAGAAGTCAAAGGAATTACTAACTTGCTCAATGTTTATCGATTTGTGTTTTTTTTTTTTGTAATTATCTTACTGGTGTGTATCGGATGACGCGATTTGTTAATTATCCAAATCAAATCTGTTAAACATATAATTTAATTGACTATTACACTAACCTGAACGATAGACATGGCAGAATATTAATAGCAAAATTTATATATGTGCTTTCAATTTAATCGAGATTGGGTTTGGATAATATGCTAACAATGTCTTATTTAAAAACTGTATATTATAATAATAAATGTTAAAAATAATTGTAAGGTGTGCGAAGATACTTTCTTTAGTGAATAAGTGTGCTTATACTTTACAATGGTGTCGCGTAACGGTCTCATATTAAGGAAAAATCAGTTTAATTTTATTTAGCTTGCCTTAACTATTAGCAGGGAAACTCAATATATGGATCATGGACATAGTTTGCGATTTTAAAAATGATATTTATTTCTTCAACTACCGTCGCGTTGGACACTTGTATTCGATAACTAATAGATAATTAATGTTTAAATTTAACTAAGTCTCAATGCTTAGGTCGCTTCAATGTAAAATAGTTCCTATACGTTTAATGTTTAGGTTTTTATCACAATGGCACAGAAATCGTTTAGTTACACTAATTAGAGATTTTCTATGCATTTAGATTTTTACTTTACACAGAGGTACTTTGATTTTCATCTCATAATTGCTAGCAGAATAGTCTGAAATAAACGGTTTTTTTAAATAAACAATTCTGAATATATTTTTATCGTATTCTATTCAATATAATTAATTTAATGAAATATTGAAGCGAATAAACATTACCATGATAAAAACTAGGGGAAATAATGTGTCTATCACAAAGAGCCGGTATTGGAACAGCTGCCACCACAGAAAAACTGGATAAACGAAAGAAGATATAGTTAGCAAAGCGTATTACAAAGCTTTTCATACTGTTTAATATCAAATTTAAATAAGGACTCAAAAATCTATCAATGATTAACAAAAACTAGAATATATAAAACTAACCAGGATGTACGAACAAAGTATCCTACGCTTAAGGGTAAATAGGACCAAAAGTATCACGAAAAATTTATATTCCCTTTTGCAGGGAAGGCAAAGTAATCGATATCCATAAAGCCATGACTTATAACGTCATCGATTTTTCAAAGCTATCTATTGAAATAAAAATAATCAGATATAAAATGCAATTTATCAACTTAGATGTGGCAATAAATTTGTTCGGAAAACATTTTTGCACACATCTCATGTTAATTTAAAATATCTACATTTTTAAGTCACACAAGCAAAGTGTTCCTGATACCAGCCCTTCGTGTTACGAGATTCCCACTCATTATAAATAAACATTTTAATAATAAAATCAATGTTAGGTGTATGAATAGATTATAAACTCGAGCTTACAGAAATAGAGTTAAACTTTATGATCGTATATTCTAAACAGGTTAACTTGATTTGGGCAACTTTTTCATTCTGATCGTTCACTCGTAACTATATAATTTTAAAATTGAATAGTATAAAAACCGTTTGACGTTTCTTTGACATTTGCATCTGTCAAATTAATTTTAAATTTATATATATCACCATAGAATGATAACCATATAGAACTATTGCCTGCTACAGCTATATGAAGCAAGCTGTTACTGTCTCGTTTTCACGCTGGAAATATGACAAGGATAGCTAGAAAAAAAAGACCCTTATATTTTTAAATTATACTAAAAAGCTGCTTTTAGAATATATTTTTGTGAAGTGAAATTTAAAAAAAAAGATGTTTTACGATTTCTGTGTCGCAATGACCAACAGTGGTTGACTTAACGAATGCTTCAGTTCTACTTTACGCTATTTCATACCTTATTGTTTGCAGCGATAAGATTAAAATTGGTATGTTGCATTTTTCACGAGATTTAGGCGGGGTGCGAATATATACATGTAATACAATGATAATAATTTCAAAAATATCCGGATTCTCTCCTCATACTTGGCGATATTTTATCCTGTAAATTTATATTAATGACTTGTGGAAATCGCTAAGCAAAGTTGCCAGGTTTGCGGAGAGCCTTATATGTATATGGAGAGAATGATGCTATATTTGCACAACGCCTTCAAATTTCGCACATCATAAGGTATATTCTTTCGGTACAAAAATATGTCGTCTTAGTAGCGTTATTGTCAAAGTCATAATGAAATGTAATTAGTAATGAAGCTCCAAAAATGTTGATAATTTCAATTAATAACGAAGTCTTATTATTCTTGTATCCGTTCGTTAGAAATTTACTTTGAAAATAATTGCGTGAATTATTGATATTTAGAGATGCTTTAATTAAAGAATTCAATAAATTCTGTAAATATAATTTCATTTCATTTATGATAAATATAAAATTAAATTTATTAGTCCCAGTCATTTCGTTAAACAAAATATCAATAATTCGTAGGTAGCTAATAAAAATATTATCTCTCCAATCTTCTATAGATGGATTAGATTTTTTTTAATAATATCTTGTGTTGACGTATTGTTTTGTTATGTTACTAAGACATTTGTCATAGACAATTTGGAAGAATTTCATAAGCATTTAACAAAAACGCTAGTTATCTGTGCAACCCTTACTTTTTTCACTTATTTTACCGTCCGGATAGATTTAGCAGTGAGTTAACCATAGTCGTTCTAGTTTTGATAAGAAGCGATCGAGAGCTGGGTTTGCAATTACAAATTTGGCCTTTCATTTCATAATGTCCCACTTTGCAAAATGCATTAATGTTTACAATAAAAACAATGGACCTACTTCCGCACAAGAAAAGGAAAGCGTATAGCTAGACGCACCACTGTACATAAAATTTCTAAATCATTAGTCAATTTTAACCTTCCGAAAAACTCATTTTTATAAGTAAGTGCTTAATTGAGTCTCATCTGAGCTCAAATTAATGTACTAAAAATGTGGTAAATACACCTTGAGCGTGCAGAAACTATTTAGTGCTAGATGGAAAGGTAATAATTATTTTTGTTAGTTATAATCGAAAGCAGATGAAAAGGTCAAATTTGCTAATGTAAACCTGTTAAAGACTACTTATGATGCGTTAAAATAATTGTTAAGTTTTTTTAAGTTACTTTTGTCATTGTTGCAATTTTTTTCTTTTTCTCGTATGTACGCCAAAGGAGAAGACACAATGTGCTTAGACATGAAAAACAATTTAATAGGGTTACTGTATAAACGAAAAATATACAAAAAAAAATGTCTTGCTTAGTATAAATAAGTACTACCTATGGTGTAAAACAAACTATTTCTTTATAAAATTAGAAAATTAAACAAAAGATTGAATGATTTTCCGGCTTAGCAACTGTTTATTATTATTATTGATACTTTTTGTTTCATTTTTAAAGTTTTTTGGAAGATTAAAAAATTGGTTGTTGTAATATAGAATGAGTATAATGTTTATTAGATGTAGATTTAAAATAGGTAAACCCTTGGAGGAAGTATAATTAAGAATTGTTTTTGTAAGACCGCTTGCTAGCGCCGCCGGTGGCTGTGACCATCTTAATAATTAAATAATATAATAGGGTTGCAAATCGCGTAATAAAAATCCAAAGTCTACAATGCAAGCGCTAGATGACGTTGAACGCAGTTTTACACTCCTGTTATTTATTTGAAACCATAAAATTAGTATGTTTTTAGTTTGTACAATTCCCAATTCGTCCAAGGTTATTTTTCCAATTTTCTAAAAATGTTTACTTTTGCTAAAGCAGTTATAAACTGTGTAGATCTGCATTTACTTTCTTCAACGTTTATCCCTTGTGACAGTAATATGTTTTCTATTTCTCTAGATATAATCTGTAAAGAGACGCGAAGAGTTTTCAAAGTTTTTTAAAATTTATCAAACTGATGTCAATATATTGCAGAAATTCACATTGTACCAACTAAGAATTTAATGAGTGGTTTCTATTCAAAGCATTTGTAGACAGTCCCCGTGGGCGCTTCTTATGGCTGTAAGTTATACCTTATATACATATTATTATTATATTGATAAATAAATTAATAATAAAACCATGGTGTTTTTTCATTTCTTATCCTATTTTAAACATTAAAATAGATCCTGTTCGTGCGAACAATAATACAATAGATTAAAGTAGGATATAATATAATATTAAAATATGGTAATTTACAACCTCTTCTAAAAATAAAAGAAAGTAGTAGATAACAAGACGAAAAGAAACAAAAGTCGGCTTTCTTCTAAAAACAGTCACACGCCGCTCATCCATACTTCAAGGAGGCGGCATGTCATGTCGCTACGAAGCCTCCTTGCGAGCTTGCGCGTGAACAGATCCAAATCAAGTATAATGGGCTTGATGACAATTTTTAAGTTTGGTGTGTTACATAAAGATGGCGTGATTATAGAAACATTGGTAAAATAATTGTTAATAGAATGGAAAGTTCCCTAATTAAGTCCCAAATTCAAAACTAGCCAAAAAGCGCTCCTAATAAAAATGGGAAATGGGTATATATATACTGCATTAACCGTCACATCGTGGTATTTTGTACGCATTGTGCAGCAACTGTTCGAGAGCTATATTAAATATGTTAAAGTGAATGGTTTTATAGACATTGTATGGGTTTTTCCAATGATAAATGTATTATTAAATAAATTTCATTACTTTAAAATGGATTTCCACCAAGCTTTGCATGGCTATTAAACTAATTACACATAAGCTATTAAAGTAATTATAATTTTATAGGCTGTATTTAGTTGAATATTGTTATGATAATAAAAAATTATTACAATCTGTCAACCGTCATCATCCCTATAAAGTTTTTCCTAAATTCGAAGCTTTCCCTAGGCTTGTAAAACGTAGTGTTTATATGCTCAGTGGTACATACATTTATAATCGCAGACGTTTGACAAATGGCCTGCGTATTATTATACAGCGGGTATAATTCTGGAGCGACAATCAAAATTTGAGTACAGTATATCCCATTCTCTTATACTGTAAACGATAAGGATAAGAAAAATGTAGAAAACAAATAATTTTTAGAAAACTATACAATGAAACCGTAAACAATTTTAGTGGATATATTCCTAAAAATAAATGAGAGCAACTGTTTAATTCGCTATCGTTTTTAAATCATTTTGAGAGAATGAGATGCATAGCATTTCGAATTAGCGAATAGTTTATGAAGATTAAAGGCTTTTAGGCCTAAAGTTTAGTGTATTATATGGTCCACGGATACGATTTGGTCTTTTTGAACGATTGTGGCTTGATATCTAGGACCATTGAGTCATATCTTCATTTTACAATGCCCATGTTCATTCAAATATGCTCTTATTTTGTATAGGTGTAAAGAAAAAATCTTTTGGATCCTGCGAATTCCCATTCCGAACCTCTCAATTCTATCATTTTAATTTCTAATATCACTGAACGCTATTCCATTTCGGTCGTTGACGGTGTCGAGAGATGCCTATCATTCTAGTTTTGTCGACTGCACAAAGTCGCATCTGCAAACTGAGTTTTCAATCGTCGTGATCTCGCAAATAAAAAATTACTGTTATATAAATCGAACTCAAAATCAGTATCTCACGACCAAACTCATCGAGCTCGTGCCGTCATTATCTTAGAACCAGCGCAACGTACCGTGTTTCAACTATTTTAGTTCCCGGTTTGCCAATAGGGAAAAAATGAAAAAAAATTGAATCCAAATAACAATAAAGGAATCGTGCACAATTTTATGGAGTATTCTGTCTATAGTCCTTTTAAAAAAAGATTATTTTGTCTATCCTTTTTCTATTCATAATGAGAGAATAGGATATTCTGATTAAGTGTCAGAAAAAATTTGACATTCCTATAAGTTATTTGAACTGTCTTAATATAAGTAAATATGCCTTCCATGACTGAATTTGAATTGGCTGAATTCGTAAAAACGATAGAGCCACCGAAACAAGAAAAAGAATCGAACGTCGCATCAACCCTGAAACGCAGCAAAACAAATTAAAAAATATTACTGTTTAGCGATTATTATTTGTCGTCAAAATCTTCGTGAGACAAAGGGTATAAGCCATAACTTAATAAAGAAATACGTGGAAAGATCTTGCCTTCTTTTTAATACAGGTACTTAAAAACCAACCCAATCTTTTTAACTTATATATTTAAAATTTTCTTCGTCTTTATATTCATAAAATAAATAAAATATATTCCCTATTATTTTTATCTTAATAAACTGAACTACTTAATATCAACAAAAGTTGCTCTTTTTAATGGTGTGATTGAGTTATTCTAGTTTGGCTTTATGATAGCAATGCCTTTTCCTGTAAACTTGAGCACAGACAAAAAAATTGTGGAATTTTCCATAAACTATGAATTTCCAATAGTAAGATTTTACCACAGGTAACACTTCTTTTAAATCGATTTGAAGATATTAATCGATTTAAGATATCATATTTCTATCATTTGCGTTTATTAAAGGTATCATTGGTTTTGGACCAGTAGTACCGTTACATTGTATCATTTGTAACACTTTTAGTACATTAGCACTTGGTAGAATGTTTTTACTATTTCTAATGTCATACTTTCAATTATATTTATTAATTTTTCTCATACATATTCTCGGTTATAACAATTTAAAAGAACTTAATAATGGAATCTATTTAAGTAAACCTCAAGAAATACTATAGATAGTACTATTAATACTAAAAATATCATTAAATTTTAGCTTTGTACAGAGTTATGTCTTGCGAGCTTATTGAAGTTGTGCTTTATGCAATTCTTTTATCATTATAATTATAAACCGGCTAAGTAAAATAGATCAGGACACCTATTCATCTCACTTTTAAATAACTATTTGATGGCTTTTATTTTTTTTACGTGAATAATTTAATAACTTAGTGCTTAAATCTGCAGATAAAAATTAGTGTTTTACCAAAATAACCAATTAGATTTGATATAATATCATTGAATAAATGGAGGTTAATTTTATATACTTTTCAATCGATAGGTAAAGAATCGATATACAGTGTTGCTAGCAATTGTCAAAGCGAGAAATTACATCACCATTTCATGGCACGCATTCATTTGACGGCATTTGTTAATTTTTCGACTTTTCGTGACAGCACGTCATTTTCGACATTTGATTGATAATTTTCTAAAGATCTATCAAATTAGTTTGTTTGAAAGTTAGTTTAGGCGCTAAAAGATAGTATTTTAATAATTTTGCGTTAAAAGTACGATGTGAAGTGGTGGTGTCCATTTTTGGTGTTCGGGTTAGCTACCCATAATGTGCGCACAAAAGTGCGTTGTTGAAGGCTGCAACTTAGAATATGATGTAGTTTGCAGCTTCTCATTTTACAAGTGAGTGTTTATATTGTTTATTTTTATAATTCACAACTTTAGATTCCATATTTTCATTAATGGGCGTATATTGATATGACCTCTAAATTGCTTTTCTACAATATTGATGCAAGCTTGTGATACGCTTTGCCCATTTCTTCTTCTTATCAGGCGTTTGTTTTTAGTTCACAACAAACTAAAAAATACTGAGTGTTAATTGATCCGATTTTGACGATAAAAAAATTCACTTTGTCTGCATGAATTATTAATGATTTCTAATAATTAGCTGCATTCTATTTACGTAACACTAATTTGGCGGCAAAATTAATTTCCACATCAACACCTAAACCATCATAGTTAAACCATCTTAGTGTATCTGTTAGGTTTGTTTGATTGGACCATTGTTATGTATTTTACCAAGATTTGTGTGTTTTAAATTGTACATTCATACTTGTTTTATGTAATTAAATTATACCCATTACTTTCTATCTTAGAAGTGCTAACCAGTGACCCTTACCACTAAAATTATTGCAGATTTCACTCTTTTCTGTTATAATAATAGTAACATGTATATTTTTCCTGTATTATGAAGGTAAATATCAGTTGACCTGTAAATAAAGAGGATTTTATTACTTTATTTATGATCATGAAAGCCCTAAATATAACAAGTCAGTAAATTGATTGATTGATTATTTTGATTATTAATCTGTTTGACTATTTTCATTGTAATATTATAATTTATATTAATTTTTATGATTGAGAATGATAAGGGATTGTAACCTGAGAGTACCGTTGCTTAGAAATGTTTCTGTTGATTGTAATTTGTAATGATTGCCTATATTATTATTATTATTTAGTTTCTTTTGGGCCCCAGAGGCCACTTTGACCAATGTTGACCATTTGTGTCAGCCTTTTAAATTTCATTGCCTAGTCCCGCTGATTCCAGGAAAATCCAGATTCTTTGGGCAGTGATATGCTACACTTCCTCAGGGTGCACTAAGTGCTTAACTACCTTAATGACTTGAAATTACTCCTTATCTTATGAGCATTCAATTTGTTCCCACTATTTGTAAATACAAAAGTGATTATGTTAATTATTCTAAAACTGATTATGTTTTCATTTTATTATATTTTTCATTAGCATTATCTAATTAATTTACCTCACTAGCTAGGCATTGTTATCAATGAACTAATTTATATTCATTTTAACGTTTGATATATTTGTATACAAACTATATAGTTCAGAGACAATACCATATCAAAGGGCTAAACCACTTTTGCTGTTCCAGAATTCTAGAAATGGGAATTTTTATGAACTCGGTAATTAGAATTGCTGCTCCTGCAACACCCCAGTAATGCCTTAATTGGTAAAAGCAAAACTGACTAAGGCAGTACAGGATAGATTGGAAATTGTCAATTCAATAGGAGTAATTTGATAGTAGCGAAATATTCCTAATAATGAGTCCGGTCATTTTTTCTGTATTTATTAGTTTGTAGATAGATTTCACTTTTATGTTTTAATTTAATGTATTGTTGTTTCTACACTGTAAATTGGAAAAATTCAAGGTTATGTGTATAAAATTAAGGGAAGAAATAAATTTATTCAATGCCACAGAATATTTATTTCATCTTTTTTAGTTATTATAAAATTTGTTTATACAGTAATTACCAAATTAATTTTCACATTCAATTTATTATAAAGCTATGAAATAACCCACTGGTAACTGTTAGGAGGACACTGAATTATGTATTATAAAGTAGTTGACCTACTGAACCTTGTTTCACCTACATACAACCTGCAACTATTGCCATCTTTCAAAAGTAACCAGTAATAGTGTTACAAAAATTACACTCCATTAGACCTTTGCCATTCTAAATTACCAATTTAAAAAAAATATATTTTTAATGATTTTTATAATTCCCTATGATTGTTATTTTTAAGCCTACCTTGAATTAAAGAAAACAAACAATAAAAATCTGTCAAGCTGTTTCAGAGTTTCAGTGAGACAAAAGTGTGATTAGTTAAAATATAGACTATGGGCTAAAAAATTTAAAATATGCATTTAATAAATGACTAATATTGTTGTTAGAGAATAGAATATATCTTTATTGTACATCAACTAATTCAAAAAGATTCAGAAGTACATAGCGAACAGTCTATGATAACTGATATTTATTAATCTTCCAGTGCAAATATATCATCAGAAAATGAGGGCAAACGGCAGGACTGGATCGAGGGAGCCATGCAAGAGGAGAGAGAGTGTCTCTGGAGGCATGTCAGCCTGCAACTTTGTGGGTAAGATCATTTAAAGAAACAGTAACTTAAAAATACCCTACAGTCAAAACCACTTGTACTTAACTGTTCCTATGTTGTTATAAGCTTACAAACAGACGGACAACACATTTGATATACCATGTATTCTCAACAGGTATCATTTTGAGCTGGACAACCAAGGACTATGGATTGACTCCCCAATGCTTCCTGAACTCCTGACGCCTCAAGAGACCCCAGAGCCGGTAGCACAGACTTCGTCAGCAGGAGACAGGAAAGGTACAGATATTTTTTTAGTAAATTCTTATAAGTTCTTCTTGGTTGGCAATTTGTCATTCTATGATAACACTCGCGAACACAGTGCTTTCTGTGAGGATTTGGAAGTATGTAACTTCATTTCTTTGATTGAACCGTGATTGTTTTTATTCAGTTTGTTATTTATACAGATATTACTTGAGGATAGTTATTATTAGACATTCAAATTGTACAACTTTATGGGACCAACATCGCAATTACGATTAAAAAAAGGTCAAATTCAAATTTGTTTACTTTCTGACACAGTGGAGAAAATATGTATACATGTGACACCGGCCATTGCAATTTAAGAGAGTTAGCATTTACATTTGACCTATCATATAAATACTTACATAAACATTTAACATTTAAATTACCTACTTAAAGAATGAAAAAAATTGTTGATCTATTTATTTATTATATTTTCCATTTTCTTTATTACTAAAGAACTCTTATATTCCTTTTCCTTCCTTCTACTTCTTTCTTGTATATATATAAACGCATTGCTGTTCGTCAGGTTCACTAAAACTCAAATACAGCCGACTGGTTAGAATAATTTCTTTTTGTATTGTTCGATTGCCTGCACCGGACCCGCTTCGCGCGCCCTCTTATCGTCTACCGTACTAATTAACTTACGTATATTTATTTATGCTGCTTTTCAATAATCTATCTACGGATTGTTTTGATAATAGTGTAGTGTTTTTAAATTGAAGAAATATAAATATAATTTTTAGGTAAAAATATTACCTCTATCTTATCTTATCTTATCTCTTTCTCTTATTCTTTTATCTTATGCAATATTAGAAGTAAAATTTTTTTTAACTTCAGTTCAATTATATGCACGCCTACTTTGGTCATAATATTATTTAAAAAAAATCCGATTAAAGGTTTTATTTGATTAATAGTTGGTAAAATAGGTCGGTAATCTTGTAATATACCCCCTACATTATCAGGATATTATCGCCGGCACTGATTCTGGTCTGAGTCAGTTTACTTGTTATTACAATGCCTTAACCCAAATACAGGTACACAGATTTTAATATCTTTATTGTTTGGTTCGCTTTATTATTGGGGTGGATTACAAAGAAAAAAAATAGGCAAAATTTTGAAGGAAAGTTATAACAAAATTGGTGATTTTTTTTATGGAAAATCGTCTATAGCAGAAGTGCTTTTCAAAGTTGTTTTTTTAAATATCCGCTTTGGATTATTTTTTTATAGATAGATGAATAGATAGATGCGTTTGCGTTAGGCGATTCAGAGTTCGCCCAGTCCACTAATTCATAAAATAAATAATATTAGAATATATATAGAATAGAATAGAATATATCTTTATTGTACATCAGCCAATTCAAGAAGAGAAATACACAAAAAAATCTTTATGAGTACTTTTATTTAAATGAATTACCAAGAATTTGTGTGTGGGAAGTTGCTGGACTAGTCGCACAAATCGTCTGGTTCACAATTGCCACGAATCACAGACAGAATACGGTATAACGATAGCATAGTGGTGCATTTGACGGGTACCTATTTCAGTCTGTCGTGGGGAAACTACTAATAATGTGAGAGATTTAAAAATGGATTTGAGAGCGGAGCTTGGGAAATGTAGGTAGGCAAATATGCGGGTCTGTAACAACTTGGACCAACGACTTGACGTGCAAGACAGAGCAAGGAGGACCACGGGATCGCCACAAAAGTTACAATAATACAATTAAATCAAAACTATATTATAATCATGAGTAGTCACTACATGACACTGGCAAGAATTGTCGAAGTCTTCGACAAGTTGCCATAGAAGGAAAAAAAAACGGCTTGACAAGTACAAGACAAAGCAAGGAGGAAGTCATCATCATCTAGTCTACACACGTCTTACTGTTGGGCACAGGCCTTCTGATCAAGGTGGGTTGGTGGTTGCAAGACGAAGCAAGGAGCTCGAAGTAACAAAGTAACAAGTAAAAAATTGACCCATCCGGGAAAGGCCATGGCAAACGTTGTTTTATTTTGGTAATCGTAACCAGATCGAACGGGTCTAGAAGCAGAGCAAGCGCTCTGGAATTAAATAAGGATTTTTTTTATTACGAAAACAATAGGAATAATATATGCCATTTTTACTATGCAATAAATATTTTAATTGCATTATTGTGCATTAAAATATATTATTAATACAAAATTTAACGGAAATATGGAGTTAATTAAACCAGGTCGAGGGATATACAGAATTTATTATAGATTACATACATTATCTACAGTCTACTTCGCACGTCCCAGTTCAGTTTCACCACAGGTAATTCTACATGAGACATGGAAAATTTTGGGCTATAATACCACTACGCCAACCCATTTGGTGAATGAAAACGATTGCCCTAACGGCCGGGATCAACGAAGACTTTAATCCTTACTGTTTTGTGTCATTTTTACTAATAGTAAAGTAATAACAAGTTTTAAGTTGTAATGTTTCCGACCATAATTAGACTAGATTATTAAAACAGGCCTGTAACTTTTGTTTCTCACAGTAAAGAGATCTCTATCCGTTTGATATGTCGCGTTAATGGATTAAATATTATATTGTAGTGACCGATGCAAAACATGGCAAACAAATAAAATTTATCTATTCAAAATCTTACTACAGTAACACTGGAGTAGAGGGTACTTGTCAAACTAGTCAGTATAGTTATATACAGGTACACTTAAATTCTGTTAGTGGTTTAAAGAGAAATATAGCTATATACAGGGTACACTTAAATTCTGTTAGTGGTTTAATGAGAAATATAAATATATATAGGGTACAATTAATACAATGTCATCTACAACTTAGATACGTCACACCGCTGGGCACTGGCCTTCCTGTATAGAGGAAACAAGAGTAGTTTGGGCAACAAAAATATTAATAGTCCTACTTGTCATGATAATTTCGGACAAAGATTTTCCATACAAAAATAATATTGGCCGCTCTGGTTGCAGGCGGTGCGGCGGCGGGCGGTTACCAAGTTTCTTTTGAGAAATTCATAGAAGGACGTCCTATAGGTAATCTTTCCCTTATGTAAATATTTGTTCTCCAATAGGTATCCTTATATGGTAGATCCTTTTGCCGTGCGCCTGCGCATAGCTTCATCTTCCTATTTCTACCGAAAAACAGTGTAAATACAGGTCATGTGAGGTTTTTTTCTCTCTAGAAAGTCAAAGCTCCCTATTGCAGGTATCTATACTACAGGAGTTACTCCTCTTTTTGCGTGGGAGGTTAAAAAGTAGGACGTAAGTAAAACTGACGTTTCTGAGTCAGATACATTCCTCTTTACTGTGACAAAATAATGAACCATTTAGATTTTTCTTGTCTAAATGTTGTCTATTTGTGGATAAAGTGTTCACAAGAAAACAGTAGTATGTAAGCCAATGTGTGATCCACCCCGTTGCCAGTAGACATAGGTATATATACCTATATATAACCAAAAAAATATATATTAATTTTGCTTCTGGATAATTTTAAAAGTATTAAGATGCGAAGTTATTTTTAATTATTATTACTAGTTGATCCGATGATCGCGTACAAACTGAATGCCATCTATGAAAGGAAACCCGAAGTTGCGCCGGAAGATATGACAGTTTTATTTAGCACGTCACTTGGACGATTTTCAATACTCTATAACCAATTTTCAGTTGTATATTTTTAAAAAGCTTAAATATTTACAACTGAAAATTGGTTATAGAGTATTGAAAATCTTTAGGATTTTCGCAGTTATTTTAAAACATCCTTGAAATAAACGGAATAAATATTCAATAATATCAACCCGTCATTCAGTTTTAGTCTCGCTAATGAACAGCAGTAGATTTTTATATATAAGAAAGAGGAGAAGACTAACTAGTCTTAGACCCGATGAACTTAATAACACCCTAACTAATCTGCCACTACCGCCATCTAACAAAAGCTCTCCGAATTGGAGATGCACATGACGTCAGTTAAAATATTTTCCATACTAAATAACTAATTTGAAATTTTCATTTTAGCCTTCAGGATTTTCCTAATTTTTATACACCTAAGTTTGTTTTTACACGGTCTTTTTGTACACGGTTTTGATATAACACGGTTTGAAAATTGAATATTTTTAATTTTTTTACACGATTTTATTCCATTTAGCACGATTTGAAATTTTATGTACTTAAATTTTTTTTGTCAAATTTAACTTTTGCGAAGTATGTTCATATCATAAAAAAGTATTTATGAAAGAAAAAAGTCTGAAACCATCGATAGTTTGCGAACAAAAAATTGAATAACCTATTCTTTTCGTTCACAACATAGTTTTTTAGTTCCTGAACTTGCCATACATTTAATTTATATTACTTTTAAGATTAGAGTGCATATCTTTTTTATCATTAATTACTATGCTTGTGAAAATAAGCATTATATATTTGATTTAATAAAATAAACATGAATTCTTGTTTTTCACTAATTTTAATAAGTTTTAGAGATTAGGAACAAATCACCCATTTTTGTATAAGATATTTTTTTACACGGTTTTTTTTTACACGGCTTCTTCTGGAACCAATCTACCGTGTAAAAACAGACTTATGTGTATTTTGAAACCACCCCTAAATCAAACCACATACTCAATAAACATTATTCAAATCGTTTGATACTAACAAACAGCTGTATGACACACACACACGCACGCGCACACACACACACAATATTCGTACGTATCATACAAATATATGCTCCTACCGAAATCAGAACCAGGACTTCTAACTTTTCACCTAATGCCCTGTAATAGGGTGTAAGGTGAAAAGTCTGCCTGGCTCTAGTTACCATCATCTTAACTAAGTCTACCCCCATAACAATAATTTTAACAGCATTGTTGTGTTGCCGAAGTAGAGGTAAAATAGATTTCTTGGTTGAAGAATCCGGATGTCTTCTGTGTCATCTTTTTTACTTATCTTCACTTACCATGTGGTGAGATGGTTAATTTCCAGCAGACACGCAACAGAAAAAAATTCTTAGTAATTTTTAATGTCCCTATTTGATCTATTCTAATTTGATCTTCATTAGTTAATGTTTTTTGTTTCCTTGTCTGCAGTCGTCGATATAATCCGCACGGAACACAATTACAGTGCTGAGCCGCAGCAGACAGAGGCGCAGTCTATCTCCAGATTAAATGTGAGACAACTAGTGGACACGCTGGGTTATCTGTGAGTCTATATTAATTGTTTTCTTAAATTTAAGAACAAGGCGTGAATTTTGATTTTAAAACGTTTATTTCAGAGAAATTCACAATTGTTAAAATAGCAGCACTGTGTTATTAATGGTAGAACAAGAAGAAATGTTGCTTGTTCAAAAAGATTATTCCTTTGTTAAGTTTTACCTATCACAGGGAAGGCAAGGGGACTTAAGCACATACATTCTTTCATTATTTTTAGGAAATTTTATGGATCAATCATATGACTTAAATTTAGCAGCTCCAAAGAAAATATATATATTTTTAGTCGGCATGTCGAAACTTGCTTCCTTAAATTTACATTTTGATAATTATGGGTTTCTATTGTGATTTAGTTATATAATATAAGGTTGAAAATTAAATGCACCTTTCTAAATTTCACGTGATATGACAGCTGTTATTTTTGTAATCATATTGACAGAATGAGTGCACTGAACTCAAATGAGGTTCAATATCTATTAGTGGAAAAACTGTATTTAAAAAAAATAAAAAGTCAGGAAATGTCTGGACGCCGCATATGGCTGTAGGATTTATGGCTTATATAGGATTTATATATTTTGTAGGAATTATGGATATAGCAGTAGGAGTCTTTATGTAGCTAGTGCAGCATGCGACACACTGCCCTAGCCACCTCCGCCTTCCCGGCTCATAAGGTGCCTTGGTGCCGACTTTCCCTTTCAATGTGGCGTTAAAAGGCTTCTTATGTGTTCGTTATATTCTTTACGGACTCTTTTTGCATATCTTCAGGTGGTTCTTAGTTTGCTTTGCGTTGTATAAAAAATCTGAAATAATAAATTTCAATTTAATTTTCAACTCCGCTGCTGTAGTAGCAATAAATAGGGAATACTCTTCAGATGTAAGTCTTTAGCTATGGAAATCAAGATCATAACTAGTTGACGTAGAACTGACAAACTGGAAAAGAACAGGACTCCGCATATAAAACCTTACAAGCAGACCAGGTCAAAAAGGGACGGAGAGAGCGTGTGATGTAATTGGTGTACCACAAGGCACCATTCTAGGACCTCTCTTATTTAAAGTCAGATTTAACTGATTTTTTATAATATTATATTGTTTATAGAATAAAGTGATTTTACAAATCCATTCTTTTCAAGGTCAATGAAAAATCTCCAACGCAAGCAACTATGGGTGGTGAAAGTGGAATCAGATAAAAGCGAAGCATCTATCACTCAGTCCGAACAGGTCATCACTAAGATGCAAGATCCCAAACAGATCATTGAGGTGAGTTTAAATCTTTCTAAATAAATGTATATTGAAAATATTTTGTAAGATATATCAGTTTGATAATTTTAAGTCAATTAAAAATGTATTGGTTAGATAATCAAATGCTTTCTTGAGTTCTACGGATATTTATGAGTTGAGTGGCATATTACTAAACTACCAGATAACTCACGAACTGGTTCAGTTAAAACCATGACAGATTGAAACTTAGTCGTTGTGTGCTATTTTTTAATAGAAGTGGTAAATTCACTTTTTTATTTGACACAAAAAGTTAAAAAAATGTATTTATAGAAAAACTTTGTATTTCAAATGTGTTATTTCCTAGTAAAATTTTTGTTATGGATCAACCCTATCTCACTTTAATAATATAACTCTTTCATAGATAATACCACAAACATCAACTTCTGAAACCACTTCAAGCCAAGGAGAAGTCCTCCAAATTATGGAAGATGGTAATATACCAGACAACTTCATATATGAAATAGCACAGGAACAAGAAATATCTATGGAGGAAGTCAAGGAAATACCGAACACAGAATGGATGGTTAATATTATCCCGGAAGAGACAAAACCGAAGTACGCTTACATTAAACACTGCAATACAGGCAAGAAGAAAAGACATTTCACAGCAGATATGAATGAAATAACCTTACAAGGTGACTTTGAAAATTATTACATCCTCCCGGACGTCGATCCTTCTGTTGGTGTGGAAATAACCACGAGCTATGAACCTGAGAATTACATTGTTGAGGAATACCAACAGCTGGTGCTTGAAGAGCGACCACGGAAACGATCTAAGGAACTAACTGAGTCTGGGAAGAAGAAGAAGAAACGCTTCTCCGCTGTCCGGGATCAGGTCAAACAGATACAGATCAGAGCTGACGAGCCGGATTGGGTGATTGAGAATAACATCGCATATGAACAGGACGTTGAAGATTATGATGATCCGAAGAAAGCTGCAAGAGTACGGAGAAAAAATAAAAAATATTTAGGTTATGATTTTGTGACATAACTCATCTAAATATGCTGGGAAGTCATACTATCGCTACAACGGTTCAATATAGAATGGGGTATATGAAACAAACATATATACAACAAAACATTTATATACTAGACAACCGATAATAAACATTAAATAAGGTAATTCTTTTCTAAAACACATTTGTGTGTACATAGATAAATACATTCATTACGAAGAGAAAACGTCAAAAAAGCAAGGTTTGTAGTGAACGTATAAATCTTATCTCGTTACTGAAGACCGCTGGTGATTTTCAGTGGTCAATTTGTACCCCATACTTTATTTTACATGTCAGTATCCTGTTATGTTTAGTAGTTGGTATAATCATTCGTCGTTGTGTATGTGTCAGATGTAAAAAGGTTCTTCGATTAAATATGAATTGAAATGTCTTGCTGGACTTTTTTTTTAATTTTTAGTAACAACGGCAAAGTATCAGCAAATATAGCTGTCTAACGTGATATCAATGTCGATTCATCAAATTAATGTTATTTGATTGAAATAGATAAAAAGAGACACAAGTTTTGATCTTTGATCGCTGGTAGTTTGTGAAGTTTGAAAACTGAAGCCAAAAACTAATTCTCTTGGGCTTCAAATTAGGTGAGTGTACATTTTTTATAAACTAAATTTTACACTGTCTTCATGTATATTTTTGAAATTTACGCAATGCTATCTTTCAATATGATACTGCACTGCTCTGGTGAGTCTTAGCGTTGGGTGACAAACAATTGAAGTTAATGAGAACTTGGAAATTTTAAGCCCTTCTCTTTAAGAAATGGGTGTAGTTTTTTCATAAAAATGAATACACTAGGAGATTTTATAATTATGTTAAACGCATTAGCCACATTTATGAAAAATTTTAAAAATAAGTTCAGATCTTAGTTTGTAAGTTTAATTAAATTTTAAAGTAACTAACATCTCTTACCTCATCAAGGACGATCCGACTACCTTTTCATTCATGTCCGTTTAATTATCGACCATTGAACATAATGAAATGTGTACGAAACCATTTGAGAATACACATTTTATATAATCTTAAGTTATTTGACTGTTTTTAAGCTAATCTTTCGTCGCAATATTATTTAACAATATTTTTGACGTTTGACAGTTTTAGCATAGATTAATTATTGCTGTCAATTTGTCAAAGTTGAAAAAACTGATCTTATGTATGGTTTTGTATTATTTTAGTGTTCTTTCTTATGGGACACAATAGTAATTAATATTTTCTTGTCATAAAAATAAACCAAATTGAATTTAAATAATACTTGCTTTTTGGATTGTAATTAATACAGTCTTTCCTTTAAAATATTAAGAAACTAAGTTTTTTCGATAAAATTCATAAAATTTTAGTAGGTAATTGCACTAAGTAATTTTTGAAAGGCTGATTTTAAGTTATCACATGTATTTTGAAATCAAAATGAATAAAATATGCATTTGCTTGAGAATTTTTATCTCATTTTTTGACTTAATTAAATATTGTAAATAATCATATTATATGTATATTAACAAATGTATATCACACACAATAATATTTTGTATATCCCTTTTTGGAAATACAAGAGAGAGAAATATCATTATTCTGTTATATCGTTTTTTTAATTTCCTACCAAGGGATTTAGCATCATTATTCCTATAAAAAAGTTAATGCGTTACACTCACTGTCAAAATATTGAATTGATAATTCAAATAAATTGATGTGTGATTTATTTGAAAACATGTTAAGTCATGATAATTTGAGATTTTTTCAATGAAACGTTTTTGATCTTATTTTTTACTTTTATCTTGCAAATTACAGACACCGAAAAAGACAACATTTCAAAAAATTATGAAATCAATAAAATTAATACGAATACAATATTTTGTAAGATTATAGTTTATTTTTAATATAAAAGTGTTTTAATTAAAAAAGTAAGAAAAGTGCTTGTCAAATATTTTCAATTTTTATAAAGTTAAAATGTTAACCAGCAGACAAGATGATATTTCTGTGCAGTTATTTTAATTTTCTTTTGTGAACGACATATTATAATTGTCATTTTGTATAATCGAATACTTTTTGAAATGTTGTCAGCATATTTAAATGGTCTGTTATCCATCAAAAAACTTTTCCTTCGCGGATAATTTGTATATTTAAATAAATGTAATTGTGAGTCACTATATTTATTATTTAAAAAATGTTCCTCAATCACGGAAAGACTGTATTTACAACTCACGCGATAGTATGACTTTCCGATAATATATAAAACATATGTATGTTAATATTTTTTGTGCCCGAAATTAATTTCGGTTGTGTGGAGGAAGAGTAAGAGATATAAGTTTGTTTTTTTTATTCATAGTGGGCATGTATGTAAGGACCGTGTTGTACAGGCGTACATAAATATAACTACCAATATAGATTATATGGTTTTAGTCTAAATGATATTGTCTTAAACGTGCACTTGAATAATTAAGTTTTAAATATTTTTTTGGTGTTGACTATACCTATATATAATTACAATAAATCGAAATGCCTTAGCAGAGTCGTTTGTTTTATTTGATTATTATACTTTAACACGTTGCGTGCGGCGAACACGCCTGGCGTGTCCATTCAAACTGTGTAGCCACGCGGTGAACACGCGAGGCGTGCTCAATTAAAAATCAAGAAATATGACATCTATAAATTCTAGCGTCTCTGTTGTCCTTGTTTCTATATACGTCGCTTGCATAAAGGCTGGTTTACACATCATAACTTATTCACACGTATGACAAACGAATTATTATTATAATATACACCTAAGTCTGTTTTTACACGGTCTTTTTGTACACGGTTTTGATATAACACGGTTTGAAAATTGAATATTATATAATTTCAAATCGTGCTAAATGGAATAAAATCGTGTAAAAAAATTAAAAATATTCAATTTTCAAACCGTGTTATATCAAAACCGTGTACAAAAAGACCGTGTAAAAACAGACTTAGGTGTGTATATTTGTTTACTGTAATAAATTGATCTTAAACATTTAACAGAAACAATTCTCGAATACTTTTTATAAAATTTTGAGCTTTTTGTGTCAATTTAAGTATTGTACATTTGTCCGCCACGCGTGAATCTCCTGAATATTTTTTTCGCATTGAACGTGTTAATTATATTATGAGCGCAAAAACGATAAATGTTACCATATAACTTTACATTTAGCAAGACTAAATATTATTCAGAATAATCTTTGCTCATACTGTAATTCCGAGTTGGAGACATTGGTCATCTGATTTCTAATTGCCGACAATATTCAATTCGACCCTCAGTGCTGTAAGTGACATCAGTGACTGTAGTGTTCATCAAATTGAGAGTGACAATGAAGAAATGCCTGTTCCCCGCCGCTTACAAGTTCTTGAGCATTTTATTGAACCTGTGAAATAGAATGTGTTAGTGCAGACACGCTTATCTAGATATTGTTAAAAGATTTTACACATCCATTTCTCACACCTTACACATCTATCTAGATATCATGGTATATTAAATTTAAAAAGAATATATATTCCAGATTCTGTTCTACCCTTATAAAATCTTCTACAGCTCTACTAAATAGATATTGATAAAGGAGAATTTGTCTTTCGTCCCAATGTACAAACATATAAAGTCGACAATCCAAACCTTATTAAGAATTATCGGGATTCGATACCGACTGAAAATTATGAGATTTTTGTAAAATAAAACATTTTCATCATAAATTTTTATTATTCACAATAAAAATATTTACAATATATACATGATTGAAATGTTAAGAAATTAGTAGTCGGCCGCAGTATTGGCCAAGTAGTCTCGTCGTCCAATGTTCGACGCTTGCTTATTCTGAACCGCTTCGAGTTTGGGGCATTCTGAAAATGGAAAGAAAAACTATAAATGCCCGATATCGCGACATCAAATTAATAATCAAGTCAATTATTTCTTCTCGATGATTGCCCTCAGATCATCATAGACGAAACGTCATAGATATAAAAATTTGAAACAGAAAAATAAGTTATATTTTCCTATACATTTTAAAAGACCCAAAAAATAAGTATTTTAGTATATTTATGATATTTATGTACATATTTATATCTATAATTCTCCGTTATCTAGTACGCAGAGCACAAGCTCTTAATGATGCTTACTTTGAGCTAGATAAGTGAAAGTGTAAGATTAAATTATATTTTTCTAAATAAAAATATATTTTTTTGACCCAACTATTTGTAAAGAGAAATTATTTTGATTTTTTAAAACACTAGTAACTATTTATATGACTGCATAATAAGAAGGTAGCTACAGGTTTACATGAAAAGAAAACTTTAAAATTTAGAAATTAAATTTAAAATCCAGACACTAGTTAAGACATGGCACAGAAATACAGTCCGGCTATCTATCGTGTCTAACTCACTAAAGAACGATTGCCATAGAACTCAATTACTGCATCTGAAAGGTCAATATCGCGTAACTTACTTTAACACTATATAGCACAATCAATGACGTAAATCGCAAAACTTATTTTTGTTTATAATTTAGTTAATAAATATAGTAATGATACTTCTGCTGGGTCAGTTACGAATTAATTAAAGAATAATCTATTAAAAGTATATCTATGTATATGGCTCCTCATTTTAAACGCCTCATTTAAAAAAAAGAAAGTAACGTACGTAATCCAATAAATAATATTGTTTTATCTATCGAATAATTTTGACGTACAGACATATTTTACATGGAACTGTCAACTTGTCCAAGTTATTATTTTTCTAAAGTTGTAGCAAGTGTAAGCGACGCATCTTTATTATGAAAAGCAACTTAATTTAAAAAAAAATCATTTGTTTAAAATTAAAGTTTAATTTCAATGTATCACGCTAGGGGCGAGGGGCGGGGGAGGGCGCCGCGCATCAGTTAGTTTTGTTAAACTGTTCATTTTTATAACGGTCAGTCTAAATGCGATCCCACGCACTCCTCTTCTAGGAACATTTTATATTCCACCTCCTATTTTTCAAGAAATATAGTTCTAGTGTTTTTCCTCTCGAGTTTTGGACTTTTATTTATTGCTGCAAAATAACCAATTTCACTTTGGCACCGCCTACAGCAAGTATAGAATCAGCCCATAGACATATTTAAGTAAAACAAGGAACTGCATACATTAAATTGACACGTATACAGGGTGCGCTGGATTGAGGACGCTTCTTTTACAGCAATTCGAATTTAGGGAGCTGTTATATAATCCTTAATTAATATAATTATAATTCTTAGTCCATTAATTTGTGTTTAATAAGTTAAAAGATGTGTCTTTGGTTAAGCGTGTAGTAAGGGTTGATTTTTCAATACTCAGATAACTTTAAACAAAAGAAAAACTTACAAAAGTTGACAGACTATGTAAAATATATCAAAACGTCAAATTAGTAGTATGTGATTATATGTATTTTAGTGGATATATATTTATATAATTATGTATTATGTAGTGTATATATGTAAGAGTATCATTGAGTAAGTACCTATGTATGTATGTATTTATTATTTGTATGTCATAAGTTTTATCATTTTATACGTCGCCAACTTCCCTCAAGTACTTTATCTTGAATCCTGTCCATCCTAAGGTTACCTGGAAGAGATCGCTTTTAGCGATAAGGTCGCCCTTTGTACAAAATTAGTTAAGTTTTTTTTGTGTGTTTCTCTTTTTGAATTGGCTGACGTACAATAAAGATGTATTCTATTCTATTCTATTATTTGGTAGATAATTTTTAACAGGCTATTGAAAATCGGGTCTTACTCAGATAATTAAGGAGTGGCAGGAGTAGAAGAGACAATAGTGTCGAAAGTAGCATGAGAGTAAGGAGTGTCAGGAGTGTTGTTACCTGTGATGCGATGTCCCAGCCCGCCGCAGTAGGAGCAGCCCTGTCCGTCGGGCGCCGGCACCTCGGGCTCCCCGATCATGTCCAACAGGAACGAAGGGACCTGACCATTTACATTATTAATACGTATACTTACAATAACAACAAAGTGATAAAAAGATTAATGAAAAACAGTGGTTTTAGTTCTTAAAGCGATTTCTACCAGACGAGATAGGGTAGTCTGGTAGAGACTAAAAATTTTAAAAATATATATAACACAAATGGACACGACGTCGTAGATAGTGCAGTTCCGCGTAACTAACTTAGGATAATACCGCGTATCTGACCAAATGTAGTCAATTGCTTAAATTATCATAATAGCCTTTTAAATTGGAAACTTTTCCTTCCATTGTGAGACTACATTTAGTACGCGGACCTTCCCATAGTAGATTCGCGGATTAGCAGTCCCATTATGACTTGTAATAAGGATGTGAAGGCGTACCTTCTGTCCCGCCTCAGTGAGCAGGTGGGCGAGGTCCCGCAGCACGCTGCCGGCTACGTACCTTCTGTCCCGCCTCAGTGAGCAGATGGGCGAGGTCCCGCTGCACGCTGCCGGCTACGTACCTTCTGTCCCGCCTCAGTGAGCAGATGGGCGAGGTCCCGCAGCACGCTGCCGGCTACGTACCTTCTGTCCCGCCTCAGTGAGCAGATGGGCGAGGTCCCGCAGCACGCTGCCGGCTACGTACCTTCTGTCCCGCCTCAGTGAGCAGATGGGCGAGGTCCCGCAGCACGCTGCCGGCTACGTACCTTCTGTCCCGCCTCAGTGAGCAGATGGGCGAGGTCCCGCAGCACGCTGCCGGCTACGTACCTTCTGTCCCGCCTCAGTGAGCAGATGGGCGAGGTCCCGCAGCACGCTGCCGGCTACGTACCTTCTGTCCCGCCTCAGTGAGCAGATGGGCGAGGTCCCGCAGCACGCTGCCGGCTACGTACCTTCTGTCCCGCCTCAGTGAGCAGATGGGCGAGGTCCCGCAGCACGCTGCCGGCTACGTACCTTCTGTCCCGCCTCAGTGAGCAGATGGGCGAGGTCCCGCAGCACGCTGCCGGCTACGTACCTTCTGTCCCGCCTCAGTGAGCAGATGGGCGAGGTCCCGCAGCACGCTGCCGTCGAGCGCTCGCCCCAGCAGCGTGGTGGCGACGCCCCCGCCGCCCGCGCGCCCCGTGCGCCCGATGCGGTGCACGTAGTTCTCTATGTCCTCCGGCATGTCGTAGTTTATCACGTGCTGGATGTTCGCGAAGTCCAAGCCTTCAGTACAATCGCTCATTAGATAGTATTCGTTCTCACATTATATTCCCTAGTAAATCGTACCAGTGTTAAAATATAAAATATAACTGTCAAGTCATGAAGATATAGGAAACCTCCTTAAATTGTTTTACTAAATAACTCATACCCATTCGTATACAAACACACACAAACATTACTCACTCCCGCTCACACACACACATACAGAGAAAGAGAGAGTACTCCTACTACACTACTCACTCAACATTTTATTCTTTCTTATGTCAATTCACCCCAAAATTCTTATAATAATTGTAAGATTGGAAATCCCCAACACTATTCGTCTAACCAACTATTCCTCTTTTATGACATCTCAACAAAATATGTGAATAACTTTGACAAATAACAGAATTTATTTAAAAAATATTTATTTCATGACAAACAAGGCTACAAGGGTTCCCAAACCTATTTCGTGTACTGCCCACTTTGAGAATAAATTAGTTTTTAGCGCCCCCATTTTTTCACCTACTTAAAAACCACTACAACTTTAAATTTCATTTTTGTGAGCTATATTAGCGGAGATTAAACATTAATTCTAAACAAGACCTTTACTATAACTCGGAAGAGTTAACTTGAAACCTGAGCGCAGAAGGTAATACACAATGGCGGTCAGGTCTCAAGTTAACTCTTAAGGGCTACACCTGCCAATGAAAATGATTATTGAAACGCAACTTTATAGTATTGAAACAGAGTATCTTTTGTTCAAAATAAAACAAACATAATTGATATATATAAAAACTAATGTGAAGGATGAATTTGGCGCTGTTTAATAAATTTGTTGAAATCAGGTTCCAATTTACTCAAGAACAGTCGCAAGTCGCCACGTTCGGTAACATGCAAACGATTTCTCTTTTTAGTAAGCAGTGTTCCTACAGCACTAAATCCACATTCACGCAAACATGACGATGGGAATGCTATCAAGAATCGTTGAACGATTTACCACAATCCAGGGTCAATAGCAAGATCGGTTTCTGTAGCCAAAATTCTTGGTAATTTTTGAATTTGATTTTTTTTTCTCGTTTGTTGTCAATTCTATAAAATCTATTTACAGCTGAGGAGACATTGCTGTGTTGACATTTGAAAACGGATCCAACACCCAGTCTTGTCCGACTAGTCAGACTTATCTACAGGTGATTGCACAATGATTCTTCAATATTTTCAGCCATTTATCAATTCGTCACAGCAGTTATTACTCCCTTTATTGTTGGCAAAATTAACTCTTCTCCGATATTATGTGGTTTGCCTTTTTGAGAAATTAACAAAGAGATATTGTACGAAGCTCGAAGTCCGTCGTCATCTTGCTTAGTAGCCGCCAAAAATAGTTTTGCTACACTTGGCTGAGAAGGCAGGAAGAAGGCACAAAGGTGACGATGGGTTTGTGGGAAGGTGACATACTCGATACGTAAGAACAAGTATTATAAGAACCAGCCGATTCATACAGGAATGCAAAATTCGAGTTATTTAACAAAAACTTGTTAAAACATGATTGCCCGCGGTCTACTATCTAAGAAAATTACCTATCTATGTACTAATTACTATAAAATGCAAAAATATGTCTTTTTTGTTTCTTTGTGTCTACTTTCATTTCGAAACGGAGCGACCGACATGATTTTTATTTTAAATATTCAATAAAACATTTCAGATATATGAACTACGCGAAGAGAATTATCGAATCGAGTTTGAGCAATCTTTTAACTAATATTTATTTATGTTCACAAGTTGTAGTTGAGAATCGAGAGTTCATGCAGTGGGTGTTTAAGAGGCCTCCTAGCTAAATGAAATTACAAATCACCCACCCCTAAGCCTCTATAAACGCCCCCATTTTTTTTTCTGGGTCTCTTCAGGCCTTCAGTGCCAACGAGGGGGCGTTATCGCCCACTTTGGGAAAGGCTGCTCTACTATATCGTTAAGGAATATTTAGACAATAAGATTACGTGGACAAATTGACATTGTTTTTTTTATTTAATTTTCGATAATAAAATTTATTGTTGAATGTTTATAAACACTATAATTTTCATATACATTATTGTATTTTGGTACATTTCTCGGGTTGAAAATATTTTCATCTTATTTTTATATTCACAGTTTTATTATTGACTGAGGATTTTTGCATTTTTTAATAGTAATTATATTATATTAGTATTGGTACACGCCGCTCTACCTTTCGATGTCACTTCCCATATGTGGGGCTGCTGGATGAGATTTCTTATAGAAATAAGCAGTACTTTTGTACAATTCTCTAATATTCTGTTTTCCTTTTAATTGTCTCTGCGTGTACATAAATTGTTAAATAAATAAAAAATTCTCCATGAGTCAAAGGAACAAATCTTTTCTTTCGTGATCTTCTCAAATTAAGACCCCGATACATTGACGAACAGATAAGTATATACATGTGTACCAAAGTGTGAATCAAATAGTTCGAGTCAATTTTCTATTTACGCATACAAATTTCGAGTTACACAAACTAGGTAATTTATTACAGTTAAAGTACCTTTGCTGGCGACGTCAGTAGCTACTAACACATCTTTCTCTCCTCTCCTGAACGCCTCCACCGCTCGAGATCGCTCCTCTTGATCCTTACCACCATGAATCGCTACGGCTTCTACGCCTGTTACAAAAGTAATATATTTATTTATTAAGATAGATATACCATCGATATCAACGTACATACAAGATAAATTTATGCAAGTGTATAAAAGATATGTCTTTGCAGGTATTTACAACATCTAAAGACAATAATAACAATATAGTACAGTTCTCAGAGTCATTATTCAGATCTAATTATAATTATTTGTTGAGCAAGGCGAGTAATTCCTTGCATTTTCTTTTGACTCGTTCCGGGTCGCTAAATATGTCGATGTCATAATTGTAACTGTTGTAAATTTGCATGCATCTGTTTAGAGGTGATAAAATCCAAATTGGTTCTTAAAAGGGGATATTGAAGACAATAATCATTGAGTATCTTGGGATATCATACGGTACTGTAAGGTACACCAGCCGCAATAAATCGGGTGAAATTAATTTGCCATTAAGAAGTTTGTGCAACTATTATTTTTTGGACTGACTAATACTGTTGGCCGCAGATGGATTTTACAGCGTTACCGGGGTTTTAAGGAGGCGAGAACCTTGGAGAGTCCTCAAGACTTAAGCGGCGATCCGCCTCTGGAGGAGTTCTAATCGTCCGGTATCACCTCCAGGGGAGTTGTCCCGCTGTCTCTTAGAGTCTCCAGGGCGCTCGAGCCATGAGGGAGCAAGAACCTGAGGGTCTAAAGGCTCGGACCTCGGCTCAGGTGAGTCGTGTCGTGGAGCAGAGAAGCGCCCAGATACGTACCTGTACCTGGTATTTCGCGACGAGTGTAGACCGGGTCTTCGCACCCTTGTACCACGAGTGCGGTGTATTGGAAACGTTTGTGCAACGATATCAAATCTAAGAGCTTACGTCGGTCGGCTAGTGAAGTTATTTTAAGATGAGAATAAATCGTGACTGGGAATCTTTGAATTCTATTGATATGAATTTTGCAAGTGACTAGAGACATTTCTACTGTTCTAAATTTTATAAATTACATTTTAAACACTTGTTAAGATGTTTTTAATCTTTGAATTCACTCTATACCATTTATATTCACATTTTGGACATTTAAGATATCTTCAATGATTGGCATCAGAAATTGCAATTTATAATTTTTTTTTTTTAAAAACATTAAATAGTACTTGCATAAATAAAGTTTTTGGATAACATAAAAAGGAACTAATATTTTTATTCATAAATATCTATGAATTCATATATAAATGTTTTCCCACAACAAATTAGATAATATACAGAATATTCAAAAAAGTAGTCTTTGTGGCAAAATGATTTTTTTAACATATATAAATATTTGCGCATGGAACTAAAGAGTCGTAGTTTCACATCCAAAGAGCGGTCTGTGGCTCGCGATTTTTACTCTTAAGAATACACATTTTGAAAATGGTAATAGCCAAGTTTCCCCGTATTAGTCCACTTACCCTTAAGCAACAGGTATTCATGTATAGCATCAACATCTTGCTTCCTTTCAGCAAACACAAGAACCGGCGGAGGTGTCTTCTGGAGACACTGAAGCAGGTGTACCGTGCGGGCCTCCGCTTTAACGGCTTCCAACTCTTGGCGGACGTTCAAGGAGGCCGCGCCTGCTCTGCCTACGTTCACTGTTACTGGTTTCACCAAGGCAGACCTTTAGGACCAGTATATACAGGATGAATTACACAATAATGACTAAAGTCAAAGTCAAAGTCAAAAATAACTTTATTTAAATAGACTTATTTACTAAGCTCTTTTAAATCGTTTAAAATGAAGGAATGACGAAAATTATATATTTTTTTATCATTTTCATCATTCCCAGAATAACCAATTTGCGAAATGGTCAATCTCAATTACCCAAAAGGACTTATACGAAGTACTCAAAGGGACTTATAACAATTATTCAAAATACTTTTATCATTTTATCATTTATTCATTACTTCTTCATTTCGATTACAAATGAATATATTAAATTTTGGTTCCGTTGTTACAAAGATAGATGGCGGTGATTGTTTGTGAATCGTGGTATCGTTTACTTAAAAGTAGAATTATATAGTCCAGTGTTTTTATATTAAATATAACCTACAATTAGATGACGGTACAGTAATGTGGTTTTATTTAATCCCGTATTATTAGTACCTATCAGTTCGAAGGTAAACAACAATGAAGTAGGAAAGTTAATTGTATCCGATACATCAATCAGTCTTTTATCCAAGAAATTGTGACATTTTGAATTTATTAGTCAGATGTTCTTGCAATTGGGATATTGGCCCTGAATATTAACGAAAGGTGTTAGTTCTTTCAAAAGGATTAATAATCAGGGGGCTCGTGTCAACTAAAACCCTTTTTCGATTAAAGAGAAAGACATCTACCCCTACCCTGCATCACGAGAACAGTGCAGTTATGTGAGACTACCCTTCAAAAACTCCCGTCTTTTGTGTTCTCGCAATAGGCCTGGAGCATAAGTCCCCAATCAACACATCTTCGGGTTTCATGACCACGCATCCCTGTGATACCTGATGACCAAACACTGTGGGACGAGCGTTCCGCCAGCTTCGTCATTAAGACTTCGTAAAATGCTTTGACGGCATTCAGCTAGCTGTCACTTTCAACCATTATGTTAAAAACGGATGGCAGGGAGCAGTCGTTGCCTGATATAGTTGTTAGATCGGCCAGCTCTCTCCACCACTTTGCATTGTACTGTGTCGACTTATAGGCCTTCCCTCACCTCCCCTCAACGACAGGAGGACGCTTTACAACCTTCGTTCTTCGCGAGGGCATTCTTAATGTATATTGCCAGAACCCCCGCCTTAACCTCCCAAGGGGGAGAACTAGCCAATCCTATTTAACACTATTTTAAGCATACCTAGCAAAGTTCTGGATCTTCTTCGGCATAGTCGCACTGAATAATAGAGTCTGTCTCTGTCCCGCGAAGTAAGAGAATATAGTTCTGACGTCTTCTTCGAAGCCCATGTCGATCATACGGTCCGCTTCATCCATGCACAGATAGCGGCATACGTTTAGACGAACCTGGTGATTACAGTGCTCAGTAGATTATTATTAGCAACAAATTTCAACCGACTCTATGGTCGTCGCAGAGAAGACTTTCTTCAGATCTGGTGGTTCGGGATTCAATTCCCTGTAGTAGAGCTTTATGTAAGTGCATCTGGCTAGATACCATCATCTAATCAAGTCTACCGCCATTACAAATTATTATAGAATAGAATAGAATATATCTTTATTATACATCAGCCAATTCAAAAAGAGAAACACACAAAAAAAAGCTTAACTAATTTTGTACAAAGGGCGACCTTATCGCTAAAAGCGATCTTTATTATTAGCAGTTAACAAGAGATCCTGTTCCTTGTTGAAGAATCTGGATGTAGTTCGATTCCATCCAGCTTTATCATCACTTACCATCAGGTGAGATGAAGCTAGGAGCTACTCCGTTAAGAATCAAAAAAATGAACCCGTGAATTTTGTATCATCCAAAGTTAACCACTAACGCCATCTATTAGACGTAATCTAAAGTATACGTTAGGAAGACCATTTTCCATAATAAAATTCCCATTTACTTTTTCTAGTATCGTCAGTTTTTCATCTTCACTTTAAAGAGTGTATGTTCTCTTAAAGTACTTTTAAAATTACATCCTGTATATTCAAAATTACAATAAAAATGTCTTTATTAATTTATTATTATTTGATTTTACAATACTTTACAATTTCTTTTTAAAAAAACCTATATTAGGGCAGGCTCCCTATTTCAGAAGATGCCACTTTGTTCTTTATAGGTTCAATACATGTTATATTTTAATAACAGTTATATATCATAAGCGAGTTAATATTATAATGCTTTATATAAATATCCTATTATTCTATATATCAATATTTAGATGTATTTTCAATTGTATATTGTACGGTTCAAAATGGCTGTCTGTTGACACTAATTTTTAACATCGATTATACACAGTTACAAAAGTATTCCTCACCATTTTCTTGTCCAGCATATCCATTAGCCTGCCGGGAGTGGCCACCATGATATGGACCCCTCGTTGGACCACTTCCATACATTCAGACACGGCGACACCTGGTGGAAAGCATATGAACTAATAAAATTAAAACTAAGTGAGATTTCTAACTACGTTTTAATTAGTACATCAGTTGAAGTGTTCGGTGGAATCAGGTGATGCAGATTTTTGGGCACTCATCGAAATATAATCTATTGTTAGATAAGAAGAACTAGGAGGTTGGAATTGTTTTTTTCACCTCTGAACACTATATAAGGCGTCTCAACCCGGCGCGAGCCTCTTACTCTGCGCCTAGCCTTCGTCGAACGATCACACATTTTCTGTTACTCTGTTTCTGTTATTTTAGCCCATGTTTAAATTTTGTTTGGTTAATTTCTAATTAAAAATAATTTCATTGCACATGTAATAATTTGTCTTTTTTAAAAAATAAATTCCTAGCCACTTTATAAGACTATAATAAACAGAAAGATAGACTCACCACCGATAGCGAGGCAGCTTCGTATTTCAGGGCTGCCACAAAGTTTAAGATGCTTCACAAAATGTTGTATTATGTCGTGAGTTTGTTTCGCTAGTTCCCGAGACGGGCAGATTATTAAGCCGTACGGGCCTTCGTTTCTGAAACAAATATAATATCCTTATTATTAATAATTAATATTTCTCACACTAACACCTATTATCTAGCCTAAAGTAAGCTTCATTAAGAGCTTATGTTATGGAGATTAGATAACGGAGAAATATAGATAGTACTAAATAAACATACAAATATTTAGGACTCAAAAAATATTTGTCTCTACTGGAATTCGAACCCAGGACCTCTGGTTTAGTAGACAGGGGTACTGACCATTCAACCAGAGATCCGTCATGGATATTAGAAAGTCAAAAGCTGTGATTAGAATATAAGAAATATTAATATGTAAATAATGAGACCAAATATTCGTTTTTATTACAAAATATATAAGCGCCCCGGGCTCCGATAAACAGCAATCCAATTTACTGACCTGATAAAGGGCATCTTAGTCTCCTGCTCCAGACAAAACATTACCAGAGGCAAAGTAAAGACGAGGGTCTTCCCTGAACCTGTGAAAGCTATCCCGATCATGTCACGACCGCTCAGCACTGCCGGTATACCCTGCACCTGGATCGGGGTCGGTTTCTTTATGCCCTTCTCGTCTAATCCGCGAAGGATACCTATAGAAGAAATATTTTTATATTTTTTTGCTATTTATTTTTAGGACTTATATCTATATAGATATGTCAGCCCTATAGATACATATACAAAATTATCTCACTATAATTTACATTATAAGAATACACTAAGGTCGCGGCGGACACATAAGACTAAACAATTTGGTCTCACAAGATGCTGGATGAGCCGAAATACTATGAAAAATGCCAATATTCATACAATGCACACCTAATCTTTTAAATAAAATCAGCCGCTGCGCTTGGTTCCGGACGCACTCCATCAACAAGTGATGGATATCTTCTATTACTCCGCACGTATCACAGTTAGGGCTTTCCGTTTTGTTCATAAGATATCCAAACTTGTTAGATGGATAGTGTCCGGATCGAAGTCTATTAATGAATATAACAAAATGTTATATAAATCTATTTACATTTGTATTACAGAACCAAGGTATTCGAAGAGGCTCACATTGTATGGTTTTATACCAAATAATAAAAAACCCTAACATTTATGCCTTTTTGCCGCTGAAGGGAAGCTCTGCCAGATAGTCCCCCTATTTCCCCGAGTAATGGCTCTCACCCTAGAAACCTCACCACACCTGCTGTAGCGTAGTGTGTTCCCCGCACTACATACCGCTTGATAAGAATTTAAAACGATAACCTGAGTCAAAGTCAAAGTCAAAATATCTTTATTTAAATAGACTCTTTTACTAAGTTCAGTTCAAATCGTTATAACAGGGAATATGTATAAGAAAAAAATAAACAAATGTTTAATTTTAATTAAAGGTAATAGTGATAACTTTAAGTGGATATTAACTGGGTATTTAAGTTGTCCCAGTTATAGAATTTAATTATGTATTGAATAAATTATTTTAAAACTAAAACTAACACTAGTATGAATATTCCCAATTAACCCTACCACCGCTTCAATGAATTAGTAGCTGCGGTAATTATATTTGCTAATTGTAAATAACAATTTTAATGCATTTATGTCAGATTGTTTTTATGTCCTTTGTTAATTTGTGTGTGTGTGTGCGTGTGTGTGTGTGTGTGTGTCTGTGCGTGTGTGTGTGCGTGTGTGTGTGTGTGTTATTGAAACAGATTTTAAAAAATCATGTACCTCACTAAAAACCAACCTTTGGGAAACTTCATGTGCTCAAACGTTTTCAACGGTGGAGGAACGTCCTCACCCTCAACCAATATACGTAGTTCCCTGCGCACGCGCTCGTGCCTTTCTTCTGACAACTCGAGGATACAGCGTGGTGTCCGCCAGGAGGTTTTAATGGGGTCTTCATATTGAATACCTGGAAGGAGCAGTTGACTCGTGAACTTAAACCCGATTTATGTAACACCCCTTTTTGGACCGGCAAGATAGAGGTAGCTAGTTCAGTATGTCGCATGCTGCTCTATCTATCTTCACATATGGACTCCTATATTGCTTATCATCAGGTGGTGTCAAATTTTCGATGAGCTTTTTATTAAAAAAATGATATATATAACTTTATTACTAATTTCTTTGGAAATTTTGTTATATTTAAATAGAGATTTCCTTATATCTATGGGCAAAGATCAATCGAAAGAATAGGATATCATTAAAAACTATCGATCTATTCTTGAGCTATAAAAACAAGTGTTTTGGTGTAGTCCTACTTCCAAGACTCATTATGTATTTCATCTACACCTTATCTCTTTAATATAATTTAAGCATTGACATATAAAAATTATAAAATTTCTATGAGTTTTCAATAATGACAATGATGGAACGTATTAATACATAAGAGCATGGAGCATGGAGTAGAACGAGTTAAAGATCTCGTCATATTTACCTTTAGCCAATTCTGCAACACCCATGAGAGCTTTGCTCTGTGCTACACTCTCCAGAATATGCTGTTCCTCGCGAGCCTGCCTCTCTGCTGCAGACAGTGCTCGGGCTTCTGCTAGTCTCTTAAGCTCACTGTGCTGATCGAGGAGAGAGACATTGTAACGTCGTCCCCATTCCTCTTGTGATGCTAAAAGTTTACCGACCAGTGATTATTTTGATGCCAAATATGTTTTGAATCCTGTTTTATATTTTTGCTAACAGATTTATAATAAAATAAAATTGTGCGGAATTTTATTAAACAGGTCATTAAAAACTGTTTAATTTCAGATTAATTATCAAGAGGCTGGCTGAGAGGCTCCAGCAACATTGTCACATTGGCAATTTTAGGATATTGATAATTATCACAACAGTAAACATGATTCAACAAGAGTTACAACACCTCATATAAATAATTGATTTTTTTATTTGCTATGACATACTCTTAATAAATTTGTTGGCTTATGGGATTCAAAAGAAATAGAGACAGGCAATTTAAAGATGTGATAGTGAGAATGCTTGGCAGGTGCTAGACAAGAGTAGCAATGGAATAGAGTGAAGAACATTGGGTGAGGTCTTTACCCAAATGCATACATGAAATTTTATCTGAATAAAGGCTATCTTTAAACAAACATCATAACAAGTTATGAACTTTTGAAACCTCCATGCTGTTAAAAACAGAAAATTAAAACAGTATGGAGGTTTCAAGTCAAGTGTAATTTGTGAAGTCAATACATTATAATCATTTCATTTTTATTGGAAAATACAAAATATCTATCTTACTATCTCCATTTCTTTATTTTATTTACCCAGATTCCACATTCAGCATATACATTTGCACATGATAATATTTATCTAAATAATAAAATATTATGTTTGTATCTTGCCAATTTTATTTTGCTGTGTTGCATGCTATTTAATAAGGTATAAAATAAATTTGGTTTAATTTGCATGTTGCATGTTCCTGAGCACTTACTATCATCGTCGGGATCATTATCACTGGAACTTTTATGGTCTGTATTGGCTTCAGAAGCTAATTGCCCAAGTCTGCCTAGTTTCATTAATTTTTGCTTTTTTCTTTCTTTAACAGGTATATAAGGTTCGTAATTATCAACTTCTTCTTCTGATTCGGATGATTTTTCATTCCGTCTGTAACGTTTAACTAAAGGTGGAGAGTTTTCTGACATTTTTGTAGAATAAATTACCCAAAATACTATAAATATAAACACAACACTAAGTTATACAAGCAAATAAATACACAGGTTAATTTGTAAATTGACATCAACAGTAAAATCAATTTCTAATTTTGTTCTTTCCAGTTCTCAATATAAACATTACTTTTGCACAACAGTCTTCTTTTTTATAAATGTGTCAACAACAAAGCCATACAAAAGTAAGTTGACATTTCATACGTTCCGTTCATAACGCTAATGTTTCCTCTCTCAGTATTTCAAGCATAATACTTCTCAAAAGTTATCCATTCCTATTTTAAATTATAATATTTCTATCATGATTTTAAAGAAAATCTTAATTTATTAATTTGACTGATCTGTATCTATATAATATAATACATCAAAGTTGAATTTTAAAAATACTTATGCATAATCAGAAACGTAAAACTGTAATATGTTATGTTTATAAAGTTTGTTTAAATTACGCAATTGTTGCAGGTGCAATTGAACGTTATAAATTCATGTTAGACAATAACCAATATCTGTTTATTTATTTTCTCACTGTAATGGAACTTATTTTATTTAAACTATGATTTATGTGACTAAAACAATAACAAAGGTGATATTGAATTTTCATAATCAATGATCATTTATTGACTATGACAACCAACTTTAAAAACACAATATCATATGTTGTCATGTCATAAAAAAATTGTCAAAATATGCAAGTGACACGTAACTTCACATAATTAAATTTAATTTTTGTGACTTCCAAATGTGCAAATTGAGTAAAATCTGTGTCTCCGCCGGTTAATTGTTTGGTAACAACATGTCAGACAAAAGTTTCGGTGAACAAGTAAACAGGAACATTGTGAAAAACCCACTTCTGTCGACGGCAGTGACTGGTCTCTCATTAGAAGATTTGACACATAACGCTGTTTTGCTGCCCGTTGCTCCAAGCCAGGAGCTCAACACAAGGCGAGGTGAGTACGGTCTTTATTTTTATCACAAATGTATACGTCCAATTAAAGCGCAGTGACCTTCGTACTAAAAACATGTCAGTTTTCCTGTGAACTAAATCGCGAGTGGGATGTCAATATATGACATATTTTTAGTGGTATCACATGTATTTTGTTCAATTTCTCTACTGTTTGTTGATATAATTGTACAAATGACTGAAATAAACATTAACGGATCGTCAAAACTCATGAAAATGCGTAATTTATAGTGTTGAGTTATTTGAGTGAAAAAGTGAAGTGTTCGCAATGTCGTCTTTTCTTTATAAATCTTACAGAAACGCGCCATTTGAGTGTATTTTTTCCTGAAATCTATTTTTCAACACAAGTTAAATACAAAAAGGTTGAGCATATCTTCTATGAGCTTATATTTGTAAGTTTAATCTCGTTGAGGGTATTTCTTCTAGTTTAATGACTTAAAAGATGAACAATTTGCATTCACATATCACTTTATTGTCACTATTCAACTCATCAAGTAACTGTGGCATATCAAAGTCCCATATCAACAGGTTAAAATTCATTTAAAAAAAGAAAAAAATATATTAACTTCAGTTGATAAAATATGAAATAAAACTTGAAAATATAATTATTCCATTTATTTATCTACATTGAAATAGAAAAGATAAATGTTGCAATAATTGTTAACTTTTTTTTAGTTTACAAATAATTTGTATTTAAAGTTAAAACACTGTTTTTATCCTTTAATATTTTTTTGAATTTAATTCTTAATGGGGTAGCTCTTGGCTTTCATATCACCTCATGGTAAGTGAAGATAAGGCTTTGGATGGAAGTGAACTATACCCGGATTCCACCAGAGAGGAACTGGCTATCTTACCATGACCTGCCAGAACTAAACAATTCTGTTAACATTATTTTTATCCCTGTAGACTTAGGTAAAAATGTGGTAGCTAGCTAGGCGGACTTACAAAATCATTGTCTCCACTGGGGATTGAATCATGGATGGAGAAGTAAGTGGTCTTTGCCACTAGACCACAGAGGTTGTTAAAGGAGTAATGGGCTTAGTATAGGAGTATTATGAGTGTTTGTAGATAACACCATTCAATACTAAGGTGCTTTATTTAGAGAAATCCAATCTGGCAAGGCTATGTACTTACCTTCCACAATTGATTGTTGATTTTGAATAGTTGTGATAAAATTCTACCATATGTTACCAGTTAGGTATGTCAGGTACATTAAATGTGTCAGATTATACACACAAAGTAGGCCTGTTGATTACCAGAATGTCTGTTGACTGTACCAGTAAGTCAGTTAATACCAGTGAGTTTGTTGACTGTACCAGTAGGTCAGTTAACTGTAACAGTGAGTCTGTTAACTGGACCTGTGAGTCTATTGACCAGTGATACTCTTGACTATAGCAGTGAGTCTGTTGACTGCACCAGTATGTTTGTTGACTGTAGTAAACAATACCTATAATAGGGTTTTCAAATTAATTAAAACAACAAATAGATTGATAATAAATAAATGTATATTTCTGATATTATAAAGATTTTTATAAAATAGTATATGGCTAGAATGTCTCGCTTAAACACTATTTTAAGTAACCTAAATATACTACCCGTATTAGTAATAATTATATTCCAAAAAACCAGAACATTAAAAATATTATATAATTTATTATTATTTTATGAAGGGCAGAATCAAAAATCTATATATCTTGCTTACGAGGCATTGAATTTTTACTATTATTTATATTATTCATGTCAAAATTCAACTTCTCATAAGCAAAAGCTATGGATAGATCACTGGAACCCAACCTAAATCATCTTATGCTCTGTTTAAGCTCACCACAAATGCAATATTAGTGTATTTTATTCTGGCATAGGCTACATCTAAAGTTTGTTTGTTAGGATTACTGCGCTACAAGCATTATTATCACAATTAATTTTTAATAATGCAGAAGTCGATGTATCAAGTCCACTAACCATCAACCACTTCATTTTGATCCTTACCAGGCTTAAATTAAAAACCCGTTATTTATAAGATATCCTTTACTTAGTCATAAGCTGACCCGGGTTAGTGCCGACATTGTTGGTTGTATTATTGTATGAAATCGTATGGTACACTGTCTCACGGCATGCTGGCGCCATAGTCTTCCCTGCTATAGGCCGGCATCGCTATGTATTGTGTGCATTTCTTAAGTCTGTATAGAATTACAAATAACCAGCATACCGACTCGGTCGAATACAGAATATAGATGTCGTTATCGTTCTAGTTGTCGTATCGGGCCTGCCAATAAAGAAATGCTTATTACCTACATATTAAAACTGATCCAAAGCGACAATAATTGACACAGATACTTTATTATGTTGTTTTAAAGAAGGTCTTTTTTTTAAGTCATCACAAACATCCTAAATCTGTCCCTGAACTATACACGAGTCAATGGCCAATACGTATTTGGTTCTGATTGGTTAAAATCATGTCAGCGCAGAACTGCATTCAGGTTTCGATATTTTTTGGCGAAATATTTTTCTTGCATGTCAAATATTGTCTTAACATTCTCATCTTAAATCATAGCTAATTAATAAGTTGGTTAGTAGCTAATCTTAATAGTAAACTTAAATAACTTATAATTTAATCGAAAGGTAACAATAAAATCAAATTATGTCATTACTTAACTAAGCTTGCATTAAATACGTATCCAATTTTTTTGCTATTTTTATCTCATTCATTCATGTGACATGTGAAAGAGAAAAACATGGCTGTCAACTGGAGTAACATATAATAATACTTCTTACAATTCTATTCACAATAAAAAAAATCAAAGACAAAAGACTCAAGTTTTGTCTTTGTCTTCATAAAATCAAATCAAATCTTATTAAATTGTCTGTGGTTTGTTTAAAACTGACTAAGTTTATGCTAGTCTACAGTTGTTAATGCCATGCGGTTTTTAAAAGGAAAAAATAACGCTGTACGCTTATAAACGAGCTCATAGGGGCGCGTCTAAAAATTTAAGCTTTTCCCTCTAACATTATTGACCAGACATTACAGGTTAATGATTTTTATGCATTAATCTAGGTTGTAAAGTTAAACATGCTGGTTTTTCGCTGACATTTGACATCTCTCAGTAATTCTGAAAGTTTTCTTTTTACGTTTTCATTGTTTTAGTAAATATCAAGTAAATATACTTAATGTGGTCGTTCTTTACAGCAATGCAAAAAAATTATGGCACTTTAAAGACCGAGAACTTCTATGCCAAAAATTTAAGGTTATAAGTTGTTATATACACTGGAGCGTGGTGAAATAATCGTGGTGTACAATATGAACGCGCCTCTGTGGCATTACGATTGCCACTACCATTGAGAGACGATTCAATCAATTGGTAACACTTGTACAAATAAATTGTACTAATATGTTTGTACGACATTTATCTATTATAATATTGAATATTGATACAACGTGTTCGGAACTTCTGGTACAGGCGAGTAATACAGATTTTGATTGTGAACCGTTTGCATCGGTAAAGCCCCGGAATATAAGATTCAAAGATGTTCCGAATTTGCATGGAAGCTGGTAAAAATATAGAAGAGTATATTTTTAAGAATATTCTATGACATAAACTATCCCTGCATTTTAACATACCACAGCATTTAAATTAAAAATTGGTTTTTCAAGTCCAAAATACCAACTGTCAATAGACAAGACAGAACAATATGTCAATGTCGGAATTTATCGTAATAATATTTTTTTTTAAAACGAGGCATGCGTTTGATTTGGTTCAGCCTACGTTTATTTAGTTTTTTTTTTTATATAAAAATTTTATAGCTTACAATACAATGCAAAATGCTTCACTGCGAACAATGTCAAAACATGACGTCTCACAACTGAGGTGAATGCCAAAATGTAAGGGCGCATGTGCAAAGTTAATACTATAATTTTATGCGTTAAAACGCTTAATTGATATAGATCTATGGAAATAAACTAATAGTTCTAAAAAGAAATGATCTTGATAATGTTGCACATTAATTACTTTGATTTATTTTATATTTTATTGATTTAATTGGCCACTTTGATGATATTATACAATTAAGATACAATTGATAATAAAAAAGCAAGAGAAATAGTCTTTGTAACTTTTTTGTGAAAGAACTTATCGTTTATTAGATATAGTCCCTTTTATTTACTTTGTATCACACTGAAACGTTTTAAAGTTGCTCAATTTGGATATACCAATCGCATGATATTTTTAGCTTATAAATAAACATTATTGTATTCAAATAAAATATACAGTTGACTTCAAACAATCAGACAGTGACTGTTTAACTGACATTTCTCGACGTAACATAGCTTGGCAGTTCTCTGGACTCTCTTCGTCTCCTCACGCACCAATAGATCAAGAAAATGATTAAGAGTATGAGAGCTAAGCCTAGAAATACTCCTAGAACGATGGCCGCGATACCGGCACCGGTAATGTAATCTGGAACAGAGAAAATAATAGCATTACACGCGTTGTACAGTTGTCTAATTGACCCCCATTTTAAAGTTAAGCTGTCTCTTTTTTTTTGGTATAACCAAAGAGAGATAAATAGACTTTAAATTTTAGAAATTTATTCAGATTCTCAGTCTCTTTTAACACATTCAATGCCCAATAAAAATGCCCCTTATTTGCACTGTGTCGCAATATTTGCGATATTTTTAATAATTTTGTAAAATATTTTTTGCAATAAAACATTAACTATTTCGCAACATTAAAGTGCCGACTGTGACTCCCTGTGTATTCATAAACATCAAATTATAATCTATTTAAGAACATTTCCAACAGCGCTACCTATATTTTGTAAGTTAGTAAATCCTTCATTATAGGGTGAACACGGGAACCGTGTCGTGTGCGTCTAAGGAAAATATAGTACGACACGGCTACCGTGTCGTTAGCGTGGTAAAAGGCTTGCGAAACGCTTTGCGAGAGAAACTTAAAAATGTAGTATTTCAACTGAGTTCATATGAAGAAAATGCCTCGTGTTTCCTATAATGTTCAAATTGAATAGACTTGAGAGAACCATGGAGTTAGCTTGAGCAGAATTTCCTCAACCTACTTGATATGTCCACAACGTAACTATTGGCGTTTCCAAACGCGTCCACTGCAGTCACTACAAGTCTTGGGGCGCAGCAAGTGGCTCTGTATGTTCCTATAACTTCCTCACGAGACCCTGATATGAAGTTGCTGTCGTACACCAACCCTATCGGTGACGATGACAGCCGAAGGAGACCTGAAATGTTATGGCTATTAAAGGCTGAGAGTTTCTTGCGCCGCTTCTTCTCTGCAGTCACTAATTCGTCGAAGCGGTGGTAGGGTTAATTGGGAATATGTGTAGTGTAGTGTTAGTTTAAATTATAGGTAAATTTGCAAATACCTTTACCAATTCCCTGTTAAGACGATTTTAAAGAAATTAGTAAATGAGTCCCTTTAAATAATGTTATTTTGACTTGTTATTTGGTCTTGTTAGTGCAGTACTTTGAATTGAAACAGAATTTCGGATTAATGCGTATATCAATTACTATAGCACCCTACAGTCTCTCTTTCAAAAGGTCATTTGGAACTACTAGTTACTAGCCAGTATTGGGCCATCGTGTTGAAGACTAACAATATGCAGTAAGAACTAGAAGTAGCAGATTCTAAATTTAAGTCCATTTTGTCCATAAGAACAACCTCATATCACTTTATTTTTCAATTATTTGGCCTGGTAACTAAGACCTTTAAGCCATATCTTCATTAATGTTGTTTTTATCTTTATTTATGGCTCCAGGATACTGGTGCAATGTTTTAAATAAATGAACTTACCCTACAAATGAATGAATGGAAACGAAACACTAAAAAATCTCACGTAAGTCACTAATCAACGCTGAATGATGTATTCCATATATTGCATGACTTAACGATCCTTTTTGCCATAAAAGTACACCAATTTTATGACAAAAACAACACTACAACACAATATATGAAATAAAACACACAGCACCAAACCGCCCCCCGCCATTACGCGCCTAAAACTCCCTCATATCACTTGACATTGTGGAAGGTACAGTTATCGACATAAATGAAATGTTGTTTTAAAAAGTATATATATTTTTATTTATCTTTCAAAAAAAAAATGCATTAAATTATAAATGGAAGGTTTACCCTATGGTTTGTTTGTATGCGTTAAACGATATCTAAAATATATATCTCTCGTTTTATAGTGAGACAATGGGGTATAGATTTAAAATCAGATTTAGAGTATGTCTTCGGAATTTAGGCCATTATGGATTAGTTTTTTTTTTAAATTTTAGCATTGTTTCAACGGTATTCATTGTAAATATATCCAGATAGATCCAGACATAAGCCAATTAATGAAACATATCATAGTTTTTAATATGGTAGTAATTAATTAAGAAGGTAGTTGTTAGTAAAATTTATCAATACATATTTAGAAATTAGAATTTGATAATTTTAATAATCAAGAGTGTAATTTAAAATGAAAAAAAAAACCAGTCAGTCATCGCATGTGAATGGTGTCTTTAATATGTGAGTGTATGTTTATGTGTGTGTGTGCTAGTGTTTACGCGCGTAACTACTCGTGATGTTATCAAATGCTAGTTATACTAAAGGATATAGTTTATATGAAGCGATGGATGTTTTTTATATTTTCAAATATACCAAATGAAATGTGTAGAATGATATTGTGGAAGACCTCGTCGTTTACGCACCTCCAACTGAGTCTCGGGCAATCACCGTTGCCGACCAGATGTGTTGAGCGCATTGGTCGCCTAAGCGCCCCATGCATGTGCCCTGGAAGTTGTGGCGGATTTCCGGTGCCCAGACGTCAGTGATCGTCTGACCAGAGTTTCTAACGTAAACGTACGCTGAGATGGACACTTGCTCTATGCCTGGAAATGTGGGAAATAGTTTTATGATTTAAAGGATGCTATATTCATTGAGTTGTATTGTGGTATATTCAAAGTTCAATATCGCGTTCCCAGCTTCCATACAGTATCTTAATAATGTATTTGAACTGTTTTTATATGGTGAAATATTCTCGCAAAAACACTTCTTTTTTAAAAAAAAAAATGTATTATACATAGACCAATAAAATATTTTTTGTTCTAGACTGTTCTAGAATATATAAAGAACTATTAACTTAAATTTGAAATGTATACAATGTGTTTGGTATTAAAGTCGCTTTCGCTTAGAACAGGTAGTGATGCACTAGTTTATGGATAAATAAATAAAACTCACCATAAGCCGTGAACGTTATAAAGTCCCTAGCTCCTGGCTGAGCACTCCCAGTAATAGTGACACTCACTATCACGTTTTCAGTTTGCCCAGAAGCTATAACTCGTCTGCAATAGAAATGAAGGTAGGTTTCTGTAAGACAACTCAATCATTTGTTCGTTAACATAGTTATATTTAAGCAGTTTTGTACTACGAATATGAAACGGTCGTTCAGTAGCTGTCGACTGTACATCCCAGTTATAAGGCTGGGCTGCCTGGAGAATTGCTCGTGCAGAACCCAGGTTACCCCCGTGAAGGGCAATGAAGTTACCGGGGAGTTTTAGTGGGTATTCTCAGTGCTGCTCTATGAGGTACTGAGTGAGCCCCACACACTCCCGTCGCTTAGCCAGTGACGGGTAGGTCCGTAAATGGATTCCTCCTTGTAAAAAAAAAGCTGTCGACTGTACATAGTGGATTATTACTATCATTTCTCGAACAATAGCAGTTCCAGTAGCTGATGCGAACTACTATTTGAGGAACCAACAATATATTTCAAGATTTCAATATGCACATCTTAATCGTGCTTCGAAAAGTCCGTTAAGTCGTTGTTGCCGATTGTTACCGTAACCGCTTTTACCTATCAACTCGCTTTGGGCCATCGTTGTGATGTTAAGGTGCAAACGATGTTTTTCCCATCTAAAAAGGTCTTTGCTCAGCAGCGGTGAGGTTTTTGTAAGCTGTGACGATGACCAGGACAATGAATGAGTTTTTAAGTGCTATCACAAATGGATACTTGAATCTCATCGCCGATTTACCTATCGTACTTAAATTAAATATTTAAAAGGACTTACTGTGTTGGATTGATGCCAGTCAAAAATCTCTGCTCTCCAATAGCGCCGAAGCGGAACTGAACTGATTGTTCTCTGTAGTTAGTGACTTCGAAGTGCAGCTGCGAAAGCAATTGGAATGCATTTAAGTCTGTGTAGACGTATGTTATCAATTGGCGTAATATTTAAAATATGCTACAAATTTGTAAAACAACCATTCGAATTTTTAAAGCGCATTATTTTATTTTAAGTGATGATTTTAACTGTGACATTGGATACCTGTAAACTCTCTCCTGGAGCTCCGTACAGTTTTGTGCTCAGTCCGATTTGAACTGATGTCAATAGAGAACCTACTTGGTTCACCACCTGTAAGAATACGGGAAAACTTTAGTGTTGTTGGCCATTAAACTGTCACGAACACTGAGGATCAAGAACCATTGCAAATGTCTTGAAATCCATTTCTCATTCCCTTCAGCGTCATTTTAGTACCTTCCGCATTATAATGACGCTGTAGGAAATAAGTGGTGAATCTCCAAATAACGCGGTGATAATCGCTTTGGCTGACAAATTGATAGCTCGTTGCTAGCTGGTTCCTTGATGGCTGGTTATTGATCTTAGCGGAATATTAGATACTGGCGGGGTTTATTTATTTATAATTAGTGACAGCACAGCTCATTATACAAAATTGCTTAAAGCGATAAGGTCGCCCTTTGTACAAAATTAGTTAAATGTTTTTTGGGTATTTCTCTTCTTGAATTGGCTGATGTATACAATAAAGATATATTCTATTCTATATTTTGGAGGCCAATTACGACTATCCAACATAGTAAATATTTGAAATGCTAGAGGTCAACTTATATCGATAGAAACAACTATCTACTCAAGGGAGTCGCTCATCATAAATATAGTAGCTGCAATGTCGTGTCTTTCTTATATCCCTTTGATATCACTTCTTGCAACTTTTTGATTCTCTCGCATTAATTTATATATGTGGGCTCAATCTAGAATCGATGTTATGATCTATATAGTATTAGAATTGAAACTATTCAGAGAAAGTTCACCCGCTTTCTAGATTATAAATTTAAAGTAAGCAAAATTTAAATTATGAATTCTGTGCTAAATTTCATTTTTGCCGTTATCTACGAGATCGATTGTCCTGAACTTCTAAGCATTATTTCGATTAGGGTGCCTTTACGTGCACCTCGTAATAACATCTAGAAAGCGTTCAGTGTACCTCTCTCTCGCACCAACTATAGACGAAATAGTTTTATGAATAGGGCTTGCGATGTTTAATGGTATCGCTGTCAATGTCAACATTTATGATATTATCCTTAGCATCAAAAAAGGTTTGATAGGGCAGAAAAATGTATCTTATCTTGATGAAGGACCAGGATTACTCCCGGAGCATGTCGACCCAATGGAATCTTTTGTGCTCTTGTGAGAATGTAAGTGTTACTTCCTCTTTTTAAGTATTTTATTTATTTATATATATTTACTATATTTATCTCACTGCAGGTACTGTTGTAGTCATGGCTATTTGTGTTAGCTTGATACTGGCATTTAGTAACTGCTGTAGTGGTTTATGTTGACTATTACTGATGTCAGCTATCAAATAAAATAAGATTTCCCTTCTTGCTTCTTGATTCCATTGCGAATGTCAAAATAAGCGACACAGTCGAGGTATTTTATAATTGCGTAAACACAGCAGGTTGCTTTCTTCATATATTGATTTCAATTTGATATCGCCACGGGTTTATGAGAGAAATGTCTTAATAGACAAACGGATAAGATCCTATGAAAATAACTCTTGAGTTAAGGAAACGGTACCCTAAAAAAAGAAGAAACTGATTGCGGATATTGATAAAAATCAATAAACTAGAATCGATCTTATGACATTTTTTTGTAGTTCACGTTTTTTGTGAGTTTCAAACAGGAATTTTAAATAAATGACTATTTTTTTGTATTTCTGACCGAGATCACGTTTTGACACCGCTTTAACAGACTATGTGGTCTAGAGGAACCTGTTTTTGATATGTGAACATGTGTCTATTTATGTTGGGTTTATTATTGTAGTATTTATGTCTGATATATTTCGTGCGTTCGCGTGGTCGATATCGTGTTTAGCGTGGCTGCTTAAACCTTGTATTAGAAGTTCTTCTTGACTCGTCACTTGTCATCGTAAATTTATCTTTAGTTCGTGCTTATGTCCAGGAGTGGACGTCGCTAGGTGATACTATGATGATGAGAATATGTTTGGTGTCAGTGAGTAGCTTCTCACCCAATTCCGAAATTAACCCTACTCTTAACAGCCGTTACATTATTTTTATGAACCAAGGCTGTAAGTAATTTTTGATAGTCATATTTAGTTGTACGAGCGTAAAAAACTTTATTCAAGAACGAGGTCTTGAAATCTAGATCCTAACTGTGTAGAAGTCACATTCTCCATTTTATTCAATGGAACGCACTGAGAAATGGAGTATTGTATATTGAAGACTTAATAGTGACGGGGTTAAGGTACAATTTACATGCAGATTTACATACACGGTGTATTTATCAAGTTTAAATACGTATTCTTTATTACGTTATACACGACAGTCGAGACGCGGGGACATCGTTTTACATAAGCCCACCCTTACTAAATGTTCTCAATGTTGTAGATTTTGATTTATTTTGTGTACATATTTTAATTGTACTTACTTAATAGGTTTTACTATAAGTGATAATCGCGATAGGTAGCAAATGATACGTGTTTGAGGATTCAGTTTCGAAAACAAGAAGTAAAAAATTGGCTTTGTTTTATTTTAGTAGATCTACTGTCCACTTCTCAATGACTTGTAAATTGTCCAAATCTTGCTGAATTTTGGCCTATCCTTCTCATCACAAGGACCCCCCGGTAGATTTACTAACAGATGGATTAAGATCGACGTTCAATAAACGTATACGAGTATGTATCAAAGTTTAATAAAATATTTTTATTTTACGATTTATGGGCTCAATCTATTCGCTAATTATTAATCATGACTTGATAATGACATTGAAGCCATTTTCACTAATTGATTGAGTAATCTGAGTGCAGCTTCGACTTTATCATGACTTAACAATTAAGATGAATTGAAAGTCAAGAGCTTTCCCATTAAAAAATCTTGAAATAGGTCTTTAAAGAATTTGGTGGTAACGACGCTGTGAAAATAATTTGTCAAATAATCCCACTGATTATAATGGGAAGGTTTTCATGAAAACTAAAGCTTCTGTTATAAAACTCTTTACCTGTGAAACAGCTCTGCTGAAAGGTAGAATGTTGCTATCATTGTATTGGAGTCTTCCATTATAAATCTTGGCGTTAGCTTCTTCTGCGATTTCCAAGTCATTTCTCGAGTCGGGAAACACAATTGCTGCGGATCTACTCATACGCACTTCTGATTGGTGGACCAGTGGTCCTGCGAGCCGCACAAACGGCTCTCCTGAAATTTAAGAGTTATTTTATATGGCGTTAAGTTTACATTTGGCTGTCAATTTCTTCTTTGTTCACATAGGAACATGGAGATCTTGTGTTAAGTTTGAGGGTTTATTCATTAGTTAGATCACTAGTTAATTGCGCAGTAAAATAGTGTTTAATCATTAGATCACATGTTAATTGGTTTAGTTCGTGTCATTGCGTTTCATTCAACCTTCGCGCAGTTAATATATTATTTAATACATATTATTATTTAATACATATTTTGATATGTATAAAAATTGAATATTTTAATTAGCGTCGGTTTGCGTTAGTGTTTTAGGTTAAAATTGGTAAGAAAGGATAAAACCGTTTACAGAAAAATAGGATTGAAAGATATGCAGCACCACTTGTTTAGTTTAGTGTTTAGTTTAGTTTAGTTAAGAAAATTGTTGGTGTCGTTTAAAAATATTAACTTTGCTTTACTTCGTAGAGTGAACCTGAATTATGTGCGCTTTAGATAATAATGGATTATGTCGCTATTAAAGTATTTTCAGTTGAATTCGTTCGCCATTATAATGTGAATTAATGTAACTCTAAACTTGTCAAATTACTTTATTTTTCAACAGTCTTGTTCTCCTGTCTCTAGCCTAAACAATAGAACCGAAATCATACCTTTGACGTCTCTCCCCACAATCTTCGCGTAGACCCTAGACCCTTTGACGTTTGGTATTGGCACATCAGCTGTCAGTTCTGTCACAAGGTTGTCTGGAGAGTTGTCGTCTCTGGATACCGGTGGGTAGCTGCAATTGAACAAATTTGTCTTTCTGTAAAGAAAATTTCGTAGAGCTTGAAGTTGCGACTCTACCTCCTTTGGAGTACAAAGTCTGTGTACTCCCCCTGTACTCCTACTATACTGTCTTTTGTGTCTAAATATGTAATATATATATCGGTGTCGCTATTAGGTGTCGCGGGTTCATTAGTTAGTTGAAATATAATATATTTCCAATTCTGTTAATCTTTGTTGATGAATTTTAAACCAAGTAAAATAATGCTCCAAATATTTCTGAAAATATGGACAGTGAAATAAATGAGATATGATTCAAGACGTTAAGTCAGTTGGGTTATTTTTATCAATGGGAGACAATACCATATGAGAATACAGCAACTCTAAATGTACACGTAAATGTAAACGAGCTTGAGCTTCGAGCTGCTCTGGCTGCTTTGCAAATAATTCTCTTTGTCTCGAAAAGAAAACTACTTGCACAGATAGAAACAATATTATTTATTGTACACTATTTGTTCTAAGACACGACTACTACTAAGTGCCTACTACTACAACAAACAAGTCAAGCCATTGGACTTACGGAATACAGCTTTGGGGGTGTAAGAGCGATACTAAATCGTAAATGTCCCCTGTACATAAGAACCAATGAACTCCACGGAGACCTTCAATCTCAGCTTTTTGATAAAGTTATCAAATATGCCGAAACCTACAGAAATAGATTTCACCATCATGTGAATGATGAGGCCATCCAGCTTCTTGTCAAAACGGAAATAGTGCGAAGAGAGAGACAGATGAGTTATTTATGACCATAATTAGCAATTCCAGTTAAATCTAAATTACTTATTAGCTAGGCGACATTCTAATTGTGTAGATTCATTAGCTTTGCAATCACGATTCTGTACAAAATTTCCTGGAGTGTTTTAGTTACTTTATTTAACATAATACACAATTTTCTATAGTCTCACCTGTAGGGTAGTTTGGCAAGTACACGTCCATTCTCATCAATTAGTGTAGATTCTCTGACGCTGGACACTGGACCGGTGATCCTGAATTTTAGCATATCTGTGAAGAAATTCATTCAGTTAGTTGTCCAGGAGTTTAAAGTACAATAAAAATCACTCAGTCTACATGGACTTTGCACCAAGTCTCTATTTCATGCTGAAAATTGGAGCAATTACTAAATTGACGGTTAATCTCAGAAACTACGTATCGGATTTCAATAATTTTATGCACCTACATTTAGAAGGTGTAATTGGACATTATCATAATTCATAGAATAGAACAGCACACACAACAATGCTGTTAACATTATTGCTATGATGGCAGACTTAGTTAAGATGATTGCAGCTAACCTAAGAAAAAGCCCTAACAACCCAAGTGGTTTGAACGCATTGATTACTGTCCTGGTTTATCCTGGAGCAATATTATCATATCAGCTGCTAGATAAGTACACCTTGACCTGGTGAAATGTTCGGCAGAACCCAGGTTACCCCCGTGAAGGGCATTGGAGTTACCGGGGAGTTTTAGTGGGTATTCTCAGTGCCGCTCTATTGAGGTACTGAGTGAGCCCCACACACGCCCGTCGCTTAGCCAGTGGCGGGTAGGACCGTAAACGGATTCCTCCTCGTAAAAAAAAAAGATCAGTACACCTATCACGCAGTACTCATGCAGCGTGCTTAGGGCCTTTTTAATCGATAGCTTAGATCAGAAGTTCCCAAACAAAGATTAGGAAGATAAAAGCTAACGCTGGTAATATACTTACGTATTTAATGATTCCAAACCATTAATTTGGAAAAAAGAAAATTATTTTTAAACATATTTTTGCAATATATGTTAGGATCGCATGAAACCCAATCCTTATAATTGAAGCCAAAACATCTGAAAGTTAGAATGTAATAACTTAAAAATGATTTTTTTTAATTTTCAAAATTTTCAGACACAACAGATACATTTTTGTGGACATACGACTGGTGAGTTCATTTTTTTTATCGTGATAGTAACTCAGCGGATTAGGCGAGTCTCCCGTAGACCCCTGGGGGCCATCAGGACCACTTTGGGAATCACTGACTTAAATGTATAATTTGTATTCCTGTATTATAAAGATCTAAATGATGTTTTCCAAATGAACGAAACATCGTCTAAAGCTAGGGATGTTTTGTTTTCCTAGAACCTAACTAGTTAATCTAAATAGGAATGTTAATCTAATTATTATTGCAATATAGTTTTGTGTTTATCGCCATCGATAACCTACTGGTCTGCGCGGGCGTCATTTAGTTCCTTGTTTATTAGTATGACGAAATACGCGTGTATTGCATTGATTCTTAATATGATATTAAATATTATTGTTTATACTATATGGGGCTGCTGGAAGAGATTTCTTATAGAAATAACCAGTACCTTTGTACAATTCTCTAATATTCTGTTGTGTCCTTTTAATTGTTTTTGTGTGTACATAAATTGTTAAATAAATAAATAAATACTAGTTATATATGAATTATATTATAGCAAAAGTGTGTTATTAAAAAAAATTACGTTTAATACACAAATATTTATGAAACAAAATAATTATTTTAACATTTTATCGGATTAATCTTAAGATTGTTAACCACTTCATTTCTATTCGTAACGTAGATAGCTCTAGCTATGAATTTATAAAAACTTCAATAATTCTGTCAATGTTTTGATTAATCTACAACAGCACTAGAATAATTATAGTGCAGGATACCTGACTTGTATATAACCAGAAAATTAAAACCATTTAGTTTAGCAATGGTAGATCTGTTATAAAATACCGATAATATCCATTGCCACCATTGTGCATTGGGGTTACGTAAGTTAAACCATTTCAGTTAGTTTTTGTTCAGTAAATTGTAGCAGATCTTATCTTATCTTGATGTAGGGCCAGGATTATTACTCCCGGTGCACGTCGACCCAATGGGATCTTTTGTGCTTCCCTAATCCTACTGACTGCTGTCCTGGAATACCTCCAAGATGTACTTACTAAGTACACTCGGAGACAGCAGCCTTATATCTTCAGGACTGGGATAGCCCAGTACAAAGAGACCCATTCTTTTCCTAGCAAGAGCATCACAATTACATAGGATGTGTTCCATTTGTTCGGTGTGCTCCCCACAGGCCCTACATAGAGGCGATCCAACAAGTTGTAGTTGTATTGTAGCAGATACTCGTAATTATAGAAATAATAATTGTGTTTAACTTTAAAACAACTCTTGTCAAGTGAGTATACAACTGGGGTTGTAGTAAATTTAAATAGGTCTGTCATGTTTTTGCGGTCAATGGGGTACATATTTTCCTAAACATGTTGTTATTTGATTTAATCATGCATAAAGTTTTTTAAATTACATTAAATACGTAAGATTAAATTAATAAAATAATTGTTAATAACCATTTGACATAGGTAAAAGTGTATTTTAATGTCGATCTCATCAATTCCAATAATAATAAATTAATATTGTTTAGCATATATTAATTTAAAGTCATATCGGAGTATCATACGAAAATTGCCTTACAGAATAATAAAAAATTCTTGGGCAGTAATAAGGTAATAAGTTTCTAAAAATTACTTGTAGATTCTTCCATGTTACCTTTGAATGTTTTATTATATACTGAAGTTTTTTTAGTATAATGTTTTACAGTCTTCTTTATGCAGTTAGATTTTTGGGCTTTTTAGTGTTGGTATTATATATTAATACAATTTGATATAGCTTATGTTAGCTAGCGCATAGTTACAGTATAGCGTTGCAAGTAGACACTGAACCTTACAATTTAACATCTAATCACGTTTTATCATTAAAATGTCTAAATAAACTATATATATTGATATCATACAACTCATAATCATAATGATAATAAAATGAACTTCAGTTCCTCATAGTCTCCGGCGCATTTGCACGCTGGTTTACTCGCGCGTTTATGTGTTTAGTTCGAAATCGAAAATCGTTATTAATATCGTTCAGTGGTCTATCTAAAAATATTATAGATAAAATTCATAGGTAGCAAAATTTTTGTCATTGTTACAACAAAAAAACCATGTCTATTGAGAAATCGATACTTTTTAGTAATTAAACTTTTTAACAGACACGTATGTATGGTTGTAATCAGTGGGGCCGCGTAATACTCCAGGCAATTTTTTTATTTTTTATTTTAAACATCTTACTTAGGACTAAGATTATCTGTTGCTGAACTAGGCTGAAGCCTGTATTTCAGCATACAGCGCCTCTATCCTCGTTTTTTCTTACAAACCAGTTGTCTGTAAATGTATGGCTTGTCGAAGAAAAGCATGTTTTTCTAGTAGTATGTGTTTCCTAACTTCAAGTCCACAAATTTCGGACGCGATTTTTGACATACTCTCTGACAAAGCAGTGACTGGTTTAAATGCAATTTTATATACATGTTTTGATTCGAAATTGACTCGTGTATGAAGTTTAATTAGGAGATGCAGTATTGCATTACAAAGAACAAGATTCAAATAAAGTAATTAAGTGCAGTGTTTTTTTACTTTTTAATATGATGTGGTCTTTTGTTTCGGTTGCTGGTATGCAAAATGAAAGAAAGAATAAGAAATATTTTTATAAGCATACAGTTATTTACATTTTTACTGTCACAACTTACTAATAATTTGCATCGAACATATTTTACTAAAATCACTTCCCGCCATTACTGTACCAACTCAAACGTTAATTAAGTCATGTAACACAATATACACACAATAATGAAGTCACGGTAACACAAGAAAAGTATTCGACATTTCGTTTTTTAAAAAAAATTCGCGCAATCTGTGGCCTTGACCTACTTTGAGTTCGTCGGCATTATTGAGCAGTTTGACAAGAGAAGCGCGCGCTGTCATCGTGATGTCACTCAGGTTATTTTTTTTTTATATATAAGGCTTTGGGTGGTGTTATCTAATACTAACTAAAAGGTTGTCATGTTTTTGTAATAACTTTAAGATGGATTTAATAATTTATATGTTATGGTGTCTAATCATTTTAACATTATGAAAAATGTCAAAAGGACTGCCTTATCAAAGGTCAAATTATGTGCATAAGAGCCAAAATGTTATAGCAAACAGTGGACAAATGACGAAAGTACCCTGTAATTACGCTGGCGACTTCAATATTACCATTGAGACAGGAACGGTTTTTGACTTTGAATTAGGGAAGGCTGTCACACGTGCGCAGGCGCAGGCTGCAAGATATAGCATCTCAGACAAATTTCGCATGTTCATTTAATTTATTTATATGTATTATTTTGGTTTCAATTCTGTAAGCATTCATGTAATTAGAATTAGTTTAGTTATTCGTCTCGCTGTCATTCTGTTTTGATAGGAAGGGAATGGCTAGGATCTTCAAGTTTGTTGGCACAGAGTATCGAGATAATTTTGAACTATTTTAATTGGCATTTTTAAGATGGCCGTGGAGATTTTTATTAAATTAAAATTTAGGCCTAGACATCAAATCAGATTTAAGCCAAAATCTAGATTTAAATACACTAAATTTAGATCTAATAAAATGGAGTTCCTATGGCTAAGTTGCAGCAAGTTTTCGTGTAATTATGACGTATAAATTTCATAAAATCTAGATTTTCAGAATTTTGCTGCTTTTACCGCTTAGTTGTTATTAATTTTCTACATGGGTGTCGTCGTGTTTTTGCGTGTTGTCGGGTGAACGATTCTAGTGTACCATTAAGACGGTTTTGCGAGAGTTTTATTTACAACAAATTGATGAATCTACGTCGGGTTAGGATAGTATTTCTTTGACAGAACTTTTAGAAATGATTCAACAACTTGTAGCCTTTGAAAAATCTACCTTTCTCCTGTATAACCTAAAATTTTGTTGTGCCCGACAGGGTCCATAGTGTCATTAATAGTCTTAAGATTAATATTATGTAACTATGGAACGCAAAATAAAGAATTGAATTGAAAAATCAGTAAGTTTATAATACTTATATTAAATTTCCACATTATAATACCATTTTTGATTATTATCTTCATCATCAGTCCAAGGTCGCTGCTGGACAATAGCTTCCCCGGTAGCAGTAACCATTTTACACATATACTATAACTTTATAATACATACATAAAATTGTTGTATTAAGTTTACACGTGAGGGGAAATACGATGCTTTTTTTTTATAGAAAACAATCGACTTGTGTTTTTTTACTAGCTTTTGAACTTACTCGTGAAATTTAGAATCAAATATCCAAATAGATATTTATCTATAATAGGTAGAGCTTATATTCCAAGTTTGATTTTTAGAAATACATGAATACACAAAAGTATGATACATTCAATTCTGCGCAGTTTTTAACTTCAGACATCGGACTAGTAAAATTTGATTTGCATTCTTAAAAATTGCATTATTCTGTGTTGGGAACTGGCTGGTCGAATGCACAAGAAGGTTTTATATGTTTAAAATGTCTGTGTTACTTTAAAAATATGTTTTTGACTTTGATTCAGTTGGGTTTGGTTATTAAGGCATAAGCAGTGTATTTTCCTAAGATTTTCTATTACATTATTTCTGTTATTATAATTCATATGAAAAGTCAAAGTCAAAATATCTTTATTTAAATAGACTCATTTACTAAGTACTTTTAAATCGTTATTACATGCTTTACCATTAATTTCATAGTTTTAATTACAATTTACAGTCCAAATCGATTTGGAACATCGGAATAGAAGTAAGTGTTATTTTAAATCAATTTAGGGGATACAAGGAGATAAAATATGGATGTGGAAAAATTTTAGAATCAGAAGTGTGTTATGAACTCATTTCAATCTACTTCTAATTTTGCTCAGTGAACTTTATTGCTAAGTCGTAGAGGTCAATATACCGTAACACCCGCGGCCAATACGTTGATTCTTTATGTAAATAATTTTAAGTCCTTTACATATGAAATTGGCGTTTTGTCGTACTAGCCACTTTGACCTCGCCTTAGACAATAATCCCTAAACCATTAAATACTTTATGGAATGTTATATATCCGATGCTATAGGTAATGCAATACTGTGCCGTATTGTCAGGTATTTGGGCCCACTGTGCAATATCTTGGAGCAAAGTTATACCACAACAGCTACTATTACAAGCGAATAGTTAATTACTTACTGACGTCTCGTTAACTAAGATTTATATATAGTTATAATAACTTTGGAGCACGGGTATTGACCTTTGGTAAAGTGATTAAGTATGATGACAGGGTCACGGAAGTGCATGCGAAAAAACAATCCGTTATGGTTAGTAATTTTGCTAAATATTTATATTTATTAAGTTATAATTGTAATATTTATTGTTAAATATAACAATTATAGCAGTAGTAGATGGTGTAAGATATATTGGCGATTCGAAGCTACTTATTTCACTGCACTGGATGGTTGGTCTAATGAATATCCGAAATAATAATTCGTGATTTCTCGTTAATCATCAAAATACGATTCGGAATATCTTTCATAATTATAGATGTAAATAATAATAAAATATATCTGACACTAACACAATTAAGCCTAATGCCTTTCTTCTTACTTCTCCCTCACTGCTTATTTTAAAAATCTTGAAATAGTCTTTCAATGTGGATCGAATTGATGAACATAAGCATAAACAGAAGAGATCCCCTATCCTTAGGTGATGAAGAGTCATTTGTAGTGCTTTATAGAAAAACATAATATGGTCCTTCGAACCGGATTGAAATATACTGAAATGTTGTTGCAGCAAGTGTTTTCAAATTAGTAAGCCAGTTAGGTCTAAATTACTCGCCTGGTTTCTCATTTTCAATGTTGAAGTGAAGTGGCGCCCTCGCTCCAATATAGAGTCTATAATCGCACGTGTCACACCGTATACTCAGGTGCCAGACTCCGGCCATGCCCTCTTCAAATACTGGCGAAGCTGGTATCACTGATAGCCTGAGGATATTATGTTGAACGTCAGTTGATTTTTTTACCACAGTTTTCCGATTTCATGTCGAAAACTCCTCAATAGCTTATGTCAAATAATTTCGTCACAATTGATATCGCATTGAATAATTGTTATATTCATAGAGATAAAAAACTTGGAAGATAGGGAACTCCTTAGTTAACAATAGTAAAAACAGTATCTCGTAACAGACGAACAAGAATTATATATTTTATTTTATCCTTTGTGTAACTTACATATTGATAGTAATAATAATATTTCTCAAACACATATTATCTAGCCCAAAGTAAATATCATTAAGAGCTTGTGTTATGAATAATAGATAGCGGAAAATATAGATAGTACTATGCATATAAATATGAGAAATATACTAAATAAAGATGTAAACATCGATGACGCGTGAGTAAATATATGTACTCATCTTATTAATATCGCTCTTATCGGGATTCAAATCCGGGACCTCTGGTTTAGAAGACAGGGGTATTGACCATTCAACCAAACGTCCGTCAGATAGCCTGCCGTTAGTTCTTCTTGTATATGGATAAGCTCTTTCCACAAGACATTCAAGTTCTTGCCAGGGCATCACATTGACATTATAATCCTGCCATTCATTCATGGATTTCACCATACGCTCATCAAAGTTTTTTGCAATACAGCCTCCCCCCCCCCCCCCCCCTCTTAAGAAAAACCTGGATTGTTTTTGTCTCAGTACTAGTTGCCATATAGCTTTGTGCTTGTCTTTGACATATGACTGTGTTTGTAGAACTTTGTCGCTGACGATTACCCATCTAGGTTAGGTAAATATAAATATTTAAATAACTTACGTATCAGCGTCCGTACTCGCTCCAGGGAAGACTAGCAGCACGTCTCTGGGGCTCAAACCATCGGTCTTCGAAGACGTGGAGAAGGCGGCTACAGAAGTTTTGTTGTAGAGATCGATTTGTGGACCTGGATAGGAAGTGGATTGAGATTGTATTATGAAATTTGGTTTGAATCCATAATTTAGCAAGTTCCACTGTGGTTGGGTGTAGTTCGCTTCTTATCTCAACTTACCATCAGGTGAGATTAAGGACAAGAGCTACCTCGTTGAAATAAAAAAAAACTGATCTGATATAATTCATAATAATAAATGTGTTAATAAATTATTTATATTACTTTCTTACATTTGAAATTGACGTTTTGTATTTGTGGAATATAAACGTTAGATGGTAGGAGCTAGCCGGGTAGACTAAAGAAAGACTTACGAGATTTTTTGAAAATGGAATGCAATTACGATGAAATAATACGAAGTTGGAATGACGTGTTAATGATTACGATACAATGATACATAAATGTGAATGAAATAATACGATGAAGTTAAATAAATGAACTTACCCAACAAATGAATTAATGAAAATGAAACGCTGAAAAATCTCGCGAAGTCACTAATCAACTGAAAGATATATTCCATATAATGCATGATATAACGATCCCTTTTGCCAAGAAACTACAGGAATTTCATAACAAAATTCCACCACAATAAAATATACGAAATAAAATATATAGCACCCAATCGACGCCGCGATTACGCGCCAAAAACGTCCTGGGTTTTCTTTTGCGACGTCAGCGCAACAGTAGAACTTGTACTCGTAATTATAACGATATTTTAAGTTTTCCATTGTGCATTTCGAACGACGCCATGAAAAAAATTACTGTTTTCTAGTTACTTTGCTTTTATATTTTTATACCAAAAAAAAGCCTAAATTAAACCGAACAAAACAATAAATATTATTTAAGTCGGTCAAGCCGTTTACTAACCGCGGACTAACGGATACCTATATATTTTTATACATAAAAAAGAGAAGAAGATTACTATATATATTTCTCAGTTAACTTCTGCATAATAGGCGTGAGTGTGAGCAGTAGCGTATTATCATTAATAACTGCCCTCTCATTTGAACTCAAGATTTCTTGTCACACAGATCTTCGATTCTTCATCACGCTTTGCCACCATTAGAAATTGTAAGCCAGATAATCATTAGCTGACACCAATTACAGGAAACCTCAGTCGACTGTGACGTCACAGATAAATAATTGCAAAATTACACCAGAGTTAGGGAAACTGGTTTTAATATGACAGATAAATCATAGTAAAGTATCGCTATTAAGGTCGTATTATGATTGTTAAAGTAATTCAAGGTTATGTGTTTATATAATGTTGTTTGTTTTTGGATAATGGACGATATTGTTGAGGCTGGTACACATTGGCCCTGCTTCTAACAACACACTAAATAACATAACAGCATCTATCGTCGATACCAGCATACGTATTTCCTCCTTCTTATAACATGGGTTCCTTTAAAACAAGCGTGAAAAAGCACTTTTAGGGCCGGCAAGGTGAGGGTGGCTAGGGTAGTATGTCACATGCTTCACTAGCTATCTTCACATATGGACTCGTCTACTGCTTATCATCAGGTGGTGTCGAGTCATTTGCTGTGCTTTATTTATAAAAAAATACTATATCGCCTTGATAGTCAACAGTATAATCCTAATGTTTTGTCGATACTATCTACTCAATATAGGGGCGTAAAGACTTTCTGTACCATTCAGATGGCTACAAACAAAACAGCAAGAGGACACCTTCACTTTTAGTCAGTAGTCTGCAATGTAGGAGTGCGATTAGACCTACTGGTGGCACATTTTGATAACCCTAAGAGCTCTCTGATGAAAAAATATCCAAAAATACAAACACAACGCGCAAAATTACTCTTGCTTCAAATTATTTAATTGCATCTGGGATTAACAATAACCCAGCTAATAGCAACTCTTGCGTAGTTAAAACCAAAGCGCTTAAATCAGCGTGCCCAAAAAGATTTACCTTCATTAGGTGGATACAATACGGCGTGTTCTACAGCTCCTTCAATGTATATCTTCAGAGCTGTTACTCCATTTTCGACAGGCACCCCAACTGATATTGCTTCGCCACCACCTCTTCTTACAAGGAGTGTCTGCAAAGAACTGACCTTACTGAAAAGTTTCTTTCACCATTGCCTTTGGGAATCAATCCCTATTTACGAGGAGTATTCTGTATTACAAATGATTTGCTTAAAAGTTCCTAGTTTCGTGCATAGATGGCGTTGCTTGGAAAATTAAAATGAGGGAATCTTAAAACTACCATGCTAGAGATAGATTGGGATATCAAAAATACCAAAAGGTAATAATGGACTTTTACATCAATAGGTATATGCCAAATCGAAGATAGTAAAAATATGATCCTCTTTGGAAAACACAATAATATAACACCATAAGTGTTACTTTAAAACAGATCCCGAAACTTTTTATGATGTCTTTTAAGTTATCAGCCGTCCTTGCGGACTCGTGGCAGTTGATACGTAAAAAGTAAAAACTATCTTTAACATTGAACGAGGGTAATCACAAGCTTTACCTCAAATCTTTCTGGTTCCACTTGGGGGTTAAGTCTGCCCTTTCTGGCCTGCAATGTATTCATAGGATCCCATTCCTTAAGGTTGCCTTCTGAAGCCAAGTTGCTTGAAAGTTCCATGTCCTGAAATGTAGTTTCTAACTTGCTTATATGCTTATATCATATTAAAAAAAAAATTGACAATTTTTTGTCTATTTAGCAAAAATTTATAGACGATTATATACCAAAGTTTTTCAGTAACCTGTGTTTATAAAAGAATTCTCATATCTTTTCTAATTTCGTTTATAATTTAACTGCAATTAAGTGTCATTGAACCTACTAGTTAACTTGTTAATTACTAGTTTAACTATCTGTTCCTACAAGTCAACCTGTTTGTTAACTGGTTGACTTGTAGGACATGTTTTCCTAATTTCGATCGTGAATCAATTCGCTGTGTTACAGTGTGAAGAGAAGGTAGGCTGAGAAGTGGCATGTCTTCAGAATCTCATTTAACCGCAATATCATGTGATTCCTTTATTTATAAAGAACATGGGTTTCTTCATACTACTGTGTGGATCATATGAATTGTTGACTTTATTTTTAAAATGGTTATACTTAAAATCACCTTTTTCTGATGAGCATTTAGCAATAATAGTGCCTGCAGTTCATATTTCACTCACCATTACTTCGAGAGAGTAAGGCAGCACATCTCCTTCTGTGTGGCTGGACACGTTTCTCAGTTCGAGTAGGGCAGCTTCGGATTCTGTTGATGGGTGGTTGGGGTCTGTCCATATTGTGTAAACCTGGTTAGAATTTCATTTATTAGATGAACCATATCGCAGTAATAATAGTAGTACTTTTAAACGCAAAGATAGAAAATCTCCATTTAGGACTGAAAGTCAACGGAACTTCCCTAGGGGACAGTATTAGTCAGACCCAAAAGGAGGAACTTATAAGGTAGTTGCAAGGTCTCTGTACCCTAGTGGTTATATTAGTCAACGGGATTATGCAAGGTCGTGTTCGCTACCCGATATGTCCTTTGGTATTTTTCTTAATATCTTGGACAAATTTCTAATGTTAATTTAAAAAATTAAAAATTACCTTTAATCTCTTCTCGACCAAAGCTCTCAAAGCCAAAGGTAATCTTTGAGGATCACCAGCTCCTCTGTCGGTGACCAAAAACAACGCGCTATCATATGGCACCAGCTTTGCTGCTGATGCAAGAGCTCGCATAGTGCCGTCTCCTTCGTCTGTATTTACACCCTGGTGGCGGAAATAATGGGGTTTATTTACAGAAGTAGATAAGTTATATATTGTGTTGTTATAGTTGCAATTCCAATCGAAATTTGAGTGCTTGATGAAGAAGCACCTGTACCTTACATAATTTTGTGTTCTTGCGATTTTAGAATTCATATTTATTTATCGTCTATATATTATCGTCTGTCTAGTCAGCCTTCTTAGTAAACCTACAACGTATTTGCTCTCATACTATTTTTCTTTTTAACGTTATTTAAACTCAATGCATTCTATACTGTAAATTGGAAATGGTCAGGTATCATAAAATTAGATATTTACTAAAATGTGTTCAATTGTAGATATTATCAAAATGACATCACTATACTTGAATATAGTTCCATGTATATACCACGTATATTTACGTTATAAGTTTTAGGTTTTAGAAAGGACGTCCCTATGGTCACTGGTTTTTGCCGTCTTTACTTAATAATAGTTGTGATATTATTGATCTTTAGAAAAAAAGATCTAAAAGGTCGTACAGTAAGTGCCACTCTTAACTCGATTTAAAAAGCACATCTATATTCAAGTGTCGCATACAGTGATGTCATTTTGAGTCCTATAAATACAATAATTGTTTATTGTCATAATTGTTATGGTATATGCAATGTCATTTAAGGCCTTGCACAAGTGAGGTGTGGTTGTACATCGATGTAGAACCGGTTTAGTATGCATTAGATCAGGAAGATTGTTTAGGGATAATCATCATCGCTCCGGATTCGATTACGAAAACAAAGTTACTTTCCCCATGATTGGTCCCGTAGTAAAGTTTGAATAGAATAGAATATATCTTTATTGTACATTAGCCAATTCAAGAAAAGAAATACACAAAAATGTTTAACTAATAAAAAGCTTAAAGCTTGCCAACAATTCTAACATTGATCCTTGAAAGATCCAAGAAAGGACAATGGCAAGCAATCTGATGGCGCAATTGATGGACGCCACTGCGTTGACACCAGATAGTCATGGTAACCACTTGGTATTGCTTGTGCGATGTTATTCTAGAATTCTTTTCTCCGATGAACTGTAGTGAACCACATTAGTCAATTATGACTTCACACGGAATGAGGAAATGCTCACAGGGCACTGCCAGAAGAAGTCAAACGTTAACTTTGACTCACAAAATACCTCAGCAATATACGGTTTTCACGGAAATTACTCCTACAACTGCTTGTTGTGGGTATCGTGCTCATAAATTTACGAATACCCTGCTCAAACTAAAACCCATCATGTCGACTTTAGTTTGGCGACTAAGATGGGAGTTAAAAGAAATGATTTAATAATACTAGTCGCTGTTTATCCACAGCCAGAATGAATGTAAGGTGATTAATTACTGTAGTCGATATCCTTGTGTTAAAACTAAGAATGGAAGTTCCAAGGCAATAAAAGAAAGAACTACCTTCTATCAAATGAACAGTTTAAGTAAGTTACAGCAAATACTCATCACGACAATAATTTATTTCCCCGTGAACGTTTAGTCCACTCGATCGGACAAAATAAAGGTTTCTATCCATAAGACACTTCATAATTTAAGATATCAAAGCGTTTACTCAATTAACCAGCCGTTTAATATGATTGCAAGAGTGGATTGCTTATTTTAATAAGATCTCGTCCGATTAAGAAGTTTAAGGTGTTTAAAGGGTATCTTTAGTTTCAAATGTAAAAGGCACTAGCTTGAAAACTTTGTTAATAAATACCCGATATTTAAGAAGCAGCTTAGATAATGCTTGAGAGACAGCTCGTTCTCCGCTACTCGAGCTGGATTGCTGGAGATTGTGTCTAGAACGCCAGTTTATACCTGAGAAATAAAAAAATCATCATCATTATCATCTTTATATATGCCCCAATTATGGGGTAAGGCCTTTCTAAATAGAAGAAACATATAGGGAATTTGGGCTTTAATACTACAACGCTGTTTCACTGGTTTCATCTGGCATTCAATGCTTTCGCGTGGCTTTGTTCAGGATTATAAATAACTATAAAAACACATATGTCAAAATTTTTGTTATAGGATCTGTTCTCGCATAGATGTGTATCGTTCCTTTTGTAAATCGTCTCCTTCCTTCTACTTCCTGTTTGTATTTAACATTTTTTACAATTTTATACTACTCGCATTCATTTAACGGTAAATGGTAATTCATTCTTATGAATTACTATTTACCGTTAAATGTTCCAAACATTGGTAAGCAGATATGTTTCACGTAATCACTGGTTATAGTTACAATGACCTTGCTGAGTGAATGTAAGATTAAGTAACTTAGCACCGATAGGCAACGGTGACAAGCAAAGTTGGCCCGGAAAATTTGTGATATGAATATTTGGTTAAGTATTGTTAACTTAAGCAGAGTAAGTTGAAGCCATGAATCTTAGCCATTTTGTGTACAGTCGCTATTTGCTATTGAATAAAAATGATGTCCGTTACTTCAGGGAAAGGTTCATTGAAGAAGCGACGTGATTTATAAATTATTTGCTGCATACACGTGGTAAATATGGAAATTTGAATCCGATTTTGCCTTCACTTTCGGGAGCACCGTTCTTCTTAATTTATTATAAGGATAAGACAATGACGATGTCCCAGTTAATCCCAGTACAAATAGCATCCTCGGGGATCTTATGTTACTGCTTCGCTTTCAATTTTGCTGTGTCCAGAGTTAAGGTGCTGTAACTCTCGGGGTGGGTATGAAAATTTCTAAAATCACTGATTCTCCACAACACTATTATTTTGTCATGATACACCCCACACTACCCTTCGTTTGTCTGGTAAAGTTGGCTCGTAGAGTTCCTTATTGAGACATTTCTATCTCTTTGCTTTTTAACTTGTGATTATTTATTGAATGTATCTTAAGCATCCTTGAAATTGAGGGAGTACCAACATTCAATAGAATCCAAAGTATAGCCTAATTTTTGCGCTTCTAAGATAGTAAATGACAATTGCCCGAAATGGTTGATTTCATTGAAATATCCGTTATCAATTAAATAATTAACTTCATCAACTACTACAATAGTGTTCCTTACAATATTTCTATTATTTATATAATTATTTATGTTCACATGAAAAGTAACTGATAATTATATATCTGTTGCCTAAATGATTAGGAAAATGATATTAGATATCAGAAATAATATGTATTTTCAAATTTAGGTACATCTTTTTAGTTATAAGACAGTTGTACTATGTTAAAAGGAAGATGCCAAGTTTTCAATTTAGACTTTGTTAGGATTATAAATTCCACTACCTTTCATTATTAGAAAACACACACTTTCATCAAAATAAAAACTAATTTAGTTTCTTTTTAATTGTTATTTTTCACTTAAACAAGAATGAAGTTTGCAAAATCTATTATATGTATAATTGAAGCGGATCTTCTTCAGCCGTGAATTTTAAAGTCTCGTGTTCGTTAGACGACAAATGACCTTGAAGATCGTTCGATTTAGTTGGATGACGTGGCGTTTTTTGGTTTTTATTGTTATTGCTACTTTCTTTCATTGCTATCAATGTATCGATATTAGGACCGATTCTGAAGTACCGATGACCAAAAATTTTAGTGTTTAACTTAAAGTTAAAAAGTTGTTTTATATTTAAATGCAAAGGAGTTAGTAATGCCGTTTTCAAATATGCGCTCAATGTTCGACCGGGTTTGTAGGAAAAGCTGACTTATTGTTTTATTGAAGTAATTTTGTTTTAAAATATTAAGTTTAGCAAATGACTTGACACCACCTGATGATAAGCAGTAGAGAAGTCCATACGTTAAGGTAGCTAGTGAAGCATGCGACATACTGCAAAAAGTGCTTTTAAAAAACTATTCCTTTTTTATTATCTCGTCTCATTGTCTTAATAATTAGTTCTTGTCGTTTGCAATTTAGTATGTTTCTTCATGAATTGTCTTTAATCATGTAACATGAGGTTTTATAAAGAGGCGTGTAAAGGTACCTTTTGGGCCGGCTAGGTGAAAGTGGCTAGGATGTTTGTAGTTTATTAAAAGGTAGTATGGTATTTTCTTTTCTTTGTTTCCTTCCATAAAGACTCTTAATGCATACCATTAGGCGCTTAGGCACATTCAGTTTTATACTTTTCTGATTGTAAAAACCATTTAGAATTGTCGGCCAATGAATGCAAGGCCTTATATTTCGCCCCATTAAGGCTGGCAGCACACAGCGAGCGTGAAGAGGTATTGGCGGGGCCTGGAAATGTTCAGGGCAAGCAACACAGTAACGCTATGTCCACGTCCAGCGTTTCGCTACCTTTCCGCTGAGCGTGAATGTGTGGAAAGAGTTTTGTGTTTTACGAGGAGCTTTTAAGTAAAGCGCTTTATAGCCACACGCCGAGGTCGCGCGCTCGCTCACCGCTGGCTTGTAGCGAATGCGTATGCCACGCTGAAATCAAGCCCTAATCCCGTCTCGCCTGCTGTGTGACGCTGTGTTTAAAACTATCTGTTGTGACGTTTCGGACACCATAACTAATCCGTTTATTCATTGGAGTTTGACGATTGGATATAGTGATTATTATTCAAAATATCATTATTATGTTGATACCTCATGTGTTTTGGTGAATTCATATATAGTTTAAGTTGATATACACGTGTTGATAAGCATTTAGTGAACAATACATTTTGAAAAGGATATGTAATAGTGGTATTTTCCATACCCTTTTGTTAGTTTAGGACTGAATACTGTTACAACAATTGATTGATTCTAATAAATGTGTTGCTATTTTTTCAGGTAAGATCTTTTATATCTGGACTAGTCGAGGAAATTGGTAAGAGTGTCGCAACTACAACTGTTACTTTAGCATCTGGAACCAATAACTGAATTACATTGCGCCGTTAACAAAGTTTCGGATGCGTCAGTGTATCAGGCGCACGCGCACCGTAGTGATTTAGCAGCAGAGCGTACAGCAATATACGACAGAAAGTCTGCAAACGACGGTCTGATGTCTATATAAATCTTCCACTTTTAGATAAGTAACAAGCGAGTTAGCCTCTCGGCTTTGGTTACCGCTTATACAATCTTGTAGAACGTATTGTAATGTATAAAGCAGCATATCAGTTATAACCACCTAGTTTGACACTGCTAAAAATTTACTTCTAAACATAATTTGGAAAACCACTAATGGTCTGAGTATTTGCTCGATAATTGCAATAAAATCGTAAACAATAATTGCCGTTTTGATTATAATCATGTGAATCTGAGATTATCTTGACAATAATCATTACTTATTCAGTAAATAGCGATTCGTCAAATTAAGATTCAAACGACACTTGCGAAATTTTCTTACTAGTACTGGTAGTAACCACTACTATTGGCGGTAGTACAATTTTTTAAGTGCGCCAATAGCAAAGGAGTTACAGAAACAATAGAAGTTGATATCATTAAAGACGAGTCCACCTCGCTGCTCTAATCCGAAATAGTGGAAGAAAGAGATTGCAGCGAAAACAAAAGCCGGTGCGAGAATGACGCGCATTCTCAGCTTGAAATTACAATTTTTGACTTACCTGAAACACAATGAATTAGCTCTGTCGTTATCGAAACCAAAGCGCTCAAACCATAACGCCAGCGATATTTCTTAGAAGAAGTCATCTACATCTTGGGTCTGATGTAACTAATTACGTTTAACAAAAAATTGTTTCTTACCGTTCGCATCATATCCAACAATCACTATATCGGAGACATTTAGCCCGCTAACTGTCAAATCATTCCATACAGCCAACGCTCGATTCAAAGCCATAGGTCTTAGAGGCACCAGGATACCAGCTGGACGCCTCAGCCAGATATCTTCTAGCCAGCTCCTTAGGGTCGAGCTCTTGCTTACGACGGGTGGTGGGCGCGGTTTCGGGTCGAATGGTAATGTGTCTGCTGATACCGCGTCGGCTGTAAAATATACGTTGGTTGTAATATGTATGATTCGTTTTGGAACACGATTACTAGGAATTTCATGACTAGGAATCATCAGCTTATGAAAAGGGACTTCAATCGTAATGATGATATTAATAGCACGTGAAAATAGAAAGTTTATACATAATTCGTAAATTGAGTATGTGTATTTGTTATTTTTATTTATTTTCGTATCTTTGGGCAAATTTTTGGCACTGAATAAATGTATTTTCTTTCTTATTCAGTTGTTATCCTTACCATTAACCATCTTGATGGACGAAATCTTAAACACTGTCAAATATTAAACGTAAACTGTAACCCTAAAGAGTGTGCTTTTATTGGATAGCTATTGGTCTTCGTATTAGGTTAAAGGAAAAAGTTTCACTGATAAATGGGCTCTTACGTAAGCATTAGGTAGTTATGGACGGTACAAAGTTTTAACGTTGATGTGCTGCAGAGACATTGTATTATCTAATGCAAGGTTAAAAATGAACTTACTTACAAAACTTACCATGATTCATATTATAAACTCTATAATTTCAATAAGTGACGTAGTTTCTTTCTATAATGTCTACAAGCTGGATGTGACTGAGTGACCTCTTGCACTACAGATATGGCGAAAGTTTAAACCTTGATACTTGCTTTGAACAGTAAATTTTTGTTGACGAGAATAAAACAGAGTAATAATAAAACTCACGCGCACCTACAAAAAGAACTGGGCAACATATGAATACTGCATACAGTATTCCCACGTATATTATGCCTTACCTATAGGTAAGGTATTAATAATTATTTATTAGAGATCTATACATATCATTTCATTTTGCCCATTTCGCCTGTACCGACAATCGGAGGAATACTCAGACTACTCATTGTTGAAACATTCACTCGACGACAAGTTTACAAGATGAACCAAATTATCAAGTACAGATCAACTTCAGAATGCTTCAACGAGCACATGATTGGAAGCTGATAATGCCATCCATGTTCATGTTATACATTCGATAGTAACTCTGACGTTTACGTTCAAGCCTGCTCAAATTTGAATGACGTTTGGCATGGAGATATATCTCGAGGAAGGACATATAAAACATTTCCCCCGTGAAATGTTTCTATGTGGGAACTAAATCGTCGGTATCAGGCCGCATACTTAATCGATAGCTTCTCCCATTATATTTCTTGTTTATACACAATGTAGATAGATATAACTTCTTGAACACAGCAAATAGCACGTACTAATTTGTTCGACAACAAGTTAAATTATTCCATTGTCTTGAACAATGTATGGAAGTCCAGGTGATAAAGTTTTTATGACTTTTTTAATCTTTTCTATACTTGTAATGGAAAAATAATACTGAGTAAACTGTACACTTTTATGAAAAGAAGTTAGCGAAAGTCTCGAATCTGCTTAACGATATATAAATGTACTGTTTAAAGTGGCATATAATTAATCGAAGCTGTGACACCTTTTACCATACAACACAGCACAGTTGATTGTTGTGGATATGGGAATAGTTAATGATTATGCGGTTGACCAACGATGAAGAAGGTCAGATGGAAATGCAACCAGGGCTTTTGGCATTTTCCAATTGAAAATTACTTGCTGTGTGTCGGTCTAATCCCGCGATCAACAATATCGCTATTGATGCGTTTCAATAAGTTACCAAAGGATCGTTTTTCTACAAGGCATAACGCAGCATTACTTATAGAAAACATGACCATAAGTCTCAGAATAATGCACCGAATAGTACCCGACGTGACTACTGTATCTCTCACCTCTACAAATCAATTAGTAAATGACGTAACTGCAACCAGTAATGTATTAAAATGCATTACTTTCTAAAGTTACTGACATATTACGCCATCGTGCCATACCATCTTTGTCACAGTTAATGAAAATGACATTTAGTAATGATTTTTAAACAATGTTAAATTTTGAACAAATGAGGCTGAAGCTATCCAAAGGTTTTTGATAAAAATAGTGATAAATTATCCAGTCTGCCTGAAATGAGGCCTAAAGTTGTAACCGAGCGATTGCTAACCCACTCCTGAAGAAATAAGGCTGCTAACTCCAGGCAGCAGGCAGCATTGCCTCGAAGTGCTCCGGGAGTAAATCCTGGCCCTTTTATAAGGTAAGATAAGCCAACCGATTTATGATAATACGTTAGCGGACATATAACCCAGACATCGTTGGATATAGACGTAGATATTCTCATATAAAAGGTCTCAAACAATGTTCACTATATTTTAGTAGTTCTGTGGTCCCCAGAGCTTTTTGAATGAGCATCTTTTTCATAGCTACCATGTTATGGAGTACAGGACCTCTAGAAAAATTGCCTTTAGATAGGTCACTTACAGAAGACGCATTAACACTAAAGATCTTGCAGTATTTCCAATGTTTAAAAAACTCCAGTTGGCTCTTGTCTTTGATCTGCAGAAGTCCACACATCAAGTGATCCAAGTCCAAGTGAACCGCATGCACTTTTCTATACTATTTATAGAGTTTAAAAATACTCACTGTTATCTGTTTTGGGATTCCTTTGACCTTGGACGTCCAATTCGTCTCCAAAGTCCCCTAGTCGTGACTCGATGACAATCTCCTCATCCATAAGCTTGGTTGTAGCGATGGTCGTGATATCTGTCTGCAATTTTATTTAAAGTGTTCAATCAACAAAAAATCTCGCCCTATTTTCTATAAATTGCCTGTTTCAATAATCTATCTTCGAATGGTTTTGCTTACGAGTTGTTGAATTGAAAGTTGAGTAAATATTAATAAACTTTGAACTGTAAAAGTGCATGCTGGGTTTACTTATAAAACTTGTGACAATTATATCATAATTAAGGAGTTCATTATTTTATATGAATGGTAGAGATAAATGTTAGCAAACATAATAAATAAATAAAAACTAAAATATGTGTCGAATGTCTTTAAATTTCAAGTCCTTGTCAGCCACAATAAATACCATTACAATGCTGTTTTTGAACGTTAAAACCTATATGTAAGAACCAACGCCTACTCAAACTATGCTTTTTAATAAGACGAACAGAGTCATTTAGACAGATAATCATAATTCTCACAGCTTTTAATAGGTCAACAAAATACGAACCCTTTCATTGTTGCTTCGGTTCTGATAAATATCCTCAGTCAGACTGTCCGTGTGTTTGTAAACATGATTGTCTAAGCTAGACAATGTCGACACGATAGATTCTGTCGCATCCACAACTGTAATTAGTTTAGATGCATCTTCTTTATTGTAATTAACAATTTTATGTTCAATGTACTTATCATCTTCATTTTTATTAAATTCCACATCAACAGTTGGCGTGAATGTTGTGCTATATTCCTCAAAAGTTGTAATTTTATCATAATCATTGCTATTATTAGTTTCGTTGTCAACATTCTGCTTTTCAGACTCTCTCGTAGGTTTCTCAGGTTCCATCTCTTGGTATTTTCCTATATTATCGTCATCAGATCTTTCAACATCTTCTAAGTCTTCGAAACTATAGTTTTGAGTTCTAGAATCACTGTCACACAAGTTTATATTGAACAATGTCACTAGCACTAATAATGTTAGTTTAGTTCTTGTAAACGCCATTTTTATAATTGTTTAGCACACACTCATCTTCTTTTGAAATCAGTTGGGGATCTGTAATAGAAAGAAAACTAATTACTTTATGTTATTTGATATTGATTACATTTGTAACATAAAATGTAGATGAGATAGATAAAGACTATGTTTTTATTTCTACATCACACACAAAAATAGATCTTTATAGTAAATTGGTTTAAAGACAAACATTTTAAAATAGATAATATCAAACTACATTGTGTGCGCTGCAGAAGTGTAACAGGGTCGCATATCAGTGACATTTTGTTCACATCGGGATGTGAACAAAGCACTGGAATGCTGCTACAACCCGAGGGATTTTTAATAATATTAATTATAGATTGGAAAAAAGCAATGAAATATTAAATGTGTGTTTTTTGTTTCTTGTATATGATTTAATCAATATAAACGTCACAAAAAATATGTTTAAACTTTAAAAAATTGCTGGGCATATTTAAGATTAGACTAGATATCCACAAGCTTTTATCTTAGTTAGTTCTAGAAGCTATAGTAGATTTAGATTGCGTTCTCTCATTATGTAAATGGAAAAGGATAGCAAGAATTAAAACTGTCATCCTGAATTAAGACAAATTTAAAACGAACCATAGATAATAATAGAAGGCATCTATATGTTTTCTAAAATATCTTCGCTTTATTCTTCTCCCCATAGACAGCTTCCTAATTAATATATGGATTTTAGAACGTTTTTTAAGGTCAATTGGTCAATTCACCTTTTTTAAGGTTACGTCATAAACGAGCTGTCCTTTTTGTAAGTTGCAGTACACTTAAATTAAGGTTTGAAACACTAGATTGCTTTTTAAAGTACTAACTTTGCTTTGTTCTACTGGGCTATATATTATATGTAGGCTTTGTTTAGGTCTTCATAATTATATATCTGATAAATAGTATTATATATGCTAATGAAACTGTTTTCACCCACTCAAACAATCGATCATTGATAGATTTTTTAGCATTTCAAGATAAATACATTACAAACAATCTTAATCTTTATTTCTTTACGTTAGAGATTGATTTTGGCAGCAACTATTCACTCATATTGACAATTCTAATTACTAGGAACATTGGTACAAGTAACAGTTGGTCTACGAAATTAATTTTTATTACGAACGTAATAAGGACAGCCTTAAAGTCAATCTGATGCATTTGTTGTGCTGTTGTCTATATTTGACAATATTTTTTGGAGCAAAACTAATTATGTTATGATTATTGATTGTTACTTTTTTTGTTGTCTCTGCCATTTTTTTTAAATATTTGACAAAACGTTGCACGTCTGTGGATTACGTCATCTTCGGGTGAGCGAGCATAAAACTGGTACACAGCATAAAATACTTTTAGACAATTCAAGAATACACTTAAAAACGTTTAAAATGACATATTTTAACCATCATGTTTTTGGATGTGCGTAAATTAACGGGAATAACGTTCTTATTTATTATATTTAAGCAAAGGAGGTGCTCCTTTCAGCTTCTCCGTAGTGTTTTTTTTACGATATATGGGACCGAAACATAGAATGTGAAAGAGAGTCTGGTGCTATGGAAATGTCATCACTGGGAATTTCACTAAGGCATGAAATCTTAAACGAAGTTTAAGACCAAATTGTAATAAATTGAAGTGGTAATAGGTCGGGCTATATCTGTCGCAGAACTGTTGAATGGTGGAGTAAGATGGTTTTGAAATAGAGTTCGCACCGCTGCAGTGTAGGGTTCTTCGAGAGACCTATGTCGAGTACCCCTATGCAAGTACCCTCGCGCTCTCCCGTGATTCGGGCCGTATGCCGCAAGGTAGGCAGGACCATGAGTTGGTGGAGGGTAGACCTATGTCGAGTAGTGGATTGTAATACGCTTATATGATATAATTAAATATATTTACCAATATTTTGGCATGATTTAATTGGATTTTTTACGCCTGTTGTTAATCAATGCCAATAATTAAAATCATTAAACTTGGCAGTAAGTAGTATGCAGATCCATCGGGATCTGCTTTCCCTTTTGCAGCAGATTTTAAACAAATTAATACCATTATCAAATAGAATGGTTTTACCGTTTCTTATATCGCCTGTATACATACATACTTCTCGAAATAATGACCAAATCACATTGTTTTAAAATCAAGAAAAAAAATTAACGAGACATTCGAAAAAAGAACGTTCGACATTCCGTCCCATCACCGAATCGACGCATGCGCACGTGCCCAATCAAATTCCACAGCGCATAACAAAAAACGCTTAGTTTTACAACCATCTTTTTCCGATGTATTAAAAAGTGATGAGTGGGACAATGACAGCGGATGGACGAGGTAGAAAGAAGTTTTTGTTGTTTTTTTTTTAACGAAGATGCGTAAGACATTGTCCGAATCCATAACATATTTTACTTCTGATAGCAATGATAAATAGGCTGGGGTGAGATGTTTTCACAAATATTTTGCAAATATAAGATAATGTTACTCCAAAAAGGTTAAATTAACTAGTATTTGTGAAGGAAATATTTCGCAAATATAAGTTTATTTTACGATAAGAAGCTTTGCAGGGTATGTTTCTTTTGTGTGCCTTATTCTGAAATTGCCGTTGAGAAATTTTTGAAGAAGATAACCAAATTACTTATTTTCACAAAACAACACAATATTGTTTAGTGTCGATTTCAGCATCTCCGGTTAGCCTAATCGTCAATAAAATTTTCAGTTTTTTGACAGATGTGGTATGAGTTTGACAGTTCTTATTTGACATAATGGCTATTCGGAACTTTTAGAATTTTTTGGTGAAATCGACCGTAACTCACATTAAAACTGATAAATCGTTTTAAAACTTACAACTTTCTTTTTGTTATGTCTGTAAACGCGTTAATTTTAAAAGTATCATTAATATCATACATTTTGACAGCCACGGCATGGTATTAATATTGTGTCTTTTATTGACAACTAATGAAACATATCGCTATATCTATGACGTTATTGGTCGCAGTTTCATACTGATGCTTCTGTATTACTCTATAGACTATTTATATATGATTAGCTTTTCGTATGTCTTGCTAAAACTGAAAAACGGCATCGTCGATTTAAAGATTTTTTAAGGGAAAATACATACAAATATATTTGAAAAATAGTAATATAATGTGGAAACAGTTCTGACGTGTTAACTAAACTGTCATTTTTTCCATCGCCTCTTCGGATTACTTTCAAACCTTCGTCGTAGAGACATTGCGAGGACGTATCGTCTACGCCAGGGTTCAAAGCGGTAGATATCCACCTCTTGGGGTCGAAATCGGTTTCCTAGGGGTCAACATAAACTAGAGCTAGTGGAGCTCGCTGGTTATTGGTCCATGCGCTCTGGTTTCCATTACGACAACAAAGTAACTATCACCACGGTAGGTCATAGATCGTATAAGCATAATTTGCTATATCAAACTCCTGAAGGTTCCTGGAGGATATCGCAAATAAAATAAAATAAAAGTAATATATATATTTAGTTTATAATAAAAGGTCAAAGAACTGTAATTTTGATGCCGATTTAATACGATGACATCATTAGACTTGATTGGGGGAGGCTCAAATTACGGTTGGTTCATGATTAGCATGGGTCAAAAAACTTTGTGAAATAATGCGTGGATGGTAAATTTGGCAGTATAAGCTTATATCACATTCAGTGTTGGCAGTATAGTCCAGTGGGATATTAACAAATGTGAATTCTGTGTTAATTCGTCGTATTATCCAATAGAAAATCAGTTTTAACTATATTATAAATATGTGCTATACAAAATGATTTGGTTTCACTTAACTACTCGGTCCTTGCAGTCAGAACCAGTGTCTAGATAATCAGAGATGTTTTACACGCCGCGACGTCTTTGATTGGTGTTTGATGTCACGTGATTTAAAGGTTAATTTTGCTGATTTCATGTATCATTATTAATCATAAAAAACTCTTATCCATCTACACTATTCTCAGTTGATACAAAATTATTCATAAGGGCACATTAATATTTGCAATATTTCATTTAATTTTTCACGTGGACACTGCCACAAAAATGATTGCTTTGAACAATTTTGTTGATGTTCCATTTACCTTTTATTTACTTACCGGAGACGCAATGTACGGAAAACAAAAGGCACTAACTTCTAGTGATGTTCCTGTAGGAAGCGATGTATTGGGATAAAGCGACGTGTGTTCTATATTTTCAGTTATCGTAAAGTTTCCACTTGACTTTACGTATTCCCTCCTTCTTATAACATGGGTTCCTTAAAAAGAGGCGTGAAAAAGCATTTTTTAGGCCGGCAGGGTGAGGTTGGCTAGGGCAGTATGTCGCATGCTTCACTAGCTATCTTCACATATGGACTCCTCTACTGCTTACCATCAGGTGGTGTCGAGTCATTTGCTGTGCCTTATATTAAAAAGTACGGCTATACCAGGACTGTATAACTTCTAAGAAGAATCAAAATAACAGTCCAATAGCATACTGATTAAGTCGAATGTAAAAAACACAACCAACTGGAAGGGAAAGTGAAAATAAACATTGCGAAACGCCCCGAGCTTAATAACAAAACCGAACAATTTAATGCGTTTGCGCAACTCCATTTCGGCACGTGAGTTCAGCGTCAGAGTTCTTTATGTCTAGCGCGTTTTATATATCAGCCACTTGTTTGTTTTCTTATGAGAACACGAGACTATGTGCTAGTTCATCCGAATACCTGCCACAGTGTCAAAGCATCTGAGCACTTAGCATGAGGATAGTCTGTCTGCTCGTTTAGAGTTTCAACAGAGTAATGGATAATCTCTCTCTTGAATCTGATTTTGAGCTACTCCGTGCTTTGGAACGTTTTGTTTTTGATCCCCGTTGTTATCGCAACTGTTTTCACCCAACTACCCCCATTGGGTCAGTATGGTTTATAGATTAAACTTAAACTCTATGTTTCTCCTATGTACGAAAACTTGTGTCCAACAGAGTGATATTATGTATCTAGGTTATTTAAAATGAGAAATTGTTATGTTTCTTAACGCATAACCTACGACAATTCGTTATTTTATCTGTTTTTTAAAGTTAAGGGGATCGACATCCGAAAAAGAATACACTGAATCTAGTTGAATTTTTCTTAAAGTGAGTATTAGACCTCTCATGTTCGAAGTCATCGTAATGTGGGTAAACGACCAAGTGTAATTGCGCCTTCTATCTTAGTGCATGTTGAAGTCTACACACCAATGTCAGGCATGGTGGTGGTTGAATAATGACAACAAGACAACAAGATGTCCGCTCCGTGCTATAAACAATTTATTTCATGTGTCATTTAAGCAGAGATGCACCATGTTCAGAGGCATATACCGCTGTGGTATATTCATTCCTATATGACTTGAGATGTTCGGGCCATAGCACTACCATGCTTGTCGAACCAGGTGAGCAGGTGAGTAGGTTGCTGTAGAGTTTTCCTTATGCCAATCAACTTTTCTCGCAAACTTTTGACCTCGATTCTAGAAAACAATCACTTCCGTGTTTTGGGTATTCCCGATATTGTTACAAATAAATATATATCACTTTAATAGCCTGTTTGTACAATCGTAATAGGCCTCTGCATACAAAACAGATGTCTCTATACGTCACTTGTACAGGACCAGGGTGGAATACTAATGGTTATAGTAATTGCATTGTCAAGGACAACCTGTTATGTTCATTCCGGGAGCATTAGCATTGGTTTATATTGATAGTGATTTTTGGTTACATTTGCCCCATGCTTTAAGTTTCCATTGGGTCGACGTGCTCCAGGAGTAATCCTGGCCCTACATCAAGATAAGTTCCCATACTTACATGTAATCTTAATTTAATTACAAGACATCACCTTTACCTTCGTTTGAAAAAAAATCAAAAAGATAAATTTGATACTCAAAAAGGTGCATTGAAGATTTGACCATGTTATGCAGTATTTAGGAAGCATGTTAAATTCTATGAAAGCTCTCTTAATTTAATTATTGGGCATTTATATCAATTATTACTTGTACATAAAGGTACCGTCTTCCTAAGTCGATATTTATTTTATTTATTTATTTATTTTAAGGGCAGTCAACAAAGACACATACTAACAAAAAATATATAACTGTAGCGTAGACATTAAATTAAGTATAGTTTTTAATTACAGACACGTTGACACTGCCACAAAAATGATTGCTTTGAACAATTTTGTTGATGTTCCATTTATTTACTTACCGGAGACGCAATGTACGGAAAACAGAAGGCACTAACTTCTAATGATGTTCCTGTAGGAAGCGATGTACACGGCATGCGATGTGGACTAACAGTTATAGTTATAATATCTTAGGTTTATATATGTTTTTTAAAGTTAATATAGAAACACTGATTACAGGGGGTTTACGTTCCTGCTAAAGATTGATATCATTATTATCCTTCTTTTCCGGATTAAGATTAACTTTAAACCAGATTCTTATGCTTCAAGTGCAGATCAGATTATTACATTTGAAGTCTGACTAATGTTGCTCCCAACTGTAATAGTCCAGTTAACTTTTCACCAATTAGCTTCTTGGTCAGTTCAATACCAAAATATTGTATAATAGCAAAGTCATTTGCTATGCGGGTCAAGGTACGTTACCACATAAATCTATTTTGTTTGCATTGTGGTATAATTGGCAAATATTTTGTGTAAGAAATTGACTGTTTGATTGTCGGTGAAAAGGTGGAACGTGAGTTATTACTGCTTGAAAGTGTACACTGAAAACCTTAGTTTCTAAGGTTTCTTCACCTGCCTGGTATATTGCGTAACTCAAAACACAATGGGAATAATTCCGAAGATATCAGTATCTGGCTTTGTTTAGGAAAGTCTCGTTGGACGCATGATATTTGCCTATCTGCCAAGCTACCTGACCCGCTCATTTCATTATGTTAACCCCCACCAATCTACCAGTTCCTTCCCGACGCTTGACTGATTGACATAAGTATCCGCGGTGTGCGCCACGTTGCCCTCGTTGCCCCGTTTTCTGTGCCCATCAGTGCTATCCTAGTGCCATACCTACATACCTGTATCGGCGAGTGGGTACGTTAACTAGATATACCTACCTATACACTAAACTAACTTAGCCCAGCACCTTCTCTTAACAGACTTTGTTGTTTTTGTTGAGACCACCACCAGGTCTGAACCTGGAGCTTTGGACTTCAATTCCGTATGGGACAAAGTTGTTTTGGCTCTGTTTGGTTGGTTTCTTAGTGCGCTTGAAAAGCTACCAAATATAATCTAAGTCTTATAACGTATGTTTTAGGTCGAAGATTTATTGTTAATGCCGCGGAATACGAAAGTTGTCTTTTGTCGAGAGAACGATGTAACCTAAAGGTTTACGTTTCCGTTTCCCAATTACGGACGTTTAATTCATGAACAGAACATCGGTGTAGTGTCATGGAGATTGTCTTCATAAAACCGTGTAATTGCCTTTTCTTATCTAAAAAGTTTCAGAACAAGGTTTACTTAAAGTAATTGATATTTTGTGATTTTTCCTTACGTCCACATACCCGCCAGAAGCCGGGGCGGACAGCTAGTTTTTCTAAAAAATAGAACGTAAAATGCATTGGCGAAAGAAAATTTAAAATTACCTTTTTTTATTGCATTCAATTAAATATTATGTATGATTCCAATAAAATATATTGTTACGTTACGGATTACAATTTTAGTAAAAATAATTTTATTTTAAAAGTATACTTATAAATAAATATACTTTTATATATATCTCACACTTTAAACTATTATCTAGCCCAAAGTAAGCATCATAATGATCTTGCGTTATATATACATAATGATCTTATTATATGCAATAGAAAACGGGAAATATAGATAGATATAACGTTATAAATATCACAAATATACTTCTAAGACTCGTGAACAAAGATTCACCTTATATACCTATTATTATACCTTTCGATGTCATTTTCCCATATATGGGGCTGCTGGAAGAGATTTCTTATAGAAATAAGCAGTACCTTTGTACAATTCTCTAATATTCTGTTGTGTCTTTTTAATTGTCTTTGTGTGTATATAAATTGTTAAATAATAATTCGTTCTCTCCACTTACCGGGCCTCGAACGCCACGCGACGAGGCGTACATTGAAAATGATAATATATTAATCATTTAAATATCAAAATAACAGTATCACGTTTACGTAACCTCAAAATTATACGTTAAATTCGTATTACATCTAAGTCTGTTTTTACACGGTCTTTTTGTACACGGTTTTGATATAACACGGTTTGAAAATTGAATATTATATAATTTCAAATCGTGCTAAATGGAATAAAATCGTGTAAAAAAAATATTCAATTTTCAAACCGTGTTATATCAAAACCGTGTACAAAATGACCGTGTAAAAACAGACTTAGGTGTACTTTACAATTAGTCGAATTACTTGGCAGTACAGTTATAACAGTAAGAAATGACAGTTTTAATGTTCAACATGTCAGTTAGACGATTTTCCATAATAAAACAATTTTCAGTTGTAGATTTTTAAGGTTTTCTTTAGGAATCTCCCAGTAACGAACAGGAGCAGACCGAATGAAACACAACTAAAATTATGAACGAAGATCAATTAATTTTTATAAGTCAGAATAATAAGAAATAAGATACTGATAATATTTATAAAATTTAAATATTGTTTCACTGTTGTTATTACTTTTGTTCTATATTTTTACCTATAAATGTTTTATATTTTCAAATGTAATATATATATATATATATATATATATAAACTATTATCATTAACAGCTTATATGCGTCCCGCGTGCGTGACAATAATACATGATCCTATTGTGACTATCCTGACGAAAAATTGCTTCCAGGGTCTTGTAATTTCACAGGATGCCCTGGTCCCTTCTTCTGTGAAAAACGGGGATTGCTTCATAGCCGACACAGAGAACGAACTATGTGGTTCCCCCACATAGAATAGAATATATCTATATTGTACATCAGCCAATTCATGAAGAGAAATACACAAAAAAAACTTGAACTAATTTTGTATAAAGGGCGACATTATCGCTAACAGTGATCTCTTCCAGGTAACCTTAGGATAGACAGGATTAAAGATAAAGTACTTGAGGGAAGTTGGCGACGTATAACGAATACATACATGATAAAAGTTATTACATACAAATATTAAATATATATATATATAATAGTTTATATAGTTTGTTTTAGTTTCTAAAATGTCATGGGAATTGACGGCACAATCTAAACACAAAATTTAAGTTCATCATATCCCATTCTCTCAGTATGGAAAAGGGAAGGATAGCAATATAAATTAGTACTATCAAATAACTGAAGCTTCTAAAAATCTGTATTATGATAAGTGAATAGTCCCGGACGGCCCACTATCGTGGATTTAAAATCTGATTATTGGTGTAATTTGTCAAAATATGTCACCTAGGATATAAATTATAAGGGTTGGTGGCCCCGCCACCTCAATGTCTTGGAAAACTAGCATCTGGCGATTTCGATTATACTTGTTTTAGAATCGGACCAAATATGATTCTTTATTAAAATGTCTGCCATCAAATGGTGTTTTCTAGTTTTCCTATTATTGTTGCATCAATCTCTTGCACATGTAAAAGCGTCTTCTTTTCATCCGAATTGACAATGGCTACCGGCTTTTATTGCTCGTGCTCCCTAAGTTTTGCTCCATCAATGGTCCCCCTTACTGTCTCATTTTAAAAGATCTATTGTTCAACTTGTTCCATATTTTAGCACTAATTTTAAGGTTCGGAAATAATTGGTATAGAACCTTATTTGTTTCAATCTTAGCTTAGTTTTAGTGAGAACAGTACATAGCTCTCTATATATAGGAATGGAAGGAGGACTTCAACGATTATATTCTCCAATAAAAGGACTCAGAGCTTTGATATTTAAGAAAGTCTAATGCTTTGAAAATCATTTTTAATTTATTTGTCATATTACGTTGAATTTGTTAATTGAAAGGGCTTTAATATATTTCATTTTATGGATCACTTGTTACGTTGTTTGACAATTGTTTAAAGGTCTATATACCATGTTGTTTATGGGCTACTTTGACAAACGGAGTTGACATTTTAATTTATAAGAAAAAATTGTTTAAACAAGTTAAAACTTCAAAGTTATTCGATGGATACATCGTTACTGACGATTGAAATATCAACACTAATTGATATTATAATAGTAAGTGTGGCGAGGATTTTATAACCACTGTGATTTGACATCTCAACTTTTAAACATACAAATTAAAAACTTACAATTCGTAACGATTGTCTCGTGCCAAATCCAAAGCTTAAAAAACCAGTTAAAAAATAAATTAAAAAAGCACTTGCACTGTCGAGTAACACACTTCAAGTTATTATTTAATCGCCGGTTGACGATAATGTGGCGCGAAACTATGAACGTTCAAAATGGCCGACGTGGTCGCGATACAAAAGCGCGAGCCGAACTGCCGGTGTGCGCGGTACAACCTGTCTCTTCAACCTGGTCAATGGTGGATGGCTTTATGCCATTATTATGAGTGATTTTCGCTATCTACTTTCCGGTCTGATTTTTTTATCTCTTCGGGTTAAGTAAATGTTTCACTTTTTAAATGAGTGAATTAGTCAATCATTAAGTAATTCGATGATTCTTGGTGGATTCAACAATATTTGAGCTATCAAATTAAGTTGACGGATAGGACACCTGGGCGTATATGTATATTGTGTTGGTTTTGGGACTGTTCGTGCGAACAATAATACAATAGATTAAAAAGATATGAAATATAATATTAAAATATGGTATTTACAATCTATTGTAAAATGAAAGAAAATAGTAGTCAACAAGAAGAAAAGAAAACTAAAAGCAATCGCCGATCTCGGATTTAATCTAAAAAGTCACACGCCGCTCTTCTAGCTTCAAGGAGGCGGCATGTCTCCCGCTACGAAGCCTCCTTGCTAGTTTTGCGCGTGAACAGGGACCATTGTATTTAGTGAGCGAAACAGGGTTATAGAGTTCACGGTGTAGCAAAAAATAAACCGGCCTTACAGTTATGAGAATAAGAGTTCAAACTTCTTGGGTCATTCGGTGATAAACTATTATATAAATACATAATATGCAAAAAATTTATTTACTATGTTAACCTAACCGCTGAATACTCAATCAAACATCCTGTAAATTTTAAAATCTGTCCAGATGTTGTGTTGTAGTTAATTATTGACTTTGTCAAATATATAATAAAGACAGCTACAAATTAAAGAAGTTTCGGAGTATTTTTTCCTTTGTGATCTTTTTATTTCTTTATTGAAGTTTTGGCTCACCTATGGTCAATGATTCGTGAAAATCGCCCCTTGTTATATCACAAATATCTTATTCACGATACCTACTCTTATATAATGATAAGGAACTTCTTTGTTGGAAGTAATAAGTCCGCTTGCACAAAGGTTGTACATAACTGGGCGACCGCACAAAGTTAACACTACAAAAGTAGTGTTATTTAAGCAAGCACAGTCACTAAACAGTTTTAAAAAGCTTGTGTTTGAACACTATTTGTTGGTTGATACTTCAATTGTACTGATACTGCTTCTCCTTAGTAGTCTGATTATATGTATTTTAGTAGATATATATTTATATAATTATGTATTATATACTGTATACATGCTATCATTAAGTAAGTACCTATGTATGTATATTTAATATTGGTATGTAATAACTTTTATCATTTTTTATGTATGTATTCGTTATACGTCGCCAACTTCCCTCAAGTACTTTATCTTTAATCCTGTCCATCCTAAGGTTACCTGGAAGAGATCACTGTTAGCGATAATGTCGCCCTTTATTCAAAATTAATTCAAGTTTTTTTTGTGTATTTCTCTTCTTGAATTGGCTGATGTACAATAAAGATATATTCTATTCTATTCTATTCTATTCTATTTTTTTTGTTCGCATATAAGGCGAGTTTCTTCCTTAATATGTGCAGTATCCATAGTCTAGAGTTTCTGAGGCAAATCGTACTGGTTAGATGACTAATGGATGTTTAATTAAATACTACTTAAAAAACACCAACTTTTCTCACTTATGTGATAATGGCGTCGTTGTTATTTAATCAAGTAGCAGCAACTTATACATTTGTACTTACACTACCTCATAGCACCATTGGGGACAATTGGGGGACAATTGTATGTGTTGTGTATTTAACTTTGAGTTGTTCTGCAACTTCTGCAATCCAAACAGTGATGTTTTATTTTATTTTCCTTCTGTAACAAGCATTTCAGGGTTACGGAACCGCATACTACAAACGCGTTATTAGTCATAACAACTTTTATTTTCCATGGTATCTAAGGTAAAGACTTTTATTTACAATATGTAAAGGTCGACTGCCTCCTATTTTGAATTGTGATCTATTGCTCTCGTGCCGTTATGTCAGGAGTGCAGGACATATAAGTGGATGGCCTCGATTTACTAGCGTCGATAACCTACCAGTCAATCAACCAGTGTCTAAGTATTGTTAATGTCGTGTATAAGTTTTATCCGTTCTTATTGTTGGATCCGGAAAAATAAATATGACACGGATGTTTAAAAGAGTCCCATATATGAGTAACCCTTCCATTAGATAAATAAATACGCTGAAATGAATAATGCTGAAAGCAATGGAAGAAACTTTATAATGCACCAAAGAAGACAAGTCCCTTTACTCTTCGGCTTACTTACTGCTCGAACAAAACACTTTTAAGTAGTTTTATCTGGTTGCTATTATTGATTTCGCGAAAATGCATGTGAAATATGAGGGAAAAATTCCAGTATGCTGTACCTCTACTACCCCTTTTTGTACAGACGGCCACATGACAAGTGTAACACGTCTGTAGAGAAATGTTTCTTATGGCGCATTAAAGTACCGACAAATGATAAAGGGTTTTTCTTGAACTGCAGGCGTCGTATGTTACGAATGTCGAAGACTACATGACAATATGTCTTGTATGTTTATGAATGTAAACTAGACGTTCCAAATTAAAAGTAAAGGGTAGAAAATCTTAATATAAGCATCAATTGAGATTAGAAAAAATATATTATAATTTCCGTCTTTCCAAATATGATTCTAAATTGCTTATCAATGAGTCGATGTCACAATATCTCTATGATTTCAACACTATGCCATGTAGTTAGTAAGACAATAATATGACAAATACCGACAATATTATTAGTAATTGTTATTTATTGAAATGTAAAGGCAGAGATAATAAACTAGTTGTAGTTTACGCAGCGGTTCCCTTTATTGTTTGACAGTTACAGAGTAGAAGCGTACGGCGTTTTTAGATTATTGAGTTTAAAGAGCTAATTAAGATCTGGTGACAACTTAAAGACATAGAAACGAGAAACAAAATGTTTAATTGGTCCCTGGTTCTCGTTGCATTTTTTTCTGTTGCTGTTACTGCTGCTGCTTCTCTTGTCCTGTTAGCCCTTCAGCTAAAATTTAAGCCACTGCTTGCATACATACACTAACCCCATCCTATCCATCACTTCCTGAACAGGAAGGACTTGCGAGGGTCTAATCCCTTTATTTTTTGACATTCTGTGTTGTCTACTTTTGACAACCGATTAATTTTCCCTTATTGTTCTTACTTTCAATAAATGATATTGTTTTAGAACTCAATCAGTTTTTCACTTGTACAGACAGTAATATACCAAAATCGCAATAGTGTAAACCGACGCACCTCTCCTTATCACATGGTTTCCTGTCTTGATGAACATTTTCGTAGTAAAGCTTAATAATGGTTTAAACAGTGATGACTTATCAAGTACCTCACCTATCGAAAGTTTGTTTTTCCGTTGATAATCTTTAGAACATATCCAGGATGGACGTTTAGGTTTCTATTTCACGTAGGTATTCTCTTCATGTTTGATTAATTCTATTCAAGTTATAAAATAGTTCCTGCTTAGGTACTTTTTTATTACTTTTGAATATAGTCTCATACATAAAAGTAAGATGCTAATACATATTTTAATAGGCACTTGTATAGGCTCACCCAAATATCATCTCCGTTGCAATTTCTGTTAATATCTGTATACGTGTCCTGAATGGATTTTTGCTGTTACAGCTTAATGTTTAAGTTTATTTACATTATTATTCAAATTAGCATGCATTCAAGCTTTACAATCTTTGGTATAGATTTTCTATTGTGAATGCTTGTTTGCCACCCTAGTTAAGCCACAAGGTTTTTTTACGATGCCCAATATGGTCGTGCCAAAGAAAATAATTTTTGAAATTAACTGTAAAAATAAGAAATATATATGAATGTTATATTCATAACATTAAGAACATTAAGTTTCTTTAATCTCAAAAAGTGGAATTTGTGTTAGAATTAGTGTATTGTCTTTATAGACCTTAGTGTATCAATGTAGTGTAAAGTGTTCCTTATTTAAAGCTTCTATGGGTCTGTTTTCCGTCTTCCTAAACCTAATCAGCAGTCAAGATCAAATGCTAATGTATCTACGCCCTTTTGTGCCGCCTAATGATCTCTACCTACGCCTACATGAATCTGGTTTGGTCAAACATTGGACAGTTCTGTTAATATCGAAGGATAATTATCTTTCTAGGCGTATTTATTCTAATAGTGCAGATAATAAAACTTTTTCGTCATCGTCCTGTCGCTAGTTGCAGCGTAAGCACCTGATGTAGTTGAGAATGGTTTTATCTACAGCTTTATGTAGACATAAATTTTTTAGTCTATCACTTAACTAGTGCCAGGGTGTAGAAGATAGAAGAAGAAGACGGCGAATTTTTACAATTCAACGTGCTTTCTAAAAAAATATTGACTAATATTTTACAAATACTACTCTTGGCTCACTACTGTTTGACTACTGCCACCGTGCTACGAAATTGTATTGTAATGCTTCTCGCGATGCGTGCATCTGTCTCTTTTACTAATGTTTACATTTTGCTGTTGACATTTAAACAAAAATATTTTTATTACATAAATTGATTAGTTTCATTTAGCTTTTCCAACGTGCAAAATTCGTTTGTAGATCAAGTAATCATAAATAATTGTTATTATTATCATCTGGGCATTATTCTGATAGCAAACTGAATAGCTAAAGTACCTCTTGAGTGTATCTCTTTCTCTCATTTTACATAAGAAAAGGATAGCAAAACCCATAGAAAATTTAAAACGGCATGTACTTATCTGCTTCGTAAAACATGCAATTTATCATGTTATTTAAGGTCGAAAATTGATCCAGAAATCTGTATTATAGCGGTCAAATAAGAAGTGTTTTTATTTTTAATATAACCGTCCATTTATATAAAAGGCTACACATTTTTGTAAAAATGTTACAACCAATTATTAAAATTCTTTGAGCTTAATATCCTGTTATTTTGCAATAGAACTGGTCAATTAGAATATAAATGTGTCACACTAAAAGTTTTACGTTGCATTTTTTTAATTGGAACCCAATGATATCAAAGCAAAGATAACCTAAGATATAAATTGTCACTAAAGTTGTATATCTTGAACTTAATGTAAGCTATACGACCGTGACCGACTGACGCGTGTTCTGTTAAGGTGTATACTCTTAAAAACTGTTTGGTTTTTAACTTCTGCTCGCATTTACGTATTATAGAAATGGAGTGAAGAAAACTTAACGCTGGGAATCACTCTAGTGTGTGCAATAACTAATAATATTTTTTTGTTGATAAAAACGATACACTTTCCTCCCTAAAAATATTACCCTCTTTTTAAAATATGAGTGCTACTATGAGTAACTATATATATATGTGTGTGTGTGTTTGTTTGTGGTATTGTGTGTCTGAGTATGTGTATGTGTTTCTGATTGTGTGTGTGTGTATGTGGGATTGTGTTTGTGAATGTGTGTGTGTGTATGTGTGTGGGTGTGGGTGTGGGTGTGTGGGTGTGGGTGTGTGTGTGTGGGATTGTGTGTTTGTGATTGTGTGAGTGTGTGTCAATTTTCTAAGATGTAATTTAACTAATTCTTTTAAACAATGTTTTGAAGGCATGCAGTAGATTGATGTTTACATTCTCTTTACATTCTCTGAATTTTATAATATGTTTAAATTGTTATTAAGTTTATTATGTTGGCCCAATACAATAGATGTGACGTCTCGGTACCTTAGTCTGTTAATGTACATATAGCTAGAGGTCTACCCGTAGTTATGATAACAGAGTTTTCGAAAGGCACCTGCAAGTATAATTTAATAATCCTGCAAGTATAATTGAGTAATTTTTGTTTTGTATCTGAAATCTTGTTACAATCTTACTTCTTCTCCGTCTTCTTCTTTCAACTTCTTTCTTATATGTTAAAATGAATTGACATCGTTAGTCTTTTAGCTCGTAGATTGACCTATTCGAACAATTTACATTGCTTATTGTTTGTTTATTTCAGGGTGGTTTAAAAATGCTAATAACAGAGAAATTTGCTAAGAAAATAATTATTTAAAAGTATGCATAATCGTCAAACTGACGTCCTTTACAACTTTCATTTCTTTCATCGGATATGGTGGCATATTTAACACTAGATATACCAGCGATTTGAATATATGTCAACAACAAAAATTATATTTGTTACTAATGTATATAAAATAACATTAAGTTTATAAAACGTACTCTCTAATTATAGCTACAAAAGTCATAACATCATTTCTAAAAAAAAATATGTGTAATATAGTAGGAATTTTGAATTGAAATTGCACGACCAGTCTAAATGACTGGTCTGGTCAATCTAGTGTTAAAAAGATATAAATTTCACCAGCTCAACTAGTAATAAATGAAAACACATTTGAACTATTCAAAGTAAACGTAAGAAGCCAACTTGTAGACCCATTTATGCGTCAAATGACCAAGTAACATTAACTGTATTACTAAAATATACAAGAAACACGCTTAAAATTTACTTCAGTAAATGTAAAACATATTTTGAAATCTCGTTAGCGTAATGGTTCGATCAACCAAGACAGGAACTCGATCTTATCTTATCTTATCTTGATGTAGGGCCAGGATTACTCCCGGAGCACGTCGACCCAATGGGATCTTTTGTGCTTCCCCAATCCTAATGACCGCTGTCCTGGAATACCTCCAAGATGTACTTACTAAGTACACCCGGAGATAGCAGCCTTATATCTTCAGGACTGGGATAGCCCAGTCCACAGAGACCCATTCTTTTCGTAGCAAGAGCATCACAGTTACATAGGATGTGTTCCATTTGTTCAGGAACTCGATAGTGCTCTGGTGATCAGTCAATCGAATTTTTTTGTCGAACATCTGTGTTAAGAACGCACGTTCTGCACGTCCTGATAGTTACAGCGACCATTTTCATGAACCAAGAACGAACGATGAACGAATGAACGATATGAGAACAGCAGTGGACACAAGACTGTTAAATCAATGAAAACGCTGATTTAAAAAAAAATTCAATAGTAATAATAATCATTTAATTCAGACAACAATAATCCATATTTGTGAGAGATATAGTGACTGTTGCGCAACCAGAGGGTGGAATTTCTTATATACCTTCATACAACGTGGACTCAAGAGGCGTGAGGCACCTTTTGCGCCAGCCAGTGCTCTTCATCATAGGCATAACTTTCCTCTGACTGCTTATCATAAGACTACGTTGATTAAGTTACTGTGTTTTAAAATTTATTTATCTAACTGAGAAAATATTCCATTTTCTGAACTCTTATGAAAAAAAAATCTGCGATGTTCTTAAAACTTAAACCAGTATTTTTCGATTCAAGATTTTCTGTAAACAAGTAATTTATTTTAGAAAAAAAATATGTTGATTTAAATTTCGTGCTATTTTTAAATAGTAGTCTCCGGTACGAGTCTAACCACTTTATTGTAATAAACAAGAATATAAGTGCGGACTGACGTGAATGGTTAATGGTAACACCTCTTTGTGTTTAATCCTAGGGTAATTATAGACGACTTTCTCATTAAATACTTGTTTGTTTGTTTATGGAAAAGGAAATTAGTATTTTTTTAAATTAAGAACACAGCACGGCTTTGGAGTTTTTTTGTCAGTGATGACGTAGCCGCTTACACTTATGAGGTCACAAGAAGGCTCAGTCACTGCGTGATCGAAAGTCAGAAATGAGATCCGTACGAGGATTATGGTCGTGAACTTAGCTCAAAGAATTGAGAGCCTTAAGTGGCAGAGGGTAGGACAGGAAGTCTGACGGCCGTTGTGGCAGAGGTTCTCCAGTGGCCGCCGTGTAACCAGAGACGCAGCATTGATAAGTTTGGAGCAAGGGAGACCGATGATTTGGTAAAGATCGCAAGAAGCCGCTGGATGCGAACAGTTTAGGAAACGATTAGGAGATTCTCGGACGAGGCCAATAGCCAGCAGTGAATCTCTCTAGGCTCCAAATACAATACTATAACTTATTGTAACACAGCTGATTCGATAGCCCTAATCGCAATTTACATGCTTGCTATCCATAATTTTGCACGCTTGCGCGGAAAGGGGCATCGCGTTCTTGTGAGTAACCTAGCAACAATAATATAGAATTTTTCCAATTTTTATTATTTTACGAATTAAATAATAAAACTATCAAACAAATAAGTGTTTTTGGGATGTTCTGACCATTATATTAGTTATTAAAGCATATTAATTTGACAAACAGATTCAGTGTGAAATTAACATGAACGCTGACCGGTTTGGTGACTTGTGCCCGTCGTGCAACTGTCTCGTTTACGTACAGAGATTAACTATATTTTTTTTCAATTATTTGACCTGGTAACTAAGACCTTTAAGCCATATCTTCATTAATGTAGTTTTTATCTTTATTTTTGGCTCCAGGATACTGGTGCAATGTAGCCCTTTGCCCCATGGAGTTTTTGGCGACTAATGGTAGGCCCCGCTATTTTGTTAATGACTTACGAGAAAATTTTTGAAAATGGAATGCAATGTAAGCGATTATGCCATTACGCGCCAAAACTCCAGTATTAACTATCTGTAATATCTGTCACAGTTCGTTTTGCTCTCGTATCAGTGACTGAATTGTGGATCTTAATTCATTTAGTGACTGAACTTCTCTGAAATGGAGTGTGTGAATGATACATATTGACTGGTCAAAGTCAAAATATCTTTATTTAAATACACTCATTTACTAAGTTCTTTTAATTCGTCATAACAGGGAATATGTATGAGAAAAACAAACAAATGCAATTAAAGGCATCAGTGATACCTTTAAGTGGGTATCAACCGGGAATTTATAAATTGCTACTTTTAATCTGGGTCTGGGGGCGATTAGGTGATTTGCTTCGGCAGAACCCAGGTAGCCCCCGTGAAGGGCCATGGAGTTACCGGGGAGTTGTAGTGGGTATTCCCAGGTCCAATTTTATGTGGAACTGGGTGAGGCCCACACACGCCCGCCGCTTACCCAGTGGCGAGTAGGTCCGTAAATGGATTCCTCCTCGAAAAAAAAAGTTTAAATCTGGGTATGTAAAGTAGTACAATAGTATGATTTACACACGAACTACTAAAGTCTATTTTACATAGTAAAAATAAATGCGTTTAGGTTATATCAGCTTTGTTTTTTGTTGATTCGCCTCGAGCCAGTTTAATAATCTAGTAGATTATGCTTTAGTCATTTACCTCTAAGACTACGCTCACGAAATCAGCGGCGAGTGGGGCGACGTCGAAGACGATGCAAGAGCGGCGCAATGGATTTACATAGGACTATTTTCTCAGGCAGATGTGTGGTGGCGGGTGGTTAGGGGAGACTTACACGAGCGTTGTGTCCAGTCAAGTGGTGCGCCTAGATGTTATGTTGTATATTTTTAACGACCCTGAAGTTTCTAATACCCAATAATATGTATTGGAGCAAATGATTTCGGACATTTTTGATTGGCATTTAATTCGAACAAAATATCTTGTAACAACGCGCGCGCCACAGCGTGAACTGCCCGCTGACTTCGAGAGCGAGGCCTAACTTGTTTTTTAATCAAAGTTAGTGTAGTTAGGTCAAACACCTAACACTTTCGCGCGTCGCGCTGTCTGGAGTGACCAGTTATGTTACAACTATTAAATTCTGTTGGGTAACTGCGCAATACTTTATTTTTCTATAGGTTGCTGATGAGGATAAAGCTAGTTCTTTATAGTAAGAGGTTCTTAAGCAATTTTCTTCGTAGGTAAACATGTTACAAGAAAAAAATTAAGATTGTTATCAAAAAATATTACAACGCTTTGACCGCTTCTCTGGTCTAACCGTTGATACCACTTACCATAGATCTGGAGGTCTGGGGTACAATTCCAAACGTGGGCAGAAATTCTTCTCCAGTTGGTGGTGGTAGGGTATTCATAAGTCTGTCTGGATATGTTAGACCAAACCTTTTTATAATAAAACTTTATAATATACAACACCCTGGCTGCATAGTTTGTGACGTATATTTTTTCTAATAATATTGTATTCTATTATTATGTCACATCTTTTTGGCTTGTCGAATTATACACTGTGATCTCTACTGTTGGAATTTCATTCCTTATTTTAGAAGGATAGTTACCACCTTAACTAAGTCTGCTGTTATTAATATAAGACTAAGAGCTACCTTGTCTATGCAAAAAATATCATAAGGTTGTCGAATAATTTCATAGAAACATGGTCCACGCCGTTGTGACGATTACCTGTAGACACACCAGTAACATGAAGCTATCATTTGATATTGACGTGCATTTACGTTAATGACCCGGAGTCAGGACAATAGAACAAAAACAGTGCTTTCGTTACTTTACTTTACAAACAAGTTATAATTTAAATATTGTTTCGTTCAATCTACGTGTAGTCATTCTGAGGCCAAATTAAAACGATGATATCTCAAATTCAATACATCTCAGACCCCGCTAGTTAGGAAATAACTTTTATTATTGAGTTTAAAATTGGTTAAACTGCTTTGTTTTGAAATGCAATAAAACTCATTAATATTATTTAGGATAGTCCACACCCAATCCGGTGAACTCATTAACACAAATATTAAAATATAAGTCACTTAACACACCTTTAAGAAATAACTGTTATCTGTGTCTTATAAAGATTTGAAAGGTAACCCAACATAAACATGTTGCTTTATTCGCCATTTAAAATATACAGAACCTACAAGACATATCTATGTTTTGTCCATAACATAATATTTAGTAGATCCAACCCATCAGGGTTGTAAATTAAAAAAAGGTTGTAAATCAGGTTGTAAATTTAATAAACTAACAGACAGATATGTATCGGGCAAACAGGAAAGGGCGTGTGTTAGAGATATAGCTAATACATTCATCGTTGATGAGCTCACTGGCGTAGTTCTAGTCCAACCAGAAAAAGACAGATTTAGAGTGACGTCATTTGACGTTTCCAAATTGCTAATTTTGTTATGTTTCGGTGTGAGGAGAGAGTGGGGTAATAAGACACGGAGTAAATGAATGAAAATAAGTTTCTTTGGTACATAAATACAACAAAAGGATTAATAAAGAAGAAAATACATAAGTTTGTTAACGAAATTGAACCAGAAAGGATGTTGTTTACGACCTTTTATACCATGTTGTTATTTATGTTTAGTTATACCACGATTGTAAATAGAAAAATAAGAACATAAGAAAATATAAGTCAAAAACAAGTGCTTGTATTATTAACAGATGTGATTTGCAAGAGGACCAGGGTCGCCGACGTAGCGCAAAGATTTGTGGCCTGAAGTGGTAGGCAGGGCACATTGCCAGGGGTCTGAAGGCCGTTGGGGCGGAAACTCCTCGAGTGAGAGCGTACAGGGAAACGTAGCACTTGTAGGCTTCCCATAAGGTGGACCGACGTTCTGGAAATGATACGAACGATGGCCATGACCAGCATTGGGTGTCTCTCTGCTGATGTGATGATGACTCATTATCTTTATTGCAATGTACAAAGAGATGGTACAGCAGTTAATATTTTACAAGATTATGGAACCCGTCTGGCACGCAATTAGCTGTAAAAGAGAGGGGAAGAAGACGCTATCCTTGGGAATATATTAGCGTTAGTGCTAAAACTAAAAATATTGTATGTATTATATATATGAAATATTATATGTATGTATTTGTATATGTTAGGGTGAATATGATATATATTAATTTCTATGTATTTAATTATATTAGTATTGGTACACGCCCCTCTACCTTTCGATGTCACTTTTCCCATATATGGGGCTGCTGGAAGAGATTTCTTATACATAAGCAGTACCTTTGAACAATTCTTTGATATTCTTTGTACACAACATAAATTGTTAAATAAATAATAATAATAATATTGTTTATTTATTTCTGAATTTATCGTTTATCAACTCTCTTTGTGAAGTCATTGATAGCAGATGATATATATAAAAAGAATATATCCTTTTGAAATATATGTACACACGTCAGAAAAAAATGTAAATAACAAACGAAACGTTTACTTGTATGTTGTATACAACATTCCTATTATATTATAATGTACAGATAAACAAAATTTTCGTAATAATTAGTTGTGGATTCGTTGGGAGATTCCTTGACCTTTCCACCGATCTTAAGGCGAACCGATAAAAGTCAATTTAGCTTGGCCGAGTTATTGATGCCATTAAATACTTATTGGTTAGGTTAGTGATGTAACTTAGCGAATGTATGTTGCACACGCTTTATATCGATATAACGATCTATTATACTTGTTGCTTCTTATTTAATCCAATTATTTGTTTTTATTTCTTATCTTGCAGTTTATACCAATTTTCATTCAATTCATATTATAGTACTTCAAATGAAATTAAAAGAGTACTTAGGTAATTTGAACTGAACATTTCGTAAGATTAAAAAAAATACAAGTGGATAATTTATTATCTCAAACTATTACCAATTAAAAAAAATTATTAATGGAAAGAAATATATTCTGAGACGGCATTGAGGGCATTGAGACAGTTGCTGGGCATGTCAAATCCTTTTAACTGTATCTGTAACGTATGTTTCTAATATTAAATTTCATTTCAACGTTACTATATATTTATATTATATTTCAACGTTACTACATCATGTCGAAGTTCTACTTTGATACTGCTTGTTGCGGACTGGCTAGTTTTCGTGTAATTCTATTTTTGATATTTGTATTTTTATATTTTTTCTTTGTTTTTGAAATATACATTTTGTTTTCAAAATTAACAGTTTGAAAATTATGGCCCACAATAATAATACCACTTTATAGTGATCATATTAAATTATACCTGGATATAATTAATTATCACCAAAAAGGCTAAATGCTTATCAAAATAATTTAAAAGCTTTCCAAAATATACATCGAAGTGTTCTTGATTTGGTGAGAACTATCTTTATTGGTATGGTTATTTAGTTTGATGAATAGTAAAATACAAGTAAAAGTCAAAAGTCAAAAGTCAAAAATAACTTTATTTAAATAGACTTATTTACTAAGCTCTTTTAAATCGTCACAACAGGGAATATGTATAAGAAAATAAATAAATATAATTATAAAGGCAATAGTCATAATTTTACTGGGTATCAACCGGGCATTTACTAATTGTCCCAGTTATAGTAGTGTCGAGTCCAGTAAATAGTACCTTCTGCCAAAATAATCGATATTGATTTTTTTTTACATACTTACATTACTAAGTTGCAATATACGCCGCACCTGCACCTTACTAAAGGTGGGCATGGCGATGCTTACTTAATTTTAACTACTCGCTAAGTGTTTGCGAACTGCGTCACTGAGATTATGTTTTTAAACAAAGATTATGTTAACCAATGGGTTTTTTGTGATTTCAAGTAATTACACTAAAAACACAAATTTTTAAAAAGATCTTATCACTGTCTAAACCCATCATTGCTCAAAGCCATGTATATTACGACACAAAACAAATACTTTTTGTTTACTTATATTACGATTCAAGAGTGTTAATTTCAAATATAGTTACTTTTATGTTTCATGACAATAACAATTTTCTTTTCTGTTAGCAAATGAACTGGTAAAAGTACTGTTTCTACAGCAAAAGTATTTTTTGTTACAGATCAACCAAGTGGGCCCCAAAGCGCTACCCTGTCGCAGCCTGAGCGTAAAAATGCCAATATCCGACCAGGAGACGCCAACTCAAACATTTTATACACAAACTATCCTCCGACAAACAAAAAAAACTATTATGACAGTGATCAAAACATTCAAAACCTTTTAAGCAAACAAACAAATCAGTCGAAAGCCTTATTAAAATCTGATGACGATTTTGATGTGAATGAATACTTTGCTCGGTTACAAGGCACTAGATATGTTAGTGCTCCATTTAATAGTGTCTTGGACGACAACCAAAAGGCTACTTTGGAGGCTACAGAGGATAATTTAGAAGAGATAAATCTCAATGAGCCAGAAAAAGCTCAGAACACAGAAGTGCAACAGAGTTTGACAGCGGATATTGCTCAGAATTTTTCGCAGTTACCAACGGTTTTGCCACAAGTAGCGAGCGCTGTATTTAGCTCTTTCTCGAACATGCTTAGCATGAAGAGTCGGGAACAAACGCCCGATGAATCTATCCCGAAAAATTCTGATTATCAAGATGTTCAGTTTCAAAGGTCTGAGGATGTTGATGTTCCTCTGATGAGTGTCGAACAGCCACCTCCGAAGGAGATGGCTCCTCCACCTACACAACCTCCGATTGGTGGTAAGGCCAAATTTAATTATTTATTTTTATATTATTAGGCTTTTATTGATAAGGCATGTTCAATTGAAGTTTTCTAGAACAAACGTATGGCTTTGACAAGATATTTAAAAGTTCTAACGATTCGAAGTTATGACATACGAATTAGAATTGAATTCGTATGTTATAAGTTCGAAGAACATAAAAATCTCTTACAGTACGTGTATTAGATAACTGTTCAATGAGGGTCACTAGTTCATGATTGCTTTATGTCCTACAATTATAAATCCATTACAATGAAGGTTCCCTTGCCGGAACAAACTGATATAGATTAATTCTTAGATAATAGAGGTTCACAGTTTATAGGAAGTCGACCAACTGATGTTCGATCTATTTAAAAAAAGAAAGCAAGCGTTCCTTTTCTGAGGAGCACGAATATACCTGCTTGCTCCTCTGGGACTGGGTAGGTTTTTTTAGAGTCGGTTTTTCTGTTTCTACTGTGAAGCAGTTCACGAATTTCAGTGTCAAGTAGGTAGCTAATGTAATAATCGGACCGGAATTTACATTTCTCGTCTCCGGAATATCGACGTACCTATTGCATCAATTGATTCTCTGGATATTTTAATTGACTTAAAAGAAGGAGGAGGTTCCCAAATTCATCGTAATTAAATTTTTTTTCTGGATCACTCGAAGATATATAAAATTGATAAAAAAGTTTCATACAAGCCCTAACAAATCTTTTTTGATGCTAAGGAGACTGTTATGAACTAGTCTACATTAACATCGAAACTATTGAACGGCTCCTATCATAAAACTATTCGGTCTGTAGTTGGTGCGACAGAAAGGAACACAGAATGCTTTAACATGCGTTTGTAGGCACCCTACTCGAAATATGGTTGCCGCTTGCTCTCAGATGCGCCGTTTACTTATTTGGTATATTAATCATCTTATTAAAATATAAAGTTATTATAGTCAGAACATCCCAAAAATACTTATTTGTTTAATTATTATTTTATTATTAATTTGTAATATAGAAAAACATGGGAGAAAATCTATCTTATTGTTTCTAGGCTACTCACAAGATCGCGATGCCCCTTTCTGCGTAAGCGTGCAAAATTATGAATGGCAAACATGAAAATTGCGATTAGGGCTGTCAAATCAGCTGTGTTACAAAAGTTATAAGCTATATTATTCACATCTATGCGGCTGTAGGACCATTATAAGTACCTGACCTTGTGTATTGAAGGGCAGAAACGTTGATTGATGATTTAATTAATGCGGTTCTTTCTGCGATGCGCCTGCGCCTAAGAAGTGTCTGATTTTGATGACACACTCTAAAACTAAATCTAACTTCTGCCATCTAATTTCCTTACTACGTCGTACAAAAAAGAAAGTTAAATTTATAACTAAAAAATATAAACCGCTTTCTAGACCATAGATTACTTTAGAACGCATCTAGAGACTTCTTCCCTTAAAACTACACTTTACGATTATGGCGTTCTATGGAATACTTTATAATTTTCAAATGGTATGATTTTATATGGAGATTACCAGGTGCATAGTGAAAGACCCTAAGAATTTCATGGACATAAAATAATGTTTTTAGAAATATTATGTTAGTTTATAACGTTTATTCATGTGTGTATATCAAGATTACTGATCCACTAATCAATGTTTTCACAATAGTCAACACTTGAACAAACTTACATTGGCATGCGCGATGAAAACACTTTGCTGGCAGAAGTGCAATTCAATTCGGAGATGACACATTGCCTAAAAGAAGAAGATGAAAGTTCTTTAAATAAATTTAGAAAAGTTTAGCTCTCCCGTTTGATAGATCTAGGTATGTTAATTAATAAAATTTATTTATTCCTTGGACCGGTTTTACTGATGACTCTTGTAAATGTTGACATCAAACGTGAATAGACCTTATTGTCGTTATAAATAGGGATTGTTACTGTTCAACTATTGCAGCGGTGTAAGGGCAACTATTACGTAGCTGGTAATATGTGGAACCTGAAAGTTTGTTAGGTAATTCGGAGTTTATTTGTTGCTATATTATTATGAAGCGTTATTTTACAAGGGAGAGATACACGAGACAGTTTTCGGGCATCTAATGATCAATATTTGTACATAACAATATATTTTTTAAATAAGTATAATGATCAGTCATTACCAGTACAAATATCAAACCAAACTCTTTGTTACAGGTACAACAAATTATCGGATAACAACAAAAAAGAAAACTTACGCACAAATACCAGGACTCAGCTCTACTCATCAAGCCATCAATCCACCAATCAACACTGCAACTCCATATTACAATACTGATATATCATCTAACTTTCCACAACATCAACCGCCAAATAAAGATTTACAGGAAATATCCGCAAAATCGCAAGGATTTAATATATTCAATCCAGTACCCGCAGAAGATAATACTCAAGTTATATCAGGCTCTATTGAAAGAGAATATAACGTCTTAAATACATTAGAAGTAGACAAAAATCTTTCACATCCACCTCAAGCAAACAATCCCGAATTTAATATACAAAATAAAGATTATAATTTATTTAAAACAGTAGAAAGTCACGAACAAAATGTTAGTCAACATATGAACACGGCGATTATTCCTCCACCGCCAATGTTTTCAAATACACCGAAGATAAGCAGTCAAAGCAACGTAAAATCTATACTGCCACCATCGATTGCAAGACGAATTGGTTCGAATAATTTAACAATGAAATCGCAATCATTAATCACATCATTACCCACCGATAATATATTTACTCCGGCGCCTGTAACAGATATTTCGAAAGAAACCGATTTTGGAGTTACCACAAAACCTTTCTCATTAGATTCAACGTTACCAGTCAAAGATGATAAACTTACAATGGGCTCACAATCTGCTTTTGTACAATTTAATATGCCTACAGTAGCTATAGATAAAACATTTCCTCCTACAGCTGTACCAGCAAGAGTAATGACAAATTTACCAGTAGTCACTCCAATGAAATTTATTCCACAGCCAGATATTAAGCCACCAGTAACGAACCTATCAGAGCCATCTTCAAATTTAATAGGTCCTACATATGTTTCGAAAGCAGACAATGCATCACCACCGACATTTTTCAATACAAGTGGCATGTCTTCAGTTCCAGACTTAAAACCTCCAGAAATTGTGGCTAAACAATCAGTTCCAACAGTTAATTACCATCCAACAGATGCTCCACAAGTACCATCTTCAACGTTGTTCAGTCCTCCACAGCAAGTGACTGATCCTAAAATAAACTTACAAAGTACAGAATACATAAGCAACATATCAAACGAAACAATCTTCCAAAGTACGGCGGAAGCACCTTTGCCTGTGCCACCAAAAATATCTGGAAATCAGAGCTATAGGATGACGAAGAAAAGACCTCAATATTATTCAGGACCTATTGAAGGAGTAGGCACTATCAGTAACAATATTAAACCTACTATACCCACACTTGAACCAAGTTCCTTCCAAGGGGCTTTATTTACACCGAATACGCAGGTCACACCTGAAATACCCGCAAATATTAATGTACTAACAGCATTTAACATCAATCAACACAAAGAAACACCACCTGCTCTGCCTACATTATTTCCGCCACCACAGCTCGATATAAATCCCCTGAAAATGCAAAATTACGCATCAACAGAATATAACACTGCTTTTGATATGAGCAGACAGTTAACAGATAACAATTACGAACCCTCTAATCAAGAGCCAAAAGGATTCGGAATAATAGGGTCGTTGAAATCTAAACTTAGTTCTATAGATATCAATAAGATCCAAAATTCTGTGACTAATTTCTTCGATCCAGCATATAATGACTCTAAAAAAGACCCTAGTGAAGGAAATGTGGGTTACAACGCATTTAATTATCAAGATGACAGTGTGGAGGTATTTGTACCTAGTGCAGAACAAATTAATCAAACCTACAAACAAAATTACAGTCAATTTAATCAACAAAATAGTAACAACTATGAACAGAGCAATTTATATTATCAGAACCAGCCTTATGACCATGGAGTACAAGCTTACAACGCGCATAGTTTATATGCTAATAACGGTCAAAATTATGATAATTCGACCATGCAAGCATCATATTCCACAAGTTATTTTAGTGAACAAGTGCCACCAGTAAAAGAATCTAGTGATACGTTTGCATATACTAACGTAACTAGCTCCGAAATAGATAACCCATCCCGTATTATTCCAAATGATTCAAACATAACAGTACAAAAACTTGACGAGAACAAACCGGACCTTGTAGAAGCAAATGAGAATAAAGCGGTTTCTAAAACTGACGACGGTGCGTCTTCGTTTATGGATAATTTAACACAGCCTGTAATAGAAAAAGAATGGCAACCTGCTCAAATTTTGACTCAAGAACTAAAAAATAATATTAATTTATTTCCTGCTACTGTGAAAGATACATTTGAAATAGATTTCTTTGGTAATCAACAATTGTACGGGGTATCACAGCCTATTTATGCTGAAGAATTAAATAAAAAATTGGAAAATATACAAATAACTCAGGAAAAGCAAAAAGACAGTGTGTCTGATAATAAAACAATTTATGAGAAAATAAAAACTGAAATATTTTTTAAAAATCCTGATATGTCTACGCCGATTGACTCGCAACATAAAACGAGACTCGATAAAGATTCTGATGATTTGCAATGTCCCTTAGATTACTTTGGATCGAAAGCAATTGAAGATGTCGAAAGATTTGATATTAATGATAGTGTAATTGGAAATAGTATTCTTGACCCAATGAGCAAGGAAGGTACAACAAATGATATCCCACGCTTAGATGCATCTACTATATTATTTGGTTTACCCACCTTACCGGCAATAAATACAAATAGTGGGTTAGATAACGCCAGGAGCGCCGTTACCATGTATGAAAAGCCACAAAATTCTGATATACGCTCTGACGATGTTAATTTATTTGACAATATTATTGAAGAAAATAAACCACTCTCGGAAAAATGTGAAAGTATATCAGAATTAAACATTTGTGAAACGTGTAGAGAATTCAGTAAGCACGATGAGAAAGAAGTCGATGATTTAACCACACAATTGATTGAAAATATTACTTCTCCTATACAGCTTTCGAATCCAGTTATTGCACCGCTTACTGAATGTAACTCACCTGTTGAAGATAGAACTGACTTCGACTCCAAACAATGCGCAGAGATAACTCATATAACAGAAGAAACTATAGAAACTATTCAAGTACAATCAGCAACAGAACTTTTAGATGATGTAGATGAACTCAGCAACCCTAATATAATGAAGTATGGCTGGGCTACAGAAGAACCTCCTTATTTGCAACCGGAAGCTCTTGTGGATCACAATTATTCATTTCAAATTGATCCAACTGCTGTAGGCTTTTACGGGAATAATTCATTGTTTTTCGATAACATGCCTACCAATGCTAGTGATGAAATAAAAGCTGAATTCAAAAGTTCTCAAGACGAAGCACCAGTATCACTATCGACACAAATGATTCCATCAGCACCACCCGCTGAAGAGGAAGATGACAATAAATCAGATGAAACTGGTATATTGGACGTTCAATCTATTGAGCAAGATGCAAAAAAAGACTTTCCTATTTATGAAGAATTCGTTATTGAACCATCTGAAACCGATGACGACAAAATAGAATATAGGGAACGAGAAAGAAGTTCTGAGGATCCTGTTCAAGATGTGGATACTTTTACTAATAGGGTAGAGAGATTCAAGCAAATGGAAGACTATATTGATAAACCAGATGATATATTTGGTTCACAAAATAATCTGCTCTTCGATTTAAATGATACAAGTCCGGCTATACCGATCGCATCTTATTTTGATACCGGTAATTATGCTGCTGAAACGCATTATAGAAATTCAATATCTTCGCCATCGATGCCCTTTCAAGTTGGCTCGCCAAACATGTCTTTTAGTATACCTCCAGGGTTCGAAGATGAATATAAAAGAAAGCTCAGTGCTATGGTTGTTCAAGATGATGCAAAGTGTGACAAAGATGATGATATACCTTACATTCCCGATTGTTCTACCCAAACTCGTCCAGTCACAACTACTACTTACAGCAATGTATCAAATATAAGTCCAAATATAACAGTGACTTCTAATATGACTTTCATAACAAAACCACAAGAAGAAACTCACACTACAGAAATAAGAAAATCTCCAGAATTCTCCAGAGTTTTTGGTCATAAGCCTGAATCGGGAGATAGTTTGGCTTCTTCGTTATTCGCTACTGTTGGAGATAAGCAACCTGCTATATCCCATGAGCCCAAAGCTGAAAAAGAGCCTGTCAAACTACAAACACTACAAGATCCTATTAGTTTTTTCTCTGCTGAAGAAGAAACACCAAAAGTAGAATCAAGTGATAGTGGGTTTAACCGTCTAGCAAGCTATTTCGCTGCTCCAGTAAAAAATGAACACAGCAAACCTTTTTTTGAGTTAAGCCAGAGTCAAAATCATTATAGACACGTTAATCCTACATCTAATTTTGATTCTGGCGTTAGAAATTTAAACCAAAAGACGTGTCAAAATCTTAATAATTCTTCGGAAACAAGCAGCTCGCTTCATAACATTCCAACAGACGTTTATTTAGCAAATCTTAAACTGATTAAAGATTTGACGTCAAGTCAAAATATAGCTTTTACACCAAACGACCAAATAGTTAGAACCGTTAATTATTTTACAATAGAATATGATAACAATATTGAAATCAAACGTAGCTTATGTGAAACTGATTTAAAGAAATTAGATAACCGAAATTTAGATCTAGATCACGTAGAAATTGACGAGAAGGGAGAATCTGACGATGCAAATTATGTGACGGTTGTGACCAGATGTAAATTTTGTTGTAACAATGACCATCATCGTGTAATCACACTAAATAAAGTAGAACTCAAAACAGATTTTAAAGCTAGGAAAGTAATTAATGCTGAAGGTAACGGTAGTAATAGTGGCACTGAAACTGAAAAAAAAACAGACATGAATCAGAGGCAACGAGATGAGAGAAAAGAAATTACAGTTACTTTTGGGAATTCCCAAGAAGAAGCAAATGAACACGTTTCGATCGTGTCTGAGGTATAGTTTAATTTTAAAGATAAAGACATTATTTAAACTACTTTTTGTTAAAACGTACTATACGTCAAATAGAATCATATGTTTCCTGTTTGTAAATTTTTAGGCAAATATTTCTCAGATATTCTTTTATACAGCAAATAATTTTGAACTTATAATAGCTCTAAAGATATAAGTCTGGCTGTGTTAAGTTATACTCCAAATTAATGTATGCTGGCGATTTATAAATCGGTCGTAAGGTAGTGAAAAATAAATGCCTTCCTTTGAGAATTACATTACTTTAAATCATTATATAGCGTGAATTACATAAAAGTATTTTCGTTAAACTCGTATATATCGTGCGTTTATTCGTGTTGTTTCTTTGACATTATCATACCATTCGACTTGAGAGCGATCTTCAATATTATTTCAGAATCGAACTTCAGCAGAATATTCACCGGTCAAACATCACTGGTTCTATCGTGTGGATTTCGAGGGTAAATCTATATGGAGAGGCTTCTCGGCCATCGACAACAAAGCCTTGGAAGACGCTTTCCTTAGTCGTAAGTTTTATATAGCTTTTTTATTGCATCATCTTAATTGAAATATTTTCATTGCTAAACAAGGTTTTGATGCAAATGGTAATGATCTATGAGCATATGGAGCCAATAAAATAATAAAAGGTATTACCAACAAAATAAAATTGGAAATAATTATAACTTCTATTTTACGTTAATGTAAGTACATTAAATATGTAAAAATTGAGTTTATTTTTTTACATCAGATAAATTAAATGATTATATAGATAATAAAAACTCATTTTGCTTAGTTCTAACTTCTGCGGCTTACGGAGCGAATCACGGGAGAGCGTGAAGGTACTTGCATAGGACTCTTTCCCCTTCGGCGCTGATCTGTACTCCCTACAATTATCTTTATGCGTCCCTTCTGTTGCCAACTCTCCCCCTTCTGGGGCGTGACGACACAATATGTGACTTCGCGTCGGGCTGCTCTGTGTATTTCACCTGATTCCTCCTATTCGTATAATTGTCTGATGGTGTGCCAGGACTCGCGCAGTGCTTCCCAGTTATAATCCAGATAAAATCGAACTAACTGAAATAATCGAAATGTCCCTGAAACGTAAAAGAAAAACCAGTTTTTCTGGTGAATATGAAACCAAGAGTTTTGTGACACAACCCATGTGGTGTGTTTTAAGAAAACCATATGCAAATCATTTAAATTGTCTTTGCAGCTAATCTGAATGAAAACACAGTGGTGGCTACTGATGGTGGAAGGTTTGACGTCAACATTATTGGCAGGCTACGGATGCCGGTATATTGGTCTGACAAGCCGACCAATGTCAGAAGGTAACTAATACAATAGTAGGTACACCTAAGTCTGTTTTTACACGGTCTTTTTGTACACGGTTTTGATATAACACGGTTTGAAAATTGAATATGTAACTGATGACGACAGCAATTAAATTTATGTTGTTGTATTTATGATTATCACTTATTCTATTTTATTTTATTTTTTACCTTAAAAATTGAATAACCTATTCTTTTCGATCACAACATAGTTTTTTAGTTCCTGAACTTGCCATACATTTAATTTATATTACTTTTAAGATTAGAGTGCATATCTTTTTTATCATTAATTACTATGCTTGTGAAAATAAGCATTATATATTTGATTTAATAAAATAAACATGAATTCTTGTTCTTAAAAATTCTTGTTTTTCTCTAATTTTAATAGGTTTTAGAGATTAGGAACAAATCACCCATTTTTGTATAAGATCAATGTCTTTTTTTACACGGCTTCTTCTGGAACCAATCTACCGTGTAAAAACAGACTTAGGTGTATATACAACATCGCATACTTTCGCATGGAAAGGTATCAATGGCCCTAATTCTGTAGAGCACACGCCGCATTTGTGTAAACGCGATACATGCAAAAATGTGATTTATACCATCGTCATTTCTGATTACTTTTCATAGATGGCATTCGCAACAGGTTGTTGGTAAGACAAAGTTTCACCGAATCAGCTGGTATGTGTGAATTTTTTAAAATAATTACGTTTAAATCCCACGTTTCAGATGCAGTTGGTTCTACAAGGGAACGACGGATGCTAGATATGTGCCTTATACGGAGCAGGTAGCAGAGAAACTTGAGGTATTACATTTTTTGTAGAATTCATTGGATTACAACTGACAACCTTTTCACAAGAATAATGTAAACATTTCAGTTTTTTAGAACTTCATTTTATAGACTCACTCAAACGCATGCATATATGCGCGCGCACACACACACACGCATACGTTTCAGTGACGAATTTTTGATCTATGAACGTTGCAACGGCAAACCCAAAGTATATTCAACAATTATCAGAAAATATATTCGAACTTCGCTTGTTCATAAAGATCATGAACTTATTAGTCATGCCAATATTACCGTCGAGATATTTCAAGTAGAATTTGTAGAATGATCTACGGAATTGACGGCGAAGCGCGTCATGATGTAACACCCTAGAACCCTAACCCTAACTACCTTTTAGAAGGGGTACCCCTTCTAAAACCGAGTGTGTTACATCATGAAGGAGGAATGGGGTCTGTGACTGGTATTCTTTCTCTGTCACCACACGGAGTCTGATTTTTTAAAACATGTTACAGGAGGAGTATCGCCACGGGATAACGACGGGGGAATGGCACCGTCGCCTTGTATTACCCTCGCGCGAGCTGGTCGTGTTGCACGGACCAGCTGTCATGGTGCATCTTGCGAACACGCCAGACGCGCTCACTTCGCAGCCGGTGAGTTCTTTGTCATTTTGTCCCCACGTCGCTAAAAATAAAGGATATGACTTCTGGTAGTCCATAATCAAAGCGGCACGCGGTATTACAGTCCGTCGTCACCTAGCTAATGGTATGTAAGTAATCCTATAAAAATGTTTTACTAATACCCTTCCTTAAATAATGCCCAAATCTAAGATTACCGTTTGATTCAACCCTCAGAAAACTGGTTACAGTTTTCATTCCACTCCCTAAAGCCAGAGCCCTAGGAATTACAGGAGATTGACCAAATAACACTGCTGAAGTAGTTTTCCAATCTTAAGTACTCTTACAGCGGTTACGAGTGACCTATTTTTTGAAGTTCGATTTCTCTCCGTATCAGCGATTCTACATTTGGGACCAAATTTTCCAAATTTTGCGAAATATCAGATAAGAATAGAAAGATACATAGATCAACTTTATTTGGCGGTTACGAGTCTCACTTTGACCCAAAACTTTGAAATTTGAATTGAAAAATTCTGGTGTGGTGTTCTACGCCCAATGAAGTGGATTTACACCTGAAGCAGTGCGATATGAATCATCAATAATGCTTTAGATATAAGATATTGTGATTCAAGTCACGGGTAATGTGCTCAGAGCTAACGCGATATCTTGCGATGCGAAACCACTTTATTGATGCGCGTTCACATCAACAGAACGAGCATTATACTTACTTTAAGGCGTAGCACGTAATGTATTTCATTCTGTATCAATTAAGTACGTAGGCGCGAATCTGCCGCAAGCCGCTCGTTTGGGGAGTGCACTGAGCTCGTGTAAATCCGCCAGATAAACGTTTTTGAGCTCGCTGTTTACTACACGACTTGCAGTACGTCGGCGCGAGAGTGAAACATATTCATTGGTGAAAGAAAAAATGTTTTTGAATTGATCCACTCCAGCGCTGTGGATCCAGGATCAGGGAGAGGGAGCCCCTCTCCCTGATCCTGATCTTAGGGGATAATCTTACTTAACTACGTCGATGCACTATTAGATACTGTTATATATGAAAGTGGGTAGACACAGGAGCGGGCCACTCCCTGGCGTAATATGTAATAAAACAGTGTGCAATTCACTAGCTTGTTTGTCTGACGTGTATCCCTCATCCTCATCCTCATCCACATTTATAAATAACAATAAAATGTCGACGGAAGTGTCATTTGGCGTATTTTCCACTTTTGACCACCCTTCGAATGAGTGGAGTAGCAGCAAATCGCGCCTTAACCAGTGGTTTATTGCTAACGATATAACAGATACATTATGTCCTATTGTCAAAGTGAGTGATCTGACACTGTATTCAGTGTGAGCACACCGCCGTAGTTGCCTCCACCTTGATGGTACACGCCTCTGAACTTCTGAAGGTGGTGTTATAGGAAATTCCTTTCTTCCAAAAATGAACATAACTTGACATGTGCTCAAAGAACACCAAATTTTTAATTTACGTCAAATAAACGCTAACTACGGTAGTACCTGCGCAGACGCACTCTATAGGAACTAAAATTGGCTCACTTCCTTGCCCAAGTATCCTTAATCCTTTTTATATCATAAATTCTCTCCCCAGCTATTTTCTTTCGGCAAACGCGTATACAGGAATCCGCCGAAAATACGAGTAGCGAGAGACCAGCCTACGTCCATTGACCATTTGATCCTACTGGTCCACGGAGCAGGAGAGTACAGGAACCAGAAAGAGAAGGAGAAGATCGTTAGTTCTGCTGTCTCATTCTTATATTTTAAATATAGAACTGTACAATAAATGCAACATTGACAGGCAACAAGTGACAACCCAATGACTTGGTAATCCACGTTTAATACATATTACCATTGAAATATACGTCGTTGTGACACGACTAGTCGACATATTTCTGACAATCGGACTTGTTTTTATTTTAATACAAACATATATATAGATATCGTGTGTCTCGTTCTCTCAATATGTTTACAAAAAGGACAGTCATATCATGTGACATTAATAATAGTCTATTAAAGTTTCGGACTGAATGATATTGATGCTGCTGGCTTTCTCTTAAAGTAAAATTTAGTTGTTTGTTTTCTTTCATACCAATTAAGTATGAAAGGGATATAATTACTTTTAAGAACGTCCACTTAGTTGGCACTAGTAGACCCATTCCTACACTTTTGATTTATAGTAATCTGCATGTTTTATGATGCCCATTAAAATATGCTTAAAAGTCGTCATTTTAGGAACGACAAATGACATGAACTGTTGTCTGTCTTTTTCTGGTCGTATTATCATGCAAGAGCGAGATAGATTGAAGGCGAAGTGATATTTATTATTAAAATCATACTACCAGTCGAAAATCTATCTGATCAATAAAAATATAGAAGAGGTTACTCAAATCGCTCTCATTTCCAGCAATCAACAATGCGCCCGCGCGTTGTCAGACGGGGCTGCGACGAAACAGAGATAGAAGATCCCGAACCGTCTAGTATAGATCATCTGTTGCTGCTCTGTCACGGGGTGGGATCAGCGTGTGATATGCGATTCAGATCTGTTGAGGAAGTGGGTAAGTATTTAATTTTTGATTAAAAATGTTAAAGATAATTGATAGGTATATATAATTATATTAATAAGTTTAGCCACATAGGTGAAAAAATATCTTATTACAAGTACTTTCCGAAGTCTGTGCTCGCAACGATTTCAAATGACCCTGTATAACAACAATCATATCGGTTTTCAGTGGATGACTTCAGGGCTACTAGTCTTCAGTTAGTTCAAAGTCATTATAGGAATTCATGTGACAATGGTATTGTCAACAGAGTTGAGGTGAGTTCACAAAAATTAATTGATTCCATAATAGCAAAGCCATCACACTTAAAATGCTTTAAGAAATCAATTTGACATTTGCCCATGCGACTTTTTGTCTTAAGACTGGATTTGGACGGCTCACACTAATTCTAAATTACATTCAATGTCATTCTCTTATGACGTACAAGAAAAAGATAGCAATAATTTAGAACTGTTAAAGAATAACTAATGTTATAAGTCAATTGTCTATACTACGGAATAGAATCGTTAATTTCTAATAAATATGTTACAACTTTTATGTCTATTGTCTCACATATTTTGTTGTTAGAATCATTGAAATGTCAATAATATAAGTCAAATGTTGGAATATCAATAAAACTGTACTTGTGTCATGCAAATGTTTAAAAACGAGGTGAAACATAATTTAATTTATTGAATTGTCGGAGAGACTTAACGTCTAACAATATGATTCTTTTAGGTAATAACAAATTTATTTCGTCATCACAACAGAACACAACATAATGACGGTAGCTAAAGCAACGTGGTTCGTCCCTGTAAGGGTCAATTAAAAATTGTTATTACGAGCTCCTTGGTGCATTGAAAGCCACGTTGAGTTTCCTGGTTGTCACGGCAACCGCTTTTACTCACCAGCTCACATTGGGCCAACGTAGTGACGTTATGGTCCAAACTCTTCATGAGTTTTGAAGACCTGTATTCATCAGTAGGACGTATATGATAGTGGTGTAGAGAAAACCATCCTTAAAAGATTTGTAATGCGTTCTTTAAGGTCGAAAATTGTATACACCTTTATATAAGTCACATATCAAAGCTATCGTATCTATGTTGGATTTTCTTACGATAAAGCGGTATGCAATGCATTTAAATTTTTAAGCTCTGTGAGTTTTTTATCTTCCTCTTTCTGATTAGGTTTTGCCCATATCTTGGCATGCTACACTACATTCTGGAGAAACAGGTGTGGACAAGAGACTGTCAGCCATCACTTTGGACAGCATTCCTCGTCTGAGGAACTTCACCAACGATACAGTGTTGGATGTGTTGTTCTACACCAGTCCAGTGTTTTGTCAGGTGAGGAGACCTTCTTGGATCATGCATATGTTTTTAGAAAGACTCATATTAGCCTGTATAGAATTTGTCGAAATTGAGTTTATTACCGACTCGTAAAAAGTCTAAGGTTCATGTTATTCGTATCTGTCTCTTAGTGTTATATAATATCGTTTATATAAACGAACTGCGTGCGGTAAATGGGTAATTTTATATGCTGAAGTAAAAAAAATCTAATTTAATTTTTTTTTCCCCTATGGAACGCTCTATAGCATGTTGTTGCAGACATATTGTGAGCCGCCGCTGTATAATTTTAATAGATAAATATATAATAAAACAGTACCTCATTTTGACATAATCTATGTACAGATTGTTATTTTTAAATTTAGAATTTTTGAAAAATATTTTATTTTACACTATTGTGGAAAACTTAATATCTAAAACAAAGCGTGGATAACATATGTGGTACAATTACGACAATATTAAAGGAACCTTAAACAATTTTTGATGTTGTGGAAGGAGGCACTCCCTAAAACCTTCATTTTGAAACGTTATTAAGGTTGAAAATTGAGTACACCTTTATAAATGTCTCGTGATAGCTATCCTTTTTGTTATCATACTGATAGAGTGAGATGCAATGCACTTAAATTATGTTTTAGAGAGTGTACTTCAGAATCAGGCGCAATTATTAATGTTGCAGACAATCACAGACACAGTGTGCGCGGAGCTTAACCGTATCTACAGGATGTTCATTGCGCGCAACCCTGGCTTCTCGGGGCAGGTGTCGTTGGGTGGTCATTCGCTTGGCAGCGTCATTCTATATGACTTGTTATGCCATCAGCATCCTGAGGTAAGTTAACAGATGTCGAACTAGCCCTCACGGCCGTAGCCACTGATTTTAAGATAGAGTGTAGCGCAGAGTAAAGAAGCAAGAAGTACTGAAGACAGAAGAACTAAACCAGGAGTTCCCAAACTTATTATGTGGACTGCCCACTTTGAGAATAAAATATTTTTAGCGCCCCCATTTCTTAAATAATATTAGTTGATGTTCACAAGTTGTAGTTGAGAATCGAGAGCTCATGCAGGCGGTGTCTAAGAGGCCTCCTAGCTAAATGAAATTGCAAATAAACCAACCCCCCACGCCCCTTTTTTTCTGGGTCTCGTTATCGCCCACTTTGGGAAAGACTGAACTATACTATAAAAATTTGTTTAATTTTTTTCAATTACGATGCTTAATACTTGGGGTCAATTAATTGAAATATGGAAATGATAAAAAATTTACTTATAAAATAACACAATGTAAAAATTTCACTGACAGATCTCACTAGAAGTTACCAATGTATGATGGATGGTTCCATATATTGCACAATCAAAAAATATACTTCGACATAATTAATCAGCCACCTTTTATGTACGGTGTCCCGATAATGACACATCCCTGACGGTTAAGGAATCTGTGTACATATATCTTCAGCTTCATCATCACTTATCATAAACTGAAATGGTCAACAACAATCCAAATAAAAAATACAATTTTTCAATGATGAAAATTTTTATGGTATTTTTAGATGAATTAAATTTATCGATTGTTCAACAGAACACTCCAGAGCAGGAGTGCCCAAGCAAAAGCTATGTACAGGGTGCAGCGGGCACTGGACAAGCCGCAGTACAGTATCCTCCGCTGGACTTCATGCCCGCTGCGTTGTACGCTCTCGGGAGCCCCATAGGTAAGGCCATTGTCAAAGGAACGCACAGGTCGATTTCATACAAACTACATAAAACACATCTAAAGTAGAATATAATTACTAAAAGTATTATATTGATAGATAAGCTAATATTTTATTAAATTTGCCAGAAAACATCCTGTATTTTACAACAGGTTACTTCTTTTTGTAACATTATTAATTAAAATATTTAACTGTCAAAATTTTGACGATTTGTCCGAAAGTTAAAAGTATTTCTAGCAATACAGTAATGTAATAGTGTAATTTTATGAATGAATTATGTTAATTATGGTTATTTATGAAGCTAAAAATACTAATGTTATATTCCATAATTATAGTTAAATTTAATAATTTTTTGCAAACAATTTTAGTAGAAGAAATCGTTTTATAACTTATTGTCTGATTAAATCAAATTGCCACAAATGAATAGTTAGACCTGTAATTTTTTTTATTATTTCATATGGCAACTTTATATAATTTAGCCCTCAATTCTAATGCCCTTACAGGGCGTCACATATATACCTTGCATGTAATGTATATAATAATAGCTTATATGAATAAATGTTCATAATTATGTATTCATGTTGTCAGCAATGTTCGAGTGTATTCGAGGCGTTAAATCATTAGGAACAGACTTCCGTCTACCAACGTGCAAGAATTTCTTCAACATATTTCATCCGTACGATCCTATAGCTTACAGGTGAAGTGATTTTTTATATTTATGTGTAGAGAATTATTTAATTTGATTTTTTAAACTAAAATGTTTGTTCTAATATTTTTTTTTAATTATTTGGCCTGGTAATTAAGACCTTTAAGCCATATTTTCATTAATGTTGCTTTTATCTTTATTTATGGCTCCAGGATATTAGTGCAATGTAGACCTTTACCCCATGGAGTTTTTGGCGACTAATGGTAGGCCCCGCTATTTTGTTAATGACTTAAGAGAAAATTTTTGAAAATGGAATGCAATGTAAGCGATTTTGCTAAAATGATACGAAAATGGAATGTTATTATAATGATTACGATGAAATGATAATTAAATGAGAATGAAATCATAAAATGTTGTTAAATAAATGAAATTACCCTACGAATGAATGAATGGAAATGAAACACTAAAAAATCTCAAAAAGTCACTAATCAACGCTGAATGATGTATTCCATATATTGCAAGATTTAACGATCCTCTTTGTCATAAAATATACAGCACCCGAACGACCCCCGCCATTACGCGCCAAAAACTCCTAATAAAGAATATATTGCTTATTTGTGATAGTGATGTTCTTTAAAGTATCGATAGTGATGTATTATTAGAATATTTTTTTACATGTCTTTGTTACTAATTACTTTGTTTTAATTACATTAACTGGTGTGCAATAGAGATTATTCTACCTAATTCTAAGTTCTGTTAATACGCAATTGTTAACAGAATCGAGCCGCTTATAAACACACAGTTGGGTAATTTCAAGCCGTTTCTGATACCACACCACAAAGGAAGGAAACGAATGCATTTAGGTAAGATTTTGATTTATATTTAACACATTATTGTACATACAGCAACGTCACACAGGATAAAGTAAACAGTTGATTTAACAGCGTCCTCAAACCCGTCCACGCGCCAGTGTTGCCATCAAACTATACAAAGCTTTTAAGTATAACAAAGAAATGTAAAATACAATGTAATATATAATTCTGTGTACACTTACGAAGGATTATTGTCTAATGTAATTAATTAATGATAAATTTATTATATGCATGTATTGATGTTGAACTTTAAATGTATCTGTATAAATAAATAAATATGATAGATAATATTTTTACAATGTGCGGTCTTATCGTTAAGAGCGATCTTTTCCAGGCAACCTTAGGTTTGACATACAAGAAGATAGAGGTACGTTTAAAAGGTGAAATAAATGATACAAGTCTTTGTTCTCAGAACTAAAAGACACCATGGCCAGAGTTGGGGCGGATTTGAAACAGAAACTGATCGAGTCTCTCAAATCCACCTGGACCAGCATGTGGAAGACTCAGCCGCCGCCCAACGATGGGCAACTCGAAAAGGTTCGTTTCTCGGAGCTTTGATCAAGAAGACGTGTTCAAAATGATATGTTATGTAATCGAAAATTGAGATAGATGACAAGCCTTCGAAAGACAATATTAAATTATTTACAATGTGGTAAAATACTTAAAAACTAAATATTTTTTTTATCAAATATTTTTAGGAATATTTAAATTATTCTATGTTATGAATGGCTATCATCTTGTGTAGTCACAACCCCAACTCAAATGTTCGAATCCCGGTAGGGACAGTTATTTTTATGATTCAATATTTGTATCACTATATTATATATTATTTATAATACAGTACAAATATGTGTTCAGGAGTGTAAGTTTGTATGTTTATTTAGTATATTTCTGTACTTTATACATATATTACTATCTATATTTCCCCGTTATCTAGTATTCATAAAACAAGCTCTTACTCATGCTTATTTTGGGATAGATAATAGATAATAGGTAAGGTGTGAGATAAATTATATAGTATTTATCAAGTATTTTTAGTAATAGTTTAATTATCTTATTGAAATATTTACAATTGAATGAAATGGTCAAATTCTAGGCAAAAGCTTTTTACTTATTTAAAAATAAACATTAATGTCTCTACATTTGTTTCTCGACTCAATATCAAATGATAAACGTTGTTACATATGTGAGACGACATTCATACGTAAGCCCATTTAATACGAGCAAATATTGATAATTCAAAACAAGAATTATTTTAGTTAATAACAATATCTAGAGCTTAATTTCGGTTTTCGTTCTCATAATGATAAGAATATATAACATTTAAAGGTTGTGGAGGAAGAAATAGAGAAAGAACAGCTGTGTGATGAAGGGAAAGAAGAGCTGCCTCAGAATTGTGATATGGTGAGTTAAATATTTGTTAAGATTTTGAGTCTCCTATTCAGTAATATAACACACACACATCACACACACACACACCATACAACACACACTAGCGCACATACTAACAAACACAAACACACACACACACACACACACACATACGCATCCGTCTCCGTCTCCGGTCATCTGTCTTTTTTGATTGTAATGTACTGAAAGAGTAGTACTGTAACTTAAATTTAAATTATTTTGGACACACCGGTATTTGACTGTTGTATGGGCCACTGTGCCATACAGCAGTCAAATTTGGTACGATATTTGTACTTACATATACACACACACATATATATATATATATGTGTGATGTGTGTGTGTTATATATATATATACATGTACACATACGCATAATATATATTTTATTTCTCTGTAAAGATAAATAATGTGCTTATTAATAATCGATATAGTCAATTATCAAAACAATCCAGGCTACCCCGGATGTACTGGGCGTCCTGAACGCTGGCCGCCGCGTCGACTATGTCTTACAGGAGGCACCTTTTGAGATGATCAACGAATATCTCTTCGCCATGAGCAGTCACGTTTGCTATTGGTGAGTGATCAAACTAATGTATGTCATATAATTTTGTATATTTTATTTTACATTTCCATTAAAATAACATAAACTACGAGTAGCATACACAAAGTATTAACTAAATCACCTCAAATTTATATATTCATTAAATAATGCATTCTTTAAACACGTCGTTAGGTCGTTACTGACTCGCGCCCCGTATGCCTTTATTTAAAAAAAACAACCAAACTACCACTAACGCCATCTATTTAAAAGGAACCTGAATTAGCGAGGAAATGACAGTTTTAATGTTTAGCATGTCAGTTGGACTATTTTCCATTCTAAAAAACTGATTTTCCGTTTTATTTTTACCACGTTACTGTAAGATTTTACCAGTTATTTTCGTTTTAATACAAGCACTGAATTAAACCGAATAAAACGCAATAAAAATTATCATTATTGGTCGTTTCTTAGTTTTAGCAAGACTGACATAGTCGTATCTCTATTTTATTTATTGGATCTCATTTTTTAAATATGGCAACACCTTTTAATGTGTCTGTATGAACAGGGAATCGGAAGATACAATGCTCCTTATACTGAAGGAGATCTACGACTCGCTAGGCGTTCGGCCTGACTGCACGGTGCCACAGCAGAGTATGACGGTCCAGAGAACTAAGAATGCTGTATGTATATAGTTCACCAACTTCTCTTCGCGACCATCTGAAGAGATTGGGACTTGGTGACGGACCAATGGTTGCGAGGCTCCATCGGGCGGTCTTGAATTAACGCCAGAATTGTCCACCGATACTTCTCTTTGTCGTCCTGACCCTCGGCCCTCTGAACTCCTCTGCCGAGGGGTATTCTCCCGTCCCTCGAGCCGTCGAGGGACTGGGAAGAGTTGAAACTTGATTTTAAATATAAATAAAACTGAGAATAAAAGCTAACCTAAACAGACCCATCTAGCAGTTCGCAGCATTACCTATCGGTGAAATAGTTATTTAACCTTTCTTTGAATATTCAAAAACGCACTGATAGCTAAACGTAGTTTATCTTATATGTAACTAACTCATCAATTGCTAACTTGATTTTGACTGGTAACTTCAGAAACAAGGGCATGAATATCGTGTTAATTGTAATTAAAAAATTGTAACCAAGATGTATCCGAGATTGTTTTTAATACTGTCTTCAAAATAGGAAGAAGTTTTGACAGAACATTTCTTTTTTCCAGAATGAAACAGTCAGCCTGACACCTACAGGTAAATAATACACCTTAATAGAAACCGCCTAACTCTGCTACACTAACGCCATCTATCAAAAAATACCCGAATTACAGATGTAAGAAATGACAGATTTGAATAGCACGTACTAAATTACCAATCAAATTTTTTTATTTTTTAGCGTTCATTTAGGATTTTCCCTTTTTTGTTCTATTTTTAAAGGACTCCTTATTTTAAACATAAAAAATAATGAAATCGGTCAAGCCGTTTTATCGTAAATATATATAAAATATATTATTAAATTATTACGATATATTTTTATAGATTAACTACATCCATAATAACAAAAGACAAAGTTAATATTCATTTATTTAGTGTCAATAAACGTATGTGTGACGTACACATACATTTATACAAGGTTCAACAGTATATATAATTTATATAAAATAGCTAAATATAATAATTACAACATTTCCATCAATTTTAACTGTACAAGGTGTTCGATATACCTATTAAGTTCACAAAAATAATAATTGAAAAAAATATTGACATTTCCATACCCTAGTCTCTCACCAAACTGTTTGTATGGACAAAATAGAAATTTATTTCACAATACACAAGGTGGGTTTCGGCTTGATAGAGTAAGTAACATATACCCTTGTTGGGTTGGTGTAGAATCAATGGCAGATCTCATTTGAATGAATGATTTATTTTCCTTACGAACTATATATACAAAATTAAATGGTAGCCCAGAATGGCCAGCCCAACGCACCTATCGCAAGTTACCAATTTCTGTCAATTAAATCTCTTAAAACTATTATTTACAGAAACTTACATCGAATGAAAATTTAACAACGAATAAAAAATCACACATTTAAAAACTAACTTCTAAGGATAATTTACTTTCGAATGAAAGTGCACACATTATTAGCCAATCGCAGCGTTGGGTGGTGCGAGCGAGACGGCATGCTCGGACCTCTCGACTTATAAATATAAAGCGCGCGGAGATCGCGCGCTCTGGATTCTTATTGCTTCCTCTTAGAAGTAATCAACTCCATACCCTATTTTTTATATATTAGATTTAATAACCACATAATTATGTATTTACAGATACCCCGTCAACAAGTCGCGCCGGCACATGATGGACATACAGAAACATCTAGCATAAATTGTTATTTAAATTAAATTTATTTATTTATAGTAGAAAAAATAATATGTATTCTTTCTTGTAATCACAAAATACAAAAAAAAACATGAAGTTGATATTTATTTTTAAATCAAAAGTTAATTTATTTGATTCAAAATAGTTGTTATACACATTTTGTTATGAATATACTAACTCTATTTTTCACTATAAAGTACTGAGGTTGATTACTGAACGCTGATTGGTTCATTCAAATAAAATAACGGTTACTTGGCAGCTGTCATAAAGATATTTATTAATATAAAACTTATATCTATACATAAAATAACGATATCTGCAAAATTATACATTATCGAAATTTTAAAAATAACGGTTTTTTTTAATTAAAGCAACAGAAGCCAAAACAATAGTCTGTATAATGTTTGTCTGTCTGTTTGTTTACAATAGCATGGAATTAATTCAATTTTTCGCCAATGTATTTCTAGAATCTTAAAATATAGGCTTAATTTTTCTGCAGGAAATTATCAAATACCTATCGTTTTATAGGGGTACGAAGTCGCGGGGAAAAGCTAGTCCTTATAAATATTATAATCGTCATTACTTTAATGTCTCGTTCTCCCAATAAAATCGTATTGAGAGGACAGAAATGCAAAAAGGACAGTTGTCATATTTCATTTAGAAAGGTGCGCTCAATTTTGAATCATAATAATGAAAATATATGCTTTAGGAAGCACCTTTACATGCCGTCTAAAATTGTACACGTTGTCTTTCAAACTTTTCATTTAATTTATTTGAATTATTGTTAATGCAAGCTATTCGTTTCCATTACATAACGAGAGAAAGGGACAAACGTAACTTAAATTAATTAAGTTTAATGCAAAATATGGCCTTGCGTCTGTCTGTTATACTTTTCCGCCAACTAAGTCAATATAATTGAATCATGTTATAAAAGACTTAACGGAGAAATTGAATAATATGTTGATAATGATGAAATGATAAAAAATTTGCGAATGCAGTTTTTTATCATTTCATCATTATCAACTATGATTTTTAACATCATTATCAACTTTATTCAATTAGTAAATGAATGAATCAAAATTGAACACCAAATTCATATTCTATTGTATTCCAAATTACACATGATGTAGCGATCATTTTTGACGTCAAAATACACCATTTTCATATCTGAAATAAACTACACTTTGGCGCGAAATGAAATAAACAGCACCCACTGAATCCCGCTAAAACGTGAGAGCAAAATACCTCATTATATCTCTAATGTATAATATCTGTTAGCCCACAATATTTGTCTTGTCGCGCGAGTAAGGAGTCTGGCCCACCCAGCCAGTTCACTAAGTCTACGAAGACGGTTTGCGCCTAGACAGCCGCTTAATAGGTGAAGATCTGTTATACGAATATTGTAGAAAGTTCTTATCATTTTTCTACTCGTAAAATGGGTATCTTCTAGGTGGTAAACTAGGCATCTGTCAGTGCATTTGTGGACTAATTTTACACGTTAATAATATCATAACTTAATAATCGGACAATGTATTACAGTTTCTGAAATTTATTATAATTTCCCGCTCTTCTATAATTTCTCGCTTTCTACCTCAGATATGTATATTTTTCACTTAACGGCCTATTTATCAGGGCACTTTACTAACACTTGAAACTTGTTGAGTCTCAGTGCTTTATATTTATGAAAAACAGAGGCTATTGTATCTGTAAGGCGGAGGAGGGGCGAGGCGATCGCATTGTTATTTTCAGATTATTAACTGTGAAGTTGTATGTAACATGCTACAATTTTGATATAGGAAATTTATCTGGGGTGGGCATAACTCCTCGACCCCCCTCCGCTTATGAAATATTCTTGTTGTCAGTAGAAAATAAAAAATGCAATTTTATATGAAAAGTGTTATATAAAAATTGCAACATCGTCATATTTTTTTTATTAGACTTGTTATTTCATTACGGTTTTATGTTGGAAATTGCCATTTCTGTTAAATAAAGAAAACTTGATTATAAAATATTCTTTGTTCAGCGGAGAATTGTATTTTTAAATTAAAATTAATCGAAAATATGTTTAAATAGCTGTGAAATAAAATTAATAGAATACATAACTCATATGTTTTTTTTAAACATATTTTAGATTGATATATTTATCTATAGTAAATTAGACGAATTGATATTTATTTTCCGTAAAAAAATAAATTATCTTCAACATTCTGCTCTGTTAAAATGGATAATAGGATTGGAAAATGTTGACTTAGTTTCTCTATTACAATGGACGATATAACGTGTACTAGTTTTTATATAAACACATATTAATACCACAATAATATTGGTTTTAACAATCCTGTATTAATTTTTTCCTGAAATCCTGCTATAGCAGAGAAAAATAAGTTGGTATTTTTCTATGGCCATTTTAAGTGCAGTTCTCTCAATATTAATGCTAAAAAGTTAAAGCTGCATATATTTTGATGTTTATGTGGTACAACATATAAAATTTAGTTATATCCATAGAAGTTTTGAAGAACTGAAAAAACTTCTAATCTATGCATACATTTTAAAACTATAATTTTAAAATGTGTGCATAGATTTCTCGCGATGGCTTCTCTGTAAGAGAAGGCTAGAAAAACGTAGAATGTTCAAATAACTTATTCTTTGACAGCTTATTCATTTCGACGGCTTTGAATAATCCATATTTCGATGGATTAATTTTTTTTTCGTGTCGTTCTCTCGATTAAATGGAATCAAACTCTCGACATGATAAATTTACGTTTGGGTAACCTCCCAAACCAGTTTTATATAAATTTATGCCGTATTTTGTATACGTATTGGGAGAAAAAGTCAACTCGCACCATTCCACCATAATGCATAGTACACCTCATTACGCCTAGTGTGTTTCGATCGAATTGAACAGTTTCGATTGTGTTTGTCGTCAGCTGGTAAATCGAATGGAAGCAGCGCCTCAGTTTTGCTTTGGAAACGATATTTTATATAAACTGAACGCAACTACACTCGCAACGCTTCAATACGATTGTAACAGATCCTAAAAATAATTTTAAAATAATGCTGTTTCTTTGTTGTTGGTATAAGAGAGATAGGAATTCTTTGAAATTGGTGCCAAGTGACTCATGCTACATTCTCACTCAAGGTTTGTGATTTCAGTTGACTCAATATGAACGATTGATATAATTTATTTATCTATTTAACTAAACTAATAAATCTTGGGTTTATTTCAACATTAATTATCACAGTCATGAAAATTGGATCGATATGCTACGTTATACTAAAGCTTAATCTCGTAAGAAATAAGTCTTGTATTTGGTTAGACGTACTATTTTTATGACAAAATATATAATTTTAGTTGAAATATACTTCTGAAATGATGCCTAAATAACATCTACTTATCTAATTGAAAAATGGTTGCTTTAATATATAAAAATAGAAAAATTAAATACAAATATGAAATGGTTTGATCAGTGTTTTTTCGAATTTTATTCATGAATAAATATTTTCTGATATCCAAAATCTATTGTTTTTATTTAACATCATTTACGGTAATGTCGAGGGCTGTGAATACACAAAAATTTTATTTGTAAAGTACGGATAGTATTTCTATTGTTCAAGACGCCGGCAGGCTGTTAATGACTGGAAGATTAAAATATAAATGTCCTGTGGGGTTGTAATGGAAAGTAGGAATATATTCCCATGAAATTATAAATAGATAAAGAATTAATTTTTGAGTAATTGGAGATGGCATGGGGTTATAAGTGATTAGAGACTGTCCACTAAATGGGAGAGTCTGAGTTTGAATCCCAGTTTTAGCAAGTTAACACTATACAGACTTTTCAAAAAGATAATAGTATGAGATAAAAATTACTTATGTTATCATTAATAATATTTATTGATATTTTTCATGTGATCACTTAAAAATATATTTATGAAGTCAATTTATACGTTGTACTTTCGGGCGCGGTTTCCTTTTTGTCGTTGCGATAGGCCAGAAATAAGAAAATCCACAGAGCGTAGCTAACATAAAAATAATTAATACCCCTATATGAACTGCCAATCTCGTCGTGACTTCGTGGACATAATTCAAATCCTTCGGTTTTGATATGTTTAGCTGTATGGCACTCTGTTTGTTTGCTTGCTTTCTAGTTTTTAACATTTTGGCGGGAACTTTCTTTGGAATATCCACAGTCTCACTTTTGGTTATGAAAGCGCCATCTATATCGAGTTTATACCAAGATTTATGTTTATCGGAAACCGGAACGCTTGCATCATTAATTTCTGCTATTTTAAATGTTGTGCACTGTTTTTTAGGTACAGGGTTTGTATCCATCAGTTTTTATTGCACGATAATTTTATTTTTATTTCCGTAAGAAACACAATTTTTGAAAGTATATTTTTGCCATGTCAAATATCATTTTTGACGCTGCATGACTGACTGATAGAAAGTGCCAAAACATAAGAAGAAAGAGGTATTTCTTGCCAAATGTTTGACTACAATTTTAAAGTTCTCAAACATTTTCATTTTGACAATGATGATTATCTTATCTAGCGTATAGTTTTACCAGCATGAAGAATTGCGATTGAAATGTTTTAATATGGTAAATAATATATACATTAAGGCTGCATGTTACTATGCTGCGCAAAAATCCCTGTCACGATATGATCTAGGCAATTCTATCGACAATTTTTAAACATCAAACACAAAAAAACTTATTTTAATCAGCATATTTTATCATGCACGTTAAATGACGTCACTGACTTTTTTGGTTGTATTATACGAAAAGAACTTAAATTTAATTTAGTTCATTCACAATGGAATCGGTGCTATTATAAAAAATAGGATTATAGAACATTGTCAGACTTTACATAATAATCAGGTTTCATTAGGAGTTTATTAACTGCCGGGGTTTTTTAATTAACGGGTTTAATAAACATGAGTAATAAAAATATGTCCTGTTTCTGTTTTTTCTTTCGTTACTACTTTTTACACTAATTTGACGTGAAGCTGGCAAAATTGTTATTTATTTTTTAAGAAAACCATTGCAGTTATTACATTTATTACTTGACATCAAAGAGTAAAACTTGATCTCTAGGGGAGGCGTAGTCACCACCACATGTCAAGTGTTTCGATTCAGACAATTACTGTGACAGACTCATATTAAATATTACTATTAGACCCATATTGAAATGGACTCAATTACTACTTTCTACTTACTACTTTCATATCATCAGAATTAAAACCTACCATCGCATCGACGAATACGTATTATATTAGCATTCGTGAAGTGGCGCAAGAAACTCTTCAGATTTTACATATTTTGTAATGAAATTACAAATTTGTGATGTCATTACGTGTCAATATTCCTATTTTAGAAATCTAATTTTTACTCTTCCCAATACCTCGACGGTTCGAGGAATGGGAGAATACCCTTCAACAGAGGAGGCCAGACGGCCGAGGGTCAGGACGACAGAGAGGAATCGGCGGACAATTCTGGCGTTATCGAGCAAGACCCAGTTCCAATCTCTTAATATTCTTATTATTACAGTTTTTCTTTTGTTTAAACTTCATTGAGCCACTCTATTATGAATAAGATAATCACTTAATTTATAGCACGCTCCGTTTTTGTTGTAAATTTGTTTATTTCTAACTCTTTGATATCGATTGGAAGCTTGTTCTTCAAAAGATTATGCTTATTCTGTGTATTCAAATTATGACACGACCACTTTTGCTTTTGTCACGTAGAAATGTCTGAAAATGCATTTACACTTTATTTTATACAGACAAGAACCGCATAAACATGAAATCCTTCAACCAATACCTTCTGTCTTGGTGATTGTTTAGGAAAGTCTCGTTGGACGCATGATATCTGCCTAGCTATCTGACCCGCTCTTTTCATTATGTTAACCCCCACCAATCTACCAGTTCCTTCCCGATGCTTGACTGACTGACATAAGTACCTGCGGTGTGCGCCACGTTGCCCTCGTTGTCCCGTATTCTGTGCCCATCAGTGCTATCCTAGTGCCATCAGTGTTGTGCCTACCAAGTGAGACCCAGGATACACCTACATACCTGTATCGGCGAGAGGGTAACTAGATATACTTATCTATACAGTAAACTAACTTAGCCCAGCACCTTCCCTAAACAATGATCTTGTTGCGATAAATATGAAAAAGTTGACATACACTAGACAATTATACCTTCGTCTGAGAAGGCACGTATCTGGTATAATGTGTGTAGATATAAACAGACATCAGGGGACATTCCGTCGGAGATAGTGCAAACCCACGAATAATCTCACAGGGGTAAGTTAAAATGTGATTATTTACTTAGTTTAGAAGATTTTAGGTTATTTTTACAATTGGCAACTTTTTTGTCAGATACATGTTATTACCCAATGCTAGTTACGTGGAATAACACTATCCCAGACTATTTGTGACCAATTGATGAGAGGAATTGACGATAAATAAATAAAACAACAATTGTACAAAATACTTGTTATATTGAGTACTAACACAAATTAAATGCTTACAATTGAGACCGAATTTTTTTAAACCAATTTTGATAGCCATAACATTATCACATTATACTAATATTTTAAGCAAAATTTACGAAAACACGCGCTACAATAAAAATAAAGATGGCGTTGTTAATGGTGTTGCAAAGGTAGAATATTCATAGTATAAAATAGCAGAATTGGAAATTAGTCTTGGTAGATTTTAGAAATATTTTTGGTAGGTCATCTGCCGAGGATTTGGTTTTTAATATAGTTTAAAAATAATCCTTGCAACTTTAATAGTGAGAATTACATGTACTTTAACTCTTCTCATCATATGCCCTAATTCTACAATTAAATGGCTTTCTAAATAACATATAAATGGGAATAAATATATTTTATATCTTTTTAAATGTAAAATTCTATAAATATCAATTGATTATACTTTTGGACTTGATCATTTCATTTTTGAAATATTATAATTAGTTTTAATTATTACATATATTTCATAACTGTTACTGTATTAAGATGTAATAGGTGTATGTCTCTACTGTCTGTCTTACAATACTTGTGAGAAAACTTGTAATTAGACATTTTGATAAAAGTGTTCAAATAATGGTAAATGTAGGTAGGTAGATTTATGGATATACCTTCCAATATTTATCTTTTCAAATTGTCTGTGGATGTAATTTAGGTAATTTTGATATTCTATTGTAGCTATTCTTTTTAAATTTATTTAGTTTTTATGATTAATTCATTGAGATCTATTTCTAATTAAATTTAATTAATTGATATTCATAGATCTTATGTGCTGAGATACACCATCTATTAAAATTACATATACACAACCATTTTGTTTATTTATTAAGCTAATTTTATTAAGCTTTTTTAGTTATCCTCATAATAATCCAATAGTATGAAAAGATGATGTATAGGTACAATATGAGTCATTTGAGCGGTTACTAACTTGATATATACATATTTTTTTATGAAAATGTTAACATAATTGTAGATTCAACTAGCAACACCAGATTTGCTAATATATTTCTTAAGATAAAATAATTATTTTTCTGATACGCTTAAAATATAAAGTAAATTAACTTAAACTAAGAGATGCCATATCTTTGAAGTCATTAGCTAAAATTATATAATCGAAAGCTAATTTTTAATATATAGATATAATAATGAGCTTTTTATAATTGAAATTAATATTTGAAAATTCGCGGTGTCTGATATTTTTGGCAGTGATTTTTTTTGGACTGACCAATACTGTTGGCCGTAGATGGCCTTTACAGCGTTACCGGGATTTTAAGGAAGCGACAACCTTGGAGAGTCCTCAAGCCTTAAGGGGCGAGGAGTTCTAATCGACAGGCATCATCTCCGGGGGAGGTGTCCCGCTGTCTCTTAGATTCTCAAGGGCGCTCGAGACATGAGGGGATGGGGAATGGCAGTGATTGTGCAAATATTGCAATGGGCAATTTAACAGAGTAAATGACGCAATGCAAACTGGAATGGAATTTATTAATTATCCATTAGCTTTACACATCGGGATTTATGGCCAAGTACGTTTAATTTTTAAATATGAGATGGCATAGGACCGAAATTCCAAGTGTCATTTAGCCTGAAATATTTACCTTACCATCTGTAACTCACATTTGATGGGTTTTTACTAATCACTATTGATAAACTACTACAAATCAAAGAGTAAAAATCAAAGTATTGAACCATATTGCAACCGGTTATTATTTGAATTCATCATTAAACTAATATGTAAATATTAGACAAAAGCTATCATTATTTGGACGTCTGATAGATTTGTTAAGTATACATTTTGTGACTTAAATTGAAAATATATAAAACTTAAACATATTATATTTATTTATGCGCTTAGTTACTTTCGACAATGTTTTAAACTGTGTAAAATTTCTAGGCATAGTTTAAAAAACGCTAATTACTTTGAAAATGAAGACATATACTGTTTCATAACAATACGACAAGAAAGGTACACAGCAGATGATTCTTTGAAAAATACTAAATACTATACTTAATGCACATCTAGAAACAAAAGGATATGAACTTTATATTGATTAACTAAACGTTTTAAAGTCTGCATTCCTTTCTAATCGATTTGGAAGGAAAGGGTAAAATAACTTAAATTTAGTTACAAAAATTAATAATCAAATCGACACAATCCTTGTATATTTAAAAAAACTCAATAACAAAGTTGTTTTAAATAGTTTGATTTGATTTACTCTACTACGAATATTGTAAGTACTGTCGACGGCAGATCAATCAGTTGTAACTCTTACTAGATACTTTTGCACTTATGCAGCGCACACAAAGGTCTTTGATACCTTTATTATAAAATGTTTGTCTTTTAACCTATGTACTGTCTGGATGGATTGTGTGTGATGTTGAAATGGAAATGAAGACTTTATCTATCTGTCTATCAAATACAAATTAAAATTGAAATAGTTCAATTAATTAACGACATTTAAGACGGGATATTTTAACCTGTTCAAATTTTACACAGTTACTATTGAACTTTCAAATTTCCTTTTATACTGTATTGTATAATATTTAAGTCTATTCAAAGACTAAGGAAGCGCTTGCGTAGGACACGGACGAGTCGTGCATGTTCATACACTGCGATGATTGAGCGTATTTTAAAAATTTCATAGCCATCCGTGGCGCGTTACTTTGAGACTGCAGTTTAGCTATTGCCTGAGAAAAAAACCGTTGTTTAATTTAATATTAACAATAATAAAAATGTCGAACTTTCTAGATGAATATCTGATGAATACATGATGCTAGTGGTAGCATCATAGCCTAAAATTACTAAGATAAGATAAATTTAAAACTAAATCAACATCAATGTTATTAACAGCTATATGTATAGCCAGCCACACACACACACACTCACACACATACTCGAACTCACACACACATATTCTCTTCTCAATTTATTAAATTACTGAGATATTGCACAATGCAAAAATATAAAAAATGAAAATAAATTATGTTATGCTATAGAGGCGTAGTGCTCAAAACACTACGCCTCTATACCATAACCTAGAAAGTTACCTCGGAATATGATTTGCGGTAAAATTAATGTATTAAATGTTATATCTACCTGCAATAGTACGCCAATGGGATGTCTCCCACAAATTGTGTTACCATACTTATTGAGATATTCAGTAAATGCCCTTGGTTCCATCTTCTCAATGATGTCCATACCCTAAAAGGAAAGGTACATTGATTATAACATATTACAACATTAACGAGTACTTTGAAGACAAGCTATCGGATTTCTTCAACAATATCTAAAATAATAATAATTAACAGACCATTGACATTTAGACATTACACATTACACTTTATAAACACTACAAATTTTAAATTATTGACATTACCTACTTGACATTTTACCCAATTGACATATTAGAATTTAAAAAAAAACAATACAAGATAATTATTTCTAATTATTAATATTACTGACATCCAAACAATTGTAAATCAAAAATTCTATAAAATCTATTTCTTACATTTAAAACACACTGACTTACAATTCCAAACAATCCCTAGATAATTAACATTTTGAATGCATATATTTGAATTGGAACATTATACAAATTTAAACACTTAACTTAAACCTACCTTGAAATCTACCTTTCTCCTGTATAACCTAAAATTTTGTTGTGCCCGACAGGGTCCATAGTGTCATTAATAGTCTTAAGATTCATATTATGTAACTATGGAACGCAAAATAAAGAATTGAATTTAATTGATTTTTTTAAAAAGCTCATGAAAAAAGGTATCAATTGACATTATTTACAAATTTCAAATGATTTAACAAATAGAGTTTGAGTTTTTGCTCTGTAGAAGAAGCGACACCAAAAACTCTCATGATTTTAATGACACATACAAAGTCAAATTCAAAATATCTTTATTTAAATAGACTCATTTACTAAGCTCTTTTAAATCGTCATAACAGGGAATTTGTATGAGAAAAACAAACAAATGCAATTAAAGGCAATAGTGATAACTTTATGTGGGTATCAACCGGGCATTTACAAATTGTCCCAGTTATAGAATTTAAATATGTACTAACTAATAGTTGTTATTCATCAATAACTTATAAATCTCCCCACTCGAGAGGCTCGCCCTAAAACAGAGCGAATAGGCCTTCCACCACGCTGGTTGGTCGCCCTCATTCACAACCTGAGAATGTCTTCACAGGTGTATGCAGGACTCCTGGCGATATTTTCCTTCACCGTAAAAGCGTCAAATAAATGAACATTTTAATTCAAAATTTGATGACACGTGGCGGGGTTTGAACCGCTGCCTCCCGCATGAAAGACAATGTCCTTACGCACTACGACACTGACGCTTACTTGACAAAATTAACATATAATGTAATGTAGATTTTAGGTATCATTTACCGGCGATAATTTTATTTGGTCAAAATTAAGTCATAATGAACAAAGATTTTAAATTAACTGTCGGATCAGTCCTTGATATTGTAGGCGTTATCTTATCTTATCTTGATGTAGGGCCAGGTTTATTCCCGGAGCACGTCGACCCAATGGGATCTTTTGTGCTTCCCCAATCCTAATGACCGCTGTCCTGGAATACCTCCAAGATGTACTTACTAAGTACACCCGGAGTCAGCAGCCTTATATCTTCAGGACTGGGATAGTCCAGCCCAAAGAGACCCATTCTTTTCCTGGCAAGAGCATCACAGTTAGTTAAATTAACTATCGAAATCAGTCCTTGATATTGTAGGTGTTACAGCTACATTTGTTTGCTAGGCTTTCCTATATGGGAGAAACACATAAGTTTTGGGTTATAACGCTGCCATGCTGGTCCAAGCGGGTTAGTGGGTGCAAACGGTTCCGAAGCACGGAGCCTGGATAGGTCCGTCAAAATTAGTCATGTCCAGCACGGACATGACTAATTTTGATTGACCCATCCAGGCACCAACCATGGCGAAAGTTTCTTTGTTTTCGTTATCGAAACCAGGGCGTACGAGCCACTACGCCAACAATCTCCTGGGTATGTTGGTGATGCCCTTCATAAATTAAGGTGGTAAAGCAAATTGACATTTAAAATTACAGTTTTACCTGCTTATCCAACCATTCGATGCTTTGATGGATCTGTCCTCTAGAATTATCTTTCCAAGTGTACCTAAACCTTTGACCCCAATGACAGAAGTCGGAAGATATTACTAACAAATTCTGTGGATCAGCGAGGTAAGGAGCTAGGATAGCGCCGTATCTGAAAGGTAAAAAGAAATTCAATCATAGAATGCAGAACTATAACAACATGAAGTATTTTGTATAGACTACTCCATACACTAAACAGAAGGATACATATAAAAGACTTATGTTATTCCCACCATACAAAGTTCACCACCAAATAAAACGACTCGACTTGAGAGTTTTAAATAATAATTATCTAGTTAACCGCCTTACTTGACCCTGGCGACCCTGACTAGTTGACGCCATCTTTAAAAGGAAACCCGAAGTAGCGATAGAAGAAATGACAGTTTTACTGTTAAGTCATTTAAGTTAGACCATTTTCCATAGTGAATAATCGATGTTCAGTTTGATATTTTTTAGCTTTTCTGTAGGATTTTCCCACTTAATTTTATTTTTAAACCGCCTTCGAATTGTACCAAACACCATAAACATTATTACAATTCAAGGTCAAGCCGTTGCTTAGTTTTAGCCAGACTAGCGAACATGGTTCACTTTTAAGAAGAAAGAAGAAGAATAGAAGTTTATCTGTAAGTAGACTCCTTACTGATAAACTTCTCTCTAGATGGATCTCTCTCAATAGATGGCGCCACGCAAAATTAAATCATATCAACTTCGAGTGTCATCACTATTAATCCCATTTTTATAGTTTTGCTTACTGCTAATGTATTATATTTACCTAATTGTTTAATTGTTATAAACAATGACATGATACTTATTAGTACGACGATCTATGCAACATTTTTATGGGAATCCCCATCTGTACAACTATCTTCGAAATTCCTATCAAGAAATATTCATCTATATTTTACGTCAATAAATATGTCAGTAATTTGAATCATTTTTTAAGTAATAAGTTTTATTAATGGGAAATTAAGATTGGTTGCAGAAGCATATAATGCTTACCTCGCCTCCTTCTCAGGAGATAAGGATCCAACTAAAATTGGTATGATCGTGAACCCTGATTTATATCTGAAAACATTGAAAAATACTTATTATTACCTAAAATAATTTTACAGAAACTCTAATCTAATTTGCTTACCAGACGAATATGTCTAAATTTATCAATTTACACGAATACTGTCAAACTTAAAGCCTCTTAAGACCATTGGCAGATTTTTTAAACCCAACATAACCTCTTATTAATGATATATTGATTACATACTATATACTACACTGATTAAAACTATATAATAGAATAAAATCAATATTATATGATGTATACTATATGTTAAGATTGTAATTTTGTTTTATTTGACATTTGCATGCCAACTTCGCAAAACATGTATAGACAACTTATCTTATAAATAAATCCTTTGCCTTTGACAATACTTACTCTTCCATAACTTTGGCGATGTAAGGCAGATGCATCTCAATGGAGTGCTCGTCTTCGTCCGTCTGAACGTTCATCCATTCGAACTGTCGTGTCGCTTCCAATTCCGCGTAGACTGTAAACAATTAACAATAGTGCTTCTACGCCGATTCATACGAACATGTGAGTAATACTAGGCCTGATTCTAAAATACACACTCTAAAATTTATTTACGTAAAGGGCCAGGATTTCGACCCAATGAAGCCCATTCGGTCGAAGGGAAGCACAAAAGAAATCCAAAAAGGGAAAGGGATCCAATGGTATCTTTTGTGCCATTGGATTTTTTAGTGTCTGTTGTCCTGGAATAATTTCAGCATGTAAGTAATGCTGGAAGTATTACAGGTCAGCAGATAACAGCTTGGACTGCCTTATGCCTTGAGGAGAGTGTAGCCCATACCAGAGTTTTTCTTAGTAAGACCATCACAGTTACACAGGTGTGTTCATTTGTTCAGTGTGCTCCTCACAGGCCCTATATAGAGACGACTCCACTAACAGTCTAAATCAGAATTTAAGTGCATTGCATCTCGTTCTATCAGTATGATAACAAAAAGGACAGCTTTAAGTAATTTAGAAAGAAGCAATCAATTTTCGACCTTAAAATCGTAAATTACAGCACCTCCATACATACTTTCCTACACTGTGAATGGTTCCATTGAAACTGTCTAAATTTTTGTAATTTGACAGTTCCAATTCTTGCTAAAATGAGACAGAGTGATTGACTGGATTATAATTTAGTCAGAATAAGGCCCAATATTTCCTGACACTCTCTCTTACTAACTAGCGCAACTTAAGCAAAGAGCTTGTGATATGGATTAGGGATGTTAGGGAGCTCCGTAACCGTAACCGAAACTATCGGATATCCGTTATAAAATAATATTCATAACCGTAACCGAATCCGAAATAAAAATTTCGGATAATATTCGGATAGGGGCGGAGCATAATTGCGACACGTTCTTGCACGAAAATGCATACTAAGTACAACAGTTTAAATACCTTAGTAAGACAGTACCTCTCTACGCCTCCCGGAAGTGTACCGAGTGAGCAACTTTTCAGTGCTGCTGGATTAATTTATGATCCTTTAAGAAATAGATTTTCTGGTGATAAGGCTGCGAAATCACTTTTTGTAAGTATAATTTGCCTTTGCTAAATTTTGACTATTAAATACGTTTAATGTTATTGTAAGTTAAAAGACGATGTATGATTCAGAGCAATTGAAAATTAAGTAACTAATAATAATAAATAAAGAAAGCTGTGATTGTTACGTTAAACTTAAAATATAGTAATAAAAATGTGATTCTAAATTTAATTCTAATTTTAATATTTTAAATGACTGATTTTTGTTCCTACGAAATAAAACCATTTTATTAGCTATTTATATTTAATACTTCTTAAATTCCTTAAAAATCTAAAATCCGTAACCGAAATTATCCGAAACTAACGGATAATCCGAAATAATTTCATATCCGTATCCGTAACCGTATCCGGTAAAATAATCATTTTTATATCCGTATCCAATCCGTATCCGAAATTTCATATCCATAACATCCCTAATATGGATACAAAATCATGAAGAAATTTAAATAGCCATATTCCTACAAAAGAAACATACAAAGACGTAAATGTCGTCAACAAATATTCTTTCCCGCGGCATTCTAACCCGGAATCACTGGTTTACAAGATGGGGTACTGATCACGTGACTAGAGCCACTAGATCTATAAGCCACGGTAACTGCTTACATCGGGCAAAAACATGTATATGTTTATAATACTAATACATAATGACATAATTGATTTGTAAATGTCATTATAAATACTAAAGGCTGAGAGTTTCTTGCGCCGCTTCTTCTCTGCAGCTACTAATTCGTCGAAGCGGTAGTAGGGTTGATTGGGAATATGCATACTAGTGTTATTTTTAATTTTAAAATAAGTATTATTTTAAAATTAAAACTAACAATTTATTTAGTACATATTGAAATACTATAACTGGGACAATTAGTAAATGCCCGGTTGATACCCAGTAAAATTATGAGTATTGCCTTTATAATTATATTTATTTATTTTCTTTTACATATTCCCTGTTGTGACGATTTAAAAGAGCTTAGTAAATAAGTCTATTTAAATAAAGTTATTTTTGACTTGATTTGACTTGACTTGAGAGGTTTTGTCCATAGTTATTATCTATGTAACCATTCGTTAGGAATATACATCATATATCTAATATACAAGGGATTATCGTTAAAAATACGTCTCAAAATGACGATGTACGACGTTATTACTGAAGTCATTATTACCGTTACCTACATGTCGTCGAACATACGTGAGCATTTGTCAGCCTTGTCAAGTTTTTGTGTTTAATTTGGGCTTAATAATAGGTGTGCGTGAGACATATTATTTATTTATTTATTAACTCCAACAAGATTTACATTTTAACATGCGCATAACTTGAAAAAATTGTGTAGTTCTCACAAGTATTTAAATTGATTTTGTAGTGGACTGTATTTAGAATAAAGAATTCCTGCCCTTGGTGAATAATAAAAACAACCACCAACTCTTACCAGCACCGTCGCGAAGATCAGGCTACGAGCTCGATGACCGGTGACTGGCACGCACGGCGACATAGGATAGTGTTTAGGCAATTTCACCAAATCACAAACAGATTCTTCAGAATAATGGTACACGGCACTAAGTAATTTTTTGAGTTCTAACCAGGAACGTCCAGGTTAAAAATTATGTCATACAACGGTACAAAAAACGTTTCGTCCGTGCAAATTTAATGATCGTGCAAATTTAACACATAGTCAACTCAGCACACAATACAATTAATAAGAATTAAATGCAATCTTAATTATAGGAGTTACACTATAGCTATACAGAATACATTGTGATAAATCTAATTACAAAATTACAATTAAAAATACATGATCACCAATTTAATTATTTATTACACTTTTACGTGATTAATTAATTCACGTGATAGATTAAATATACGTCGCTTAATAACGACATAAACGACATCATGACGGCATCGTTAAAAACTAAATTTTGGTAAACTAGTAAAAAAAACAATACTCACTCTGTTTGTCTATAGTCAAGTCGTAGAGTGGAGTCTGGTATTTATCCAGAGAAGACAAAGCGCAACCGTCAAGTCTGACATGGTGGGACGGTCCTATGATGAATATACGTTTACTGTAAAAGAAATAAAAATTAATTTGCTAAGTAACTTCAAACTTGAGGGAGTTAAAATTTATTTGTATCTTTATGGAAAAAATTATCACTATAACTCACACGACCACTGGGCTGACTTGCCGGTAAGCGAAGGCTGCGCACGCGCCGCAGTAGGAATAGCCAGCGTGCCTGCCAACAATTTGCTTATTACTATGTACAGTCTGCATCAGATATATCTACATTTATTGTGTTAGGATTGCTTTTTTGAAACAGTGTAGATATGTATGATCACTCTGAGAGATTTTAATGCTGACTGTATGTAAAAATAAAAAGAGATGTCGACTACAGTACATATTTATTTTTAAAAAATATATGGTATTTTCTTTTGTATGATCAACATTTTTATTAGTTTGCCCATATTAAAAGTAACATATTATATCAGCACATAAATTAATGGTGCCATTAATATCAAAAAGATGTCATTAATTTTGACGATGCGACTATACTATTGATAACCACTTCCAAGCATATGATGTCACTTGCTTGTTTGCATTCTGTATAATAACTCCTCAAACATATCTGTATTTCTCAGAAACTATTAATTGCAGATATAGATACGATACGATATATTTTTCAAATAAAAAGTAGTCAAATATCACGCCTACGATGTTTAGGCAAATAATCCAATTGTACTTATGTGACTGATTTCTAATTAACATTATTAAATAGAATAGAATAGAATATATCTTTATTATACATCAGCCAAATCAAAAAGAGTTTTAACTAATATTGTAGTAAGGGCGACCTAGTAAATAATGTCATAAACGATCATGATTAAGGTGCTTATATAACATTTTTTGGCATTCTCACTGTATGGTCTAGTAATGAAACATCATAACTCACGGAGCAATGACAGCCCGCGCCGGCCCATGCGTCAGGTCTGCCTTCGACAACCAGAGGTCAAGCTGGCGAGAGAGCTCACTGCCTGGAACAAAGTCAATGCAACCAATCTAAAACTAAATAGTGATAGATCTGCTGCACCTAGAGACGTCATAACATTCATATAAACTTGTCACAATATTCGACGACGAAGATGACCTAAAATATCATGTTATCTTCTACCTGAGCATTCTATAGGAAACTACGTCATATACCTGACATACAAGTGATTGTCGTTACAAATACTTCACATAATAACGACATTGCTATTCGCTTTGTGAATGCGGCATACTCTCTAGACCACATATTTTTTTTCCAAGTACAATACAAACTTTAATCTGTATGACACCTCCCCAAAATTAAAATCCCCCTTCCCATAAATTTGAGTTCCCTTTTGGCTTATCCTAACCCCGATGTTCTTTACTCCTTGCTAAATCCATTAAAACTAACAACATTAAACTATAATCTAACTGAGTGCATGTTATCTCCCCTTAAATTCAATAGGTTTCTACCTGTTTTTAAACTAATCTCAAATCATAACTCTTACAGATTACTGGTCCATTAATCAAAGTTGTCACAACAGTCAAAACATTGTGCTGGCAAAATTGTAATCTAATTCGGAGATGACACATTACTATTTATTAAAGAAGAAGAAGACGCCATGACCGTTACCTACAAGTCGTTTTGAGGGAAAAGTAGTCTGTGGAATGCCTTAGGCATTCACCTAGACTAAAATTAAATTATTTGCCTCTCTTTCATTCAGATTCAATATGAAAGCAATAGGATGACTTACAGGACCATTGAGTTATTTGACACTTACACGATCCATAAACTTGTGACTTATTTTAACCAGCATGTTTTATATTGAACATTAAAATTAGCCAAATATGCTTAAAATTAGCAGTGACAAGTCAAATGATGTCACCCGTAATATGTCTTACTGGTCGGATTGTAATAAAAGAGAGTACTTGTCTCTTCCGTCTTCGACATGATAGATAAAGGCTAAGCTATTAAGAATATAATAAAAAACTAATTACTTCCTGTAAAGTCTCGTCTGACGCATGATATTTGCCTACCTATATCTGCCTAGCTACCTGACCTGCTCATTTCATTATGTTAACCCCCACCAATCTACCAGTTCCTTCCCGACGCTTGACTGACTGACATAGGTACCCGCGGTGCGCGCCACATTGCCCTCATTGTCCCGTATTCTGTGCCCATCAGTACTATCCTAGTGCCATCAGTGTTGTGACCCGGGATACTCCTACATACCTGTATCAGCAAGAGGGTAACGTACCTAGATATACCTACCTATACAATACACTAACTTAGCCCAGCACCTTCCCCAAACATTTACTATTATTCAATACCTTTCATATATAACTGGAATAATAGTGGTAAATGCCTAAATTTTCGTTTTATAAAATGCCAGCAGAATCATCACCATTGTTTGATATAAAAACTAAGCCATCTGAACTATAAAGATTCCCCACTCCTACCAGTTTCAAAATTATACTTTAATTTTCCTTCACAAATGTCACAACTGTAAGAAATTATTTCAAGTTAGCTTTAGGTAGAAGTTATTTAACCTGACTATATAGAATGATATTTTCCATTATATAAAAGCTCAACAAATCATTTATAGCAACTTTGTAGAGATTAGACAATGTTAGACAGAAAAACTTCAACTTCCAAGATAGTAAATTTTAATTTATTCAAAAATATTTAACTATAATTAATATCATCAATTAAAGATCAATCATCATCATCATCATCTTTCTCAAACATCTTCGCTATCTTCTCCGATGCTTCCTTCAACAACCTCTCATTAAATTTTGGGAACTTAGACTCAAAGTCCGACCTCAATGTTTCTAGATCAAACTTATCCTTTTCTATATCTTCTATGTTTTTTTTAGATTTCTCATACTCTTTGAATTTCTCTACATCTAAATTTGAATGCTTTTTAATTTCATTTAACCCTTCAATAGCATCATTGACAGCATTTAACAATTGCTTGTGTCCACTCTCTTTGTTGAAGCCAAAATCTATATTTTTAAGCTCTAACTTGTCTAAGCATGCCTCCTCCATGGAGTTGAGGTTTTGAAGTAACTCGTTGACATTTGTCTTCTCTGTTGCTGTGTAGAATTGTGAGGAGTCTTTGTCTTTAAGGTCCAATAGCCTAAAAAAATTGAATAATTGTCAGTTAGTATAATCATCTTTGATTTGTATGGATGTGTGAGATGGACAGGTTAAAGTGATGAAACAAAAGTAGTTACTCTGCTCCACAAAATACATGTAACAAATTTGAATTAGAAGGCTATCTTGCCTTGTGGGTATATATAAATAATAAGAGCAAAATCTTACTTGGACTTTACTAAGTATATCATATTAACTAGGTATGTATTAAGTATATAATATTACAAAAGGAAAATTGACTGTGCCACACCATTTTTGTTGAACCATAAAAGATATATCCTTGACTCTTCTATTCGTCTTATCCAGCTGTTCAACAGTCTTTTGAAATCTATCCGCTAGTTGTGCCATTTGAAGATCTAATTGCGTCTCCTCCCTCTCAATTTTCTCGTCAACTAAACATTCCTCTAACATTGCCCTGAGAAACTTCCCATATGCTATCTGTCTATACTCAGCATCCAAATCGGGTATTGAAGCTTCTTGTCTACATAAAGTTGTGTCTGCATCGTTAGTTATTATATTGCTTTTCTGTTTGACTTGCTTTGCAATCGGTTTTTCTTTTGTACTTAACGCAGTTTTACTGCGTGCTGATGCTGTAGAAACACTAACAGTGGACGCCCGTTTAGTTTTCACTGTTTTTGAGGGTGCCGCAAACGATTTTTTATCAGACATTTTCGGCAAATAAATAAGATGAATAAAAACCGTTTGTAAAGTTTGTTTATGTCAACATGACATTTCAAAATGGTGGACTAGCAACAATGGCTTCCGGTCTATTTGAGAATAAATATAACCAAACAAATGCATGACAAGAAACGTAGAGGATTTTTTTTTACTGATTTGCAAAGAGTTAAACTTTGCTGAAACTGTGAAATGTATCATAAAAAGCGTACAAATATAATTCAATGTTTCAAATTCACAAACCATTAACTACACAATCGAGAAAATTGTTTCCGAACGTATTAATTATGCAAGTATATTTGAGTGTATTTTTTATGTAAGAAATAATTAAACAACAAAACAAATGTGACAAAGAGATAGAAAAAATATTTTTTTATCTTGTAAATTTCAAATGTAAATGTCACACTTAGAAGTGTAAAAAATTGATATCACATGATGCCTATGCAGCAATAGCATACGCTAGCAAAACTAACGCTGTATCTTGAAATAGCTTTGTTAAAAATGTAAGTAAAATGCAGTTAAAAGAAAGCCAGATACTTATATACAAATATGTTATGTAGATTTTACGTTTCACTTTCCTTTACAAAAAAGTAAAGGTCATTCACCTTTTGACGTCTCTTTGTATTGTAAATTTTAGACGAGCTATTTTCATATTTTCAAAACCATATAAGAGATTCAAAACTGCATATCATTTTATTTCAATTCGATTATAATAACGTACACTATTTATTCACTATTATTCTTCGTAAATAGTTAATGCACTTACCATTTTCTGTATACCAACTCCCAGCATGCGTAGCATTGCGACAAGACATTATGATATTTTTTTTATATATTAATTACTAAATTTAAAGATATTTAACTCGGAAATTATTCAGTAATCACAAAAATAATAATTTGACGTTAATGACTTTGAACATATTCTTTCTTATCTGTGGTTTTTTTGTTTAATTCTCCCTGTAATAGGGAAGACTCAGGAAACTAAAGCCCATACAGCCATGTTTTAAGTGACTATTTCTTTATATCTGGTTATATAGCGGTTTATTGGCTGATAGCTATCAGGCCTGAACCATTTACCGCTTACTTAAAGGTAGAATTGGACAACACATCAAATACTTACATGAACAATACTGGAACACTTTGGAAAATTGTAAGCAGGCTAGGCGCTTTACGCCGATTCGAACCTCGTCTTTCCAATGCCCTAATACAGCTAAGCAGACCACGACTTTGAATAATAACGGGGGCTTTAACTGGTCATAGCAATTGACACCTTTTTAACTTAGTTATCACTGACAGTCCCCTGTGCAGAGCTTGCATGGAGGCAAAAGAAACAGCCGCCAACGTACTGTTGGAATGCAACGGAATGGCCAATTACCTGGCAACCTACCTGGGATCCCCGAGTAGCCTCCGGGAAGCATTTAGTAACGTCGGAAGCACTGGGTGACTTCCTGGAGGAATTAGGATGGCTGGAATGAACCAGCCCCACACCCTCCAACGCAAAACAGACGCAATAGAAGAAGGGTAAATTCATTTATTAAATATTATCATATTTCATTCTCCTTCAGGTATCGTTCATCGTAATCGGAATACATCATTCAGCGTTGGTTAGTGACTAACGTGAGATTTGTCAGTGTTTTAATTCCAGTCACTTTTGTCAGGTAAAAATTCATTTATTAAAGAATATTGTATGATTTTATATCATTTTATCATAATTGCTTACATTGCATTCAAAATTCATCACATCATATTATCATTAGTCGCCATAAATTTAATGTGACAAAGGGATCGGTTGCACCGCCCTGAGTCATAAATAAAGATAAAGATATGGCTGTATGGGCTACAGTTTCCTTTGCTTCCCCTTTAAGAGGGAGAAATTAAAAATGTACTGTATAACGACAAGTCAAACTTCAAATCTTCGAAATTCCAACGAATTTCTTGACAAGAATTTGTTTTTGTTTATTTGAATAATTAAAACAATAAAAAAAGAGTATATAGTGTTGTAACCATATACTCTTTATCTGATGTGTTGTCTATAAAAATGTTTTATTCCGTTTTGCAATTTGAAAATATTTTTCAGATAGATCAGAATCTACCCAAAGCATTTGAACAATCAGTTTAAATTTTTAGCACACACGAAGTGTGAATACACATAATTGTGATAACATTTATATACAACAAAAATGGAAGAATACAACATTCAAAAACCTTCGAAAACAAGTCAGTATTCGTTTCCATTACACAATGTTTCTAAACATGTTTAACCTGGTACTTACCTGACAGCAAAGATTAATATTGTATATCAAAAGCATAATAATAAGTCATTTTTGTTCCAAGCATGTTATCTGTATCATGTTGTTAGATGAAGCATTAGTATTGCTTATAAATCTTTAATCATTGCATCCATAGTCTGGATGTATGGAATGTATAGGATAGGATGTTTCATTGAAAATCAATCAGAAATGATGGAAACTACCTCCCCTTAATGGATCTAGATCTACCTAACCTGTAACCTTGTATACTTATTATAAATTTAATATTTATCTTAATTAATTAGGGTATATTTTTTCTATGCTTGCAGTATTTAATTAGATAAGAATTATATAAATCATTCCTAACTCTATGATGAAATAATATATCCATTTGCTGAAGGACTATTTTGCAGGCTATTAATATATTGAAAACAGTATTTCGAAAGGCTGCAAAAAGATTGGCGTATATCTTCAGTTTATCATCACAAGCACAAGTTGAAATGAAGGCAGAAAAAATCTTAACTTCATGTTTAGGTTTTTGAAATAAGTCAAAACTGTGTTGATCATTAGTATCTTGATGCTTTTAATAATTATATCCATCCTTAATTTTGTAACAAAAATAAAATAAAACTAGATGCTGTTATAATATTTGATTGCACATGAGAGATTACATTGTCAGAATAATTTTGTGCAGACTTACAAATCAGACAATTAACTATTCAATGATTTAGGACACACTTGCAGGCCTCTAGAGGTCAAAAGGTCATTTCAAAAATATTTCTATTTTTTTTCAATTCAATGTTGTTTCCAACATCATGTGAAAGCTCTACTTAATAATATATCTTACTGGAAAATCTTATGTCCATTTATTCTATGTTTCAGAAATGACAGAGCTTAAAGCTATCATAAGTAAAATGTCGTTAGAAGTGTTCTGCGTGACTGCATTACCTGAGCTTGGAGTAAGTCCATCTGGAATATTTTTCATACTGTACATATCTGGATAGACACAAGAAGACATTTAGAGATAAGATATTTAATATGAGAAAGATAACAACATATTCTCCAGCAAAAGGTTTCAATAAAAATTTGGTGCTTGCAAATTAGCACTAAAGATTACATCGTCCTCTGAGCCACTGAATATCAGTGATGGCTGTATGTCACCAGAGATGAGCTAGGTCTGGTACATCACAAAACTATGGAGTGATTGACAAACTGAAGGCAGGCGGAAAACTTCTGTATTATATAAATAACTTAAGTACAGCTCCACTTAATCCAATCGACTCCAATAATGAAAATACCAACCTTTTCTAGGCTTCAATGGGACTGACATAGAGAGCTAAAGGCCCTAAAATAAACTGGTATTGATGGATTTTATTTTCTCAAATTAATTATTTATTGGTAATTCAAAATGAAAACGACAATTATTTTTAAATTTTATAGTCTTCTGACTATAAAATGCTCAGTATAACGAAGCCCAAAGCGCTTGCAGCGAAAAGCTCTGAAAAAAAACTTATTGTTATAAACTTCCTCTTTGAGAAGAAATTTAGTGCAGCTACTATATTCACTCAACAGCTCGCACAAGGCGAGCATGTTGGTGTTGTAACATAAACACCTTGTGTGTTTTCCTATGTATAAATAAAGGTTCTATGTATAACGGCTGTTAATGAAACGGTGCAGTAATATTCTAATCATATAATTATATTTAAGGTGCGATGGAGCGAGGTATCCCGTGCTATACGTAAGGCACGTCTACCGATGACGTCAACCAGCATCGCGAGGGTCATCTGCCGGCATGTAGCCAGGTCGCTGGAAGCCGATGATGTAGATGACATTGTGGCTAGGTTGCGTTTAAAGTGTGAGTATTGTTTCAAGGTCATTGAAGGACAAAACTTGATATCATGTTCTTATTAATACTTGTCCGGTAGCTTTGGGCCTTCATCATACTTGATGATAATGTTGTTGTTTAGTTGTCATAACAACTGGGAGAAATGGTTTAACGCGCCTTCTGAAGCATGAAGGAGCTCGAAATAAACATTGCTGTTTGGGGAGGGTGCTGGGCTAAGTTAGTTTATTGTATAGTTAGGTATATCTAGGTACGTTACCCTCTCGCCAATACAGGTATGTAGGTGTATCCCGGGTCTCTCTTGGTAGGCACAACACTGATGGCACTAGGATAGCACTGATGGGCACAGAATACGGGACAACGAGGGCAACGTGGCGCGCACCGCGGGTACCTATTTCAGTCAGTCAAGCGTCGAGAAGGAACTTGTTGGATGGTGGGGGTTAACGTAATGAAATGAGCGGGTCAGGTAGCTATGCAGATATAGGTAGGCAAATATCATGCGTCCAACGAGATTTTCCTAAACAATTGCAAAAGTTGCTTTGTTTTTGTTATCAAAACCAGAGCATCGGAACCATACATAGAGCGACATAGAGCTAGACGTTGTCAAATATGTAGGAATTATTTGATTGTTTCAAGCAATATTTATTGTTTTCCAGTGGCAGCTTCTCAGAACCGTACCTGGCATGTGATCAGGATGTCTGAGCGAGTCTCCGAGGAACCAGTGTCACTGCTGACTCGGTGTCTGCCATCAAGGGTTCGTAACGCGCTCAGCGGCGGCCGGAGGAACATGCGGCCTGAGGTATGATGGGCTTTTCTCAACGGACAATAATTTTATTGCAAACCACATTATTGCAGAAATATACTTCGGTATATTTAGCAGTTAGTGGTCAGTAATCAAACCTAGAGTAATAAAAGAACCAAAAAGAATATACCTTATGTATTATAGCTGTTACGCTGATAGAAGACAAAAAACCTTACTGGCTTACTGAGTGATCAGTACCCCTAACTGTAGGTTATCAGAGTTCTCGTGTTCGAGAACACTGATCGAGTACCAAGGTTGAAGTTTTTGTTCATTTGTTCTCAAGGCATCATAGTTTATATATTTATGTATAAATATTCCTAATATACGTGACGATTCCTAATATATATATGATGATTATTATGATATTTTTGTATAGCCCTGCTAAATCAAAAACTAAAATGCAGCATGTATTAAGTACATATTTTAATATACCCTCGTTATAAGCACGTAGTTGTAAACCCCATACAAAAAGTGTAATAATGAGCCATATTTTACTACTATTACAATAAGACAGATATAAAACCTTCTCAAGGGGCAATACCTCAATAAGTTGGCTACCAATAGCCAATATTCTATAATTCCAATTCAACAAGATATTTTTCAAAAAATAAAGGTCATCACATAATTATTGCATCCCTTTGCTTATACTTGTTGCCGCCTAGCGTCAGTTCGGGTATCACGGCTCATCTCGTGTAACTGTTGCCACTACATTCAAGCAGGCGCCTTGCACAGTGTTATATTTATTATTGTAAGGTGGTCATAAAAACGTTGTCATCTTTAACTGTCTTCGAGTAACTACTATTGCACGTGTACTTTTCTTTCCAATTAAATGTATAATTAACCAAGTGGAGTATTAATCGAAATTACCAAACAAAAAAGGATCTTTGTGTTTGAATAAACATAAAAATTAACACATTTTATAAGAAATTATATTTTAAAAAACTTTACCGGCCAATATTAGGTACTTCATTTACGTCAGAATCAGATTTCATATTTATACGTTACTTAAATATTCTTTTCTCTTATATATATAAACTAATTACTGTTCTTTAGACTCGTTAAAATTCAAAAACGGGTTGACCGATATGTATACAGGTGTTTTTGAAAATACTAAAAAAAAATACGGAAAACTAGGGAAAATTTTAGAATTTTTTCTATTACTGTTTTGCAGCTAGTCAAAATTGCCATTTGTGCGATTACGGATTTCATCTATAAGATGGCCTAAAACCTACATCTATGCTTTAGGTTCTATGAACTTCATCAAGTCAACTATTTGACAATAATATATTGTTATTTGTATTACAGATACAGACGATGTTGCTTGGCGACCTGATGTATATAAGTATTCAACTAGTGTCCGACTCCAAGGAGGGGTCTGTCTTGTATGTGGCAACCCCACCAGGGCAGGACGTGGCCCTCGTCAGTTCGCTTGGCATGAATACGCTGATAAGAGCCTGCGTACAAGGTAACTGTTTGTGAAAGTTGATATAAAAAACAGAATGTAAGACAAAGTATGGCGGATAATCACGTGATTCTATTATTATAATTATAACAGTAAATATATTAGAACATAAGTAGAATTACATTTAAAACGTGATTTATATTATATCTTTTAAAAATAGATAATATGATAGTTTTTTTCTTTAATAAATAAATAGTATGTCAATAATCAAGTAATATTGCAAAAGCAAACGTGTATCTGCAGTAAATATTTACTGAGATATATCGAAATGTTTGTAGAGGTGTTACAAGTTGCCCAAATACATCCCATAGAAAAATTTCCTTGCATGTGCTGTATGTGTATCGTTAAGAGCTTGTATTATTGATACTAGATAACAGAGAAATATAGATTTTAATATGTATATAAATATCAGAAATATACTAAATAAACATAGAAACATCAATGAGTCGTGAACAAACATTCGTAGCAATCAAACAACCAACTTCTTGTACCTATAAATAAGCACATATATTATTACTATCTATATTGGTCTGTTAACTACTATCCATAACACAATGTCTTCATGATGCTTAATTTGGTCTAGAAAATAAATCTGAGTGTGAGATAGATTATATACATGTTTTTATATAGATATTATACATGTTTTTTATTACAGGTCTCGGTTTCAAAGAATTTACAAACATCAATCTCTACGGTAAAGACATAATGTCCCTTCTTCGTATAAGTGATGAGGGTTGGAATGAGAACACTGATCATTTGAATCAGGTCCCAAATTATGAACCTATGCCAGTGATCACCAAAAATGGAATAGATTTTACAAATAAGTCCTACGATGAAAGATATGTGGAAAATATATTGGGACCGAACCCACCTTTGTTGACAGATCTGAAAATAGAAACGAACAAATCGTTTTTTGACCAAACCAAGTTAAGTAAGCAAATAAATTTGAGGATCCAGCTGAAGAGCGATGATGTCGCGAAGTCCCTCAAAACGTGGGTCGCGAGGGGTGCGCTTGCGCCGACTTCAGATTTTTTTCAGATATTTCATAAGATAAAATCGAATAAGATAACTTATATGCAGGATTCGGATTGAAATAAACTGTTTGCTGATTTCTGGTTTTTATTGTATCATTACTTGTTCAGAGAGCTCACGTCATTGAGTTTAATAATAAAAATATATTAATAATAATACCATAAATAATTTGTGTAAGTAACTACAAATATAATAAAGCTAAGGAGTATCTTGCGCCGCTTCCAGGATGTGCGACCGTAGTAAATTATTAGTTTTGAACGGTGGCAACAGATTGCGCTGCTCCTTTGTGAATCGCGCAAGCAAAGATTAGACAGGGAAGGTATATAGGCTTAAGGAAATTTCTTGTAAAATAGCTATCCATTAAACCCGTGTACAAGTTGGGTTTTTGATTTATCGCACCTTATTACACACTCGATCTTTGGGTGACCTTGACAACAAGTGGTTGTATACAGGAATACTTTAGCTTTGGAGTAGAAGCCACACTATCCTCAAATATAATTGAAGGAAGGAAGCGGTGATAGAGTTAACCCTAAAATACTTGAAAACTTAGTAATGGAGTCCAATTATCCTCATCCATCCATCCTCCTTTTTGATTTTGACAGCGGATTAAGTTTATCGGAAGCTTCACGAAAACCGCCTCTGTTACGAACGGAGTAAGGGTTGTCGAATTAAGCAGTTGCTTAAGCATAGGGAACATCTTAAGTTTGAGTCACTTCTCCTATACTACTTATTAAACTTTCACATCACATCTACAGCATATTTACGTGCCTCTACTGAACTTTCTACGTCGATTAAACCACACTGGCCCAATGCGGTTAATTAACAGCGTGCCTTCCGAAGCACGAAGCTGAATACAAATTAAAATTGCCCATCCAAGGACCAACCATAGCGAAAGTTGCCTTGTTTTCTTCATCGAAACCAGAGCGCGGGAACCACTACGCCAATGTTTCTCAAACTATTCTCGATCCATTATAACGATTTCTGCTTATAATGTAAGAAATTAAATTGGTCGACGTTTCGACGAGGTTGCACTAGCCGTGGTCACCTGCGGTCTTCTGCGGACCACCAATCACAGATTTACTTTGTATACCAATACTGGAAACCACAAAGAAAAAACAAATAGTAAAATTTCCATAAATCGCATTTATTTTCAATCACAATCAAACATTGGGTTTTAGAACCGTTGTACGTTCTCTTTACAATTTTATATGGGCTTGGCCGAATCTTACTTTAATACCAACTATTTGATCTCTTGAATAAGGAATTATTTACCAACACGAAATTTGTAATAAATACACCGACTTATCACATTATGCCGCCCTCTCGTGGCATCTTTGAAATACTCGAAACAACAAGCCGCGGCTTAACAGTATAAATGACCATAAGAACACCCGCCCATCTTACTTCGCAAGCGACAGCAGTTGCAACGTCATATTAGTGTTTTACGTGTGTATTTACTGTAAAACTAGTAAAATTATTAAAAGTATTATTTGTATTTGTAGTTCTACCGATGGCTTATTGACTTGAGTGTACCAATACACTTATTGAACGTCTAACAAGTATTGGTTGAAATCGAATAGAACCTTCTCGACCATGTTTGTCGTCATCTGTCAAGTTGTATAAAAACTGTAATATTTTAGTCGCTCACTGCACACTAAACGTTGCAGATTAAGTCATCAAAGGCGACATTTATTACGTTAGTTACTTACAATTCCATATTCAAGAGATTTCTAAATAAAACTTACATCTATACAAATAGATATCGGCAAGTTACCTATCTATATTACCTACGATTCAAAATGCACCTATCTAACAAAAATAGGAGGGTCATTATATTGATTTAACTTAACGGATTTCAAACGTGATGCGCACAGGACTATGCGGGCCTGTTAAGGGGTAAGTGCGGGACGCGGGGCTTGAGGGGTCTTATATATGCGCTTGCGCAAACCCCGCGCTACAATTATTTCCTCCGCGACACGAGTCACCTGAGTCAAGGTCCGAGCCTTTAAAGGCACCCTCAGGTTTGTCGCTCCCTCATGGCTCGAGCGCCCTGTAGACTCTAAGAGACAGCGGGACACCTCCCCTGGAGGTGATGCCTGTCGATTAGAACTCCTCCAAAGCCGAATCGCTCCTTAAGGCGTGAGGACTCTCCAAGGTTCTCGCCTCCTTAAAACCCCGGCAACGCTGTAAAAGCCATCTGCGGCCAACAGCATTAGTCAGTCAAAAAAAAACCATGCTACACTTCTTCATCATCGTCGTGCTTGTCACACACCCAAGTTATTTGATGGGCTATAATTTGTTTTGTTCAGTTAATTATATCTGCATAAAATATAGTACACTTTTAATTTTTATGGTAGTTAGTTCCACCTGGATTGAAAACAAGAACTACGTCAATATACGATCGCCAATTTAGCCCAACAAATAATTTGCGAGTGTGACAAGCACAGCGGTGATGGAGAAATGTGGCGTTATTTTTTTTTGACCGACTAATGCTGTTGCTCGCGGTATCACCTCCACAGGTGTCCCGCTGTCTCATAGAATCATAATCCTGAGGGTGCCTCTAAGAGCGAGGAAGGAACCTTTAGAGTATAAAGAATCGGACCCCGACTCAGGCGAGTCGTGTCGTCGAGGAGAAAAGCACCCAGGTACGTATATTGGCGCCGGTAGACCTGTTCGCACCCGTGTTCGACGAGTGCGGTATATTAGAAAAGTGTTCCTAGTGCGTAAAGTGTGTGTTGGAGACGGTTTTGCGTATGTGATAGGATCGTCCGGGTCATGGAGGACATTCCTTCGTCTGCGTAAGTGGTTCGGGGTGTTAGGGTCAGGAGTAGACAGATGCTCTTACAATGAGCGGATTGGAATAGCAAGGTGCTTTGTCAAAGTAGCACCTGGAGGGGTCTTTTATGACTGTGTAGTAGTGTGGAGCGAGGTCTGCGCTGACGCATATATACGACCCTCAGGCCCCTCGTCCCGCGCTTACCCCTGAACACGCCCGTAAATTGCTGTACGCATTATTGGACCTAAAGTCTGACGAGCAGGCATTATACTATACATTGAAACACGTCATAGGCGCCATATTGTGACGTCATAGACGTTTAATGAACTTCCCCGCAGTGACTTCTGATTTAAATTATTTAACGAATGGTAAATGGTATTTTATTTTGGTTTATTTGTTACCAATATAAAAAAAACACTGTCATATGCTGTAAAGTTAGATTCACAGTTGTATATTTAAAATGGCTGGCTGTATCCTGTTTGGGGACTGTTTATTATATAAAATTAGTTAAGATTAAAATATCTGGAATTATTAATGTTCACTCGAAATTTAATAAATATTAGATCATTTTTAAGATGCTGTATACGAAGTGGAAAGGCTATGATTTTCTTATTTATTTCTAATGAAATTACCTTTAAATTCAAAAGATGTTTACTGAAAAGTAAAAATCTTTTAAATTACGATATTTTTTGCTAATATTATTATTAAAACTATAAAACGAATTGAAGATTTAAAAAAGAGCTCTGATCTCTGTTGTATTAATGACATAAGAAAGAGACAGCACAACTAACTAACACTTTTTGTTGCTTTGATTTTACCTAATATTACCCAATAATCTTAAATACATCAAACAATTTAGACTAGAATATTAATTTAAAACATTAACCAATTATTAGTGTTAACTTACGTTGATTACATTGTAAATAAATTTATTAACTTAAAAATAATTAATTTCCTTAACAAAATAAATATAGTTATTTCTACTTTGAAATTTTAACTAATTATGCAAAGAAAACTTTCTGATCAGTATTGTAGGGTAAATTAAAAAGGCTCCGTATTCACTATCTACTCTTCTCAGTAGGATTTAATTTTTACTAAATATTTACATAAAAATATTAAATATAAACCAACAAATTTTGACTTACAATTCCACTATTAATACGTTGACGAAAAACCAACCTTATTGCTATACAAAACGATTCAATCTCTAATAAAACATGGCGTAGTAATGCACGTCAACCCAAATTATTGCTTTAAGCTTTTGAGTACAATTTCATTTGGAGATTTACCGTGTGGATATTATCAAGATATTATTTCTATTTGTCAGATATATGGCCATGTGTGACTGCATTACAAAGGAGATTTTTCCATACGCAATTCATATGAAAACTCTTTTTGTGTTATAAGTTAACACTGACACAATTATGAGTGGATTTCTTTACAATAAATGATATAAATTACTAAAACTATGCAGATTTGCCGTTTCCATACATCTGCACCGTCTTTTACCAAATAGAATTTTTTTTATTCATTATTGTTGTGTGTCAGGGTTTGTGTGTGGTTCGGTTACTATATACACTTTTAATTTTATAATAATAAATGTTTCTTTATTGCGAATTAATATGCGAACAATGTAGTAGTTGACTTAATCGCTTGACTTGGTCGAATAGTGTCGAGTAGGGGCCGAGTCTCCACACGCCCGCCGCACGCGCCGCTCCCTCCCCGCACAGTTTCTCCCCTCTGCCACCAGAGGGCGTTAACAGTTATTTCTTTTACTTAAGCAATTGCCTATTGTCGTTTTAAGGTTAACTTTGCCCATTAATAATCAGTGGTATCCCCTTTAAGAGTCGTTAGTTGTAATTTGACAAAAAGTTGAAATAATATTTTTTTTGTCGTTTTGCAGTGTATAGATATAGTGTACCTGCCTAACAGCAATATATGGACTAATAAATTTGCCTACGTAACAATACTGTTCAGAAACTTTACTTCAATTATAATAATATTAAATACAAATAAAGGTACTGCTACATATATCTAGGAACAATAATGATATCTATAAATGAGACTATACAAACATATATATTGCACACAGCTATCTTTATACAAAGATCTCAGCAACAAATGCACTATTAGAAAAAACAGCATCAAAGTTAAACTCACATAATAACAGATTATTTTGCCATAAAACCTTAATTTCTAACCTTAAAAGAAAAATTTGAAATACAATCACATTTTTATTTCAACAACACATTAATTAAATTAATTTAGAAACTATATATAAGTAGCTAATGAAAACTTTATTATGGCAACACAGTGAAAGATTGCACCGGAAATTTCAATGACACATAAAGAGATCATTAATTTAATATACACAAGCTTAGAACTCGGAAAATAATAAATCTAAAGACATTATCTATGTGTTAACCGTTTTCACCATTTAATTATTGATTGACACATTTAAAAGGACATCTACAAGTTGACAAAAATCTGCAACTTATGATTTTGTTACAAAAACTAATTTCTGAACATAATCCGGCCCTGAACTACGCATGACCCATTGACCGCTCGCTGTACCCTCACTAAATACTACGATGTATATACCGTATCATGTTCTAGGATAAAATTCACCCAATGATCATAACTTTAAATTTATACGAATCTTAAAGTGATGTCTCTGTGATTGTCTCTTTGTACTCGATATAATAATAATGACATTGATATTAAAATTTTATATACATATATTATAGGTTTGAGTTAATAAAGACGGTTTTTCATCAACAACTTTCATGGTACAACTTATTTCACACTGTAGATAGCTCAATAGTTGTGGCAGGTTATAAAAAAAATGGGGGTTGTATAATGAAACGGTGTACTAAACCCAGAGTTACAATTTACAGAATACCGCTGGGTATAAAGGTCCGACGATCCCCTCTCACGAAGTCAGCTGGTTCCCTGTACCCACATCCTCATCTCATGCCCCACTGTGGTCTATGGCTCTAGGCCCGCGCGTGGACACACATGTTTAACAATACAAATATAAAAAAAATATGACACGAGTCATACAAATGTGAGCAGCGAAAAAGTCACCAGCTACGTCCGGCGATGTTTAATTTTATAGAAAGTTCAGCAAATAACTCGAAACCGCTTGATGGTAAGCAGTAGAGGACTCCATATGTGAAGATAGCTAGTGAAGCATGCGATATACTTGCCCTAGTCTCCACCCAAAGCGCTTTTCACGCCTCTTTTGAAGGAACCCATATTGTATGAACGGGAATACGTGTGTTGGTAAGGAATTCAACGCTCTAGCTATGCGACAGAGAAAGGAGTCACGAATTCTTTGAGCGTAAAGTAGACGTGGCGACATTGAAAGCGTGATGTAACGTGTGACGTTGGAACCGTTACGCCGTTTTTCTGTCGGAGGCTAGTGCATGCATACACACACAAACGCAAAATAATTTATGCGTATATACACAAATATATTTATCATTGCCTATATATTATATAGTCTTGATTATAGTTAACGCTTGGGGAGTACTTTGCTAATAAATATATATAGTCATGATTACAGTTAACACTTTTGCTAATAAATAATAATTTCTCCAAAGTCGCGGGTTTTAACAACTTATGGCTTATTAAATTGGTTTGCCTTGAACCAATTTGACATATTGGCTAAATATCCAAAGTTAAAAGTATTTTTTAAATATGCTCGTGTCATTGTAAGAGGGGGGGTCAATAACCTGCTACGTCCGCAATTAAGATTTCAGTTCCAGGGTCGGATTATAAAGGCCTCGATTCTATTGTGCACAAACTAATATAAAATCCAATAATTATGTTCAGTTACTCTTTCTTTAATATTACCGTATGAAAAAATCTAAAAAGCAAAGCAATTTCTTTCGTTACAAACCGACCAAAAACACAGACATCCGGTGACGTCATTTGACGTTTCTAAAATGGCGGGTTTTAAATATTTTTGCCTTATTTTAACTCGTATAATAAAACATACCGATTAAAATAAGTCATAATTGTTTGTCTCGTTATTTTTGCGCCCCATACGCCACTTTGACCAGTTATCAATCTTTATTGGCAGTCCTTTAGAGTTGACTGCCTAGCCCCGTTGTTTCCAGAAATTTCCAGATTCTTCGGGCATTAATATGTTGCACCTCCTTAGTAAGCACAATGTAATTCCCTAGGCCAGCTAGCTCCAAACTAGGCTAAATTTTGTAATTTAGTTTTTTAATAAGTGAAATGCAAAAAAGCGTAATTTTGCTTAGGTAGGGCACTTTGCGACTATTCTAGTTTAGAAATATAGTTAAGGACAGAAAAATTAAAACTGGTTTGGCCTTTGGAACAAACTGAGAAATCATTATGGCCGGAAGGCTTCAAGGTTTGGAGACTTATGCCCTAGGCAAATGCTTCTTTCATACACTAAAGAGACGTAGGAGCAGATAATGTGTATTGTGGTTTCGTCTAACTCGTCACAACCTAAATACAAGTGTCAACTAACTTGACGATCGTAAAGTCATACTCTAAACCTAACAAATTTAATTGGAATCAAAGAATGGCAAGTGATAGCTTAATTTTAGTATAAGAAAATCCCTCAGTATCGCCGTCAATTTCTAATAATTTTGGAAGTTCTTTTGGTAATTATATTTGGTATAACATTTTACCCAATAAATAATATCAACTAATATGTTTAGGGCGATATTTCTTATTACATCTAGGCGGAATTCAGTGTAAGAATATAAAGCGACAAAGATTTATAGATAATTCAAATAATAACTAAAACTAATTATGAAAAATTACTCCTAACTACCCATTAAATTTTGATATGTGCATGACTCTAATTAAATTTTGTATATTTGTAGTGCATTATCTAAAGCTAAATTTAAATTCAGTATCTCTTTCACTATAACAAAAGAGAGATGGCAATACGATATTTGCAGATTTTAAAACTGAGATATAAATTAGTTTTTTAAATTCAGGAAACATACAGAACGATTACTTATCATGCAATTTCATTCAAAAATGATTCTATCTTTTCGTATTATAACAAAAGCGAGACTCAATGAAGTTTTGTTTCTTTTTAGAAAATGCACCACAGTTTCGGAATCTTGTCTCTGTAGCTTTCTGTACAAGAAGTATTGCACAAAGTGGGTCGATTAACTACCTAAATATCAATTTGAAACAAATACAAGCAGTAGCTTTGTACAATTCACTAACATTCTGTTATCCTTTTACTTGTCTTTGTGTGTACATAAATTGTTAAATAAATTAATAAAAATCATCAATTACTATCTCACTGTTGCTAGAACGAGAGAACCGACCAGAAAGAGTGACATAATTTTTTCCCCACCTTTTATGTAATTTCATGATTGTAACATTAAAAATACCGTTAAGTCAAAATCAAGATAGTGAACCTTTACATGAAAAAGTCTGTTTGCTGATGGAATTTATAGACGATACGACCTTTCATAGTTTTTTTATAAGGACAGATTTATTTTGTTATTTAAAGATTGTATGGTAAACTTTACAAAGATGTGATATTTAGTCGCCGGCGCAGGTTGCAGAGACACTGCTTAGAAACTATCAATATTCGTGTACCTTCAAGTGATCTCGGTATATCAAAAAAGCTAGCGGGCGTTGTAGTTACACTGTGATACGATTGGTCTGAATTATTGAAGCAAATTGAATGGACCAATAAGATTTAGGTAATTCAAACTTTAACCGTTACACAATTCTATGGACGTTAAAGGGGCAGTCTACATAACATTTTTGTACCGGTTTTACACATTTTATCAAGATATATCATAGGAAAATGAGTTTGATTTTTAGTTCAACTTCGTCATTTTCTCTCAATTCGGTTGAAAGAAGACGAGTTTTTAAGAAATACATAATTTTGATAAAAAATATAAATAATTCAAAGCTTTTTTGTTGTTGTTGTTAATTAGGAAATTAGTCATTAAATGGACAAACTACTAATACCGCATGTATCAAATATTATTGACAAGTTGACAGTTAGAATAACTGTCAAAATGTCAAAAATATTATTTGAAATCATGTTAAAGTAATCCTTATTAGAGAACGAGATAACTGCACTTAAATTTAGGTTTAGAATGTACTGACATACGGCTCAACATTGCTAAACGAAATTTTATATGATGAATTATTCAATATCTGACTAATAAGTAATATTGTCTATGGGTTCTATTTCTTCCTGAGTCAACCAATCTTTGTCGCCTACTGTACTTTGAAAATTGATCCTATATAACAACATTTGACTAGCTATAGTTAAAAAGGCTCGAACAGAGTCTATATAAATTATTATAACTTCTTTTATAAGTTAATTATGCCCAAACAACACAAATATTTTTACATTACACCTTATTAAAAGTTACATAATAATTACATATTAATTAGGTTTAAAAACATGAATTTCAAATAATATTAGACCTTTTTGAATTACAAAAATAATAAATCCCACATTTTCATAATAATTTTAAAAAAAATCTCACCATTTATCTAATATTATTTGAAAACTAAGCACCGTCAATCAAATAATAGTTATAATGAACAAGATGATCATCCTTTCGACACCAACACTTTGCCATAAACTAACATAATTCTTTTTAAAACCATAACACCGACCATAGACATTCAAAATCGAATCAATCCTTAAATCTAGAAGAAAAACTACAATTTTTTAAAACTTCAAAATGACTAATATTGTTTTAAAATTTTTAATTTTGTACTCAAAATACGCCTGATCGATACTTGTGTGTCAATAAGAATTTTTTTTTAAAATCTCTATGGTAAGACTTCCGTCTAATTCTATCATCACATTTCCTTTCTAATCACAGTTAGTCACCCTGCCTCATACAAGAATTGTACTGTCATATTTTATTACAGTTCACACATTATTCTCGTCACGGTGTAACCAGGATTAATCAAACAATTCTAGTTTATTCCTACTTATTAATGAAGGTAGTAGGGTTAATTGGGAATATGCAAACTAGTGTTATTTTTAATTTTAAAATAAATATTATTTTAAAATTAAAACTAACAATTTATTTAGTACATATTTAAATACTATAACTGGGACAATTAGTAAATGCCCGGTTGATACCCAGTTAAAGTTATGACTATTGCCTTTATAATTATATTTATTTGTTTTCTCATACAAATTCCCTGTTGTGACGATTTAAAAGAGCTTAGTAAATAAGTCTATTTAAATAAAGTTACTTTTGACTTTTGAACCCAACTCACCCACAAACATTTACTGTGTTACCAAGAGCCTGTGAAAGCGAGATATACGTTATACATAAAAAATATACATATCATATCAGTTATTAGAGCCGCACCTTAATTGTCTATAGTATTTTTATGCATAATGTAATAAACTACATAATACAATAGAAAGACCAAACAGGTTAGGTTTTCGATTACCCTACAGTATTAGACTGTCTGCCAATGAGTTGAATAATGTAGATAAATTTATATAATAAAATATGACAGTATCAATCCAAGCAGATCTCTTAAAACAATTACATCATTTAACTATCTTTTGTTTTATTTTGACAAATTCTTGCTGGAATATTAAATATTTATGATAACCTTTATTTTTAAATTATGTCGAATATTCAATTCTTTCAAATAATGGAACGTTTTAATAAATTTCGTTCAAGATGTAATGGTTTTAAAAACCCACTTAGCACTACACCCTTACATATTGCAATACCGCATTCTATCTCAAAATTGCCCCCCAATTTCAAACACATCTTTATAATTTGGTTTCGTACGAACTACCGTTATATTTTTAACTACCACATTGATAATTATAATAGGTTTCATTTTTAATTACATTCGCAATGGCATAATAAGGTGAATATATTTTTACGATTTATGGATGTTTTATAATGTCGACTATCGATAGTCAAACTATCGATACTTCGACATCACTATTTCTTCGTATTCGCACAAAACCAACTTACCACACATTCTTAATATTACATAACAAAATAGTGAACATTCTTCCGTGCTTTTACCATTATTACCAATTGTTTTTCAAGTCGACATCTGATGTACTTTTAGATTTAATATCACTCGCACATACGTGAGACATAGAGATGTGGCGTCTGCAAAAATAATATACATGGTGTTATATTTATATTAATAAAAAAAATTTAGAACCTGATTTCAAATATTATCAAAGTAGATACATTTTTAAATAAAACTAAAGGACAGTTGATCAGCGAAAAGTACTACAACATAATATATTGCAAATATTCTCTATTGCACACAAATAAAAAAAAAATACAATATATTATAGTGTTGTTTTGTTATTTTTTAACGTTATAACGGATACATATAATAGGCGATCTTATTGCTAATTAGCAATCACTTCCAAGCAACCTTGGGTGAGAGTAATAAGTAAAAACAGGTTGGCTGCAAGAATACAGACAGAGAATGGTACTCATAATATTATACGAATAATACAAATAATCTATGTTATTAAATTATTATTTGTATTATACAAATAGGAATAATAATTTATTATATATATTATATAAACTACTTACTTATTATATATATAATAGACCAACTTACAAAGAACTAGGGATGGATGTGCAGATTGTGGTACAAATCCATAAAATTTAAAATTTTATAACAGAGTCAAGGCACAATATCTAAACGTCACAATACAACAACAAAATAGGTGATGGGTGATCGTTAGGCCTTCACTGATAAAGATCCAACAATCACATAATGCTTTTTTTACATCAATCATTATGTTCTTGTATAATATTATTGTTAAATAGATCAACTTTTGCCAGATTTATTTTAAGTTGGACGAATTACAAATTTCATGCATAAAATAACACAATTGAAATAGTAGTATACATAAAATAAGTAATTTGAATAAATATTCAACTAAGTAATATCAATAAATAATATATAATCACACTTTCACATTCCAAGTAATGGTAATATATAACATTATTGTATTGGATTCGTAGTAAAATGGAATATCTGGATAATAGAAAACAGATTTAATGTTAACAGTGTCTCAATGAGAATTAAATAGGACATTGGATATTTACCTCAAACTTCTGTCGCTACGAAATGACAAGTTGCAGAAAGAACAGCTCCTCACATCCACAGACCCTTTCTCATCTTTTTGTGATTCTAATCCACTCGCTGTCTTTTTCATGTCAACAGTCAGAGCTATATCCTTCTCTTTCTTTGCATCATCATTTGCAATTTGTGTAACTTCATTATCTTTTACCAATTTTTTCTTATTGCCTTCTTTGTTTTTTGGCTTTGAGTCTGTAAAATGGAATTATTGAGTTTATATTTTTATTCGTGTGTAGGCCTCCGAAGGTGAACCGATCTGGTGAAAGTAGCGGGAAGCCGCTGGATGCAGACAACAGCATCGGTCGAACAACAGCAATGTATATTTTTAGTTGTAATTAGCTCAAACATTCGCATTGCTAAGTAAGTGTAACTATCATTATTAATTGTATCTTTTGTACACTATTTAAATTCAAATATATGATTCTGAATTTGATTTTTCAAATTTAACTTTTGTAAGCTGTGTGTGGTATACAGTAGACTCTTAAACCATCTCATGTTTATGAAGCCACCTCTTCAATTTCAATTTCAAAGCCTTTATTATTGATATAAAGTGATTACAATTTAGTTTTGAGCTTTGCAGCCACCTCCGGATCAATGTGTCTTTGACACAAAGACCTCCTCCATTTTCTTCCACAGATCTCTGTCTCTTGCTACTTTGAGCCATAATAGTCCTGCTGATTTTTTGATGCAGGACCATTATGAAGCCACCTCTTAATTTGTGCTAAATAAATAGGTGTAAGTGTAAAATATTGTTATTTTATACCTTTAGCAAGTATCAAGATGTTGGGCACGCCCATCACGTTGTTTGACGACTCCTGATCTTCGCTCGCACATTTGTCTATATCAATATCTACAATACGGCTTAACGGCAAAGCCTCATCGCTAGACCCATCAGAGTCTTTCTGCTGTTTCGATTGGCGTTTCTTTACTCTCTTACGGAAACTAGAAATAGAAATAAGCTTTAGTGACTAGAGATTATCTTGACATGGCAAGGCTGTAACTGATTACTAACAAGAGATCAGCAGATGACCAAATATCTGTTGGTTAGACATTTTTTGACAACTAAATTAGAATTAAAGTACACTATTAGTATGCTATTTTTAGTACCATCTTGATCATGATGTGTATTCATTATTTTGGAGCTTGTGTGTGCATTATTTGTATTTTTTTGTATGCTCATAAAGAAAATAAATGAATTTAGGGGCAGTAGTTTGTCCATGATTCTTACGTTATAGATAGCATTATAAAAAATAAAAGACATCAGAGAAATCTGATATTCCTATTTTTATTTATTAATATATAGTCATCAACTTATCGACATTGTGGTATAAAAATAGTATATACAGGTTTAATATTTATCCTAATCATTTACAAAATCTTGATTTCATGGGTATGGGTCACAACACTGTTGTTTATAGCTTATCAGTGGCAGCGTCACACACACATAATACTATTTTATGTCAAAGGCAAAACTTTAAAAAATCATTAAAATTCTTGTCATTTTGGGTAGCAGAGTCATGACTGCATTGGTACTGTAGATTATACGATGTTGAAATACACCCATTAAATGGGTTTATCTAATGAGGTACATAGAAATGCAGAATTGAAGATTGAAGCCACTTAAATTACTTTTAAATGTCTAGTCATGTAAGAGGCACATTTTGTTCCTCTGAAGTTAAATATTTAAAAAGTGATTCATACCGTTTTCTTGGTCTTTTGTATACAACAACTGGTTTTGGTTTTTCTTCATTGTTGTTTATGTTAATGTACTTCACTGGCGGATTCCCTGCTGCCTCGGTGCTGCTTGATATGCTGCTCTTATCGCAAGCAAAAAGGTCAGTTTCGTTGCTGAGTTCGTTGCTGTCAATGTGATCACTGGAATTTTATGAAAATTACATATGAATGTTTAATTTATTATATTATGTCCCTAGTTTAGTAAAGATTTAAGAATTAAAATCTAAGCAATAGTGGTTTATCTAATTAAACTTACAAAACAACACACATGTAGTGTTCTGAACATTTTTAAGCATAATTCAAAGGTTTCCTTTGCTGTTCTGTTTCTGGTACTTTAGAATTAGGAAATAGGAACAGGAAATGTGAAGGATATTATGGATAGATAATGGATTGTATGAAATACAGTGGTGTTGTGAAGTAATTAAAAAATCTAATAGAGTCAGAATGCTATAAAGATTGTAATTATAAAATATTTTTAAATGAACCTTACCTTTGCTCTGAAACATCGCTCTGAGCTTCTGTTTCAAGTTTTTTTATTTGAAATGTTATATTTATTCTTTTATAGATCTCTTCAGTTATATTCAGACATTTCTCATATTTTGAAGCAACATTTTCCTTGACAGACCACACAGTTTGATTATCCTGGACTCTGGACATCTTCTTGTAAGATTCCTATTGGAATTGTATTATAACTAAATTGGGTAAAAATAAGTTGTATCCTCCAAGTACATTGAACCATATAGCCATTTTTAACAGCGTAAGATTCCAAGCACTATTATCACGAATTCTTTCTTAATGATAGCATGTTTTGAACTAAGTCCGCCAAGGTCGACTATAATAAAAGGTTTTTAACGTTCACCGGTCAAACAACTGAATAAAACTCAAGGAAACACAGTTTTACAAACAAAGGATCGTCAACTATGTATTTTATGGCACTATCAAAGTCACTGTTGCTAATCGCAAGCAAATTATGTTACAGGACTAGAAAAAAACTATAGTTATAGCACTCTAGATTTGTTGTAAATAGTAATTAAAACAAATAACAATAAAAATAAATTAAAACTATAATCGCCTATGCGGCTTTTTTGAGTTTTTTTGACGTTTCTAATTTAGTGTTGCTGCAGATTCACTAATTGCTCGTAAAAGTCATAATTCATATCCAAAAAAACCTTATTGAGCATAGACTAGATACTGAAGAAATAAGGCAAGGTAATACTTATTCTAATCTGTGGTATACACTAAGTTTTTTAAAATTACTAATAATTACATTTCGCTGGTGTAGTCATTTAGCTGTCAATACGTTAAAGTGTATACAAGGTGAAATATAATTTGAGAATTTTATGATGACCAACAATTATACATTTATGGGCGGTTTTTATTTGTGGCACTGCTGTTGAACTATACTCGCAATCAAATCATATAACCATATTTTACTTTGATCACTCCAAATGCATTGTATAAACATATACAAAATAAATAAATAAAATCTGGGTCCTGATCTGGGATTTTTATACTTTCCTCGCCGCGGTGTTGGGTTCGCTTGAGAGAGGCGCTGCCGCTGTCTGAATAATTCCTGTTATCAAAACTTAGGAGCACCGTTGCCTTGTATATATATTTTTATAAGGCCTTGGCAGGGTTTATAAAAATAATCTTGACCATCGCAATTAAATTAGCAGCGGCAATTTGTCTGTCCTAAGTAAGTTTATGTCCAAAAAGACGATAATATATTGCTATTGTTTCCGAACGAACTAAATTCCCGCCATTTTGTGAGTTTGACATAGAGTTGTTGTGACATTAAAGAAGTTATGTGGCTTCGTTTAGATTTATTTGAATATTTATAAAATATTTGTATTTTTAGAAATCTTTCTATTTAAAAAGTATATTAAGAAATTCTTTGTTATGATTTGATTAATATTTATTGACTTTTTTGATAGTTTCTGTCTCAAAGAAGTCTTGAAACATGTCTAAGAAAGGCGGTAAAGATAGAAATAGATTTCATGCTAAACTTGTGACTGATAATAGAGTTCCTTGTGCTTTTTGCCAACGTAAAGTAGATGATGAGCTCACTTATGGAAAACTTTATGCTATAGGCGATCTACAAGTTCACTACTTTTGTGTTGTGAGTACAACCCAGACCAATTTAATATTGCCTTTCTATGCTTTAATTTTAAAATCAATACAGAAAAAGTTACTTTATTTGCGTGGGATTTCATATTTTATCGATACTTGCTTGTTCTAATTATTCTGTTTATGACAATATATCATATCATACATAAAATGCTTGGATTTTTCAGTTATTATCCTGTTGTTTGATTCAAAAAGGAAAAGATGAACATGGCCTGTTTGGGTTCCTTTATCCAGATATCATGGCAGAATTGGAGAGAAGTAAGAAACATGTAAGTCAAAAACAGATCCTAATAGTCATTAATGTAAGGCTATGCCTAGGATTGTCTTCCTAGGTATATATATATATAAATTCTATTTTATTATTGTAAAAACCCCTGTAAGCTCCTATGTGGTATTTTTATCATTAAGAAAGCATATCAGACAATTCTGGACAAATTCTCTCTTTTGTCAATTCTTACATGTATATTAACTTTATTATATATGTCTTTGTGTAATGTATTATGTTAAAAATATTTAGAAATAACACTCAAATATATCTTTGTAGCTATTAATATCATACACTGATTATCTATAGTAAGTGAGTATCAGTATGCTAAAATAACTTACCTTTTTTTGGATATGAAGCAGTTTAAATTGTTTCAATATGAAGGGAAAGAAAAAAAGAAAACCTGTATACATATTTTTATTACTTTTGAATTTTTTAAAGCAAGCAAAGGGCATGCTGGTATTATAACAGCTTTCCCTTTTGGCAATGGTCACCTCTGAAGCTCACCACAATCCTTTATTCTTTCACTTATTTATCCTCCCACCTTTTCTTTGTCTCCCTTTCCTTCTCATTTTCATCATAAGACTATGATGTGGCTGACCATGGCTGGTGCTTTGTACAGGCCATTTCTCTGACAGTGCATTTGTGAATAAATGTATGGTTCAGTTAAATATTATGTTCATATTTTTCTAGGACGATTTATATCAAATGTTTATTTTTAAAGAATTGTATACATTAGGTGCTAATAATCATTTGAAGTAAATTGGTCCAGTAGTTTCTTTGTGTTGTATTTAAACAGACAAAAATTGTTGAATGGTATTGCTCATAATGCTCTGAACAATAAGTTCCTGTTACAGTTTAAGGATATTATGGTTTAGCTTTGTTATTAAAATTGGTTCTTCTCAATGAAAAGAATATTTAAGTATGTTAACCTTAAGAATGTAGTAAAACCTAACATTACTTTGCCTTTTCAAGTGTGATGTATTTTTCAACAGAGATGTTCATACTGTGGCAAAGGGGGCGCTACACTTGGCTGTAGCATCAGCCAGTGCAGGAAACAGTTCCATTTACCATGTGGAAGAGAGAGAAATGCTGTGTCACTCTTCTATGGCAACTATAAGTGAGTATTTGGCTAAGACAAATTGATATGCAGAGATCGATAAAAATATATGTGATGAAATAAATGTCTTATTTGATTGCTATGTATAGTTTATATATACATTGTATAATAAAGTCAAACATTTCCATAAATTTTAGAAAATTTACTGGCAGTTATGGAATTGGAACTTTAAAATCAATACTTTTCAGTATTATAAATATATTGTTTATATTTTTCTATCTTGGATTTTGTAATTTGACTTTGACTCTAAGGAATTATCATTTTCAGGTCCTTTTGCCAAGGTCATGCACCCAAGCAGAACATACCGGACATTATTATGAATAAAGCAAGAGTTAGGATGCAGGAGAAAAAGAAGGCTTTGAAAGCTCTAAAAGCTTCAGATAATAATGTAGTTATAGAAAACATTGACGACAGTCAAGGTAAGAGGGGACATTAGAGACGACATATATTTTATACTTCAATTTAACACAGATCTGGGGTTAAATTCCAGTGTGGGGAAATATTTGTGGGATGAGTACAGACTTGTTCAGGAGTCAAATCTTGATAGGGTTATTTATAATATATAGTTTTAACCCAGTGAACTTAGCATCATTAAAAGTAATATAAAGCAGCATTGGAAGAAATTCAATAGCATGAATACTTTGATTAGCATGTTATTTTAATTAGAAGTTTTTCATTACTAAAACACCAATTTCAAATTATTATTTTTTGAGGATTTTTTGTATCAAGTGATCATTATTAAACCAATTTTGAATTTCAAAGAGACTGACAAACACGTATTAACTTTCATATCTCATTTTCATTATTATATTTATTTTAATACATTTTCGTTTATTTATAGTTAAAACTCTAACAGCATATATCTTTAAGTAGTCAAAATTATCAAAATTTAAGTAGTCACTTAAGTTAGAACTTAAAGGTATCTTCTGGGGTAGGTACTTCAGCCAAAACTGATAATACATTTCAGCTGTGTGATTGTATGCCTCTCTTATTGAAGTAAGAAAACATTACCAAAGAATAACTTATTTTACCTTATTTTCTAAGTATAATTGTAAAAAGGATTGCATCAGAATAATTTGATGTTCATTGTCTTAACAATGGAGTTTAAACAAAGTAATGATCCTCACCAAACTATCGATGGAATTAACATTATTGTCAAATTTAGGCAGTAAAAATAAGCCCACAACTTTTAATCCAATTGTATCTAATCAATTAGACTGTCAACTGCCTTTTGACTTGAAAAGGATATTTGTAATTACAGAATTGTTAAAAGCAGAGAATGTGTGTGTGATATGCTATGAAGAAGTCGATGCTTTTCCGACGTTAAATACATTTTGGCCGCCATGCTGTGCTAGGGATGCATGGTTTCACAGATCTTGTTTACAGGTAAATATTTTTTTTTTTTTATATTTTAATATGAAATTTTTAGTCCTCTGACAATGATGCCTAGAAGTCCGTACAATGAAATTAGCCAAGTTTTACTTGAAGTAGAAAATTTTATTTTATTACCAGTATTGTTGTTTAATTTGTCGTGTGTTTACGATTTCGGGCCGTTTATAAAATAAAATATAATGTAGTATAAAATGTATTAATAAAATACACAAATATTCTTAATAACCACGTAATTTTCCTACTGAAACTCATTCATATCAAGTACGCCCTGTTATAGGTACATCCTTTCGTGTACGCCAAGAATAAATTGAAAAAAAATCAAATTGTTTTTTGGTAGATGTTTTGAAACTAATCAAAAATAAAAATAAAATTTTCAAAGTAACAAGTTATAACTTTGATTGTGAGTTATCTGTACACCTAAGTCTGTTTTTACACGGTCTTTTTGTACACGGTTTTGATATAACACGGTTTGAAAATTGAATATGTAACTGATGACGACAGCAATTAAATTTATGTTGTTGTATTTATGATTATCACTTATTCTATTTTATTTTATTTTTACCTTAAAAATTGAATAACCTATTCTTTTCGTTCACAACATAGTTTTTTAGTTCCTGAACTTGCCATACATTTAATTTATATTACTTTTAAGATTAGAGTGCATATCTTTTTTATCATTAATTACTATGCTTGTGAAAATAAGCATTATATATTTGATTTAATAAAATAAACATGAATTCTTGTTCTTAAAAATTCTTGTTTTTCTCTAATTTTAATAGGTTTTAGAGATTAGGAACAAATCACCCATTTTTGTATAAGATCAATGTCTTTTTTTACACGGCTTCTTCTGGAACCAATCTACCGTGTAAAAACAGACTTAGGTGTATATTGAAAAATCTTACGACATATTCCCCATATAATTAGTATATAAATACTGTATGTTGCATCACTAAAACTTGTAACACCATATCTAAAAGTAAACGTTTTAGATTTATTAAAAGTTTTAGTGACTATTAAAGTACCCACAAATCAAGTACAATAGATATTCTATTGTTGAATAAACAACAGATCGATTATATTACTTTTTGTGTTCCAGCGGATGGCTTTAAGCGCAGGTATGCATTACCTTAAGTGTCCACTATGTAATGATAAAGAAAGTTTCTATGAAGCTGTTGTTGGGCAAGGATACTATGTACCAGATAGGTGAGTTATTAAATTTCAATTTTACAGCCTTTATTTGCCAACCCCATACTCTTGAGATCACATTAAATATTTCTTTTTGTTAGATGTCATATACATAATTCATTTTTTAATTTTATTATATAAACAGGACAATTTTATACTAGTTATATACAGAGTTTGGTAGATACCCACCCTATCAAACATAATCATATAAATACTATGGTGATATCAAAAATTGAAAATTTCAAATGTTTTTTTGCAATTACCCATATTCTTTCTTTACTGACCGAAATATTTGTTAGATATGAAAAAAAATTAAATTTTTTATTTTTATAATCATCATAGTATTTATATGACTGTTAACATGAGTAGTTTTCAGCTTAATAGATTATGTAACAAATACCTTGTATATTTAAGGGGTTAAATTGAATCAGACCATTAATCTGATCAACTTTGTCTATGGGCCCAACATCGTAATCGTGAAAATAATAAGGTGTTATATGGTACATAAAACATCAATACTTACTCGACAGAAATTTATGAGTCAGATGTTTTTATGCCTAAGAAAACCTCATTAATTTTTTTTTCAGAGACGCTGCATGGGAACTAGAACAGAATGCTTTTGCTGAAATATATGAAAGACCATTAATTTGCAGCGTAGAAGAGTGTAAATGCCCTTTGGGGAGAAACCATGATGCGGAGACTGGGTAAGTAATATTGGCAGGATTTGAAGTAATCAAGTTATACAGTGTGTAATGGGCTTAGAGGCTATATACAGTGTGGACTTAAAAGACTGATTATTAAGCTATCTTAGGATTTAAGGCCCTCAAATTAGAACTTCAAAGACATTTTAATTTTTTTTTACTTTTCTTTTTGAGTTTTTTTTACTTGCTATCACCATTTACAATATTTGACAAAAGTGCAGTCATAGAAAATAGCGTATTAAAATAATATAACTTAAAATATTGCGTTTCTCATATTGGTAAATAGTATATGGAGCCAAGATTGGTTATGGTATTATAAAAATCGCACACACACAAACACTTAGAGCTTGAAGTTTATCGTTGAACACTTGTTATTATTTTGGTTGATTCTGTTAAATATTTTAGTAATTACTGTAAAAATAAATATTTGTAAATTGATTCATATAAATAGGGAAAATCCATAATTGGACAACATCTTCTTTTTAATGTGTAACAACCTACTTTTAAACATTTCTGAAAAACCAACAAAAAAAATTGGTTTAAAATATGATTTTTATTATTGAAAACTTAATTGATAAATGAATAACTTATTATTATTTCATCTGAAAATGTACATAAATATTGTTTTTCTTATTCTTAACGGGGTAGCTCTTGGACTAAATCTCGGACTTACTTCGGGTTCCATTTAATATAATGGCGTTAGTGATATTTTTGTCAGTAATACGAAGTTTACCAGGTCAACTAGTACATAAATAAATATGTATTTTTTTAACTATAAATTATTGTTACAGTCTATGGGATATAAAGCTGTGTCTCCTGTGCGGTAGTGTGGGAGCTCACGACCATTGCCTGTCTCTGTCTGACTGGGAACAAAGCAGATATGTCTGTTCCGTCTGTCTCCCTGCTGCACCTGAGGATATGGAATCCTTGGCTGCTGCGATTGATAACAGTATGTTTTATTAATAATATGTAGATAAGATAAAATGTTATTGTGATTCTGGTTACAATAGATCTTATAATTTTGATGCGCTACAAGAACAAGACAGATACAACAGATTGCACAGCACAGATTAGTTATAAATTAAGTTGTTATAAGGTTATTAGGGAATAATTTTATTTTCCACACTAACATCTAAAGTAAACATCATTAAGAACTTGTGATATGAATATTCGATAATAAAAAAACATATTGAAAATGACATATGCTTTCATTAGAGTATAAATAATCTACACAACTGTATAAACAAACGTCTGCCCGGCCGGGATTCGAACCTGGGTTCTCGCACCGCTACAACGAGTTGCTACTGTATTACTACTATAATATATGATTACTTTTTCTTTTCAGTTAAGATATAGCTAGGTAACTCTGTAACGGATGATGATTGACGGCCTTGTACCCATATCTATTTAGATAGAGGACTCAGGTTCTATTTCAGATAGGGCAGATATTTGTCTGAAGATTACGAACAGAGTCTATAGATTTTTGATTGTTTACAGTATTTAGTATATTTCTGTAATTTATATATTTATTATTATTGTTCGCGCCACCTAGTGACGAACGCGAGAAACACATGCGCGACGGTCGAGTGGGGGCATAGCAGCGTGGCATTAATCGATTCGAACGCAACTGTGCTATATACGTTTTGTATTTTTAATTATTTTTAAACGAATTATACGAATTAATTTGACCTAGCCGTTTTACATTTATTCGACAACTACCTGAGCTGAAACAATTATCTATATTTCTCTGTTATCTGGTATCCATAACACAAGCTCTTAATAATGTTTAATTTGGGTTAGATAATAGGTGCGAGTAAAATTTATTATTAATATTACTGACATTCAAACAATTGTAAATCAATAATTATAAAACCATACAATGTGAGCCTCTTCGAATACCTTGGTTCTGTAATACAAATGTAAATAGACAGTTTGTTATATTCATTAATAGACTTCGCTCCGGACACTATCCATCTAACAAGTTTGGATATCTTATGAACAAAACGGAAAGCCCTAACTGTGATACGTGCGGAGTAATAGAAGATATCCATCACTTGTTGATGGAGTGCGTCCGGAACCAGGCGCAGCGGCTGATTTTATTTGAGAGATTAGGTGTGCATTGTATGAATATTGGCATTTTTCATAGTATTTCGGCTCAACCAGCATCTTGTGAGACCAAATTGTTGTTTAGTCTTATGTATCCGCCGCGACCTTAGTGTATTCTTATAATGTAAATTTTAGTGTGATAATTTTGTGTATGTATCTATAGGACTGACATATCTTTATAGATAAAAGTCCTAAAAATAAATAGAAAAAAAAAATCAATAATTCTATAAAATCTATTTCTTACACTTAAAAACACTGACTTAGAATTCCAAACAATCCCAAGATAATTATTATATTGAATGAATATATTTGAATTTGACCATAATACAAATTTAAACACTTAACTTAAACCTACCTTTATCCTGTATATCTTAAATTTTGGGTCCATAGTGTCATTAATAGTCTTAAGATCTACATATTATGTAACTATGGAACGCAAAATAAAGGATTGAATTGAAATATTATTATTATCATTGTAATGATCTTTTCTTTCAGTAATAATGTCTGAACAAGCCAGACGAAGCTCGGATACGAGACGTCGTCCACTAATGCCTAGTAGGATGTCTTTACGTCGGACAAAACAACGAATGGCATATGCGTGAGTATTAACACTATTATTTTTTCTCAAATTGTTTTTGATAATTATAGTTCACTGATCTGTCCACCACAGCTTCACGTACACAGAGATATGACTCGTTTTTTTCGTCTCATAGCCAGAGCGTAAAATTCCTTACCGGCCATTGAAACATGGGTTCCTTTAAGAGGCGAGTAAAGGTACCTTTTTGGACCGGTAAGGAGGCTAGGGCAGTATGTCATATGATATGGTGAATTGCTATCCAGAACCCAGGTCACCAAAATGAAGGGCAATGGAATTACCGGGGAGTTTTAGTGGGTATTCCCAGTGCTGCTTTGATGAGGTACTAAGTGAACCCCACACACACCCGCTGCTTAGCCAGTAGCGGGTAGGTCCATAAACGGATTCCTCGTAAAAAAAGGGCAGTATATGGCATGCTACACTATTTATACGAGCATATGGTCTCCTACAGCTTACCTTCAAGCGACGTAGGGTCATTTGCTGTGCTTTTTATATATAAAACGTACTTTTTTATATAAAAATATATTATGTACCTTTATTGTTGCAATATAAGAAAGTAGTAATAATTTTTCATAAAAAAATGACGAATCTCAGACAAATTCAAGAAAAAAGTGAAACTATCAATATGAGTTTTGTAGCAGCCGTTCTTTTTTTGTTATTATACTGATAGAATGTAATGCACTGAACTCAAATTTAAATAAAGAATCTATACTTCAGAAGCAAGCCAAATTTCTTTTTAAATTTCGCAAATAATTCATTTTTTCTTTATTTGTTTTAGCACACCGGGTTCGTCCAGCAGTGGATGTGATATCAAATATGAACAGCAAGGTATTTTTTCAACAATTGATTTAGTTTATCGAATCGTAGTAAAATATCAAAAGATAATTGTAATTCATTTATTATTTATTTATTTATTTAATTTAACATTGTTTCAACAGCACTATATACATTTTCTATATATAAAGAATATAATGGAATTACCCAGACATAAGCCAATTAAAGAAACACTTTTTAAAAAGGTATCAGGAAGTCAAGAAGGTTGATGCTCAAAATATATCAGTACATATTTAAACAAATGATAATTAACAATGAAATAATTGCCAATCAAGAACTAACTAAAACGAGAGAAAAAATATAAACAAAAAATAAAAACAAAACAAAAGTCAGTCAGTTATGAATTTAAAAAGACAAAGATGTTTATATTTCATCAGAATTTAAAAGAAACACTTATGACGATATTTAATGAACAACTTATAACCACTTAACACTAGAAGGGTGGCGTACCTTCAAATTCGGTATTGTCAAAATCAGATACTTATTACAATGCAATAGAAAATTTGTAAAAAATCATACAAAGAAAATAGTATTTACAACTGTACTAACTGTAATAAGAATACAAAGAAAACTTTGTATGATTTTTTAATATTATAAAGAGGAATTTGTGAGATTGTAGCGGATAATCTCTGGAATCATTGGTTGATATTAAAAATTCGTTTTGTGTTGAACAATTCATCAGTGAAGTTTATAGGCTATATTACATTTGTAAGAGACCGAACTACACGAGGGCCCAGCCGCTGGTGGAAGCTAGTTCTAAATATAATTGTCTTCATTCAATGGAACCGCATTGTTGATAATAACAGTCTAGTCTGTCCAGTGTTAAAGTCGCGTGTTAGACAAGTACCTACGTGTAGTACACTACCTTCTCTATAGACTATTCATAAAAAAATATGTTCTGTCTCTAATCCAAACATCTGTAGGTATTCTTAAACTAAAATAAATTCTGGTTTCCTTTTTAGCATTATGACTGTATGTATTTTTTTTATAAATGTATTTAAATCAATATTTATGCACTTTCCCCAGACTTTAGACACTTAACAAAAATCTCATATAATATGTTCAATAAATAAAAAGTCTTTTATATTTTACTGTTACTGTTATTGTTGATTAGAAATGCGACATAAGATTTTTCTCTGACTGATATAATTTAATTTAAGTAAAATTTTGTATATCATCTAAACAGTTCTATTATTATTACAGACTCATCATCGAACACAGAAACAAGCCGACAAGAATTAAACATAAAAATGCCAAAAAAGAAAATAAAACAAGAAAATATAGAGCAAAAAGCCCTAAAAAGTATTGAAAATAATATTTTTTCTCCTGTAAAATTATTGGAACAGACGCTTCGAGAGAAATCTATGAAACTGAATATGAAAGGAACGGAGGATATCTCTTTGGATGAACAGATTATAGAGAGAGTGAGACAGATAACAAGGAAACCTAAGCCTTTGTGTGAGAAGAAGAAGATAGTAGAGTAAGTAATCAATTTTTACTAGCGGTCTAGCTATCCAAAAGTAACGAAATACTCAATCATTAATGGCAACCATACGCATCACTCAATATTTTACTGGAACCATACTCATCACTCAATATTTTACCGGAACCATACTCATCACTCAATATTTTACTGGAACCATACTCATCACTCAATATTTTACTGGAACCATACTCATCACTCAATATTTTACCGCAACCATACTCATCACTCAATATTTTACCGCAACCATACTCATCACTCAATATTTTACCGCAACCATACTCATCACTCAATATTTTACCGGAACCATACTCATCACTCAATATTTTACTGGAACCATACTCATCACTCAATATTTTACCGCAACCATACTCATCACTCAATATTTTACTGGAACCATACTCATCACTCAATATTTTACCGGAACCATACTCATCACTCAATATTTTACCGGAACCATACTCATCACTCAATATTTTACTGGAACCATACTCATCACTCAATATTTTACTGGAACCATACTCATCACTCAATATTTTACCGCAACCATACTCATCACTCAATATTTTACCGCAAACATACTCATCACTCAATATTTTACCGCAAACATACTCATCACTCAATATTTTACCGCAACCATACTCATCACTCAATATTTTACTGGAACCATACTAATCACTCAATATTTTAATGGCAACCATACTCATCACTCAATATTTTACTGGAACCATACTCATCACTCAATATTTTACCGCAACCATACTCATCACTCAATATTTTACCGCAACCATACTCATCACTCAATATTTTACCGCAACCATACTCATCACTCAATATTTTACCGCAACCATACTCATCACTCAATATTTTACCGCAACCATACTCATCACTGAATATTTTACCGCAACCATACTCATCACTCAATATTTTACCGCAACCATACTCATCACTCAATATTTTACCGGAACCATACTCATCACTCAATATTTTACCGCAACCATACTCATCACTCAATATTTTACCGCAACCATACTCATCACTCAATATTTTACCGCAACCATACTCATCACTCAATATTTTACCGCAACCATACTCATCACTCAATATTTTACCGCAACCATACTCATCACTCAATATTTTACCGGAACCATACTCATCACTCAATATTTTACTGGAACCATACTCATCACTCAATATTTTACCGCAACCATACTCATCACTCAATATTTTACTGGAACCATACTCATCACTCAATATTTTACCGGAACCATACTCATCACTCAATATTTTACCGGAACCATACTCATCACTCAATATTTTACTGGAACCATACTCATCACTCAATATTTTACTGGAACCATACTCATCACTCAATATTTTACCGCAACCATACTCATCACTCAATATTTTACCGCAACCATACTCATCACTCAATATTTTACCGCAACCATACTCATCACTCAATATTTTACCGCAAACATACTCATCACTCAATATTTTACCGCAACCATACTCATCACTCAATATTTTACCGCAACCATACTCATCACTCAATATTTTACTGGAACCATACTCATCACTCAATATTTTACCGCAACCATACTCATCACTCAATATTTTACTGGAACCATACTCATCACTCAATATTTTACCGGAACCATACTCATCACTCAATATTTTACCGCAACCATACTCATCACTCAATATTTTACCGCAAACATACTCATCACTCAATATTTTACCGCAAACATACTCATCACTCAATATTTTACCGCAACCATACTCATCACTCAATATTTTACCGCAACCATACTCATCACTCAATATTTTACCGCAACCATACTCATCACTCAATATTTTACCGCAAACATACTCATCACTCAATATTTTACCGCAAACATACTCATCACTCAATATTTTACCGCAACCATACTCATCACTCAATATTTTACTGGAACCATACTAATCACTCAATATTTTAATGGCAACCATACTCATCACTCAATATTTTACTGGAACCATACTCATCACTCAATATTTTACTGGAACCATACTCATCACTCAATATTTTACCGCAAACATACTCATCACTCAATATTTTACCGCAAACATACTCATCACTCAATATTTTACCGCAACCATACTCATCACTCAATATTTTACCGCAACCATACTCATCACTCAATATTTTACCGCAAACATACTCATCACTCAATATTTTACCGCAAACATACTCATCACTCAATATTTTACCGCAACCATACTCATCACTCAATATTTTACTGGAACCATACTCATCACTCAATATTTTACCGCAAACATACTCATCACTCAATATTTTACCGCAACCATACTCATCACTCAATATTTTACTGGAACCATACTCATCACTCAATATTTTACCGGAACCATACTCATCACTCAATATTTTACTGGAACCATACTCATCACTCAATATTTTACTGGAACCATACTCATCACTCAATATTTTACCGCAACCATACTCATCACTCAATATTTTACCGCAAACATACTCATCACTCATTATTTTACCGCAAACATACTCATCACTCAATATTTTACCGCAAACATACTCATCACTCAATATTTTACCGCAAACATACTCATCACTCAATATTTTACTGCAACCATACTCACTCATTACTAATTTATAATTTACTGGAACCAACATTCATCAGCATTGTGGATTTATGACTCAAACATCTCATATGTTTCTCTCACGTAGGATCCTGTTACCAGCTGTGGGAATATTAATCCTTTTATCATCATCACTAAACTAAATGGTTAATTTAATGTATAATATTTTTGTTTGTTTTAGCGGTATTCTTGAGGAACTACTGAATACGATGTCAAAAGATAAGCTTAAAATTAAGTCGCCTTTGAAGGAATGGAATTCTCCTAAAAAGGAATTTATTGAAATAAAAGAAGAAATACAGGTTTGGATTTTAATTATTATTATTTCACACACACCTGTTGCCTAGCTCAATTATAAAGATTTTATGGATCTACAGAACGAGGGAATATAGTAAATAATATATGTATAAATAAAGAAAAAACTATGATTAATAAGTCGAATTCATTTATTAGTTCAGCCTCAGTACATTACAGACTCTTATGAAAGTCTAGATTGCAGAATTTTTATTGTATTTTATTCGGTTTAGACCAGGGGTGGTTCATAAATAAAAATAACTGGGAAAATTTTAAAGGAAAGCTATATACAACTTAAAATTGGTTATTTACTTTGGAAAATCGTTTAACTGACATGCTAAACATTAAAGCTGTAATTTCTTACATGGCTAGTTGGGATTTCATTTAATAGATGGCGTTAGTGGTAGTTTGTATGTGAAACAAAGTTCACCATGTCAACTAGCCTTATTATAAACGTTTATAGTTGATTGTTTATGCCATACAGCAGTCGATATAGGTATAGTGTTATTAACAATAATATTCTTTAATTTGAGTTCTAGTCGAGTGGTAAGTGCCCCTGACTACTTAACCAAAGGTCCCGGGTTTGACTCCCGATAGGAGCAAATATTTATATGATGAGTGCGAATATTTGTTCTCGAGTCATTTATATGTTTATTAAGTATATTTCTGATTTTTATATACACATTACGATTTTATTCTCTCCATTATCTAGTATCCATATCATAAGCTCTTAATGATGCTTATTTTGAGCTACATAATAGATGTGAGTGTGAAAAATATTATTAATATCATTTTAATGTTCTTAATACAACAAAGCGGTTAATTAATTTTACAGAATGAAAGCCCAAAAACTCCACTCAAACATAATCAAGAGTCTGATGACTACACAGAAGCAATAGATAAATCCACAGTAATAACAGAAGATGATTCTTCTAACAGCACCTTTGTGTTGCCATCAGAATTCGTAGCAGACCATAACAGTGATGATAGCTTACCGATATTTGAGACTCCGAAAAAACTGAAGACTATTGAAATCCAAAAGGATTCAAGCATGGAAATTTCAGAAAACAATGATGTAATTAGCATAGACTTAATTAAAATTGAAAGTAAATCTTCAAGTGAAATTTTAACTATGCCGGCAAAAAATGAGAATTGTGTCCTGAAATTCAGTCCAAAATACAAGAAAAACACTAAATTGGACATTGATTTGGAAAGTTTTAAGAACCACTATCTAAGCGAGGTGAATGCTAAACACGGTATACAGGAAACGGCCAAAACCATAGACACTGTTAAAAGACAAAACAGGAAAAGGAAACTAAAAAGCAAAAAGGCAAAGGCGAAACGCAGAAGGGTTTCAGAAGTGGTTCTCAAGTATGAAGACATACGAACAAAGAAGAAACACAGAAAGAAGAAAGGTAAAACTAGTCTATCTATTACTAATGAAGATATGCAAGTGAAAATAAGCGTTCAGAAAAAGCGGTTTCGGTTGAAAATAATGCAAAGTAAGGATAAGAAACCCAAACCTTTAAAACAATATGTTTTGAAATACTCAGCTGATACATCAAAAGATTTTATTGAGAAGCCAGAAGAAGACATTACACCAATAAAGAAGAAAAGTGCAAAACAACAAAAATCCCCAGACAATTTAAAACAGACTTCATTGTTTAATTTTTTCAAAACGAAACCACCACAAAACTAGTCCAATGATTAAAGCTAAAAAAAACAAAATGGTGCCGATTCTGTTGGCATTCTTTTAAAGTAACCTCTTTCATTTTATTTCAACTGGGAAATAATTGAGATATATAAGCGCCATTTTAAGCTACGCAATTAAGGCAAATTGTAAAAGAATTTAAGTGAAAAATAAGTAGTACTGAAATTAAAGTTAACATGTTATTTTATATATATCTAATTTTGGGTGCAGCATACCGTTCTTTTAATAATATTGCAAAAGAGAGAGCTGTAACACGTTAGTTAGGTTCTGTTAAATTTTTCACCGTAGGTTTTTAAGCACCTCAGAACACGATTTCTAATATTGTCTGTGGTTACTTTTAAACCGTCTAAAACGTTATTTTGAAGTCTAATTTTTATATATCCTGTATATAATGATAGTGCTGTCAGAATTAGACCCATTATTTTGTTATTAAACCTAAACCTTAGTCAATACGGAATATTTGAAAGCTTCTGTTGAGGAGCCATATAGTCCTGGGAATCTCTTACCAATAAAAAAAACAATTATATCACGTTGTATGACTTAACAGGTAATATTTGAAGTAGTTTTAAATTTTATTTTTACTGTTTGCATTATTTTCTGTATTAGATAAAAAAATATTGCTCTATGTAGATTCCCACATTCACGTTCTTTTCACACTAGATTATTTTATTGTTGTTTTACCTTTTACTTGCTTTCATTTTTGTTTCTAAACTTTTAATTGATTGTTGTTGGCAAAGGCTTTCATAGTTCCCGCCTTTGAAAAGTGTTAACGGTACATCACAAAACCTACTATTGTAGTAGATTGTTCATTTTGTTAAATATTGTAATTAAGTTATATTTAGACTGTTAATTTATAGAGCACTGTTACGCTAAATAACGTTTAAGTATATAAAAATTGCATGTTTTGCACGTTATCTATTATCTTTGAAGAAAATGTGAATGCATTTATTTAGTAGTTAAAAATAATGATATTATATGAAGCAAAATATTATTGAGGTATTTTTCAAACACTGATATTTCATAATTATTCAACAAAAGAACAGCGCTTTTTATAAAAGCATAAGTAAAAGTTAGACACTTATTTACAATATACTGAGTATTGAATTATTTTTGTAATACATTTATAAAATATCATGTTAGAAATACTTAAAATAAATTTTATCTATAATATTTTATCTGTAATGTTATTTATTTCCTTTTCTTATAAATCGTAAATCGATTAACTTTTGGTATCTTTAAAAAATATTTAAGTATAATTAAGTATATAAAATATAATTACAAATAAAACTTACAATAACATATTTCCTTTATATTTCCGTATAGTGTTTAAATTTCAAGGTTCATAAATTGAAATGATTGTCACCCCGCATTACGACATCACGTACAGGGATTTTTATAGAATATGCATACCAAGGGGAGGATATATAGATATAATGAAATGTAGTATTTGGTCCAAAAAATAATTATATTTGGTCTGAAGACACTTTAAAAAGTTCAGTATATCCCATTATCATAATGGATAGGAAAAGAATAGCAAAAATTTTGAATTTTAGTATATACATTTCTACATTTGGAGATTTATAGAAACATTTTATAATTTATTGTGTACCCCGAAACATTGACATAAGAAATGAAAACGAAAAAAAGATAACAAAAAGTGTGTCATATACAGTCTGTAATGGTATGTTATGCAATCCCATAGTAAGCGCTTGACTTAATATTGTTCCTATGTTTGTGCAACAAGTTATTTGTGATTATGAAAATTAGTTAAAAAAAATATTATTCAACATCATGATCATCAAAAGCCTTTATACGTCCCATTTCTGAGCACAAGCTTTGCTACATGTGAGAAACAAGAGGAGTTTGGGCCACACCACCACATTGGCCCAAATGCGGGTTTGTGGGTAAAAACGGTTGCCGTAACAACAGTGACCAAAGCCTTTACGTGACTTCCAAAGCATGCAGAAGCTCGAGATAACAAATTTGATTACAACTAAAACAGAGCAAATTTTGCCATGGATCGTGATCGAAATTTGCTTTGTTTTAGTTTACGATACCAGAGTCTTCAAGCCACTACGCTAAAGAGCTCCTCAAAAATATGATTATTCTTTAAATAATTAATTTTAACTATTTTTGTCAGCAACATACTGTTATTTTTGAGTTTGGTCTTGAGTGTCACCTTTTTCAAATAATCCAAGATTGAAAATATAAAAAAAATCTGACAATATTGTGAAAAATATGTTTTTCTATTCGTTATAGACAAATACTCGGGTTATAAAAGAAACTAGGTCGCAGACGTGACATTTTACACGTTAGAAATGGTACATTTAACATTTTCTCATGGCAACACTTATTCTTTGTTTACAACGCGAACGAATCAAAACAACTTCAAGCTAATCGTATCGAATCAGTCAGTTATTTTTTGGCGTCTGTTGAAATTTTGCTTGTATTTTAGACTTCAATTAAATTTTGTTGATTTTTTAATGAAATTGTCATAGTTGTGTTATAAAAAGCTGTCAAATATACAAGAAAATAATTAATTGCTTGTTAAAATTTGTAGAAAAACGATTCTTTGTTCTTTACAAAGCGACGTTGCCGTACTTACACCACCAAACTTTTCATACGGAATAGTTAATAATTTACCAGTGTTTTAAATCAAACGTTTTTAGTTTTAAATAATTTCTGTACAAAAAAATAAGTTGTTGCGTGGTACTTAAGGTATGCTTCTGTGCTTGGAAATGTGTGCTCTTGAACGATATTCAGTTTCTGACGCAATAACGAATTGGCAACAGCGCACGGAATCGGACTGAATTTGAACTTTCTGATGTATTAGTCAAACTCATCGAATATCACTAGATATTCCACATTCACCTATTTTTATGCGGTAAGTTCAATATCAAATGTTTTATTTTCATAAATATTATTTTTTTTGCAAAATGATGAATATCGCTCTTTCAATTTTCCCGCGAAATGACGTAATTTCGCCGCCCGATCGGCCATCTTTGATATATACAATCAGTCATCTGTCAGTGCAAGAAAATTCCTCATTAGAAGTGCCTAAAATCTTTACATACTAAGGAGGTTTTTATTAAAAAACCAACCACGGAAGCATCCGGGTAAGTTTGAAATAGCGATTTTTTCATCATTTAGTAGTATTAAACTGTGTTTCATACGAAAGGTATTCAATTTTGATTAAAATCAAACATTTAAATTTCTTGTATTAACATAACCTATTTGATGTAGATTTGAGGTCATTTGGTGTCTTCTAGGGCCAAATTCCGAATTTGTGTTTCATTATTTGCATAATCATCGAGTACACCTTATATGCGAGTGAAATCTTGTTTGCTTTAAGTTTGTCGCGATGCAAGACTAGAAAGTTCGAAAACTTAATCCTAGCCTTTTGTGTCTGAAATAACTACTTTTTACTTGCCCTTTTTGGAGACTACTCTAATACCCATCATCATGAAAGCTTTAATGCGTACTTTGACATTTCATGAGAAATACCATGCTTATTTTTATCTGAAAATCCAAATTAAAAGTTCATTAGTCATGCAATCTTGTTCAGACTTGTTTCAGTTCAAATAAATCATTATGAAACAAGTTGTAATTGGGAATCAAAAACTTCATACACAGTTAGCAAAAGTTAATGCTTGTCAGATGTAGTAAATTATAATTTTGTTGCATCCAATTACATTTATACCCTCGAAAGTTTTTTCTGTAAATTATATCTTAAAATTCATTTAGTATAAAATGTAGTAATATTAAAAATATGTAAAATTTACTATTTTAGACTCATTTAAAAGGCTTAAATTATAATAAAATATATTGAATCTCAACAAGACTAGCCTTTAAAGCAGCTATCTTCCTACCCCTTACAGTAATAAATATCATTAGCTAATACTCCTGTGAACCTGCATATTACTCCTCTGTGCTTTTTAACCAGAATTATAAACCTAATAAAGGTGTCTAAATTGTACGGTTATTATTGTGGTTATATAATAATTGTGTGGTTGTAGGTTATGACTAGAGTATTGCTTATTATAAATATGTATTTTATTCTATTCCTTATACTTGATTCTTATTTATAAGTAATGAAGAGTTATTTTCACACCATTTGTCATTGTTATGATGATCAATAAATATTGGTTTAGCTTGACCTGTTGAGCCATAAAATCTTGACCCAATTAAAATTAAAATGTATAGAGGTTCCCTGGAATATATTCTGCAGCACAAGAAATAGAAAACTAATATTGAATTATGAAACCGTTTTAATCATGTTCCAAAAAATTAATTTAGTATAAGAAGGGACCATGTCAGGAGTATACCCTATTGAATAGAAGAAGAATTTTGAAAACTGTTTTCCTACAGAACAAACACTAAAAAAACATAATCAAATTGAGAACCTCCTTTTTTTAAGTCAGTTGAAAATATGTTGTCGAAAATATGTTGTATTTTACAACTAAAATGTCTGTTACGTGTAGATAAGGATGTTGGAGTTCATAATTCCTGGTTAAAATGGTTTAGTTAAAGTGGGTCATTCAGATTAATTTTAAGTTTTACATGGCATATTGCTAATCCGAGCTACAATTGAAAAATCTAGCCTGACTAGTTATTTAAAAATTCTTTTTAAGGTCTGTAAATTGAATACGTCAGGTGCCCTTATTTCATATTGACAGAATGAGATGTAATGCACTCACTTTTAGACTTTGTACTTGTCAGGACCGGTTTTAATAAATACTAATAATTACCAAGTAACTACATAGTAAATAAAAAAAATAGCTTTAATAAAGACTATTTTCTGATGTACAGATATATGAGTTACTTAAAATAAATAACTATTTGTAATCCCTGACATTGGCAAGTTTGTCTATACATTCAAGTTGTCCTCGATCAAAGGCTTACTTTAGATTGGTCCATGCGTCCATCTGTTGCTACTCTTCACCATCCCTTGCTAAATCATCTAATATAAAAAGGAAATCATAGTTAAGTTTCTTCTTCATCTAGATACTGATATTTGCTCGTCATTTAAATAATAAATGTTCAGATGTGGGTTCCGCATAAGTTAAGGCAAAAACAATTATTAGCATTTATTATCCTGTATGCTGAGTGCTATGGGGATTTATTTAGCACGTCATATTTATGTCATAAATATTTCTGTGACATCATGGTAAAATCTTGTTTCAACTTGTCCTAAATGTTAAAATATTTTGAAATAAAGTTGAGTCATTGATTATGTTTGACAGTATAAAATGTCTCGATCAGTTTAAATTACGTTTCCCTATTTCATCAGTTTAATGTTTGCCTATCTCCCTGGCATGACACAAAATGTGAGCCATGTGATTCTCGATTATTTTATTATCTATTGATGTGAAGTCTAGTGATAAATGAAAAAAAAAACTACTTAAGTTACTACAAAGGTCAAATAGTTACTTTACGCCCATGATACATAATTCAGTTTTTGTCTTTACCTGTATAAATTATGAGTCATAGCTGATAAATTCAAAAAGTTATCCATTTGGGGACCTTTTCCCATAATATGGTTACCGGATAACTGAAGTAACTCAATATGAGACACATTTACACGATTTTGAACCTTAAAAATTTGTAGCTTTACCTGCGTACCTCACATGGTCATTTTAATCATTTATAATATACTTAGTAACGTCAATGCGATTGTAAAGAACCGTTACCCTATTATCAGTCTTATTTCAATTAGGAAATGGCTCAGAATACAAAGTAAAATAAAATGTAGGCACCTTATAATTGCCGTCAATGTAAGTGACGTAGCACTAGAATTCAAGGTTGCGATGCCACACATATGTCAGTTAGCAGATGTTATACGATAAATAACTCTATTGGTTCTAGTTACGGTAAGCAGTAGTAATGTTTGTAACAATATGGGCCAAAAATTGCTCCTGTTATTAGCATGGGAATCAATATTTATTCCAAAAAGGGATTACATTTTGTTCAGTTTTAATTGAGTACATTGATGGATTTGTGTTAGAATTTTAATTACGTTATTAGATATGAAAGTAATGAAGAGGGTACCTCAGGGCACGATTTTGAAGCTTTAATATGGGATACCTCAGGGATTCATTTTAGGACTTTTTAATTAAATTAGCAATTTATCGTCGCTCTGTTAACTTTTTCGACGCACTTACATCATCAATGTTAACTAAGATTCTTTACAAGTAGACCATTGCTTGTTGCCACATTCAAGGTAATTTAATGCAAAAAAAACCTGACTGCCTTGTGATTTTTTTCTATATATACTCTCTTAAAATAACATGTGTTTCATCCTATTTTTTGTTACCAAATCGCCAGATACTTCCAGAAGCTATAAAAGTTTCCGGAGCTTTGGAGAAGTTTCTTTTCATTCTAGAATATTCTGAAGTTTAAGGGTCTGTTAAATAGTAGAACCCATGGTAATTTAATTATTCGGTTTTATGCAAATATAGACATATATTTTTTTATAAAAACATACATCAATTTATTTTGTGAAACTTTTTAAAACAACGCTTATGGAAAACACAATTATGACCTAATTTAGAAGCCATCCTTGCTTATGACCTCGACGGAGGCTACGAACACGGCCGGGCCTCGTGATACGCCGATAAACGAGACCTGAAAACGAGCCGTTAATATTAATAAGTTGAACCACTCTTGTTTCAATTGGATAAGGTTTGAAATACAGTGTGTACCAAGAAAAATTTGATAGTTCTAATATTACTACCTATACATGTTGAGTAGTTTTTATGGGACGTTATGATTTGAGCGCGCTCTGCCTCAATTGGCGCGTTAATTTATACACAGTTGATAGGCGATAGCAGTGTTAACGATTTGATTTCGATTATAAAAACACAGCATCTTTCGCTATGGTTGGTTAATGGAAGAGTCATGGCTTCGTCAGACACGTAAAGCCGTTCCCGGTTCTTACGGCTACCGCTTTCACTCATCAAGCTGCATTGAGCAATCGTCATGGTAGAAACTACTCGTGTGTCTCTTCCATGTAGAGTTATCCACGAAGGGTTATGCCCAGCTGTGGGGCTATGTATATAGGTTGACTGAAATTCTTCCTTTTCTGGCGGGATTGTAATGATAGAGTTGCACGGCATTCAAGTTTAATTATAGCCCACTCTTACCGAAATCATGGCCAACACAGATAAATTAAATATCGACGAAGTCTTATCGATAAAAGAATAAACTATAAATAGTTTAACAGGTGCATTGAAAAACAAAAATATAAATAAGCCGTGTTAAAAACTGTTGACCTCTCTACGTACTTTCGCTAAAAATAAAGATTTCACTGTTATGTAGACTTACGCGCGTGTCTAAATAACTCGGCAAGCGTCCATGGCTTTGACATAATAATTATTTTGTAAATTTTCTAGATATTTGTCGTAATATGCCGCGTAAAAAGTTATACTTTCGCGGGGGGAATGTATAAATTAAAAATTTTATGTGCAACTTTAAAAACTAAGATATTAATTACGACATTAGTAATTTTAAAATAAATTGTAAACAAAATTTAAACACTAATATTTCAAGTATATGTTCTTGTTTCGCCCTGAATTATCCTTAATTTTATTTTTAAGTTATTCACAGACACCCAATGCCTTTTGTTCTCAATATTATGAACTAATCATTATGTATGAAATTTTATTTTCCCTTGATTGCTATGACGAATTAGTAAAATTATATATTAGTTTATATCCTACAGCGTATACGGAAGTTTTAGTAAAATTTTTGATATCATAGTACTTATATGACTATGTAAAAATATGGGTTGGTTTCGTCTTAGTAGGTTATGTACCAAAAACCTTGTATAAGAAAATATTTTTGACTTTAAATTCATATCGCCCATATTTTGGTATATTCAAGCCGGCAGTAAAAATTAAAAATTAGTAAGTAAAGCGAAAAGAAATCGCCGTTATTTTACAGCGCGCTTTGAAATCACCTGAATTTTATAAAAGAGGCATTGAAAAGTTGCCCAAAAATTGTAAATAATGATGGACAATATTTATTAAATTAAAATATTTGTAATTTTTCATAAAAAAAAACTAAATAAAGAATAATTAAAAAGGCGATTTCTTTTCACTTTACCTAATAGTTACGTATGGCAAGGAAACTGCTGTGTCTTTAATTTCGCCAACTGAAAGCGATTTCTCCACATCATATATTGTTGGAGATATAACTTTCAGACAATTGACAAAGTCCGCGACAGACCTTTTCAAAATTTTATTTCGATAAATTTTGTTCTATTCAGTGTAATGACTCTTTTTTTTGGACTTATATAATAAAGGTAATTAAAGATAAAGGTAATTAATAATATTTCTCACACACCTGTTATCTATCTCAAATTACGCACAATTAAGAGCTTGTGTTATGAATACTAGATAAGATAGATATACTAAATATACATACAAACTTCATAGACTTGTGAAAAATATAGATAAAAAGCAAATCGATAAAAATGAAGTCTTTAATTACACATATAGGTTATATCGACTGCTCGTTAGCCCAGTATCAAATAAAATTAATTTGATAAATGGCTGTAAAATTGAACATCTTAATAATAATAATATAAGAGATTTCTTATAGAAATAAGCAGTACCTGTGTACAATTTTTTGTGTCCCTTTTAATTATCTTTGTGCGTACATAAACTGTATGTAGGTGTAATTTTACATATTATTGTAAAATCAAAACTTAACTGTCAGCTAAGTTTAGTAAAACTTGCGGCAAATTTTGCAATAATTAAAATCTTAGAACTCAATACTTTCCATTATTATAATTGTATTATTCATAGTCTTTCACCTTGACTTTGACAAGAGTTTGGGTCATAATACCGCCACGCGGACCCAACGCGGGTTGGTTGTTGAAAGCGGTTGTATAACAACCGAGGACAACGTGTTAACATGCCTTCCAAAGTAATCAGAAAATTGAGATAAACGACAAAATTTTGATTGACCAATCCAGGGTACAACCGTGGGGAAAGATGTTCATTTCGCTTTCGTAAACAGAGCGCTTGAAAGACTATGCCAACGAGCTCTGCAAGACGTTGGAGAAAAAAGGAAAAGACACGTCTCGAAAGGGTTCATTTTGACATGTGGAACCTTAAAAACATCCCACGCGTTAAATCATCGATAGACAATTCAGCTGAAGGCTAAATAAGTCTGCATTGCCATTTTAGTGAGAGCAAACGTGACCTAACACACGTATGTATTGAACGGAACTTAATGTAAACACTCAGAGTTGTAGGACACCAGAGCTATTTATAGAATACAAGCTTTGCCCGTAAGTCTGTGCGCTATGATATTATAAGAGCCATGTCCATGTTGAAGGTCAGTTCTAGAGAGTGCTCTAGCCTTTAAATGGTATATGATGTTCCAGAGATTAGCTTCAAAATCAAAATTTAGAAGCTCATTATTTAAATGGGTATATTTAAAGTTGTTTCTTTAAGATCATGAAGCATTTTGATTTTGAGATCTCTTGTTGCTATTATTTGAATGTCCTCATAGAATCCAACTCATAACAGTGTTCAGGCGGCGTACTGTCAACCAATGCTATCAATAATTATTACAATATGCACATTTTTTGCAAAAGTTATGTTAGTGTTACATCAGACACCGCGGGACACCTCCCCTGCAGGTGATGCCTGTCGATTAGAAATCCTTCATAAGCGAATCGCCCCGTAAGGCTTCAGGACTCTCCAAGGTTCTTGCTTCCTTAAAACTCCGGTAACGCTGTAAAGGCAATCTGCGGCAAACTGAAAGGGCAATATTGTTCCTCCATTATATGCTTGCGTTTTTGAGGATTTTATTTAAAATCCCATGTGAGGTATAAACTACACTTGTTTATAGTGTCGAAATATTACGCTAAATTTGTAACAGACTATATTTAGATAAGAAATCGTAACATATCTGGGTCAGCATTATTTGAAATTCAATTCGTTATCAAAATACGCGGTGTAATTCATTAAATACGCCGCCACAAGGTAGTCGAAGTGACGTCATGAAACTATTTTTAACCGAACCAGCGAACGTTTGAACTTGATTGAAGTCTCACTATTTTTATGGTAGTGCGTTTTTTTACACTCGTCGGTACAGGTACGTATCTGGACGCTTCTCTTCTCCACGACAGGACTCGCCTGAGTCGAGATCCGAACCTTTCTAAAGGCTTACCTCTAGGCACCCTCAGGTCTGTCGCTCCCTCATAGCTCGAGCGCCCTGGAGACTCTTAAGAGACAGCGGGACACCGACCCTGGAGGTGATGTCTGTCTATTAGAAATCTTCCAGAGGCAAATAAAAAAGCTGTACTATTTTATTTAGTTAATTTTTTGATAACATTACCAACAGTATAGTAGGTTGTTGCGTAAAATGATCACCTTCAACAGCCTAATACATCCCACTGATGGAGACAGGCCTTCCTACATAAGATAAATCGTTTTTGCACTAATGTTTGAAATAGAACCATCTACCTTCTGTCCGAGGTCCGGTTCCAGAGTCCAGATCGTTTTTCTTTTCTTCTTGTTGACTACTATTTCTTTAATTTTACAATAGATTGTAAATACATGTCATAAATATTATACTTGATATCTTTTTAATCTATTGTATTATTGTTCGCACGAACAGGGTTCGTTTACTCGAAGGGCAGAACTGTTCTGCCCGATTTGGTTGTTGGTAGAGCCTTTTCTAAGTATGCCTGGCTAAGTACCATCATCATCTTATCTAAGTCTGCCAGATGATAACAATTTTAACATTATTGTGTTTCGGCAGTTGAAAATAATATAGGTTCCTCCGTCGTTCTAGCACTTTGAAATTCAACGTTGAATAATAATAATAATTTTATTTGAATTGTGATGTCTTTATTGTTTAGCAATATCGTAAAGATGCTTTTCTCTGCTTTGATGCTATGTCTTGGGCGACAGAACTCCGACGTGATTTCTTACACAACCGCTGGAACAATCCAAAAGCTATATTCGCGTACGACCCAAAAAAACTAGCAAGTTTAAGAACCTATTGTGTTGTCAGAAAACCCAGTTTCACCATATTTCAGTGTCTTCCAAATTCGTAGTATATTTACGGCCTATTGTGACATCTAGCGGTTAATACACTCTTATGGTAATACTATACAAACACCCGTTATTCTGTAGCGGGTGTGCGACATATGGATGTACAGTTTTTAATGTTACCAGTTCTTTGTGATTTTTACGGGATTGCAATGCGTATCTTTATTTTTTCATATTTCTCATGCATATCGTTAGCATCATACACCAAGATAAGTATGAATTTATACGAATAGAGTGGATAAAAAAGGATGAATTGATAATGAGAATGATATGGCATAGAAATTAAAAGGAATGTTACGGTATTCGTCTGGGGTTATAAAGTGAACTGCTTCGCCAGGTTACTCCAGGGGTTTAAGTAAGTATTCCCTATGCCGCTATGATCAGCACTGGGGTCCCAATCACGCTTGTTAATTAGGCAGTGGTAGGTAAAACTCTAAACAGATTCCTTCCGGAAAAAGGAGGAATGGCGTCATCGGAAGACTGGGAAGCCATGAGTTAAACTGCTCAAATCAGTTTTATTACGAAATCCTTTACATGGTTTTTACTCAGAAATGGAAAATACTAATGTAAATGGTAAATTAGAAGTAGAACACAGATGAAATTTCGAAAAGCCCTTTTGTCTCCAGAACGCACAGCAGTGTCATTTGATATTATGATATTGAAACTGTCTATATGCAAAGTTATAGTAATTGCCATCAGTATTGTCCAATGGTCCAGAATTTTACATATTTATTTTATAAGTATACCTGGGTTTAAACTAATAATTATATGGTGTGAACATGTTTTCATGTGTCGTTGTAATTTGTCGAATGTATTGTAGAAAGTGTTGTTTATTTTTTTACTTTAATTGCGCCTTGAAGACGAAGTTTTCCATTTTCATTAGAATAAATTAATGTCTCAGAATCATGATGCGTGGTTAAACATTGTTACAGTAATTTCTCCGTCTATTCTAGTTGGTAGAAAGTCGTATTGTTTACATAGAGTATCGTGCGAAATGCTTCACGAGTGTTTCACAAACTCGTTGCTGGCCAACTCTGTTTCGTAATATCGCATAATCTTGCAGTTAGCTCGCCAACGGGAGAGGTCATACTTGTCGTTTTTAGATTTACTTCGTACAAAAATGCGGCCGAGGAGTTTCGTTTTGGGTTTTTAGTTTGGATCACAAATAACTTTTTACAGGTCGGCAAATGTTTCAGATGCTGCTTGATGGTAAGGAGCATAAGCCTGTTTCTTGTTTTTATCATTTACGGAGTTGCTAATAAACTTCATTTTACCTTATGATTGCTGATGGAAATGAGGGTGACATAAGATTCTAAAGGTTCGAAGTGCGTTGTGACGTCTGTCATAACCACTTGATAAGATAAGGTCGTAGGTTCATTGTTGATTGAAGCTCAAATCTAAACGGTCTAGTTTCGATAATGAAAACAAAACCACTTTTGCCTTTGTCCCTTGAAGTCATCATAGTTACTATCTTTCGCTCCTACGTGCTTCGTGGTGCACGTTGAACCGTTCCTAGTTGTAACAGCAACTACTTTCACATAAAAAATTTTTTAATGCACTGTAAAACAAAACATGTATATGTTTATAATACTAATACATAATGACATAATTGATTTGTAAATGTCATTATAAATACTAAAGGCTGAGAGTTTCTTGCGCCGCTTCTTCTCTGCAGCTACTAATTCGTCGAAGCGGTAGTAGGGTTGATTGGGAATATGCATACTAGTGTTATTTTTAATTTTAAAATAAGTATTATTTTAAAATTAAAACTAACAATTTATTTAGTACATATTGAAATACTATAACTGGGACAATTAGTAAATGCCCGGTTGATACCCAGTAAAATTATGAGTATTGCCTTTATAATTATATTTATTTATTTTCTTATACATATTCCCTGTTGTGACGATTTAAAAGAGCTTAGTAAATAAGTCTATTTAAATAAAGTTATTTTTGACTTTGACTTTGACTATGGTAAGATTTATTTGTGTTGTTGTGGAATGCCATATGAGGTGTTACATAAAATTAAGTGAATTTTACATTGTACGGTACTGTTTAAATATTGCATAGCGTTGACCTACTAGGAGACTAGAATTGGAACAATAGAAAGTTTAACTAAATGTTATGTTGTGTGCCATTACTCGTCTATGAAAATAATGTTCGTGTAATAGACTTGTTTATTGTATTCTACTCAAATCTGTGAACAAGGTTGTAGTTAAAACATTTTGCTTATTTTGATACTAGCACTGTACCAGTTTCTTCGGCATACCGAGTGTTTTCCGACCGGTTGATTTCTCAGTGAAAGTCGGGGCTTGCAAGACTTATTCCAAACGTGAATTTTCTCGCTTCCCGCTATGGATTTGTAATTGAGCATTGTTTAAAGAGTGTTGGCGATAGAACTGGCAGTTATCTGTCTATGTTTTTGGAAGGTTTTTATGTTAATTGTCAGTTGTGATTGATTTCTGTTTTGTCTTCGATTCCGTAAGCTTTTTTATAATTTTCTGTACATTTTCCGTTTTATTACATTTTATTACTCCTAAACACGGTGTTTCCTTCACCATCGCCTACATTGTTGGTCCTTCGAGCCGGATCTGAACCAGCGACTTTTTTTGTTTACGTTTTCAAAAATTGCTAAACATTTAAGAAATATAATACATGCTATAACACATAACAAATATATGAATCAAACAATATTGGATTAATTACCGTAGAAAAATGATTCCCCCTCCTCTACAACAAAATCACACTTTTCCCATTTTCCATCTTTGTCTCTTGTCTCCCATTTGCTCGTGCCCGACGTTGTTAATTTTTCTTTCTCTCCCAACAACTCGTCTTTCAGTTTCTTCAATGCATATTGTAATTGGGTGGGCTCGCTTGTAAAATTCAACGCGCTCTTTCCTGTAGTTATATAAGTAAGAAATTCTTGTGTAAAATGCCTTTTCCTAAACCCAGTGAAGGAGGGCCTACCGATTGACATAGGGTCTATGTTCCCTAAGGACTTAGTAAGCAAAGCTTGTGCCATTTTGGACACATATCTGAAAGTGATGGGTGTGAATGTTACTTGTTCTTTCTCCCCTCTCTTCTGAAACACTGCGTTTACTTCCTTACGATTGTGCCATTTCGCTTTGGATGTAATTTTCTCCAACACATCCAAGTTATCCAGATATGTGCCAAACATGGCATGGAATATGACTTCAGAAGTCTTCAATGGGTCGGCCCCACTCCTCATGTTGAATCGAACGTTGTTTTTTATGATGAAGTCAGTGTAATATTTAATAATGGGTGCACCTGAAAAACTCCACTGGGTCTTTTCTCGTTGTTGCCACAAAATGCAGAAAAATAATAAAGGGAAATAAATTTTTTGTGTTGATCTGGCAGTAGTTAACAAAAGGATGTCACCCAGCTCTTTCATCACTCCAGAAACATTGCCTGGGTGATTGGCCTCTTTAAAGGCACTAATTATCTCTGGAGCCATTGGCAGCATTTGGAGGCTGGTATTCATTGCTGATTTTAACTTGTCATAAAATTTGTCCTCCATGACTAGCAAAATGGCTTGTGTCAGTGGCCCAAGGCTTCTTAAAATGCCTGTTCTTCTTTCTGGGGCTAAAGTGACACCTTGCAGGAGCGATATGTGCTGATTAGTCAAACCATATTGTGAAATGTTATGGGTGTTTTCCTGCTGCTTTGTGACAGGAATAGGTTTGCCACTTTTGTCCCTCTTTATTCCCTTCTTGGCAACGCTCGAACGCACCCTGAAGCGTGTTACACCTGTTCTCACTTCGTCATAAAATGACCTGAATAGGGTGATGAGCTCAACAATAGGTGTACACACCAGAAAGTTTATCTTTATATTCTGAGCTTTTATTTTTTCGCATACAGACCTCACGGATACATCCACCCCAGCAACTTTAGCGTTGTATTCAAGAAACTTTAAATGACCTGGCTTATCATTTTCCTCTTTTCTGAGACAGGTGTAAACTGTCATTAAAAACCCTGCTATTTCATCTGATGCGTCTACATCAATGGTGTATTTTGCCATACCTGTCATCAATTTGCTTGCCACCTCAGAACCAAGTTCTTTAATTATTATTTCAATTATTTTTATTAGCTTTCCTATTTCTTCGTCTCTCTCTTGCATAGCGTTTTCTTCGACCTCCATCCTCGAAGTTGATGGTTCAGACATTATAAATGGTTTCTAACTCTTAGGACTTTTGTTAAACAATCTCTGTTATTGCATTACCGGTCGTAAAAACGGCGTATCTAAATTAGTTAATTTTAGTGTACGTGGCAGGAATAAAGCGGAGTTTTTTGAAATTCGTGGTGCGAGAACCTTACGCGATTTAAAGCTTGCTTCTCAGTCAGTTCACGCAGATACTTTGAAGCAGTATAATTACCTCAAAGATATTGTTGAGGAGCTTGTCTATGAGAACGCGTGTCCGAAAGTTCTCATAGGATTGAGCGACTGGCATCTTATATTAACTAAGGAAAATAGGATAGGATCTCGCGCGCAACCCGCTGCTGTCTGTACTGCATTAGGATGGATACTCTATGGTCCGATTTGTAGGAACACTTCATCAGTCGATTTCATTAATAACGTTGTGCTTTCTAGAAGTGAAGAAAGACTTGAGGACCTTATTAAAGATTATTTTAAACTTGAGTCTATTGGTATCAAATTTCATGATCCTTATAATAAGGAAGAGCAAAGAGCTCTAAGGATTTTAGAGGAAACATCTCGCCGCCTACCGAATGGCCGTTTTGAAGTCGGTTTACTTTGGCGGGATGATAATCCGAGCATACCTGATAGTTATCAACAGGCTGTAGTGAGGTTGAACAGTTTGGACAGACGTTTTAAGAGGGATAGTTCCTATTTTAATTTGTATAAGGTAAATATTGAGGCCTACCTTTCTAAAGATTACGCTGAGATATGCAATACCACTCATAGAAATACAAGGGATCTAAGACATTGGTATTTGCCCCACTTCGGGGTCACGCACCCGCATAAACCGGGAAAACTTAGGATAGTTCACGATGCGGCTTCAAAGTCTTTAGGAGTAAGTTTAAATTCCCTTTTGTTACCAGGTCCAGATCTTTTAAGATCTTTATTAGGAATTTTATTTAGGTTTAGGAGAGGTCAAATAGCAATGACAGCCGACATTCGTGAGATGTTTCCTCAAATAAAAATTAGGCCGGCAGATCAAGACTATCAGCGATATTTGTGGAGGCCTAATGGTCCTGGTACGGAAGTTAAGGAGTTTAAAATGACATCTTTAATTTTCGGTTCTGTATCCTCTCCGTGTACAGCATTATATATTAAAGATAAAAATGCAAGGGAATTTGAGAGTCGGTATCCAAGAGCTGCTGCGGCGATTTTGTGCGACCACTATATGGACGACTACCTGGGTAGTGTAGATGATCTTCAAGAAGCAGCTCAGTTAGCTTTAGACATTGTCGAGGTTTACGAATGTGGGTTTAGACTACTTCGGCCCAATCGAGGTGACGGTAAAAAGGAGCAAGGAGAAGAGATACGTGGCACTTTTCACCTGTTTAGTTGTAAGAGCAGTGCATTTGGAGATAGTTGGTAGTCTCACTTCAGATGCAGCTATAATGGCATTGCGCCGTTTTATGGCCAGACGTGGGTGTCCATCTGTTCTACTTTCTGATAACGGGACAGCTTTTGTCGGAGCTGATAGAGAACTTCAAAAGGCCTGGCAGGAGATGAACCACACGGAGATTCAAGACTTTGTTGCTTCCAAAAAGGTGACTTGGAAGTTTATACCCCCGGCCTCCCCATTCATGGGTGGCGTTTGGGAACGACTTGTGAGAACAGTAAAGTGTGCTCTGTCGGCAACTTTAAAGACAAGAGCACCGCGAGAGGAGGTACTTTCCACTTTGTTAACTGAAGTTGAGCATATAGTGAATTCACGTCCTTTGACCCATGTACCTGTAGTTCATGACACTGAAGAAGCGCTCACCCCTAATCACTTTCTTTTTGGAACGTCTTCTGGTCTGCAAATTACTCCTCCGCTCGATGACAGAGATTTATTACGACGTCCTGACTGGAGAAAAGCTTGTCGCTTAGCAGATCATTTTTGGACAAGATGGGTGCGCGAGTATCTGCCATGTTTGGTACCACGTAATTGTGCAGCGGGTAGCACATCTTTGCCAGCTAACATTATTTCTGTGGGGGACGTTGTTTTAATAGCAGATTGTAATTTACCTCGTGGTTTATGGCCTAAAGGTCGGGTTATCGCTGTCTATCCGGGCAAAGATGGTGTCATTCGAGTCGCCAAAGTAGCAACTTCAGGTGGAATTCTTAAACGTCCCACTAGGAAGTTAATTAAGTTAGTTTAATTAATATTATAACAATAGTCTGTTGCTTTTTTTGTTTACGTTTTCAAAAATTAAGATGTAAGTTTTATTTAGCTTTTCTATGGTGTAAGCTTGTTAGCTTTTTCTATCGCATTGTTTATTTTTCGGTAAGGCAGATGCCTTACGGAGAGGGCTATGTTGGCGATAGAACTGGCAGTTATCTGTCTATGTTTTTGGAAGGTTTTTATGTTAATTGTCAGTTGTGATTGATTTCTGTTTTGTCTTCGATTCCGTAAGCTTTTTTATAATTTTCTGTACATTTTCCGTTTTATTACATTTTATTACTCCTAAACACGGTGTTTCCTTCACCATCGCCTACAAAGAGCTATTTGGAATTTAAAGAAAATTTAAGTCACTCCTTCCCTGTAGTCACGTCTACTTTACGCACTAAGAGATTTTGGGACTTCTTTCTCTGTCGCACAGCTAGAGCATGGAATTCCTTACCGGCTCACGTATTCCCTCCTTCTTACAACATGGGTTCCTTTAAAAGAGGCGGCAATGTGAGGGTGGCTAGGGCAGTATGTCGTATGCTTCACTAGCTATCTTCACATATGGACTCCTTTACTGCTTATCATCAGGTGATGTCGAGTCATTTGCTGTGCTTTATATATTAAAAATATATATACGCATCTTGACTTTAGTCATTCGCAATGAAAATGTAAATAAACAGTTTTTGATTAATGCTAACGTTACTTAGGCTCATATTAACAATCAACGCACGAATACAGTACGTGCTTCACTATTTTACAAATATTCGGGCTGTTTATCGTGTACATCCAACGGCTGGAAGGTGCCATCGACCCCGGTTTACATAAAACTAATAATTGTAAGCTTACGCGTGTCGATAACACAATTGCCTAACGGATTTCAGTCGTACGTAACGGTCGGATAAAGAGTAATAGTCATGAGCTATTGCAGGGGGTGTTTTAGGACCTTCGTCTTGATTTTTTAATTTAATTTCAGCTATACAATGAATTTTATTACTAACACCATAGAGTTCACGATGTAGCCAAAACGCCGAGGTATCGCAGTAAACGCATTATATACATTCTATATGTAATTTTACAGAAACCCTGAAAGATCAGAGGTGCAGAGTGAAAGCCGCGATTTTAATATTCTTAATATTTTACGTTTTTAACCTTTATTGACTATACTTTTTTATATATCTCTATAAGTAATATGTAATATATATTTCATTTAAAGGCAAGTAATCTATTTCTACTAAATAAATAAAACCACCTCAAATTTTGTTCTGTAATTGGCTATATATATATAAACAGGTTGACTATGTACATATTTTTGATATTGAGTTTCTACTTTCACGGGTGTAATGTAAACTTGAAAAACTATTGTTTATATTTGTTGTAAAATAGTTTTTTTTTATTTAAGTTCATTCTTGACTTACATGAACAAAGTACAACTCTCTTTTAAAATATGGACATGAATGAAAAATGAAACAACTGAAAAATTACTTAAACACATCAACACAGTCAGTAATAACTTAGTAATGACAGACTAATCTTTAAAAAGCGTAAAGAAAAACGTCTATCTACGAACATTTTGTGATACGAATAAGATTTAAGATTTACGTCGTAGCTCTAGCTAGGGCTGAAAATTTATAACGAAAAATTATGTACCCTATGTAATTCATATTTTGATTGATCTGAATCCAATGGAATATAAAACACCCAATGTACAACAATGTATAAACTTATTCTATCCTTAATACTTTAGTTTAAAGGGATGACAACAGAACTGTTTAATTTTTAATATATATTTAAACGTTACTTATAGTAGCTGATAGGAAAACAAACAAAATGATGATACAGGATGACTATCATTAAATAAATGCAATAAAATTTTAAATTAATTAGAGTAAGTCGCAATTTGAAACGATTAAGATGTATCGATAAAAATTATCTTTAATTTACTTATCGTTCATAGACTGAAAGTTCATTAAACTTATCAATGATTAAATCACGTAAATAAGTTTGTTGGCCTACTTTATCGATACAAGCACACTATTGACATGGTAATGCAGCTACAATAACCGATGGCATAGTATACAAGACTATGCTCCCAAAACAATTTCCCTATGTGCCCTACTGGCTCGGCTTCGTAGTGTAACGAAATACTTTGACCAATTGTTAGCTAATTCGTCAAAGTAGGCACCCCAGAATTGTATCCACTCTGTTTTCTATATCATATTATCCACAGACGACGGAATATCAGTATATTTCAATATCATTGAAGCAGTACAAGTATTCTATATACTGCAATACAGTACGCGAGTTTACAGTACATAATGTACAATATAATTACAGTGTATACAGAGGTGAAATTAGTTTTGTGTCATCGACCTATTGGCTAAGTTTGTTTGCTGATGCAGTCTTTGGTGATGTGCAGTTGTCTTTATCGTTATCAATATTTGTAAAGTCACACCTATTACTTAGCACAAATTAAGCATCATTAAAAGTTTATATATAACTGATAAACGTATACAAGAATATTATTGTACCTACATAAACACAGACATGTAATTTACTTTGAAAAAATTATTGCCTCCAACGGGCTTTGTGCCTGGGATATTGGGTTTAGTAGGACAGGAGTTCTGACTACTAGCGGATTTAATTGTAATATGACTATTTTTTGGTACTTTCCCACTGCTGGGCTTTGGTTTGTGGTGAAAATGGTTGCCGACACCATTGATCCCGATTGACCCATCCATCACTAACTTTGGCAAGAGTTGCTTTGCGTACGTAATCACGGATTCGGTCACGAATAACTTCGCCAGAAACTTCTTTAACAGGATGATTGAGTAACAAACGAATATTTCGTCTGTCGGTCAATTTTATGTTAGCCATATGCTAAGTATATAAGCTATATAATATTTACCTTATAATAGGTAAAGCGAAAAGAAATCGCCGTTATTTTACAGCGCGCTTTGAAATCACCTGAATTTTATAAAAGAGGCATTGAAAAGTTGCCCAAAAATTGTAAATAATGATGGACAATATTTATTAAATTAAAATATTTGTAATTTTTCATAAAAAAAATAATTAAATTAAGAATAATGGAAAAGGGCGATTTCTTTTCACTTTACCTAATATATTTAGTATATAGCTTTATTCTACGGTATATATTTTTATTGTTATCAATATTTCTAGGGTAAAATTACTTCGCCGATACTATCTATTGTGCTATAGAAAACCATTTAAACATAATTCCTACAGTCTTACAAATAGAATATCCAAAGCATTTACAAGTTTCAAACACATTTATGTCAAGCTGAATTTAATATATTTAACAAATTATAAAAAGACAGTAACATACTTAATACATCGTCAATGAGAAAATAATATATTAGAAATTACGGGAAATTATAATAAAAATAGTCAAATCATTCTTAATAATTATCGATATAATAAATCTAAACAATTAAATTGTTTTGATTTGCCAAAGTAGTTCTTATTGTATTGGTTTATGAAAGTGCGACGTCTACGTTGATTCGCTGTTTACATTATACTATTCTATCAAATGAAGGTCGAATATTGATAACGAAATACTCAGATATAATTCAAATTTTGTTGTTTACGCAATTTTTGAAGATTCCTCAATGTTGAATTGAAGGTCGAATTTCATTCCAATGTACGCTATAGTAAATTAGTAATAGTAAATTGCGTCGTATTGTAGATGTAAATAAAACCGTGTTTGAATTACTATTTGGAAAAGTTATCGTTTTATTTACTTATGATCATTAATTTTAATTGATTTCGATTCTTTTGGCCTTCTCAGAAACTAAAATAAAGTTAACCGTCTCTCTTTTAAGCTACTTCCATCAAAAAAGGATAGAATGACGTATCTTTTTCAGATGCATTTTAAAACAAGTCGCAATTGATACTAAAACAAATGACGTCACCAGTGATCTGTCCTTTTCTGGTTGGATTGTAATGAAAGAGTAGCACTAATTGGAAACATATTATAGAAACTTCATCTCTAACATAAAAATACTGTTATCTAATCATGTAAGCAACCTACATTATAACTACATAGTCGACCTATTTTTAGATAAAGTGGCTAGACCATTCGATTGGTTAAAACACAATTTCGTATAGAAGACACCGAATGTACAACTTTAATCTAATTGAAATTTAATAATAAGTGTGGCAGACAAGCTTATTGCGTTTACCAACATATAAAACTCAATAGAAAACGTGATTTTTGTTAGTATTAAATAACACTGTTCCTAACACAGTGCCTTTTCATTTAGTTCTGTCATGCACCTTGTTAAAAGCAAGAAGGTTCTTCCCCAGCTAAAATGCAAGTGAAAAAAACTACTGTGACTTATATAAAAGCAAGGTTCAAAAAGATCAATGTAATAAAAATACTTTCTTCGTTATAACTTGTGTAGTTTTGGTTTCAACGTAATCATTTTACAGGTAATTATCATTTTAAGCCATTTACTGTTTTCCCTGTGAAGAGACCCCTCTCGCTTGCTGCGAGGAACCTTCGATAGTTCACATAAAAATAGTGCTAAGGGTTACCACCCGGTGTGCACTAGAGGGTCAAGGGATCTGACCGTGGCATTGTTTCAAAGTTTTTTCAAAGCTTTAGTGTCTCTGCGTTTCGCTTGCGAGCGCAGTGTACTGGGCCGTCAATAGTGTTCAACCACTATTGTCTCAAGTATCTGACTTCTTTTAAAGAGAGGCGCGTTGGTGGCTGGGCAATTGTTTTTCAACAAGACATTGCTCCCGGTAACCGTCTGAGCTAAACCTTTACCAAATTCCTGATTTATTCCTTTTCTTCTGCATTCCCGACTTCATCTCGATAACCTTGGCTACTTGATCTCCTTTTCCCAATCAACGCTCAGTGGCCTCAAGGCTGCAGTGTGTTGAGAGCGCTCTCTTGTGGTCAGGTACTAGGGCCTTCGCGCCCGGTCGCTCAAACCGTCGGGTCGACGAGCCGAGGGGGGATCGGCACGAGCACATCAACGACGCACCGCTGCTTGCTCCTGCGCACGCTTAGGTGAGACCTTTATATTACTTAGTGAAATTGTGTACAAGTTAAGTTAAGTTACATAATTGGGTAAGGTTTAGTTTTTGCTATGAAAATATGCAATGCTTAAATCAGCTGGTGCCTGGAATGAATAGTATTGGTACTTTGGACCTATGGCAATAGTTTGGGATTTGATTTTAGTTAGCAGCATAACTGCTGATTAGTTAAAGACTAATTATGCGACTTGTGGGTTCTGTCCTTTAGCCAAATTTCAAGAAATCTTGATTAACCTGGTAAAGAGTTAAAGTTAAATTTCTTTATATCTTAGGGTTAGATTTTAATGGTATTTGCTTGCAGGATAGATTTTAGAAGTCAATGGATTTTTATACTAAAAATACCTTTGCCCTGTTGTTTCTATTTTATAAAGAATATTGTAACATCGTGGTGCCACTTGTGTTATTGAAGATAAGGCTGAATCTTGCGTAGCTTTACAGATCTTAGTTGCTATTTTGTCAGCATAAAAAGAATCATTATATGAATGACAAAGAATTTAAGCCAATGACATATCATAGTCATGGCGTGGTAATTGTACAAAGATCCATTGGCCATTTAGTTCTATATTTCCCATTTAACTCGTCTATGAATTACCCTCAAATCAGAAACAGTCACAATAAATTAACTAGTGTATATATCCGCCGGCCGGCTGGCATTACGACTACACACTTTAGCTTCTTATAACTGAGATGACTCTCATTTCCTGCGATCGCTGCAATTCAATAAAATGTTATCTGAAGGTGCCGATTCACCCGCCGCTCGCACCAATAGCCCGATCATGTTGAGAGCGGGCGCGAGGCACCCGGATGCTGACGAGCCCCCGCAGGCGTCCACTTCTGGCGCCCGGGATGAGGTCCCGGACGTTCAGCAGCTGTACGCTACACTCAACGAGTACCTGCTATTGGAACATAAGTTTCAGCCGAGACTGTGCCTGCCTGCCGACTCTGAGGTGAGAATAATACCCTAATAAAACCTAATATCATACAACAATCAAAAGGTCTACCTGATGGTAAGTGATTACCGTAGACCTAGATCTCAAGGTCGTAACTCCAATGTAATGTTCTACCTACATGGATGGGTCAATCAAATTTTGTTATCATGCCCCCTCCCCCATGTTTCGGAAGGCATGTGAAGCCGTCCAACGGCTTGCTATTTTTTAATAACCGCTTTCACCAACTCACATTGGGCCATCATGGTGGTTTTGTCCCATGTAGGAAGGCCTGTGTGTCCCAGCAGTGCGACGTACATAAATGGTGTAAGTTTTCGATTCACAGTACCTACAAACATCAAAGCCACCTAGTTAAAACAATACTAAGACTTATGTCCTAAACAATGCGTGTGCGCACATTTGTATTGTGTCGTCATCACATTGTAAAGTGGAACGTTGCGTCAAAAGAAAAGAAAACAAAACGTAATTTATGCGACGTTATGATTACCAAATATAGGGTCGGATTTGAATATACAAATACAGTTAGCCTTATTCGGACGGCATACTAAATCTACTCTATTGTCTGCTTAAACCTTAAACTTCGAATCCCGGCAGGCAGATATTTTTACGAGTAAGAAATATTTGTTACTTCGTTATTCAGTTAAATAAATGACTTAAATCCCTATCAAATGTGAACATATATTATATATTTTAGTATAATATTATGCAGTAGTTGAAATATGGCTAAGTTGCGTTTCCATCGCCATTTTAGAAACTTCAAATACCGTTAAAGATGTTCCGTGCTTTCTGGTCGCATTGTAATGAAAGAGGAACTCTTAACTTAGATTTTAGTTCATGCATGCGCATGAAGCAGTTCCAATAGCTAAATAAATGTACTATATACATATGTCCTTATATACGTATGTTCTTTCGTCAGACAACTCTCCAGCCTTGGTTAAATGCAAATTTGATAGCAATTATCCTTGTTTTATATGTAAGAAAGCAATTCAGGTGAGTGGTGTGGTAAATAGAATGCACAGATAGGGCCGTCGTACTGAGATTTTTTTTTGTTATTGAATAGAATTAACTTTGTGACCCTAAAGAACGTAAAATAGAAAATCAGTTTGTGTTTTGCTTTAACACACTCCACGCTAACGACACGGTAACCGTGTTCACCCTATAATGAAGGGATTATTAATTTAAAAAATATAGGTAGCGCTGTTGGAAATGTTAATATGTAGATTATAATTTGTTGTTTATGAATACACAGGGAGTCACAGTCGGCACTTCAATGTTAATGTTATATTGGAAAAAAGATTTAATAAAATTGTTAAAAATATCGCAAATATTGTGCAAATATGGGCATTTTTATTGGGCATTGAATGTGTTAAATAATGTTAAATTATACTATTATTAAGTAGGACAAACAAGAGGCAGTTAATTTATCCCGGATGTGACGGCAAAATGTGTAAGAGCGGCTCAAAATTATAAAAAGTACTACTTTATATTTTATGCCGCGATAGCCGCGTTACTCTCCCTAAATAACCTAGTGATGAAAGAGTGTCTGATCGAGCCAGAGACTACAGTTCAGCTAGTCGCAATACTCGTCACATCAAATTTCATATTTGTATTAGAACTTCAAACGTATTGCCGAACTTAAGTAAGTAGACGCCTCACATCACTTGAAGTGGGACACTGGCTCAGCTCAAAAAAGAGGCAACTCAAACGGTTTTTCAAGTCGTGTCCTATAGCGGAGAGATGGACAGTGTAATTAGGCTCTCCTGTATCCAGAACTCTCAACGACTGCCACAAAGATGTTATTGACAAAACCCTATAACTTTTCAACCTTTCGTTTAACTCACGAATGTCCAAATGTTAGATTTCTTTAAATTGCCCTACTTGTATTTAACTTCCTTTCTTATAAGAAAACCTTTCGTTTAACTCACGAATGTCCAAATGTTAGATTTCTTTAAATTTCCCTACTTGTATTTAACTTCCTTTCTTTTAAGAAAAGAAAGTAAGTAAGTTTCGGAAAAACGAAATTTCGGTTTCATGATACAGGGAGGTTTGGGGTAGCGAGAATTCAATGTTTGAGTTACTATGGACCATAGCAACTTGAATATTACAGCTCCCAATACTAATCTTGACCTGCTTTTAACGCCGTTTGATGTCAGTATCAATTAAATTTTTATGCGCATAAAAACTTCTGCACGTCATAAAGTAATCAAATTTATACAGAATTGTTATGTTTATACCTTGTTTGCTCATATTGATATATACTTACTGCGCATTTTCTCATTTGAGGTCACACGCCTGGTAATCTTTGTTTACGACGAATATGTATATTTTAAATGCATTTTTATACTATCGTTTACAAAAAGTTCAGACAGGTTTGTGTAAGGACTTGGATGTGTGACCTTGATAATATATATTTTTTAAAGTAGTAATTATCGTAATACACTGTTGTCACGGTCAAGTTAATGATTAACCCTCCGTGTACTGGGTGAGATCTATTCGATCCAAGCAAAAGAAAAAATGCCGTGTCTCTTTTGTTATTCGAGCAGGCTTCTAAATACCTGTACCTACGTAGTTGCGTCGTAGCTTAACTATAAAAAAAGCAAAAAAATTATCTCAATCTTTATATTTGCCAGAACCCACTGCTGGATAAAAATTCTACAACTTGCATAGTATTGTTGTGACGTTTACCGCATCGTCGGTCCACGTTTTGTCTCCCGGTACGCGATCATCGCCACTTGAGTATCTTCCTACCCCATCGGCCGGCAGTCTTTGCTTTGTGCCGTACCCAATATTTACCTTATTTTATTTATCTAATATATACATTTAATATTTAATTGTTTTTTTGTATCTATAATTTTAATTTTAAAAAGCCCTTGGGTTGTAGCAGAATATCAGTGCTTTGTTCACATCCCGATGTGAACAAAATTAGTCACTGAGTTGTGACCCTTTTGCACTTCTGCAGCGCACACAAAGGTCTTTAATACTTTTATTATAAAATGTTTGTCTGTTAATCTATGTACTGTCTGGATGGATTGTGTGTGATGTAGAGATGGAAATAAATGTTTTATCTATCTATCTATCTACCCCCGGCCACTTAAGGCTCGCAATTCTTTGCACACAGCCAGCGGCCCTAGTACTCTCACACTATCTTACTATTTCTGATTCGATCAAAGAGAAACTCCGTGAATATCCTCCTGCTGTCTTCATTGCCCTTTAGGTGAGTGGGTATTCTTATGCCATACGTCATCACTGTCTATATACTTAAAACAATTATTGTATATAAATGGTGTTAATTGTGTTGTCTGTCTTGTTCAAGAATGGTGAGGTAACTATAGGCGCCCGCGACGGCGCTGCGCATGTACTACGATGCCTCAAGGTCTGGTTCGACTTGCCCGCCAGTGTTCTCATCCACGCCATCAATCTGTTTGACAGGTAATTGTGACATTTACAGTATTTCGTGAAATAAAAGTGGAGATGGTAACATTACCGATTTAATATTAATATTGGTAAATATTTTGTCTCTTTATTGCATTGGATTTTGTTTCTTACAAACATTTCATTATGAGCTGTAATTAAAAAATAATTTTCTTAATTTTAAATGCTATATAACACAGTCCCCCATGCCTCATGCAATCGCGGTAGTAACGGCTCTTGGGAATTGCGAAAGCAATGTAGTATAGTATTCTTCCGGTGTTTTTGATAATGATATAAAAATACAGTTGTTTTTTGTAATAACGGTAAATACAAACAGATTTTCCTAATAATATAAACTTTTCTCTGCAGGTTCCTCACCAAAATGAAAGTGCGCCCATGCCACGTTCCCTGCATCACAGTATCCTGCATGAACATAGCCATAGATGGACACGCTCAAACCACCAAGCAAGCCAGGACAGTCACCATCGAAGAGTTGGGTGAGTTACCTGCGGTTCTTCTGCTTCTATTACAATTTACAACAAGGGCCTGGTGTCATTAATATGACAAGAACAAATACTAGACGGAATAACACTTATAAGTCTACAAAGCCTACAACAAAATACTAATACTAATACATAATGACAATTTGTAAATATCATTATTAGTATTTGACTAAAGGCTGAAAGTTTCTTGCGCCGCTTCTTCTCTGCAGCTACTAATTCATTGAAGCGGTGGTAGGGTTAATTGGGAATATGCATACTAGTGTTAGTTTTAATTATAAAATAATTTATTTAATACATAATTAAATTCTATAACCGGTAAAAATACTCGGTTAGTACCCACTTAAAGTGATCACTATTACCTTTAAGTAAATTCATTTATTTTTCTCATACATATTCCCTGTGTTATGTCTACTTTAATATTGTTAGGCTAATACAGTTCCTTTAAAACAGATTGTAAAGGAACTTTATTGTTAGTTCGCAATAAACCGGCAAAGTAAACAGTAGTTATTTTATTTTATCGCACGTACCCAAACAATTCTAGACCTTAATAACATGAACATAATGGTCAAAATCGAACCGGATTGTGCCCGCTAGTGACAATTTACCTGCAAATATCGAGCGGCCGACGACGACCGCGAATGAATAGAGGACCGCATTCCTGAGCTCGGCAAGAATTATATAAGTGCCGATACATTAGTGAATTTATAAAATTATTTTTTTTCGATAAATTATACGAACAGTTTACATATTAAATTTAATTACATAACAAAATGAGTTTAGAAATTGAAGAAATATTAAGTTTATTGGAAGAAAAATCTAGTACATTGCAGAGAACACAGGTAAATTTAAAGAAATGTCCTAAACAACGGCTGACAAAAGGATACCTTGAAGTGAGACTTAAATCTATAGAAGAAGACTGGCAATCATTCAAGTCATATCATCAAGCACTAGTAAAATGCACATCAAAAGAGAAACGTGGTGAAATCCCATATTTCTTGAATGAAGATTATTTTCAAGTGGAAGATTTGTATTTATGTATAACAGGAGACTTAAAAGATATGTTAATGACATTTGTAACAACCAGAGATTCCAGTAATGTATCGGAAACTATTACAATGCCATAAGTGAAATTACCTAACATACATCTTCCTACATTTACCGGTCTATACGAAGAATGGCCAACCTTCAATGACTTGTTCACTTCACTAGTACACAATAACACTACATTGTCAAAGGTTCAGAAGTTGCATTACTTAAAATCAAGCGTTGCTGGAGAAGCTGAGGCTCTGCTCAGGCACATCAAAGTTACAGACAACAGCTATGAACAAGCATGGGATATTCTGAAACAGAGGTATGGAAGTAAACGATTAATAATAAACTCTGTTCTTAAAAGACTTTTTGGACAAAAGAAGATAACTACACCAACAGCAAACCAGATCAAAGGTTTACTTGATACCACAACGGAATGCCTTAATAGCCTCAACAACTTACAAGTATCTACTGGTTCGTGGGATCCTATGATTATTTACATCGTAATCCAAAGGTTAGATGTGGACACACATAAAGCTTGGGAAGACTATGTTTACAGCCCCGATTCAGAAAGACTACCTACTTGGCAAGAACTTAAGAACTTCTTAGAGGGTAAATTCCGCACTTTAGAGTTGATCACACCATCGTCCAGCACTAGAGAAACTAGACCTATAAAAGAGAGATCGTTCCATGTTTCTGCACCAGCACCATTAAAATCTTGTGTAATGTGTAACGAAAACCACACACTTTGCCACTGTAAAGAATTTACAAAATTGAATCCTATGGAAAGAAGCGAATTTGTACGAAGTAAACAATTATGTTACAATTGCTTAATATCTGGACATTCTGCCATGAGGTGTCGACTTAAAATGTCCTGTAAATTATGCAACAGACGTCACCACTCTTTACTGCATCAGAAGAATTATGCGAACTCATCTGATAACGTACAAACTCACTACAGTCATGTAACAAATACAATCGAAGGAGAAACAACTGAAAATAATCAACAAGAAATTACAGTAGCCTCCCATATCGTGACCAAGCAGTCCACAGCATTGCTTGCGACAGCATTAATACCTGTAAGAGACGGGGAAGGACATACAACAATATTGCGAGCATTGATTGATCAAGGATCACAAGCAAGCTTTATAAGCGAAAGAGCAGCACAGTCAATAAAAGTGAAAAGGACAACAGTACGTGGAACCATTACTGGAGTTGGATCAACACAAACGGAAGTCAGTCAAGTTATCGAAATACAACTTCTGTCAAGATACGAAGAGGAATTCCAACTTACAGTGAATACTTATGTTATGCCCACGCGCTTGACTGCAAAGCTACCATCAAAATCATTTGGATACTCTAAACACACCTGGCCACAATTAGACAATCTTTTCCTGGCAGATCCTAGTTTTAACCGGCCAGGGAAGGTAGACTTACTCCTAGGTGTTGACGTGTATGCTAAAATTATAAAGAACAACTTAATCAGAGGTCATCCAGGCTCACCGTGTGCACAAGAAACAAGTTTTGGATGGATTCTCTTTGGAGAAATACAAGCCCGTACTTTGGAGGGGGAACCATTGATGGTTATGCACCACCATGTGGATTTTGAGGATTTGCTCCACAAACTATGGGAAATAGATGAAGACAATAAGAAAAAACTAACACAGGAAGAAGAAATATGTCAAAAACTTTACGAAGAAACAATAAAAAGAAACGAAGAAGGTAGATACGTAGTAAAATTACCCTTTAAAATTGAACCACCTAACGTAATAAATGGGAATACGAAAGAAATTGCAATAAAAAGATTATTGCAATTAGAAAAACGATTAGAGAAGAATACTAAATTAAGAACAGAATACAATAACGTTATGGAAGAATACATCACCTTACAACACATGGAAGAAATTCCTGCAGGAGAAATAGAACAATGTTCTGTTTATCTTCCACATCACGCAGTAGTTAAGGAATCAAGTGAGACCACTAAAACAAGAATTGTTTTCAATGCATCTTCACTCGGGACTAACAACAAATCTTTGAATGATGATCTACTGGTTGGACCACAACTACAAGAAGACTTGCGATCGTTATTTATACGATGGCGTTTAAACAAAATTGCCTTTGTATCTGATATACAGAAAATGTATCGACAAATCCTGGTCACTAGAGAAGATGCTGATTACCAGAGAATTGTATGGCGGGAGAATCCAAAACTTCCAATAAAACACTATCGACTATTAAGGGTGACATTTGGAACAGCTTCTGCGCCCTACCTAGCGGTAAGAACATTGCAACAAGTGGCAGAAGATGAAGGTAAAGAGCACCCTTTGGAAGCTAAAACGATATGTACAGACTTCTTTATGGACGATTTAATGTCTGGTCAAGATACTGAAGAAAGTGCCATAAAGATTGCTCGGAACATAAAAACAATATTGGAAAGAGGAGGTTTTATTCTTCAAAAATGGTATTCAAACAGTGCTAAATTTCGGGAGGAATTTAGCCCGCAGATAAGTTCACACATGAGTATTGACATGAGTATTGGTAAAACAGTCAGAACCCTAGGTTTATCCTGGAATTTAGACGAAGATAAACTACAGTATAATACTACTTTACCTGTACCGTCAAGCATAGTCACAAAGAGGAATCTATTGGCTGAAATACAACACGTATTTGACCCACTTGGTTGGATTACTCCTACACTCCTTACAGCAAAACTTATCTTACAAAAACTATGGCTAAAGGGTGTAACTTGGGATGAAGAATTGCAATCTGAAATCAAGGAGCAATGGTTAGATATTAGAAATAGTTTAAAAGATTTAAAGGACATTAAAATTAACAGATGGTTACATACTACTAGCGAAACATTACCTTATATCACCATCCATGGGTTTTGTGATGCATCTACCGTAGCCTATGGTGCTGCAGCATACATAAGAGTAAAGAAAAAGGAGGGAGGATATATAACGGAACTGATAGCAGCTCGATCGCGTGTTGCTCCTGTAAAACCGGTGTCTTTACCAAGACTGGAATTGTGTGGAGCAGTTCTTTTATCAAAACTTCTGAAACAAATTAGTGAAGCCACACGAATACCTAAAACACAAATTTATGCTTGGACGGATTCCACAATAGTCCTAGCGTGGCTTCGAGGTGACCCAGGAAGATGGAAAACATTTGTGAGAAATCGTGTGGTCACTATATTGAATAACATAGGTCACAAATGGTATCATGTGAAATCGCAAGAGAATCCAGCAGATATTGCTTCTCGTGGTATGCTGTTAGTGGATTTAAAAACATGCACTCGGTGGTGGCATGGCCCACACTGGTTGGAAGATGACAAAATTTTGATGCGCGACGTTGATGAAATCGAAGACACGGTTGAAGACCTGAAAAAGGAAGAAAATATAAATGTTTATATTAACATAGAGAGAACAGAAGATAAAGAAAGAAGTTTACTTACCCAATTTGATGAATTTGATACACTAACAGAATTGATAAAAACTATTATTTACTGTAAAAGATTTATTAATTTTAAGAAAAATATTTGTACACAAATACAAGGGACTTTTTCGACGGAAGATTTAAATGAAGCGTTGGAGGATTGCGTACGTATTGTACAAAGAGAAGAGTTCAAGGACGAGCTAAATAGTTTAAAAAATGGAAAGTCGATTGAAAATAAAAGTAAAATAAGATATTTCAATCCATTTCTTGACACTAAAAATATCCTCAGAGTAGGAGGACGTTTACGTCATGCTGAAGTACCTGAAACAGTAAAATATCCAATGATAATAACCAACAAAAATACATTGGCTACATTGATTGTTGAGGATGCACATAAAAGAACACTACATGGAGGAGTTCAGTTAACAATGAACTATGTTAGATGCCGATTTTGGATTATAAGACTCAAGAATTTAGTCTTGACTACTATACATAAATGTTTCATTTGTGCAAGACAGAGAGCAATTACTAGAAATCAAATTATGGGTGACTTACCAGCAGCACGAGTTACACCTGCACGTCCATTTTTAAAGGCAGGAGTAGATTTCGCAGGTCCTTTGCAAATTTTGAGATCGAAGGGTCGTGGCAGTAAATGTGAAAAGGGTTATATTTGTATATTCGTTTGCATGGCGACTAAAGCGATACACCTCGTTGGTTGGTGACTTAAGTACGGATGCCTTCCTAGGAGCTTTTAAGCGTTTTGTAGCCAGGAGAGGTCGATGCTGTCACATATGGAGCGATCGAGGTACTAACTTTGTTGGCGCGAGTAAGGAATTGCAAACTATGTGGCGTGATACAAAACTTGAAATACCGGAAAACCTTATCAACTTGTTAGCTGAAGATGGAACCCAATGGCATTTCAATCCACCTTATAGTCCCAATTTTGGAGGCTTATGGGAAGCTGGGGTGAAGTCCATCAAACATCACCTCAAAAGGATCATAACCACTCATCTGACATTTGAAGAAATGTCTACCACATTATGCCAAATTGAAGCATGCCTTAATTCAAGGCCACTGTGTCCAATTGACAGCTCTGACGCTGAAAACTTGAATATCTTGACTCCAGGACATTTTCTTGTTGGGGAAGCTCCAATAACTGTACCTGAACCTGATTTACGAGATGTAAATTGGAATTATTTATCAAGATGGCAACACCAACAGAAGGTTTTACAAGATTTTTGGCGTAAATGGCAAATTGAGTATTTGACTAGACTCCAACAGCGACCCAAATGGCTAAAGAAAAAACCAGAATTTGAAGTGGGAGAATTGGTTCTAGTTAAGATAGAAAATCTGCCTCCCGGTAAATGGGCGATGGGTCGTATCACTGAAAAACATCCCGGAAATGATAACGTTTGTCGCGTTTATAGTTTGAAGTGTGCTGGAAAAATAATTAAGCGATCATTTAGTAAATTGTGTGCACTACCTTTTAATAATTAATTTAATAGAACACCAATAAGTCTCGATAATATTAGAACGTTAATTAACATTATTATTATTTATAACATTATTATTTGTAACATTAATTTGTAATTTAGCTTTGTATCATTTGTAGTTTGTTTGAAACCATTGTTAAAAAAAAAACTCCGTTTTTTTGGTGGGCGGCATGTTATGTCTACTTTAATATTGTTAGGCTAATACAGTTCCTTTAAAACAGATTGTAAAGGAACTTTATTGTTAGTTCGCAATAAACCGGCAAAGTAAACAGTAGTTATTTTATTTTATCGCACGTACCCAAACAATTCTAGACCTTAATAACATGAACACCCTGTTATGACGATTTAAAAGAACTTAGTAAATGAGTCTATTTAAATAAAGATATTTTGACTTTTGAATTTGAAAGAAATTGGTATTAAATATACAGATGATATTAAAAGAGAACTACCTAATATTTGTTTTTTTTTTAAATAACACATATCAGCAAAATCTTAAAAGACTGATATCTCAACAGTCTGCTGATATCACAGATAAGTGTAACGTCTAGCTTATAATTTTGACATTTTGACACATTTTCTGTAAAATCACTTTCATTTTGACATTTATATTCTTTGGTGAAAGTAAATATCCGATTAGATTCTGGATAATCTTATCAATGACCAAAATACCGGTAAAATTACAACACCTATAAAATCTTTGGTATATACCAGCGATTTGAATATATGTCAACAACAAAAATTATATTTGTTACTAATGTATATAAAATAACATTAAGTTTATAAAACGTACTCTCTTATTATAGCTACAAAAGTCATTACATCATTTCTGAAAAAAAAAGTGTAATATAGGAGGAATTTTGAATTGAAATTGCACGACCAGTCTAAATGACTGGTCTGGTAAATCTAGTGTTGATAACGTTAATTATTCTGTATCTTTCTTTACTGATACTAATTATTCATCGCCATGCCTCAAATAAAGGAATTTCTCTTATGAATAAAATGTTAGCAAAACCAGTGCTGTTTTGACTAATTGTCACTTTTTTGTATCGGTATCTAGTAATCGGTAAAATATATTTCGTTATTATGAGTAACAATAAAAAAATATGTGTTAAGGTAGTTTTTTCCACGTTAACGATAAAAATTAGAGCAATAACTTCATCTTTATGGATATTCATTCGTTAGTCTCCCTAAAACTCAAACTGTATTTGCTGGTGGAATACAGGTTGGATTACAGATTCCGCCCGCAGGTATCATAAGGTATCATAATGCAGGTATAATCGGGTTTGTTTTAGTTTTTTATGTACAAATTAAACGTTTCATTAAAAACGCCGGGGCCAGGTAGCTTATGTTTAATGAATGCTTCCTAAAGAGAACACTCAAAATAATGTATACAATTGATGTTCCAGTTTCGGTGTCCCAGTCGGCGTGTACCGCTGGCGACGTGTCTCGCATGTCGCGCGTCATCTACGACAAGCTGGCGCTGGCCGAGGGCTGGCACACAGTGTCTGCGATAGAGTGGCTGCGGCTATTCCGGGGACTTGTCGCGGCGGCTTCTACCACGCCTATTTGTCAGGTAAAAAGTAATAAAAATCGTTTATTTTGTTGGCTGAGTGTTCAGTATACCTAGCTACAGGCTAGTCGGCCAGTGCAGATGTTTGTGATAAACACGGTAGTGTGTTTATATGTCGTATTGTGTTCTCCACAGTGTATAGCGGTCATTTACATCAAACGATTAATTAATATATATTGTCTGCTATCAGGAGAGCGAGCTGGTGAACCTGCTGGAGATCGTGGTGTGTGACGCGGCCTGCGCAAACGCACGCCTCAGCGAGTTGGCTTTAGTGCTGGTCTTCCACAAGTTCGGTGAGACTGACTCAACTAAATAGTTAAATTAGCAGTCGAAATACACATGTTGCCAGATTAAAGCTATTGATGTTGGTGTTTACGAAATAAATAGAATTTTTATTCGATTAAAGCTGCCCTTCAAACGAAATATTATTTAACGCCTCGTGATCAAATGAAATGAAATGTATCATAAAATAATATTATAGAATACAAAATATCTGTATTGGTACATCAACCAATTCCAAAATATATACATAGGATATAATTCACAATTTAGTAAAAAAGGCAAGTCTGTACAAACAATCAACACCTTATATACGCCCCACTGCTGGACACCGGTTGTCATACATGCGGCTGGCTCAATGCGGGCTGGGTGTTCTTCTTTAAGGAATTTTGCTTAATAATTATTTCTGTCCACCTCTAAACTCCAACTTTATTCTGGAATTGAAATCGTATCTTACAATGAAATAACTGGGTGGCTCAGCAGGAGCATTTCCACAGCAGGCACCGGACTGAGATGTCGCCAGTTCAATTCTCGCCTCGAAACATGAGCTGAACCTGACTTGTAAAAGGCACAGGGTGGTTAACCATAGAAAATTTCAATTAATAACTTAATTTGCAAGATTCCCGCTAAATTTACTAACAGATAGATGGCTTAGATTATATACATAACAAATAAAAATAAAAATTATACGACTTTGACTTATGTATGTTTGTTTATAACAGAACAACAGCTGGTGGAATGGTCTTGCAAGTCCGAGGTCCCTGAAGACGCGTACTATCTCTACGAGTTTGGAGCGCAGTTACAAGCACATTGCCATGTAAGTATTGAAACTATTAATAAGTTAAATGTTTCTACGTTATATAAAGTTATTAGTCAGTAACATAAGCCCCGAGGTCTTTGTTTGTTCAATAAAGGAGATTAAATGATTATTAGAAATTGAAAATATACATTTCAATGTACAATTATCTATTTATGTTTAGTTCTTAGATGTTACACTTTTTTAAAGTAAGTAATCCACTAAAACATTAATAAAATATTTTTACTATGACACACTACCAACATTTTGAATGCGTTTGTGTGGATTGAAATAATTGAAGTAAGTTATTACAAAACAATGTAAACATACCTGGTAACTTGTTTTTATTAAGAAAGTTGTTCCAGATCAGATGTTTTATTTTCAATTATGGTTTGGTTATTTTTATATTAAATAAATGTTAACAACAAAAATAAGTATTGAAATTAGACGCGGTTGTTTAATGATTATGAAAGAAATGCATTCACACGATACAATATACTATAGTAAAATAATTTTGTTTTTTGGAAGCGGCTGAAATAAACATAAATAGAACTAAACGGAAAAAACTCGTTCATAGGTGAACGGCATTAGCAATATGTGCGAGAAATATATAACAAATTCATATGTGTGATAGAGATACAAAAGTCTGAACAAAGTGGTCTTGAGTACTTTTAAAATTATAAGGATAATGATGTGATGTGATGATGTGTGTTATGTTTTTAAATAATGAATCTTATTTAAATAGTGTATACATTATGTTAGTGCAAGACGATCGACATATACTTTTATATTTTTATAAGTCACCTATCAAGTTGAAACCTTCCCCTGTGAGACTAGATTTAGTGTAGCTACGTGGACATTACCTAGGGTAGAGTCCCCGACGATATAATAATAATAATGTTGTGTTGTCCCGTAAGATGTCGGACGCGTCGCTGGTGATGGTGCGCGGCAGGCTGCGGGCGGTGGTCGCGCGCTACGAGGCTCGCTGCGCCGCGCCGCACCGACAGCGGCTCGTGTGGAGGCTGTCCGAGCGGACGCTCAAGGTATGTATACATATACATATACATATATATATATATACACGAGGCTCGCTGCGCCGCGCCGCACCGACAGCGGCTCGTGTGGAGGCTGTCCGAGCGGACGCTCAAGGTATGTATACATATACATATACATATATATATATATACACGAGGCTCGCTGCGCCGCGCCGCACCGACAGCGGCTCGTGTGGAGGCTGTCCGAGCGGACGCTCAAGGTATGTATACATATACATATACATATATATATATATATACACGAGGCTCGCTGCGCCGCGCCGCACCGACAGCGGCTCGTGTGGAGGCTGTCCGAGCGGACGCTCAAGGTATGTATACATATACATATACATATATATATATATATATATATATACACGAGGCTCGCTGCGCCGCGCCGCACCG